>OX336389.2:1450102462-1451302462 GCA_946902985.2 Meconema thalassinum
ATCCATTACACTTAGGCTACAAAATCTATGTTTGAAATACAGGTGAAAATATTTACAATATGTACAATTATTTAGTTGCAGTATTGGTACTGCAACTGTCAGTGTATGCTAAATGCAGTATATATGTTAGGTGAAATGCTAAATGGGGATAGCTATCCGGAGATTGTACTTTAGAGAGATTATATGGTTGTAAACTGTGGTTAAACTATAAATTTTTGGCTAACTACTTATCTGATTGTCTTCCGTATTACAGCTACTCGCAGTTTTCGTGCTCACTGGAACTCGCTGTGCGGCCGACTGCGGTGGTTATCTTAACGACTGGTTTTTCCCCCTGCCTCCTTCCCCCTGTCCCTACGTGCTGTGGGGAGTGATAGCGATGTGTTTATGTGAGGTGTTTCCACCTAGATAAGATGTATGTTATTGAATGAGGTGGGTCTACAATTATTAAAGACCGTGGATAGCCCTCGCCACGCGTGGAGCATAACCCATTCGAACTAAGCGTTGACGGTCTTATGAGGACGTCCCGGCACCTCTAATACTGCCGCGAATATGGGCTTGGTTTATTGCAGAAGAAAAGTACATCGTACACCTGATCCAGATAACATTAACCTATTAAAAAAAACCTAATTTCCCCCCTAGTAACAGCATTGAACACCCTACAAATGAAACCTAGCTTCAGGCTAGTATCCTTCGACGTAACTAACATGTACACCAATATTCCGATTATTGAAGCAATCAACACTATCGAAAACAACTTAAAATCCAACAATTCGGTAAAAGAAATTGAAGAGATTGTGAGATTACTGAGGGTTGTTCTCACCCAAAACGTGTTTCAATTCGACAATAAAATATACACACAGAGAGAAGGCCTAGCAATGGGATCGCCACTAAGTGGGTTAATCGCTGACATCTTCATCAATGCACTAGAAAATGCGTTCTTAGAAAAGACTTCAACAAAGGGAATAGTAATATGGAAAAGATACGTAGATGATGTAATTTGCATCTACGATACTGAACTAACAAGCGAAGAAACAATTCTCCAATCCATTAATAGCCTTCACCACTCTATCAAATTCACTAAGGAATCCGAAATAGACCGGAAAATAAATTATCTCGATATAATTATTGAACGTAAAGACAACGACCTTTCATATTCCATATTCCGGAAAGCAACACAAACCTCGCATGCAATCGACAATCAGTCTAATCACCCCAGTACGCACAAACTAGCGGGTTTCAATTCAATGGTGCACAGAGCTTTAAACATACCCATGTCAAAAGACAACTATAATAAGGAAATAAGAACTATTATGCAAATAGCAAAGGAAAACAACTTCTCGCCAAGCAAAATAAATCAAATTATAGCCAAACATAAAAATAAAGATAAAGCGATTCCCAAACCAGACAGTAATGAGAAAAAAAATTTGCGCGTTTCAACTATGTGAATGCGAATACATATAAAATCACTAACCTATTCAAAAAAAAGGCATAAAGATAGCTTTTACGACGAAAAACACAACCGCTAGGCACCTCCTAAATAGTAATCTAAATAAACGTGACCCGTATTCAAGGTCAGGTGTATATTCTATAACGTGCCAAGACACCGATTGTCAAGCTAATTACATCGGGCAGAGTGGAAGGCGAGTAGACACACGTTATAATGAACATAGGAATGCGATAAGATACGGAACACATTCAGCCGTGTGCGAACATATGTGTGACGCAGGGCACAGCTTTACCAACATAGAGTCGGACCTTAAAATAATCCATCACGAATCGAAAGGCAGAGCTCTTGACATAAAGGAAGCAATCGAGATACACCTAGCAAAACGAAACAATCCCAACAATCTAAATGAACACACGTTCATGGAGAGCTCACCCCTCTTCACGCTACTAAAAAAACACACCCTGTCGGAAACAAAACACAATTTAGCGACACAGCCAAGCTAGATAAAAAAAAGGGGGAAATTAGGGGTTTTTAATAGGTAAATGTTATCTGGATCAGGTGTACGATGTACTTTTCTGCTGCAATAAACCAAGGCCCATATTCGCGGCAGTATTAAAGGTGCCGGGACGTCCTCATAAGACCGTCAACGCTTAGTTCGAATGGGTTATGCTCCACGCGTGGCGAGGGCTAATCCACGGTCTTTAATAATTGTAGACCCACCGCATTCAATAACATACATCTTATCTAGGTTGGCAACACCTCACATAAACACATCACTATCACTCCCCACAGCACGTAGGGACAGGGGGAAGGAGGCAGGGGAAAAACCAGTCGTTAAGATAACCACCGCAGTCGACCGCACAGCGAGTTCCAGTGAGCACGAAAACTGCGAGTAGCTGTAATACGGAAGACAATCAGATAAGTAGTTAGCCAAAAATTTTATAGTTTAACCACAGTTTACAACCATATAATCTCTCTAAAGTACAATCTCCGGATAGCTATCACCATTTAGCATTTCACCTAACATATATACTGCATTTAGCATCCACTGACAGTTGCAGTACCAATACTGCAACTAAATAATTGTACATATTGTAAATATTTTCACCTGTATTTCAAACATAGATTTTATAGCCTAAGTGTATTGGATCTGATGATGATCGCTTGACGATCGAAACTGGTCATCCTAGTGTTTTATTAATCTCATGTAATTTATTTCAGGATTAGGGCATAACCCATCTCTTTTGGGTACATTCGTGTTGACCGACTGAAAAGCACTAAACTCTTGTTTACTGAGGCAACACTGAAAATATGGCTTCAAACACCACAATGTTCACGGCTAGTCAGGCAAATCGTGAAGCCAAGAAATTCAAATCACTCAGGCTTAAACTCATGAATTTAGACAAGTCAATTTGGTTCAACAAAAAATGTATAGAACTAAACCTCACTCCTAAATACGTACCAATTAAAACCGTACCGAACACACCAGCCACGATCATTTCAACCAAACAAGCCAAAGCGCTTGGGATAAAAAACGAATTAAGATTTGCATACATAAGAAAGCAAAAAATTAACCAACAATTATACGACATTCAATTGCAACTAAGTAATTTCTGGCACGCGGCCCAATGGGACAGCTTCACCGAGCACCTACATGACAACATCAAAATCAGAGCAACGAGGAAGCATGAAACGCTAGAAAATAAATTAAGAAAACTAGGAGAAACACAGAACCATCAATCGAACGAACAACACACGAATAACAATGAATTCAATTTCCACAGCAGAGTAAACAACAGAACGAACGTTACCTTTTCTCAAGGTGAAATGAATATGTTAGACAAAGGTTTGAAATACAACTGCACAGACGCACACACGAACCACAATATAAAACAGTTAATCACAGATATTGAGATAGCCAGTCACAAGCTCCCAGCAGAAGACAGGGAATTAACCAAATATCTCGCCACCAACGAAGCCAAAAAAATCCTCAAACGAGAGGGCGATAGCAATAACATTCAAAACAACAAACAACTCAAAGAAATAAAGTCGTTGAAACAAAAAATAAAAGAACATGAATTAATCATCACAAAAGCAGATAAGGGAAACACTACAGTAATTTTGAACAAAACAGAATACATTGAAAAAACAGTCGAATTCCTAAACAACAACGAAATCAAGGAATTAACAAAAGACCCCACCAACAAATTCCAAAAACAAATAAAAAGTGCGCTAAAAGAAACAGAATACATACTGACCAAAGCCGAAAAATCAAAACTAATAAACATGAACCCGAAAATACCGTCATTGAGGGGACAACCAAAAATACACAAAAAGGAATGCCCAATGAGACCAATAGTCAATTGTAGGAATGCCCCTAATTACAAAATCAGCAAAGAGTTACTAAAAATCTTAAAATGCCGACTTTCCAACGACAAAAACAACTCTGTAAAGAACACAACAGAACTAGTAACAGCATTGAACACCCTACAAATGAAACCTAGCTTCAGGCTAGTATCCTTCGACGTAACTAACATGTACACCAATATTCCGATTATTGAAGCAATCAACACTATCGAAAACAACTTAAAATCCAACAATTCGGTAAAAGAAATTGAAGAGATTGTGAGATTACTGAGGGTTGTTCTCACCCAAAACGTGTTTCAATTCGACAATAAAATATACACACAGAGAGAAGGCCTAGCAATGGGATCGCCACTAAGTGGGTTAATCGCTGACATCTTCATCAATGCACTAGAAAATGCGTTCTTAGAAAAGACTTCAACAAAGGGAATAGTAATATGGAAAAGATACGTAGATGATGTAATTTGCATCTACGATACTGAACTAACAAGCGAAGAAACAATTCTCCAGTCCATTAATAGCCTTCACCACTCTATCAAATTCACTAAGGAATCCGAAATAGACCGGAAAATAAATTATCTCGATATAACTATTGAACGTAAAGACAACGACCTTTCATATTCCATATTCCGGAAAGCAACACAAACCTCGCATGCAATCGACAATCAGTCTAATCACCCCAGTACGCACAAACTAGCGGGTTTCAATTCAATGGTGCACAGAGCTTTAAACATACCCATGTCAAAAGACAACTATAATAAGGAAATAAGAACTATTATGCAAATAGCAAAGGAAAACAACTTCTCGCCAAGCAAAATAAATCAAATTATAGCCAAACATAAAATTTAAAGATAAAGCGATTCCCAAACCAGACAGTAATGAGAAAAAATTTGCGCGTTTCAACTATGTGAATGCGAATACATATAAAATCACTAACCTATTCAAAGAACAAGGCATAAAGATAGCTTTCACGACGAAAAACACAACCGCTAGGCACCTCCTAAATAGTAATCTAAATAAACGTGACCCGTATTCAAGGTCAGGGGTATATTCTATAACGTGCCAAGACACCGATTGTCAAGCTAATTACATCGGGCAGAGTGGAAGGCGAGTAGACACACGTTATAATGAACATAGGAATGCGATAAGATACGGAACACATTCAGCCGTGTGCGAACATATGTGTGACGCAGGGCACAGCTTTACCAACATAGAGTCGGACCTTAAAATAATCCATCACGAATCGATAGGCAGAGCTCTTGACATAAAGGAAGCAATCGAGATACACCTAGCCAAACGAAACAATCCCAACAATCTAAATGAACATACGTTCATGGAGAGCTCACCCCTCTTCACGCTACTAAAAAACACACCCTGTCGGAAACAAAACACAATTTAGCGACACAGCCAAGCTAGATAAAAAAGGGGGGAAATTAGGGGTTTTTAATAGGTAAATGTTATCTGGATCAGGTGTACGATGTACTTTTCTTCTGCAATAAACCAAGGCCCATATTCGTGGCAGTATTAAAGGTGCCGGGACGTCCTCATAAGACCGTCAACGCTTAGTTCGAATGGGTTATGCTCCACGCGTGGCGAGGGCTAATCCACGGTCTTTAATAATTGTAGACCCACCTCATTCAATAACATACATCTTATCTAGGTTGGCAACACCTCACATAAACACATCGCTATCACTCCCCACAGCACGTAGGGACATGGGGAAGGAGGCATGGGAAAAACCAGTCGTTAAGATAACCACCGCAGTCGACCGCACAGCGAGTTCCAGTGAGCACGAAAACTGCGAGTAGCTGTAATACGGAAGACAATCAGATAAGTAGTTAGCCAAAAATTTTATAGTTTAACCACAGTTTACAACCATATAATCTCTCTAAAGTACAATCTCCGGATAGCTATCACCATTTAGCATTTCACCTAACATATATACTGCATTTAGCATACACTGACAGTTGCAGTACCAATACTGCAACTAAATAATTGTACATATTGTAAATATTTTCACCTGTATTTCAAACATAGATTTTGTAGCCTAAGTGTAATGGATCTGATGATGATCGCTTGACGATCGAAACTGGTCATCCTAGTGTTTTATTAATCTCATGTAATTTATTTCAGGATTAGGGCATAACCCATCTCTTTTGGGTACATTCGTGTTGACCGACTGAAAAGCACTAAACTCCTGTTTTAGCAGCTATTTCATGTAATCGTTCCAGTGCTTCCTTTGCCTCCTGTGTGTTATTGCTGAGTAAGGCTACGTCATCTGCAAATGCCAGACATTTTATGATTGTTTTTGTTTCACGGGTTCTTCCTAGCTGTATTCCTTTAACTTGTTCCTCCCTCTGCTTAACAATTTTGTCTAAGACGATGTTGAACAAGATTGGTGAGAGACCGTCTCCTTGTTTAACACCTGTGCTTAGATGAAAGGGTTCTGAAATTTCACCCATGAACTTAACTTTAGAGGTGGTGTCCGTGAGCGTTAGTTGTATAAGTGCCCTATTTTTTTGTCAATGCCATATTCTTCCAGTACTGCAAAGAGCGTTTGTCTATCAATGCTGTCGTATGCTTGTTTTAAGTCCACAAAGGTAACTACAGTGTTTCTTGTCTGACTTTCAGTAGTGTTCTCAAGTTCCAGATCTGTTCGATGCATGATCTCCCTTTTCTGAAGCCTGCCTGGTATTCTCCTATTTGTGGATCTGCTTGTGGTTCTAGTCTGTTCAATAACACTTTAGAGAATATTTTGTAAGCGACTGGCACTAGAGAAACCCCCTGTAATTATTTGGATCTGACTTATCACACTTTATATGTAATGGGTGGATCAATGCACATTTCCATTCCTCTGGCATTTTCTCTGTGATCCAAATGTCTGTGATGATCTTATGAATTGTTTTGGTGATGTATTTATCTTGAAGCTTCCATACTTCAGCAATAATGCCATCTTCTCCTGCCGCTCTGTTATTTTTCATTTGTTGTATGATCTCCTCTATCTCCTCTATTGTAGGTGGAGTAGAATCGGGATTGGATGTGGTTTTTTGGAAGGTCAATTTCTCCGTGGGTTCTGTACAATTGAGAAGATTATTAAAGTATTGTTTGAGAATTGTACAGTTGTCTTTCGTGTTCGTTTCCAAGGACCCATCTGTTCTTCGAAAGCAGAGGCTAGGAGGCTGATAACCCTTAATATTTTCTTTGAATGTTCTGTAAAAATTCCTTGTGTTATTTCTCTTAAAATCTTCTTCAATTTCTTTTAGCCTGTTGTTGTCGTACGCTCGTTTGTCTCTTCTGATTTCCTTTGATGATTGTTTTTGAACTTTGTGAAAATCCTTCCATGTTTCGGATGTTCTGTTACTGCTGAACTTCATCCATGCCAGTGTTCTTCTCTCAGTGGCTTGATCACAAATTACGTTCCACCACCTATGTTTTCATTTTCTAGGAGGTTCCGCCCAACGCATTGCCTTTTGAACTGTGGTCGCAAGATCTGTCCAAGTGTCTGTTGGTTGCCTATTAATTTCTTCAATGATTTTGTCCCTGTTTATCTTCAAATATTCTGGATCAGGCTTCACTATTTTGTTTTTTGTTGTCTTTTTCTGTCTTGGGATTGGTCTAATCTTGACTTGTAACAAATAATGGTCAGACTCGAAGAACCCTTTACGTGTTCTGACATTTAAAATTTCCTGTGTATTTTTGTTAGAAATGGCTACATGATCAATCTGGAATTCTCCCCATACGGTGTTGGGTGCTTTCCATGTTGTAAGTTTTCGTCTTGGCTTTTGAAATTGTGTCGACATAATTTTGAGGTTAAAGTTTTGGCAATATTTTATGAGGTGTTCCCCATTTTTGTTTTTGCGATAGTGTGCTGAATGAGGGCCTGTGATTTGTCTGTATTTTCTGTCCTTACCTAATTGCGCGTTAAAGTCTCCCATTAAAATTTTTACATGCCTTTCTGGTATGTTGTTGGTCACTTCTTCCATGTCTTCCCAGAAGTCTTCAACTTCTTGTGGTTTCTTTCTATTATGCTCATTTGTATGTGCATGTGCATTGATAATCGTGTAACCTTTATTACCTGATTTGAAGGAGAGTGTGGAGATCCTTTCTGATATGGAATTAAAGTAAATAATGTTATCCATGACTGATTTGTGTACTGCAAATCCTGTTCCAAACAATGATGGTGTACCTCTTCTGACAGCAGGTTTACCTTTATAAATCCTATAATTTTCTGTGTTGAAATGATTTTCATCTTGAAAACGAGTCTCCTGAATCGCAAGAATGTTTATTTGAAAATTTTCTATCATGTCTGTGAGATGTTATAGTTTTACAAGTTTGAAGAGAGTATTAACATTGAGAGTGCCAATGTAGTGTTTGTGTAGAGATTTTGAGAAGCTCCGACTCTTCTCCTCATGATGTTCCTGGTCCCCCAGAATCCGATGACCAGGAAAGTCCAGCACGGTGACTGGGGCCTGGGGTAGCTGATTTCTTTCCTTTTGTTCCATCATGATTACTTCAAGTTGAAGGTGGTTGTGGCGATCTTAAAGAAAGATCACGACGATTGCTGACTTGATTGTTGAGATCAAGACATATTTCACAGCCGCACCAACTAGGTGAACAGACGCTGACCAATAATCGCTGGATACCAGAACAGACATAATTGTATTTTGTGTGTTTGGTCCGCGAGAGCTATTTTATTTCGCTCAAGTCCGCCAGCAAGCCGGTGAGGACCCCCTATCCGCCACCTGAGACGCGCCACGTCGGAGTATCACCTCTCCGCCTGCTACGAAAACGTAGTAGGTTCGTGGTATACAGTATATGTTTATTTTATTATTATCTTCTTCTTCTCCTTTCGAATTTGGCCAACTAAGGACGGCATAGAACTTAAGGCTTCTTGGCCTTCCTTCTCTTTTCTTCCCAGAACCTCTTCATTCTTTCGCTCCATATCTTTCTCTCTTCCTCGGAAATGACCGCACGGGTCTCTTTGTAATTGGTTCCTCTTCAAATGATTTTAAACTGTCTACCTTTCTTCTAAACTCACTTCTATTGTGGATCAACTGTGGAGTAATTCCAACTTCTGCTGCATCCCTCTCAACCTCTTCTACCCACTTAGAGGTGACCTTTAATCCCATGATGTATTTGAAGATCTTTTTGGTCAGTCGGTTCTCGTCCAATCTTACCAGGTGTCCATAGAATTTCAGCCTTCTTTTCCGCATTGTGTCCGTGATCTTTTCTGAACACTTGTAGAGCTCTTCGTTTTTCCTCTTCTTCCAAGTTCCATCAGAAGTCTTCTGAGGTCCCAGAATTTTCCTCAGAATCTTCCTTTCCTTTTTCTCGAGTTCTTGCAGCTCCCCTTTTTTTAAATTTAAAATCAGACTCTCTGAAGCGTACAATCATTCTGGTTTTATGACTGAGTTATAGTGTCGGATTTTGGCATTGTATGATATTGCCCGTTTGTTATACCTGTTATGTGTTAGCTTGTAGGCCAGGTCTAATTTTCTGGCTCTTACCTTGTTTGACACTTTATCCAGTCCGTTGGGTTGGATCCATTCTCCCAGGTATTTGAATTCCTCTGTTCTATTAATCTTCCCATGCTTTACCTCCATATACCTCTCGTGTTGGTGCCTATACTCTACATATTCCGTCTTTTCATAAGAAAGGTTAAGACCCGCTTTTTCGGCGATTTCATGCAGGATCTCCAGCATCTTTTGAGCGTCTTCCCAGTTTTCGGCTAAGAGGGCAATGTCATCGGCAAAAGCTAAAGACTTGATATCTAGGTTCTGTCCTTTCCTTCCAAGGTGTACTCCGCTTATTCCCTCCACCTTCAGAGCTTCTCCCCATGCTTTCATTATTTTTTCTAGTACGATGTTGAAGGGGAACGGGGATAATCCGTCTCCTTGCCTGACCCCTGTCTGTATTTCAAACGGATCTAAGACTTCTCCGAAGAACTTAACTTTTGAAATGGTGTCGGTCGGGGTTAGCTTTATGATTTCCCTTGTTTTCTTGTATATTCCAAACTCCTCCAAGACACTGAATAAGGTTTGCCCGTCAATGGAGTCATATGCTTTCTTGAAGTCGACAAAGGTGACCACGGTGTACTGGCTCTTTATCACTCTTGTTCGCAGGATGCATTTCAGGTTGAATATCTGCTCCGCGCATGACCTCCCTCTTCGGGAACCAGCTTGGTATTCTCCAATGAGATGATCAGCCAGTTTTTCAACTCTGATCATCAAGGCCTTAGAGAGTATCCTATAGGCGATTGGAAGTAAATAGATCCCTCTGTAGTTGTTTGAATCCATGCGGTTACCTTTCTTATGGAGCGGGTGTTTGAGTGCACATTTCCAGTCATTAGGGATTTTTTCAGTTCTCCATATTTCATCCATAAGGTGGTGGATTCCTTCTGCAGTGATTTTTCCTCCGATCTTAAACATTTCTGCCACAATACCATCTTCACCTGGTGCTTTGTTATCTTTGAGCTCCTTGATTGTCTGCTTGATCTCATCTAGGCTAAGTGGTTTGGAATCTGTGTTGTCTTGGATTCTTTCCTGGGCATCTAGTCTTTCCAGAGGTTTATCGCAGTTTAGTAGCGCTTTGAAATAGTCCGCCAAGAGCTGGCAATTTTCTTCATTGTTAGTCACCAGGCTTCCATCAGGTCGCTTCAAGCAAAGGTTTGGTGGTTGATACCCCTCTAGCTCCTTTCTGAATGTCCTGTAAAACTCCCTGGTGTTGTTCGTTCTAAACTATTCCTCGACCTTTTCTACCCTACTTTGGTCATATTTTCTCTTCTCGGCTCTTATGATCTGGGCTGCTCCCTTCCTTTTATTTCTGAAGTCTTCCCATTTCTCCTCGGTCTTATCGGAGTTCCACCTCCTCCAGGATTTCAATCTTCTTTCAAGTGCTTCATCACACTTTCCATTCCACCATCTCTGCTTCCGTTTTTTGGAGGTTTTCACAAATTTTCGGATGCATTAATCACGGATTCTCTGATCTCTTCCCAGCTATTCATCTCCAGGTTAGACCGGCTTTCAAGATATTTATCTTTGTTCTGCTTCAGTGTCTCATTATTGATTCTAGGCTTCTTGGTGGCTCTGGGCTTGGGTCTATTTGACTGGAATCTTACTTTGATCTCTGGCAGGTAGTGATCTGAGTGGATGTTGGCACTCTTTCTCACTTTCACGTTTAGTATTTATTTTCGATTTCGGGCTGTTATCGCCACATGGTCGAACTGGAACTCCCCTAGAATTTTATTAGGAAATACCCAATTTTTCTTTTTCCGTGGGAGGGCTTAGAAATATGTGGACGTCAATTAAAGGTTGAATTGTCGACAGAATGCGATAAGTCTTTCAACATTTTTATTCGTTCTTCTATGTGCAGGGTAGTTACCCACGATTTGTCTATACTTCTTTTCTCTGCCCACCTGAGCATTGATGTCACCGAGCAAGACTTTTACGTGGTGTTGAGGGATTTTTGAAGCTGAGTCTTCGAGAGTTTCCCATAAGTCGTCCACCTTTTCTGGGTCTTTCCTATTATCTTCATTTATTGGGGCGTGCGCATTAATAATAGTGTAGGCTTTATTTCCAGACGTAAAGGAGAGGAGCGAGATCCTCTCTCAAGGTGAACTGAAATTAATGATGGACTCCCTTATGTTCCTCTTGACTACAAAAGCTATCACTAAGATCGTTATGTTCGAGTCGTTCCTTATCGCGGGTTTTCCCTTGTAGATTCGGAACTGTTCTGAATCTATTGGGTTTTCATCGACGTATCTGGTCTCTTGCAGTGCCTATATGCAGATGTTCCGGTCTTCCAAAACGTTAATTAGATGTGTTAATTTTTATTATATAAATAAATAATATCGATGCCCTCAGGTGCCGGGTGCAAGCTTTGTAATTTGACACCCAAAGGGTAGCTTGCATGTCGAATTTCGTTGTTCCTTGAATCACTATGAATGTCAATGTGGTTAGATATCTAAGCACCTTGAACACTATAGCGCTTTCTAGTAGAGAAATGGGGAAATTTGTGTTGGTGGAAAGTCCCGAGATTAACTTTGCCATTATGAACACGGTCTACTGAATTCAAATTGGTTCCTTGACATGCCAACATCGTAAGACATGCGTGTCGTATTTTTGCCGGCTTTCAAAAAAATCACTTACCATGGCTAGGAGCGAACCAGCAATCTTGGGGTTAGTAGACCGACACGCTTTCCACTCACCCACCGTGGCAAGAATTTTTATTATATCCTATATATATTATATTATTTTATTAAAATACATTTCACCGTTTGTTTAAATGATTATATGCCTTCTCTTTCATTCTTCTTCTTTATGTGCCGTCTCCGCGTCGAAGATTGGCGATCATTATTCCAATCCCTTCCCTCGAGGTTGCCGTTCGAACTAGAGATGCTGAGTCAAGTTCAAACGATTCCCGCTAATTCTTGAGCCAGGAGATCTTCCTCTTCCCGGGTCTGCGCCGTCCTTCAGTCTTGCCTTTCATGATTAGCTGCTGGAGTCGGTACTCGTTATTCCGAATCACGTGGCCAAAATATTGTAGCTTCTGTCGCTTGATGTTGTAGAGCACCTCCATCTCCTTGCTCATCCGATCCAGCACCTCGGTGTTTGTCACCTTATCGGTCAACGATATACGAAGCATGCGACGATACAGCCACATTTCAAATGCTTCCAACTTCTTCTCCAAGGTTTTGGTTAACGTCCACCCCTCGTGTCCATACATTAGTTCGGGAATTATGTAACACTTGAGGGCAAGTAGTCTCGTTCTCAGACTAATATCTCAGTGACATAGCAGATTTTTCATTTTGATAAAGACACCTCTGGCTTGCTCAATGCGAGCTTTGATTTCATAGCTGCAGTCCCATTTGTCAGTCAAGTAGCACCCTAGATATTTATACGAATGAAACCGTTCGATGGCTTTATCAGTAACTGATAGTGTGGTATCTATTACTTTTTTTGCAGACAACCATGAATTTTGTTATGCGAATGTTCATCCTTAAGCCATAATCACTGCTAACTGCGTTCACGCGATTCAGCAATGCTTGGAGATCAATGCTTCCGGCGATCAGGTCTGTGCCATCTGCATATCGGAAATTATTGATGGTTGTGCCGTTGATGACAATGCCTTGATGAAACCCATCCAAAGCTTCCGACAGGATTGCCTCCGAATATAAGTTGAAGAGAATTCGAGACAGCACATAGCCTTGTCGAACACCAAGTCGAATTCTTACTTCATCGGACAACATGTTATCCACCCGATGTTCGCTCGTTGATTCCAGTAGATATTGGCAATGATTCGTACGTCACTATTGTCAATTCCAACTCGTTGAAGGAGTTCTGGCATTTTAGTGTGGTGTATTCGGTCGAATGCCTTCTCATAATCAATGAAGCACAAAAATACATCCTTGTTCAAATCCTGGCAGCGCTGCACAAGGACTTGTACCGAGAAAGAGGCATCCCTGGTGACAAATCCACCCCGGAATCCGAATTGTGTGTCCGACATAAATTCTTCGCACTTTCTGAAGATTCTTCAATGAATTATTTTTAGAAACAGTCTGAGGACGTGACTCATCAAGCTGATCGTTCGATGTTCTTCGCAGTGCCTTGCATTAGGCTTCTTTGGTATTGGGATGAAAGTAGACTTAAGCCAGTCTTCAGGGTTCAGGCCTGTCTGGTAGATCTTATTGAAGAGGGATGTGAGAAAATTTATGTTTTCATCGCCCAGAACCTTTAGTATCTCGCCATGAACATTGTCTGGTCCAGGAGTTTTGCCAGACTTCATCTCAAAAATAACCTTCATAACCTCCTCCCTTAGGATACTTGGTCCAATATCCGTCTCATCAATGCCGTGATCTGCAATTCGGTCTTCATCGAAGAGCTTGTGCACATACCGTTCCCATAGCTTGATCTTGTCGCATGTCGTTGCAACCAAGTTACTTTCATCGTCCATTAACACCCCGATGCTTCGGCTAGGCCGTTTCTCAATCAGTTCTTTGATCTTTTTGTGCAGGTGCAATGTGTCGTGTTTATTCTGAAGCTCTTCGATTTCGCGGCACTTGCTCACCTACCACATCTCCTTGGCTTTTCGGTTCTCAGTTCGAATCAACCTCTGTAGAGCTTCGAATCTCTGTTGATCTTTTCCTTTGCAATATCGTATTTTATCCATTAGCTCAAGAACGTCCGTTGTCATCCAGGTTTTGTGTTGCTTCTTTTTCATCAACCATCAGATGTTTCTTGTGCGGCCCTTCGGGTTTACGCTGCTACGGTCAGAATGACCGGTAAGTGGAGTCTGGACAAGTATCCAAAGGGTGGGGGTTTTACTGCTAGATGTCCCCCCGGAAATAAACAGTCATGTATAACAAGGTGTAACAAATAATGTATATTATCCAAAATGGGAATACATGAGGACTGTGTCGAACACAAAATAACACTTGGGCCTGAATGAAAAATTCTGGAGGTTCCCCTTAAGCTGGCCGTACCGCGGGCATGGCAAACCCGTAGAAAACAGAATTAGTAATTTAATAAAACCGAGGCTAGGGAGAGTGGGAACAAGTTACAGCAACCTCCCAACAGAGGCAGTAAATGGGGTGGGTAAACGTGGCATGAGGAACCACTGAAGTTACGTTAAATACACGAGCACGTGTTCCAAACTAGTGGCAGAATTTACATATATCGGCCCAGGAGGGCTTACTCAAGAGCAGAAACAATCAGAAATAAAACTTGCATTGCAAGCAAGCAATGACGAAGCAGAAGGCTCTAGGCCTAAAGGAGGCCTGGTGCACGAGGCACATAAAACAATGGCATAACCAGCCGACGACAATGAAAAGGTTATGTCGCCGTAATTTACATGAAAGGAAACCACATCCAAAAATCACGTCAATTTCAATAATATCACAACATTACATTTGTACCTAGAAGAATGGTTCTTTTGTCCTTAAGAATTATAGGTTAGATACGTTATTTCAAAATAGTTAGGTTGGCGTCTTTAACATGACCGTTATGAATTACGATCGCCCACGTGTTTGTAATTTAACGAAGCATTTATTGAGCGTGCAATATCGCACCAAGCTCGATATAATCAGAGCGAATTATCTGCAGGAAGAATGGTTCAATATAAATGTGAAATATTAACTTCTATGATCACGTGGTACCACAATGTTCGTGTCCAAATGTTCTAAAACGCAAGCTTCTAACCCGCACTAGAAGCAGGACCTTCTATAATACCGGACCTGACACTGGCGGCGGGACACAGGAAAGATGGCTGTCGCTGTTGGTGATTACATGCTTTGTTTATAAGTTGAGTCGTTTTGTTTACGATGTGATAGTGGTGTGAATTTCGGTTAGCAATCGTCTCCCTTGATTATCTGTGCTTATTGATTATTGCTTAATGTTATTACACGTTCGTGTAAGTAAATGTCTGCATTATTGCTTCATAAGTACGAGATACTGGTGACTTCTTTTACGCTTGTGATGCCATCAATACTATTGCCAATCAGTGGGTAAGTTTGGTCTATTTATTATTCTTTTTAACGGTTTATAAATTATTAGTAATGGTAATTTATTATGAGCAAGCATAGTAATAATTAACGTATTCCAATTTAAGGTCTAGAAGATCTGAAAATTGATTACCGTACGTAGGAACATAACCTACTTTTTAAATTGTCTGCAGTGTTCTCTCTTCCAATTATACGCCTGTTAGTTCAAGGATATCTATCTTATCACGTACTTGGTGTGGATCCCGTTTTAATAAACTACCAGTAGGAGTTGGTTCTCAGTAAGTTTAGCTACACCATTCAGTCAGTTTGTTGAGGTTATCTGCTCTTACTCCTCTTGTCAAATGGAGTCGGCTGGGTGTCTCCACTGTGATGGAGATGTGAAGGCCTGAATCTCAGTCACTCTGTTGCAGACAAACGTTTTCCAACGATTTGGGTAATTCCTTATCCATCCAAGTGTAACTGATGAGTCGCTCCAAAGAATAGCCCACCTGATATTGAAATTTGTTGCCTTGCAGTAGTAACGGAGAAGTCTTGCCCCATTAACGTACCCAGAAGCTCAAGTCAAGGGAGTGTGACCTCCTTCACTGGCGCAAGTCGGCTCTTACTGCAGATCTGATGGACTTGAGCGTGCTTGTGATGGGTGTTTCTCGTGTACAGAACGGCGTCGTACGATCTCTCCGACGCGTCACAGAAGACATGTATTTGTGATTTAACTTTATTTGATGTTCCTATCCACCTTGGTATGGTGATGCGTTGCAAGTCAGGTAGTGTGGACAACCAGTCTCGCCAGCGAGTTGCCAGGTCGTGAGGCAAGATGTCATCCCATGCAACTCCGCGTGTCCAGGTATCTTGGAAGATAATTTTTCCCACTACAGATACCAGTGAAATCAAACCTAAGGGGTCGTAGATACCCGCAGTGGCCTGTAACAGAGTCCGTTTAGTTGCTACCGCTGTTTCCAATTTGCTTGTAACTTCCTGTTGGGCGAGAGAAAACGTGTCAGTATCTGTGTGCCAGGAAATTCCTAATACATGAGCATTGTGTGAGATCTTTCGTCCTTCTGCCTTCTATATGCCCGTTAGCTGAAATGAATTTGTTGCCCATTTAGCAAATGGAAGTTAGATTTGCCTCATGAGGGATACGAGCTCGTAGTCTAGTGCAATTACGTCGTTGTCGTCATCTGCACCTGAAGCGAAATCATCCATGAAGGTGTTTTGATCTATGAGCGATGCGGCGATAGGAAACTGGGCTTGGTGAATAGCTGATATAGTTCTCTGATTGTAGCCGATAGTAGAAACGGACTGCACGTCAGATCAAATGGGAGCTTTGTGAACCTGTAGACGTCTCTCTCTCTAGAGGTGGTAGGGCATTCCGTTCCATTATCAATGATGCGGTAGGCTATGCTAAAATTGTGGTGATATGCCTTGAAACTGTTGTGTGACTGGATGCGAATCCAATTATTATAATGATAAGCCATTGGTGCCTATTTTCTAGTTTCCCATCAGGGGAATTCAATCCACACCCAACTTCACGGGGCTGATGACCAAGAAGTCCCAAGCCCATAAAATGAATTAACAGCAGACAAAATCACGTCATGATGTTATTTTGTGTTGGGTTGGATTCTGACAGACGTCTTGCGTTTGACAGAGTGCCATTTAATCTCATGAATAGGAATGAATGAATACGACTAGCCTACTTGTTGACGGATTTACAGGAGGCAGTCGTGACCTTATGATAGGAATTACCTAGGCATGTATATTCAGTATGTGTGGGAACCCATGATAAACCACTTGCTGGGTGGCTAAGCGGAGAATCGAACCCAACATTTCCCGGTTTACCTCACTAGGCTGTGTGTACCCCGTTCTTACCCTCAGACTAGAATTAAGATTTCTTGACTGTCAGGAATCAAATTTGGACCCCAGAAGTGACAACCAAGAACTACACTACCTGGTTGGTCACATTTATTTTTAAGAATAATATGTCTGTGTGTTAGGTAGTCAGCCCGAAGGCTGGTTGGATCCTCAAAAGGCACTGCCGTTAGGTTATGTGGGTAGATACCCACTAAAACCCAAGGCAGCGCTATATTGAGGCGTACTAGGCAAGAAGAGGAGTGAGGTAGTCTGTCATTCCTTTCCTCACTGAGTCAGTACAGCAGTACTGACCCTATGAGTAGAACCTTTCACAGCATCCACAGGCACTTACTGTGCCCTGAATGTCATTACTAAGCACCACTCATACCTCAGTAGCTTCCATATAATCACAGCCATGAGTGAGACAGAGACATCGGTGAAAAGCCTCATTTTACTTTAGCCTGTGCCAACAGAAAAATGCAAAAGTACTGCATTCATCAAGAGATGGCAAACAGGCCCCGAATAATATGTAACTTACTAAAAAGAGATTGAAATTCCTACAGGAACAGTTACAACTTTCCCAGTTCACTCAGCCAAGATATTCTACAGATCTCTCCTGTGGGCCTCAACATTATTTTATTTTATTTCTTTCCTGATGGAACTCCGGTAGTACCATCTTTTAACTCCCGGAGCACCTCCCCATGCCTTGTCCCTTGCACAGCTACACACACTACTACAGTCATCACATAATCGGAGGAATTCAACCCACATCCAACTGCACGGGGCTGATGACCAAGATGTCCCAAGCCCATAAAATGAATTAACAGCAGACAAAATCGCGTCATGATGTTATTTTGTGTTGTGTTGGATTCTGACACACGTCATGCATTTGATGTCCGACCACCAACTACGGCGGCCATCTTGGATTGCAGTGTCAGGTCCGGTGGTATAGAAGGTCCTGCTAGAAGTAACAAAATTAATAAAGAAAAACTCCGACGGGAGTGAAAAAAAATCAGAAAATATACTCAAGCAATTACATAATTTGTTCCATCTAACAGTACCTGTTTCGTCGCGATGTATTGGACTTGGTCCGAGGACCCAAGCCACGTTTTCTCTTGAGCGTTACATCTTGTTCGCCAGAGCACGTCTTCACAGTTCGACTGTTCCAAGCAGAAAGATAGCGTCCTTCGGACGCTCGCACACACATCGGCACTTGGCGCTTGCGCGCCTACACCAACCAATCAGACCGCGGCAATTTGTGGCGCGGCCGATATTATGAATTTTAGTCTGGAAGTTTCGAGAGAGCTCTACAGGCTTCTCGTGACGCCTCGCCGCTTCCGAGGCCGGAAGTATACATCACAGGGCAGAGAGGGGAACGGCGGGAGATTGGCATATTTGAAAATCAGTGTTCAGATCCCAGCTCCCGGGACAAGCAGCCCTGCGAGAGGGGGAGGGGTGGGGACAAAACATTGTGTTGGTCGAAACGACTGGCACATTTCTGTCCCACTGAAGTAAGGACCGTCTGTACCTAATTCCATTGAACATTAACGTCAGCACAGTCCTCAATGTTACCGAGTCCTGAAATCAGTTCTTGTTGGACAGACTCTCAAATAGCATCCTGCTTTAGCACAGTCACGTCAGTCTTGGCTTTGACAGGTAAGATCTGCATCGAACGTAGCCTGACATCCAACTTTCCAACCCGAGGATTATGGTCCAATGAGATGTCTGCTCCTGGGTAGGTTTTAACTGTCGGAATACTATTCTTGAACCGTCTGTTCACCAAAATATAATCCATTTGATTACGGACAATATTTTGAGCATCATCCTGTGGCGACTTCCAGGTATAGAGCCTCCGAGGTGGTAATTTGAAGAAAATGTTCATGACAACAAATTCCTCCTCTTGACAGCATTGTACCAATCGATCACCTCTTTCGTTTTGAAGTCCCAGACCGAACGGTCCTACAAATCTATCTACTCTCCCTTGACCTATTTAAGAGTTGAAGTCTCCCATTATGATGTTGACCTCGTGAGCCTCAGTCCAATTCAAGACACATTTCATTTCCTCGTAAAACGCTTCCACGACGTCATCATCTGCATCTGACGTAGGTGCATAAACCTGAAAGATATTCACATCTACAGGCTTGGACTTATGTTGGAGCATCATGATCCGGTCTGAAAATGGGATGAAATTTTTGAAGGAGCATCCAACTGTTTTGGATACGACTACAGCGTCCCCATTACGATGGTGGTTATCGTCATTTCCAGAATAATATATGGTGTGATGGTCACTGTTGTATTGTCCTCTTCCTGACCAACGCACTTCACTGATGCCGAGAATGCTTATTTCCATTTTCTCTATTTCACGCTTGACATTGTGGAACTTGCCTGCCTCATACATGCTTCGGACATTCCAAGTTGCAATCTTAATGGCTGACCCGGAGATTCTTAGCACCCGCCTCACTACTGCTGCCCAGTATAGGACCCGCAGCCGCCCCTAACATGGGAAACAGACGCTGTTTTATTGATACGGGTGCAATTTCCTTCACCCAGGTGGCCAACCCCCCACCTAAAGGGGCTCATCCGCCCAAAGCCGTTGGCACCCTTAGGGGGTCGAGTTATTTACCTCCGCCCAACATTCGGCGTTGAGACACTGGCTGTACGATCAACTCCATTACCGTAGCGGGATATCCGGCCAGAACATAAAACTAAAACAAAAGATAGGAAATGTTATGGAACATTTCTGAAAAAATGCGAGTTTACCTTATATGGGTTGTTGTGAGATTTTGAGAGAACTACGAAGCTTACAGACCCCGCTCTGCGCTTAATGTAAAGCTAATTAAATGGCCTACAAATTACATTCAACAAGTTCTACTCGTAGGATCAATGGTTTCGACACACATTCGGTCCAAAAAGGCCTAAAACTAAAATTTTCAATTTTTGGTAAAGCTGGCCTATTTTCAAAGTGCCGTAATTCGGTAACCAATTGACCTACAGACCTCCGGTTGAGCTTAATTTCTCAATCATTTAATCCTCTTAACAAACATAGAGTAGTGTTTGACGAAGAATGCATGGATTAGGGGATATATAGCAAAATTTGAAACAAGTCCAAAAATATTGCAGTTTTTGGTTTATAAAAAAAATTCGCTACTTTTTGAGAGTTGCAAACTTGGGTATACATAGCCCTAAAGGGTCCAAACAACATACCGTACAAAAAAAATCAGAGAGAAATCATGTTTTGCGAATTTAGCGGTTTTTTGTGTCGTTTTTGACTAGCCTACAAGATAAAATTATTATACATTCAGAGTCAGTAAGTAGTACCTCTTAATTAAGTAGCCTACTGTTGGAAACACAGGCTTCCTCGATGTTATCCTTGACGCAATGTAACATAAGGAAGTTGGCCTTGGTCTGATGATGTTGACACGAACCTCACATAGCCTACTGACGTCATTTAGCGAAACACTGGTTCCCGCTGTGTCGCTTGGGTTTCTAGTTAACTGACAACTCGTGCTCTCCTTTTCCGCAGTGATGATTTTTTTCACATGAAGTGTAAGTTGTTCTCGCCATGATTCTGCAAGAATCTCTAATTTCCTACAATGGCGCTTGGTCTATTGATCCATAAATACATCCAACTAATATTCAGAGGTTTACGGATAAATCCACGAACGGTACTTTCTAACAGGCCACTTCATTCCAACTTCTTGTCCTTCTTTCATCTGCAAAGGCAGGCATTCCAACATGATTATTTGTCATTCTGTCGCCCCTATTGAAATGTAAATGACAAGAATTCAAAATACTATGCTCATCGGTCAGTGTGTTTTGATTGAAAATACCCTGGCTAGTTCTGACTACTTTCCAACATAACGAACATATATTAAATTACAGCCTAAAATCTTACTTTGAGAATCCTAAAAAGAATTTACTGTATGGTAGGTCATGCCTTAAAGACGTTCATATGGTATCGGTACGGTAGTTGACAGGTACCACATAGGGATTTCGTCACTGGATTTAGTATATCTGATATATATTCGGCGAGGTGTAATTGTTAGGTTAAAAAACAAATTCTTAAGTAACTAGTCCACGTTAGAAGAAGTGAAATGTTCTGTGGGAACATGACAAAACCTGCCTTATGATAACGTGGTTTACAGCGAAAAAGAAAAGTAGGTGCCCAGCACTCATTAAGTGACACTCAATTTATAATATTAAATTGTCGAAGAAACAGAGGTATGGAATGTGTGCGAGTGTACCTAGGAACAGCCTCATGACGAGTTAATGTCCTGTAAGAGACAGTAGTGTATCTAGTTTGAACTGGGTGTTATGTACCATAAAGAGGAAGATGCATTTTGTGGCGTCTGAATGCCTGTAATCTACTAGAACCGATTTACAATACCTGTGACGGAACATAAGATCACTTTCACGTAGCCTAATTAAACGTGTTGATAGGTTTCTAATGTAGTTACTTAAAGCTCTGAAAAAATAATATTTAATCTGTTTGCGTAAAATCAAGTTTGTTTATATATTGGAATAGAGAAACCTAATGTAGGATTCTTTATTTCCCTGCTCTACAAGCAGGCACCATTATTTATTCATTTTGTCCATGGAGTACATGTTGAGCATCATGGTTCTACATGTTTTACTGTTGTGCATTTCGAGGGTCTGAAATTACCTCATTTGATTTATTAAATGACTGATTTGGCGTACGATACTGTTGTAAGTACGGTGTTTAATTGATTCTTATGTGCCCTTTCTCCCTTTTCTAGTTTCCAGATCATAATGGGGGAGCAACCATCGATCAAGAGTGAGCCAGAATGGTTGACTCAAACACATGAATTCTCTAACCTGGTAAGTTGCGTTTCAATTCGTATATGGTGTAACATTGCAATCTTAGTGATGTGCATGACAAGCAAGGTTTAGTGACTTAATACAATACTTAACAGTAGGTGGTAGGCTAAGTATCTGTTAACATCTACTTTTTATGATAAGTTACATTAAGTTAGTACTCGTATTTAACTTGGAGTCATACTTGTAATACTCTGCAGGTGTCAAATGAGCTGTTGCCCTCTGATAACTTGCAGGACGAGGATGTGGGTATATTTGATATTGAAAGGATAGCAGTTAAGGAGGAACATGAACTGCAGGTAATTATAGGTTCTGCATTACTTCTCTAATAATAATAATACGAATGATTTTAAGACTGAATATTATTTGGAAGATTGGATTGCTTAGAATTATTTTCTATAAGAATTCGTCACAATAACTGATGTAATTGTATTGATACTGCAATTCCACTCTGATGGCATGCTAGATCATGCTATAGGTGAAGTCTACACAACATGCGATTATAAAAGTCTATCATATTAGGCTTTGTAGATAAGATTGCCCTTAAGTGAATACGCTGCTCGTTGTGTATCCTATTTTTATAAGCTAGTGGGGAAAAGGGTTGACTGCCCCAGCAAAGCAAACTAGTTTCCAGCATGTTAAGATGATAACTTGACCGTCAGCAAACATATTTCTAATGAATGATCATCTCTTCATGATTCTTCTTCTTATTTCTTGAAAAGTGGCCGCCATCGGAACAAACAGAATATCTTACTTACCAGGAACTTGTGATAAGCAATTACACCACTAATGGTCTTAGACTATGGTACGGTAGCTCATTTGTGAACCTTTAATGTAAACGATAAGTTTGTGGAGTGCCGTCTTTCGCAGCCTAATTTGAATACAATTATTTAATAGCTTAAGTAATTTTATAGAATCTAAATATTAACTCTCCACAAATCTCTTCATGATTCTTCTTCTTATTTCTTGAAACGTGGCCGCCATCGGAACAAACAGAATATCTTACTTACCAGGAACTTGTGATAAGTAATTACACTACTAATGGTCTTAGCCTATGGTAGCTCATTTGTGAACCTTTAATGTAAACGATAAGTTTGTGGAGTGCCGTCTTTCGTAGCCTAATTTGAATACAATTATTTAATAGCTTAAGTAATTTTATAGAATCTAAATATTAACTCTCCACAAATACAGTAGTTGGAAGTTGTTAAAGGCACACATGATCTGAGTAGAGCCCCGCATATTGCGAGGCTACTCTTCTCCATCTTTTCGTTTCATCCCCCCCCCCCCCTGGTCATGTCTCCGTCAATTCTGATCCCGACATTACACAGGAAACCATCAATGTTCTCACATTATTTGACTGTTTTCTTTACAACCTTATAACATAGTCTAATTTTTTTCGGGGTCATACCTCTTCCTTCTCTGCATAACAAAACGGTCTAATTGCTTAACACAACTGCCCGGAATGTAAATTATTCTGATATAGATATTTAAGGAAACTATAAGGGCAGTGTGTATCCCACTTTCAATGGTGCATACTGTGTTACGTCCCGACTTTACACAGGAAACCATCAATGTTCTCACATTATTTGACTGTTTTCCTTACAACCTTATAACATAGTCTAATTTTTTACGGGGTCATACCTCTTCCTTCTCTGCATAACAAAATGGTCTAATTGCTTAACACAACTGCCCGGAATGTAAAATATTCTGATATAGATATTTAAGGAAACTATAAGGGCAGTGTGTATGCCACCTTCAATGGTGCATACTGTGTGATATCAGCAAGAGAACATTGAAATGCTATTTCCCTATCCCACTGAAGCGTTGTACAAATATTGATTAGATCTGAAGTCATACATCCGTAATGTAATTTAGTTTCGAAATGTACTTACGCCTTATGGAGGGCGATATGTGTCATGCTTAAATACGCACGTGAGGGACATTGAAGTGTTGCCTTGTTTTCATATCCTCTTGTACAAAGTACACTCTGCAGGCACATTCCCTGATAAGTTTTGTAGCTCTTTAGGTGTGTAGATAGACTGCTGTGGGAAGGGTTGAAGTAGTGCAGCACTTGGGAAGGATATGAGTGCTACCCCCCTTAGCAGCATTGTTGGACGGCACTGGCCAGCAGCACGTCGGTTACTCGATAACCGACGCTTTGCTTACCAGAATGGGACGAGTACGGGAAACGTGGATGGGCCAACTTACCTGTATTCAGGGGTCCGGGTCACTTCCGCAGCAACATCACCTCCCGATGACATGTCCCAACAGAAGAGCTCCAAAGGAGTGGAAGGAAGATGGAGAAGGGGACAACACACACAGGCTATCGTACAAACACCCCCCAAAAACCAACGGAACTGCCGTCGGTGAAATAATGCCACAACCAAAGATTTTAAAAAAGAATAAAAAAGGTTTAATATTAAAAATTTAAAGGAGAATCATCACCAGAAAAAGAACATGCATCCACCACCAATATTTTACAAGAAGGCCAGATAGCGCCTAACATGCTTGCTTGCAAAGCCAAGAAGACGAAAGACTTAATTTAAAATAAAATAAAATTAAACAGCCCAAAGGTTAAAATAAATATTACATGCATAACATATTGAGAACGGGCTTGATGATTTGCACGGAAATGTAATCACGATCCGACATGCAGGAGTTCAGGCCACGCCAAAAAAAGAAAGGATTGACAACAAATTACAGAACACGTCTGGTTTTGATACCCGCGCCAAAAGGACTGACAACGAGACCACAATGCATCACGGTAAACAAAAGATATGGCCACACCAAAAACATGCCAGATCAAAATTACGGCAAACAATTAATAAGATTAAATTTTAACATTAGTAGAAGGAAATGAACGGTGGAAAAAAAAACAATTACATCTAAAAAACTATTAATGCAAGTCGTTTTAAAACTGGACGGATCTTACATGGATTAAAAAAAGACAAACCCAAGCTTGCCAAAGGAAAATAAATAATGATTTAAACGTGAAATAAATTGGAAATGTGTCTCCACAAGGTACGAAGAAAAGAGCACAGAATTAAAATAAACCAGGAAACGTAATAAAAACAACAATAAAATTAGACCTATAAAACAAAAGAGGAACAGAAATAAAATATTACTATAAGAAGATATCGGAGCTCCATAACATAAAATAATTAGATAAATTAAATTAAAAAAAACGTACCTTACATCCTTCTCAGTGGAGACACAATGAAATATAAAAACTAACACATTTTAAATAATGTAAGAAAAAAAATATATGAACTGCCTCAAAATGGCCACGAGAGCACACGCGCCGTTTTCGATCACCCATGAAGCTTCTCTTCTTTTAGCCAGTCAAACTAAATACACCACAGTTCATCTTCACGGCGAAAAGACGAAACTAAATCCTTAGGAGCACAGGCGTTTCCTTTTCTTGAATATATGCATATTTGGTAGAGGATGGGGGAGGCAACCGCCCCCCCATCTGCGGTGACACCTTTTACGACCAAGTCCTTCTTGAATCTCTTCGGGACAGCTAATGGATTCCACAAAAATGGCGGAGAATCGCTCGTCATTTATCGAACTGTCTTCATGAAAATAATATTGTCCAATCAGAGAAAGACACATCAAATAACAATGTCATAAAATAGGTTCATAATTTGGCGGTATCATGAATACACCGGCTTTTGTTTTACGAAGAAGAATATGATTGTCTTTCAATTATGTAATGCGTATAAGGAGTTTTACAAGGCGCAGCCCACACAACCTAGTGGGGAGACACAGGAACTATTTGTAATCTTTCAAAGTCCGACTGCAGCTACCATCTTGTGGTCACAGGCAGTACTGAGCGACGAAGCGGTCATTTCAAATGAGCAAATACATGTTTGCAAGCGTAGGGACGTGCCCTTGCACGTATCAGTCTCCCTCCCTTAAGCGTGAACACCGTTCACGAATATGCCTAGGCATAGACAGTACTCCTTAACTTGTCGATTCACCAGAGATGTTTCTCGAAGATAATGTTCACCTGTTAACTCCAATTGATGGATGAAACCGCATCGTTTTGGTTAGGAAGAATGCAGGGTCAGATTATCAGTGAAGGGATAATTGATCACCTCGCAAACCACTTAGTTAACAGCTTCACTGTGTCCCAAAAACCTTCAGAAACGCAGTACACCAGCACCAGCAGTGCTTTCAGAGTCCGAGACACGTTAGGAAAATTTTCAACAAGTCCAATGTAGGTCGTTTTAGACGAAGTAGGTGGAAGCAATGTGCAAGATAAGATTCGACGCGTGGGCAGCCATTTACAAAAATACAAGTTAATCTAATTTCAAAAAAGGATTACAGAATTTACAATATCTTACTACATTTTACAAAAAGCAACAAGGTTGAATTTAAAAGAAGAAAATTTTTGACTATGCCCTAGATCCGTGCTTACAAAATTTAATTAACAAGTTTACCTTTTTACAGATTCGAAGTACATTACAAGATTACATAAGTTAGACTATACATTTCGAAGGAACTACGGTAGAGGAATGACCACTACAATTCCCAAAGGGAACAGGAATACAAGGTTACCATGAGTTAGGTCTCCCACCGAGCCCAACTTACATGTTAGCATCTCCTATGAAACATCAAAATTTGGTACACTTTTACAATTTGCCATTACAATGGGAACTTCCCAACATTTACATTTTGTATCCCACCAGAGTTGTTAAACCCAATTAAATTCAAAATTCCACAAGGAACAGAAGCTTGAAGGCTTCAATGAAGGTTAGGGATACTCTACATTATACAAAACTTGTTTTACAAAATTTACGGTTGCATTTCCTCATTAGAAACGTCTCCACCTCGTTTAATGTGTGATAGATGCACTCTAGAAATTTTGTTGGCCTTAGGGTTTCGAACAAGAAGAGTAACAGGAGTCAAGAATGCCTCTACATAGCATGGGCCTTTAAAACGAGGGGTTAACTTGCTTGAGACAAGATTACTGACGCCCTTGGGCTCGAAATTGCGGACGTACACAACATCACCAATTTCCAAATCCGCTGGCTTGCGACAGGCATTGTGTCGCCTGGCAAGTTGGTCATGGGATACCTTAATATTCTCTGTAGCCTTGTCGAATTTCGCCCTCATATCCTCGGGCGTGAAACTGTCAGGAAGGAGATCGTGCAGGTTCCACAGATTAGACAACGGAGAATTAGCCATAAAGGAAAACATTAGCGAAAAAGGGGTAGCTTGCGTGCTCTCATGCACGGCGGTGTTGAAAGCAAAATTGAGCCAATGCAAATTAGAATCCCACTTGGAATGGTCGTCGTGGTGGAAAGCAATCAGAGCAGAACGGAGATTACGATTGACTCGCTCAGCAAGAGACGGGTTAGGAAAATAGGGAGTGGTGGTTACGTGCGAAATAGCATAATCAAACAAGAATTGACGGAACTGATGAGATACAAAGCACTTGGCATTATCTGACACCAGATACTGACACGGCCCAAAAGACGAGAAGATGGAATTAAGACACTTTATGACGGAACTGGTCGTAGCCTGTCTGGTGGGGAAAATCCAACTAAACCGGGAGAAACCGTCAGTGCAAACAAGCGCAAATTGGTTTCCCCGACCAGAGCGAGGGAACGGTCCAACATGGTCGATAAAAAGCCTCTCCATGGGTCTAGATGCTGGTTCAGATGACAACAGGCCAACCTTAGTAGAAACCGGAGGTTTGCTAATACTGCATGCAGCACAATTCCTAATGAGCCTCCTGATGTCGCCATCCATACCTGGCCAAATGAAAAACTGTCTGATTTTAGCTCGGGTCTTGAATACTCCTAGGTGGCCACCAATAGGAGATTCATGATAGTAACGAAAGATTTCCGGAATGAGGATTGCCGGGAGCACAATTTTAGGTAGGCGGTCATGACGAGACGAACAACACAACACACCGTCCTTCAGAGAGTAGGGCTTGATCAGTTCACCAGAATTGATACGGTCAATAAGGCTAGATAAGGAGGGGTCTTCTTTCTGGAATCGTCTCACATCCTCAAAAAGCACAAGGGAATTGCTAAGAACGGCATTGACACAATTTACAGCAGATACAAGGTTTACAGGTTCACATTCCTGAACATCTTCTTCAGCTGTTTCCTCGTACATGCGGCTTAAAGAATCAGCTACCGCATTTTCGGACCCACGAATATGTTGGACAGTGAACTGGAACGACAGAATCCTAGTTGCCCACCTAGCAATTCTACCAGTTTTGCGGGGTTTCCCCAAGACTCAGCTCAAGGCTTGGTTATCGGTCTCAAGGAGAAACTTGGTGTGCTCAAGATACATACGGAATTTTTCTAGAGCGAACAACACAGCTAAGCCCTCAAGTTCGTAAATAGAATACTTCCTCTCTGCGTCCGTTAAGGTACGTGAAGCGTATGCAATAGGTTGCCGACCCAGATCAGATTCCTGCAGAAGGACACAACCAACACCACGTCCAGACGCATCAGTCTGCACAATGATCTGCTTCCCAAAATCCGGAATGGCTAACACAGGGGCGTTAGAGAGCGCAAGCTTAAGATCTTCGAAGGCTGCTTGCTGAGAGGGACCCCACTCGAACTTCACAGCCTTTTTGCGTAATTGGTTTAGAGGAGCAGCACGGTCGGCAAAGTTACTGATAAACTTACGGAAGAAGTTGACCATTCCAATGTAGCGAGCAACACCATTGGCGTTCTTGGGTGGTTTAAAATCTCTAATGGCCTGCGTACGAGATTGGTCCACTGAGATACCGGATTCAGAAACAATATGTCCCAAAAAGGAAATTTTGGGCTTGGCAAAGGAAACCTTGGACAATTTGACGGTAAGTCCAGCGTCACGCAACCGATCAAGTACAATTTTCAGATGATCAACGTGTTCCTCGAAGGACTCGGAATAGATCACCACATCGTCAAGGTAGTGGTACACAAACTTGAATTTAATTTCTGAAAATACCTTGTCCAGAAGTCTGCTCAACACAGCGGCTCCGGTGGATAGGCCAAACGGGACACGGGCATATTCAAAGAGGTTCCAGTCAGTGGAAAAAGCAGTAACATGCCTGGATTCAGGAGAGAGGGGAATTTGGAAGTAGGAAGAATTTAAATCGAGGATCGTGAACACCTTCGCGTTGCGAAACCAACTAAAACATGTGTGAAGGTCCGGCAAAGGAATGGACTGCAAAACAACTTTTTGATTAAGAGCCCTATAGTCGACCACCGGCCGAAAACCACCGTTAGGTTTTGGCACAAGAAATACAGGGGATGAGTAGGCAGAGATAGAGGGTTGGATTACACCTTCTTCTAACATCTTATCGATAATCTTACGAAGTTCAGCCATCTTGGGCGGGGCAAGGCGATACGGGCTGGAACGCACCGGCACAGAATCGGTTAGCTCAATCTTGTACTCCATCAAATGGGTTACACCCAGCTTGTCAGTAAATACATCGCCATACTCCTGACATAACCTCTTAATGGCCTCCCTTTGAAGACTCGTTAAATTTTCCAGATCGAGATCCTCAATAGTCATAGGTTCAGTAACAGAATTGACAGCAGGAGAAGATAAAACCGGGTTAAATGATAATTTACTCTGTGGATTAAACTTAAACCATAAGTTGCGAGCACCAAAATCAAGAAGCATACCAACGTGTGACATGAAATTAGCTCCAATGACCACAGCACAAGAGAGATTTCTGGCAACCAAAAATTTAAATTTCCAAGAAAAATTTAGAATATGAATTTTGACTGTCATACTACCCAAAATATTTAAGTTTGAACAATTTGCCGAAATAAAAGATTCATTGTTAGGCTCAAACTCAGGAAATTTGCAAACACTCTTCATAGATAAAAACCAGTCCTCGCTTATAAAGGATGCAACACTACCAGAATCAAGCAACGCAGAAACGGGCTCGTCATTAACACAAATTTCAATAAACGGGGATATTCCTTTAGCCACAGGAGAAATTCCAAAATCATTACTCGCTCTAACACGATTACAATTAGGTGACGAGGACACCCGCACCACAGGTTTCACACAACGTTTAGAATTAGGCTGACTTGCCACGACATAGCTCACCGACAGGTTAGGTAGGCCAGCGACATAAACAGAATTAGCACATGATGAATTAGCTTTCATAGAGTTATCAAGACTATCATTGGTAGGGCGACCAGAAACTTCACAGGGTTTTCCCAAATTCTTACACACAGAAATATCCTTGGAAGTAACACCCGAATTGGTCTCCTCAACGTTCCGTCATTGGCGATACACAGCCTGGTTACTCGGACACACCTTCTTGACATGTCCCACTCCACCGCACGAGTGGCACTTAATATTAGGTCGAGGATGAAACATAACCTTAGGTGGGGGACGAGACATCAAGGAAGGAGGGGGACAAGCCATCAAGGAAGGAGGAGGAACATTAGCTACACGAAGGGAATCTGCATGCTTCACAGCCATAGCCTCTATAACGACCTGTTTCAGCTCGACGAATGATGAAGGCCTGGTACACAAAGTCATGCATGACCTATATTGAGGCGAAAACCCATTCACAATTGATGACACCAACTGTCGCTCGGTTAAAGGGGATGCAAAAACCTGGGCATACACCTTAATGTCGCTGACATAGTCGCTAAGGGACTCGTCCAGCCTTTGGACACGATAAAGGAACTTATGCTCGAGAGCACTTAGGGCGCTCGCAGGGACAAAAAACCACAACACTTCCCTAATAAACATGGCTAAGGACATGCGGAGGTGGATAGCTTCAACAAGTTTATCGCGCAGCATACCGGATGCAACTGGATACAAAAGTTGGAAAATCTGAACTTCCGACATCCCAAAAATCGAGGCATGGTTACCCAACTCGACCACTTGTTTTAAAAATTGTACCACTTGGGTAACGTCATCAAGGTTGAAATGCTTTAACTTAGTTAAGAAACCAGAAATAGGATGAGGAATCGACCCATAATTAACGGTAGGTGAGAACGTAGCATTAGGAATAGAGACCTTGTTACCAGGGTAGCCCACTCGCATACCCTCTACAGGCGACAAAACATTAATATTACTAGTGAAAGAACTGGGATGCAATGGGTCGGCAGGACCCAGGAAATCACTACGTGACCTAACATGAGAAGAATGACCGTATGCAGGATTAAGTGGTATGGACGAGCCAGCGCCAGGCAACAGAGGGGCAGGCAAACTACTACTGGTAATCGATCCCAAAACCTCAGACCTAGTAAACAGAGGTGATTCACGTTCAACCCCAGAAGAACGCTCCAAATTCACAAGGTTATCGCTTAAGTCAATTAAATTGAAAACACTATTGTTGTCGGCCATTTTGGAAAACACAGAATGCAGACAACCAATATAGAAAGAAACAAAATTTCAGGAATTACAAGGACAGTTTACAGTTTCACAACAGTACCACAACCAGCAATTACCATCACCAAAGATTAGGCTGACACTCAAACACAGCCACCCTACTACACCAAATCATGCACCATGCTGTCCAGAACTGCACACGTCACCACCTGCTTGGCTCGAGAACAGGGAGCTAAATCACAAAAATAGGCACAAACAATCAGGCTACCAGCTACCGACGGGGCTCCAGGATGCCTTCACACTCAGCATATAGGCTAATAGAACATTAAGAAATCCCATTTCCCATGCCAAGAACACATGTCGGTCACTCACCGAGCTGCATCTTCATTGGGGATGTTGCACACCAACAGGGTAAAATACAGGGGTAAACGCCTCGTTTAAAAACAGGACACCTTACATCCAGCATACCACATGGAAATCCAGAGGCAACATGAAACACAATAACGACAAGGATTAGCAAAACATAACATTAAGTACATTTTCCTGACAAAATCCCACCAACAACTGACCCATCAGTATTAGAGGGGTCCATAAAACAGCCTGTGGGTACTGGGGAGGGGATAGTTACGGAAGTGAACATGAGCGGGATCTGCTACCAAAATGCTACCCCCCTTAGCAGCATTGTTGGACGGCACTGGCCAGCAGCACGTCGGTTACTCGATAACCGACGCTTTGCTTACCAGAATGGGACGAGTACGGGAAACGTGGATGGGCCAACTTACCTGTATTCAGGGGTCCGGGTCACTTCCGCAGCAACATCACCTCCCGATGACATGTCCCAACAGAAGAGCTCCAAAGGAGTGGAAGGAAGATGGAGAAGGGGACAACACACACAGGCTATCGTACAAACACCCCCAAAAAACCAACGGAACTGCCGTCGGTGAAATAATGCCACAACCAAAGATTTTAAAAAAGAATAAAAAAGGTTTAATATTAAAAATTTAAAGGAGAATCATCACCAGAAAAAGAACATGCATCCACCACCAATATTTTACAAGAAGGCCAGATAGCGCCTAACATGCTTGCTTGCAAAGCCAAGAAGACGAAAGACTTAATTTAAAATAAAATAAAATTAAACAGCCCAAAGGTTAAAATAAATATTACATGCATAACATATTGAGAACGGGCTTGATGATTTGCACGGAAATGTAATCACGATCCGACATGCAGGAGTTCAGGCCACGCCAAAAAAGAAAGGATTGACAACAAATTACAGAACACGTCTGGTTTTGATACCCGCGCCAAAAGGACTGACAACGAGACCACAATGCATCACGGTAAACAAAAGATATGGCCACACCAAAAACATGCCAGATCAAAATTACGGCAAACAATTAATAAGATTAAATTTAAACATTAGTAGAAGGAAATGAACGGTGGAAAAAAAAACAATTACATCTAAAAAACTATTAATGCAAGTCGTTTTAAAACTGGACGGATCTTACATGGATTTAAAAAAAGACAAACCCAAGCTTGCCAAAGGAAAATAAATAATGATTTAAACGTGAAATAAATTGGAAATGTGTCTCCACAAGGTACGAAGAAAAGAGCACAGAATTAAAATAAACCAGGAAACGTAATAAAAACAACAATAAAATTAGACCTATAAAACAAAAGAGGAACAGAAATAAAATATTACTATAAGAAGATATCGGAGCTCCATAACATAAAATAATTAGATAAATTAAATTTAAAAAAACGTACCTTACATCCTTCTCAGTGGAGACACAATGAAATAAAAAAACTAACACATTTTAAATAATGTAAGAAAAAAAATATATGAACTGCCTCAAAATGGCCACGAGAGCACACGCGCCGTTTTCGATCACCCATGAAGCTTCTCTTCTTTTAGCCAGTCAAACTAAATACACCACAGTTCATCTTCACGGCGAAAAGACGAAACTAAATCCTTAGGAGCACAGGCGTTTCCTTTTCTTGAATATATGCATATTTGGTAGAGGATGGGGGAGGCAACCGCCCCCCCATCAGCAGTGACACCTTTTACGACCAAGTCCTTCTTGAATCTCTTCGGGACAGCTAATGGATTCCACAAAAATGGCGGAGAATCGCTCGTCATTTATCGAACTGTCTTCATGAAAATAATATTGTCCAATCAGAGAAAGACACATCAAATAACAATGTCATAAAATAGGTTCATAATTTGGCGGTATCATGAATACACCGGCTTTTGTTTTACGACGAAGAATATGATTGTCTTTCAATTATGTAATGCGTATAAGGAGTTTTACATGGCGCAGCCCACACAACCTAGTGGGGAGACACAGGAACTATTTGTAATCGTTCAAAGTCCGACTGCAGCTACCATCTTGTGGTCACAGGCAGTACTGAGCGACGAAGCGGTCATTTCAAATGAGCAAATACATGTTTGCAAGCGTAGGGACGTGCCCTTGCACGTATCAATGAGAATGCAGTAAGCCCTTTCACATGGGCTGCTCCAGGTTTGGCTTAACTTCTCCTTTAGAAATTCCTTATTCTTTGAGGATTAAGGGTATTCCTTGAGCTTTTCTTATTTTATATTTACTGTATCTTCTAAAAAGCAAGATGTTAAGTAAAGAACATATAGCCTACATTCTCCTAAATGCATGGTTATAGTTAAGTTAAAGTTTTTGTCCTTTTCAAGGTGTATGATTGAATGTTGTAGTAGCTTGTTGAAATATAACGTGCTATATTATACGTTGAATGATTGAATCCTCACCTGAATTATAAATACACACACTAATACAGCCATCGCAATAACAAAGGTTATCTGACATAATTAAATACTCACCCAAGTACACGGGGCTAAATGACAATGATGTCCAAGCCTCTCAATTGAAGCAACAACAACAACAGCTTCCTAGCCAAATCCTTCCTCGTATAATTGCACACTAGTACAGACATCACAGTGACACAGTTTATCAGACAACTTCTACACACACCCAAGTACATGGGGCTATATGGCCGCGATGCCGCAAAGCTCCAAAAGAATCAACAACCACAGGAAGGACAGCTTCCTATACAAATTCTACCTCATTTACAAGTACACACTCTAGTACAGACAACAAAGTGACACAGGCTATCAGACAACTTCTACACACACCTATGTACACGGGGCTAGGTGACCATGAAGCCACAAAGGCCCTCAAGAATCCACAACAACAGTCTGTACCGCGGATCGAGGACAACGATTTTTAACCGCTGTAGTCGAGTGTTTTAATATGTGGTGTTATAAGTACATATACTGTAGTATTTTCGATTGCAAATACACACTTTATATGCTTATCATTATAACGTGTGAGTAGTTATAAATCAATAGATACAAAAGAAATCAGGTAAGAAAATTTGTACCCGCAAGGATTCGTTCCACGAACCTCGAGGTTGAGAGTTAGAGACGCTAGCCCGTTTCTAAACATGGCCAATGCTAGCAATGCGTTAACAACTTGTTTAGTATAACTGTATGCCATATTTCCATGTTTGTCTTGGGAAGAACGATTTCATTAGCGTTTTCTCTCGTTTTTATAAATCTTTTGATATTAAATTTGTTCAGTACATTCCTAAAAGGATATTAATCTACTGAAATATGGACCAAACAAGCAATAGCGTCCATTTTGAACCAATGGGGCGGCACGATACAGATCGATACAGCACTGTCAGCCTGAACTATTAGTCACTAATGCGGATTCATATTCTATTTTTTTAAATGTTAATATCCTTCAGTCGCGTCCGTGGTGTAGGCTAGTGGTCAGCGTGCTTAGCTGCCACTCCGGAGGTCCTAGGTCCGATTCACGGGGTTTACTCAGCCTCGGGTTTTCCAAGTGAGTAGAGAGGGTTCGATTCCCATCTCAGCCATCCTTGAAGTGGTTTTCCGTGGTTTCCCACTTCGTCTCCGGGCAAATGCCGGGATGATTCCTACCGTAAGGCCTCGACTGCCTCCTTCCTTCTTCCTCGCCTATCCCTCCCAATCTTCCCCGTCCCTTTCCATCTCTCATGAGGCCCCTGTTTGCTTTGCAGGTGAGGCCCTCTAGGCGAGGAGCTGGTCCCACCTCCCCAGTTGTATCCCCCGACAAGGTGTTTCAAGCTCCAGGACACTGCTCTGGCGGCGTTAATGGTGGGATCCCGTTTGAGTCCGAGGGAAAAGCCAACCTGAAGGGTGAATCAACTAAAAATAATAATCCTACAGATCACCTCCTTGAGAACAGTTTAATCCACCCTCTGTACGGTAAGTGGATTTTGTTGGGTTTGAAGCCATTTTTCAGTCTTGCCTTAGTAAACAAACGTTTAGTGCTTTCCAACTGAAAAGCTCCAAACTTTTGTTTTATAAGAGGATTTAGTGAGGCAGGGCCTTGTTTAATCGTAAGTTACGCTTAGGCTATAATAATTGCATGATTCATACATCGGCTATGTTGAAATTATTTGGCTGATGACCTTGTAGTTCGGCCAAAGAACGCTTCCCACATCAAGGTACATTTGGTGGAAATCGGATGGATGATTCTTTTTCGTTATGATGGTTGCGTATACAACATGACACTGAGTTATACTTGGCTAGTGTTAGCTCTCTACCAAAGTTGGTTCGATTTGGTTTTGTCGGTGTGATTTGATAGGGGGGTTCTGTCCACATATACGGCCCCAATCATCAAACTATTTGGATGATGACCTTGAAACTATGGCATAAGACCTTTCTCATATGAAGGTATATTGTTGCAAACTTTGGTAGAGATCAGATGATTAGGCTAGTCGTAATTTGATTTAAGCTTTGAACATTTGCGTAGCCGCCATTCCATGTCCGTAAAGATGGCGGCGATGTAAAACATGAGGCGTCCTTTGCTAGTGTTACCTCTGTACCAAATTTCGTTCAATTCGGTTTCGTATTGTTTGAATTGATAGGGGGGGGCAGATATACACACTCGCACACACACAGACAGACTGACGACAGAAGTACGGAACTTCAGACTTTGAATATTGCGTAATCGCGATGACGTCATAGCCCTTTGGGTGACGTCATGGGCCCTTAGAGCGAGCACGTGGTCCAGGGGGATCAGGTGATTGGTTAATGGCTAGGATGACCACCACGCCTTGTGTTCGCATGGAGAGGTCAGCCGTGTATCATGGCTATTAATTATTGATTGATTATTGATTTGTATTTAGGTATTTGCTCAAGGGAGTGGAGAGAGTCTTGGGTGTCATAACTTTTTGAATGGGACTGTACGAGCGAGACAGTCAACATAGCTGGCTCGCTACCAGCCATGCGGCGCGCAGCTGTTCTGTTTTTTTTTTGCTCGCGCCGGGCGGGCGAGCCGTGAGAGCAGCCCGCGCTCTCCACTCTTGTGGTGCACAGCTGTTAAAGTTTTTTGCTCGCGCTTGCTAAATAAGTAAAGTTGTGTCGTAAAGCTAGAGTGTGTTTAAGTATACCATATATCACCAGAGCGTGGGAGTGAACTTGTGTTACTCGTTGTCGTCATGATATGTCTGTTTAATTTAAATGATATTAACATTTTATGTGTTCCGGCTTGCTTCATGGTCTCAATCTGGTTACGCTGTTTTATAAGTCAAGTGTGAAATGAATCTTGGTGTGTTTGTTTTTAGATTCTTATCCGTCATTAGTCAAGTCTGTAATTTTTAATGAGAGAACGAGATTGGATGTCGGTTCCCAGAGCTCCATGTGAAATGTTTAAAAGAGCTTTTTGCTGCTTTAACTTCATAGTATATAACATCGAGTTTTATATCATGATGCACTAATTCACCATGTATTTTGTGCAGCACTTTGCTACAGAAATTGGAGCAGCTGAAGGAGCTGAAACTATACGCAGAGCGAGCAGGGTCGATGGGATTTCATTTGATAATATCCGCATCGAAAGGTGAACAAAATATCATCTTCCAAAGCTTAAACGCTTTGGAAAAACAACTCTTGGACCATGAGATGATGGAAATTTTTCATCACCCGCAATACTGTCTGGAATTCTTTTTCAACGGGTTCACAACCAACATTTTGGAAGTCGTCATACAGCGACTGAGAATGTTCTCGTCAGAGGATGTGAGTCAGAGGATGGTGGACTTTTGGACTCATCCTCCTCCTCCATTAACGGAAGATGAAGATGAGGAAACTCTGATTCCTTTTGACAGACTGAGAGTTGAGGATTATATGGCTCCTCCACCTCCTCTATCAGAAGACCAAGAAGAAGAAGAAGAAGAGTGTGACGAGCGTGTGGGAGAGGAAGAAGAAGATGAAGAAGTTCAGGTTCTAAACTGAATGGACAGTGGACAGTGGTGTTCATTTTTATTTTATTCAAAATGTGAAGTGTAATTTTTTTTAATATATTTATTTTGATCATTTGTGGTTTACATTAATTATATAATATGAAATAGTGAAAAATGATATGATCTTCGTTCTTAAAGTGGTAAGTAGTTCTTTTTCCAACAAGCTGCGGAGAATTGAAGATGCTGTGTTGTTTGCAGAGTTGCTGGTCTTGTGCACGGGTAAGTACAATCATTCTTTTCTTTCTTGAGCTGAAAAATATATAGAGACACATTAATAATAATAATAATAATAAGAATAATATTTTTGCGATGAATTAAAAAACAAAACTTACATTGTTGTAATTAGAAGATATTTTTGTTGGGGATCCAAGAGTTGTGAGTTGAATCGAATCCAAGCCAAGATACGAAGGCTCGGGTTCCTTTTCTACGTAGTACTTTGTCGACTAAGTAAATATTAGGATGTTCTGTTCGTTGTAACTCTGCTTCATAAAATGCCCCAAATATCGGCAAATTTTTATTATCCTTTAAAAGATATGTCCGTGGATTAGTATTTTGAACTTTATAAATTGTAAATAATTCCGTAGTCCAATTAGCTTCGTACCCCTTGCTGAAATGTTTCTTGATTTTTGATATTCGCACAATGTCGCCAATTTTATACTTTGGATTTGTTAAAGTTTCATTATATTGTGTTGGCAAGCTGGGAGGATTGTTTCTTTTTACATCAATAGGTTTCATGCCAATGCTGCGATGTATTTTGTGATTATACTTTACTAATAACTCAGGCAAAATATTTACCCATCGGTATGAACCTTGTGTTGTGAATTCCTTCCACATCGATTCCTTAAGAGTTCCATTAAATCTTTCTACCACGCTCGCTTTAATGGAGCTCCCAGTGGAATAATGCTTTAGATTTTGTTTCTGAGACCATGTTTTGAATTCACGGTTATAAAATTCCGTTCCTCGATCGATGTGAAAATAATTGGGCAATCTTTTACTTTGAGAATAAACAAATTTTAAACTTTTTAAAATCTCACTTCCTTTTTTGGTTTTAAGAGGAATTGCCCATGCATATTTTGAGTAAACGTCAGTAATGGTTAATAAATATTTAAATCCATTATTCCATTTTGCAAGTTTGGACATGTCCACAAGTTCTGCTTCATGGAGGTCATCGATTCCTTTGCTAATAACACGTTGTCTTTTAAACTTTTTTCTAAGTGGTGCGTGAAGTTCTTTTGCAATTTCTCGTCTGATTTCGTTCATAGTTATTTTCCAAACAATGATTTATAACATACTGTGCATTGTCTTACAAATGTTTGAATTTTTATTCAATATATCCTGCATTTCTTAGTTCTTCTTCAATTGCAAAGATTTCGCTGTCGAGTCCTGTGTGACCTGCAGCTTTCGATGCAATTAATTTTTTAAGTCTTGATACCAATTTGTTTGGTTAATTCCAGTGAACGAATTCAATATTGTTTCCGCCTTCGAATTTCCAATTGGCTTGTGGTGTGATGTGTTTCTTTTGGCCATATCCAGTATGCATCGTAGTGTTTGCTTCTTCATTTTCATCTGCTGTTTTTATAATTCTGTCTATGTCTTCAGTAAGAAGGGGTTCAATTATATTTCTATACTTATAAGATTGCGTTCCTCTCGGAGCTGCATTGCTGGTATAATTTCTTTTGTGCACGTTTGAAACATTTAATAATGTCAAATATGAACTTAAATCACTCCTAACTATTAGAGTGGGGTCTGGTACTTTCCTTTGAATCAATTCAAGTAGACCTTCTTTTAAAGGAAATTTTTCACCACCAACTTTTATCCACTTTTTATCAAAGAAAACTCGTTCACGTCCCATGTATTGTTTATCATTTCTTATCGTTATACCAAATATTCTATCCACGTTTTGTTTAATGAACGGATCAAAGTAGCGGTTAAGTAGTGAAATTATTTTGATGCTATCTCCATCTTCTTCGTCTGAAGTAGCAGTTGATTCAGAATCGTCATATTTTCCTTTTCTTTTTCGATTTTCTTTATTTTGAGTTGACGTATTAGCAATAGCTACAAGTTGATTTAATGAATTTGTTACTGGTTTAAAGTTAGTCTCTATATCTAATTCTTTACGTCTAACATCATTTTGAAGTGAAAGATATTTGTCTTTAACATCTTTTTTTAAGCGAGAAAGTTTATCCTTTACTCGACGTTCAGCTTTAATCTTCTAGCTCTTCTCCATGACTAAACTGAAATTGTGGTTGTTTTACTTATTTATAGTATATTCAAAATCAATTTGAAGAGGAAGATCATTGGTTTTATGTTTTTTAGGGTCTCTAAGTCGAAACTGAATTTCATCTTGTTCTTCAACAACAATATCACTGCCATCCAGTTCAATCTCTTGACTTATATTTAAAATTGCATACACAATTGGAGATCTTGGTGAAACAAAAATTGGATTTAATATGCCTTTGTAGGGAAGTTGGTACTGTATGTTATGATTATGAAGTGTGTATACTGGTGAATGGATTGATGGCGTGTTGGAGAATTTCAGAATAAATTTCGATAAGTTCTTTTTCTTTACTTCATCTTGTAATATACCATATTCTTCTTTGGATGCAGTAAAACTTTCGAGTGGTTCTTTGTTAACCAATTGCTCTATTTTTTCTAGTTCAGTTTTTAACTTGTTATATTCATCTTTGAATGCAGAAGCATAACTTTCAAGATCTTCTTTTTTTAACAATATTGAGATTGTTAACAACACCCTCAATACGAGTTTGTAAATTGCTTAAAATTTCTTTTAGTTGGTTAACTTCAGTTCGTGAAGCAGCATAGTGTTCTACAAACCGTTTATTTGTCACATCTTGGTCGTTAACGGGAAACTCAACATTTGTTTGTTTTTGATGTTGTAGATTGTTTACAGTCTGTTTCATTTGTTCAAATTCACGTCGGGAAGCGGCATATTGTTCAACAAACGTCTTATTTGCAACATCGTTATCGTATATGGGATTGTATACGAGAGTAATTCGTTTACTCATCATATTTAAAGTTCCACCATCGTCTACGTTTAAAAAGTTTTGTTTATTAAATTTAGTGATTAAGTCATCTAGATCTTTTCGAGAAGCAGCAAAGTTTTCTAAATAATATTTGTTTATTGCATCTAACGAATCGATTGGTTGAGATATGTTTGTTATTCTTCTATTTAACATATCTACAGTTTCATCATCTCTGTTTATATTCAAAAGGGATTTTTTAATTTCATCGAGTTCTTTTGTTACATGATTTTTAAGAAAAGAATACGTTACCGCATCTTGATTTTGAATTGGATCTTTAACATTTCTTATTCTTTTGTTACCCAAGTCGAGAGTATTATCATCATACGGAAAGTGATCTTCTGAAAATTCACGCACTAAACAATGAATGAATTCTACTCGTTGTAACACTTCGGTTATTCGGGTGTCTAGATATTTTTTATATTCGATGTATGTTGCTGCATTGCAATAAGGTTTACTGCATCATTTGCAGATGATGGTAAAGCTAAGCCCGTGAGACGTTTGTTTTGAAAGTCAAGTTCTTTTTTCTCTACTTTACAAATTGAAAAAATTAAACCTTTAAGGTCGTTAAAGTTTCGTTGTATGTCTTCTTTAGACTCGATTTTATTTAGCTCATTCAATAACTTCAGTACATAACCTTTGATGCATGCATCTTCAACATGTATTGGCGTTCCAACATTTTTTAACCGTTTGCCTTTAATACTTAGATGTCCTTCGCTTGTTGTTGTTGTTAGTTGATTTCCATATTGCACTAGCTTATCATCAACATACGATTTAGTTGCAATATCATGTCGTGAAGTCGGTCGTCCGATAGACACATTATTGGTTTTGTTAAACGATGTCATAGTTAAGTTGTTATCCACACAAAAGGTATAACACGAATGGGCATTTAGCTCTTTTTGAAGTCATATTTATAACCGAAAATAAACATCAAACCCATTGCGATATCGACCGTTTTGTAAATCGCTATCTTTATCGATAACCAAAAAGCCAAACTTAGAGTTTTGTCAACAATGCGAACAAATATCAAAGAACTGATCATAGCTCATATCTGTATTTACATGATCGTTATATACATGACGCAAGTTTGTTCCGTCTTGTTTAAAAAGAATTAAAAAATTAGCGTTATCTCTAATTAGATGTTTAGGTATACAAGAATATTTTTGACAAAGATAAAATACGTCAGCATCGTGATGACGACCTCTACTGAAATAATCTGTCATGTGTTGTTGTTTATTACTGGCTACATCATCAAAAACAAATATAGAGTTTTTCTAGCCATTTCTGGAGGCATAACTTCATCATTATCGGAAAAAATCAATTTTTATTTCTTTTATGGAGTCCAAAAACTTTTTTAATTCAACATATTTATTTTGAGCAAGTGATTTAGAATATATATAAACGTTTTCAAAACGAACTCCATTTTTATGACATAATAAATTTAGCATTTCGTTTGTTTTGCCACAGTTCGATGGACCGCAAAAGATACATCGAATAGTGTTCGGTAGTAAAACACTATGCTTTCTTTTTTCACTTTTACTCTGGTTTTCACCATTAGTAAATGAAATTACTGGTAGAGTGTTTGACTGCTTAACAAACTTCAGCATGTCTACGTTTACGTCTGAGAATGCACACTGCACAAAAAATTACATCACATCAACATATATTGTTTCTACACGTATTATAACTTGTATTATATGGAATAATAGTAGAATTTTCAGGATTTAAATCAACGTCGCCGACGTAAATCCCTCTTAAATATGGAAAATATGGTGCCCATTTTTCATGCTCATTTAAAGGAATATCGTTTTCTTTCCAATGTTCAATTTCAATCTTACAGAATATACATTTCACCTTATCACCATGACCAGTATAATAAAATCCTACTGATGCTAAACAAAATTCGTTTGGACAGGGAAGAGGCCAATTTTGAAAATTTTTAAGTCTTTCATATTCAGATTTTAATTCTATGCTAGGAGAAATATTGTTTACGTAAGGGCAAGAAAAAGCCCATTTCTTATGGTCTTCAAACGGATCATCATCTTCTTCCCAACAACTAAGTTGCAGATTACAGAAAGCACACCTGACCATATCCTTATATCCATAATAGTAAAATCCTGCAGCTGCTAACCATGCAGTGTTCGTAAAACTGTCTGAAGACCAGTTCTCAAATGTTTATGGCCGATCTCTTTCAGATTTTAAATTCATTTCTTTTTGACTCAATATCATTTGCATTAACTGTTTTTGGAATACTTTACACAATTAAAATACTTCATGATGCTGCTTTACTTCACAAAAAAGGAAAGATGTTCACCACACGAAGCTAAATGTGAACTGATATGAATCAACAAAACACGTTGGCTAATATGCATGATTTGCATGTGTTGGGTTGGCCGAGCGGTCTAAGGCGTTAGACTTCAGATCTAAATTTCAGAAATTGAAAGCGAGGGTTCGAATCCCTCACCTAACAATATTATTTTATTTACATGTGGAGTGAGGAGGTATTTGGTCATTTAAAAAAAAATGAAGTGGTACAAAGACCTTTTCTTCTTTATTCATATAGAATTACAATTAATACAATTTTATTTCTCTTGAAGTAATCTCATTCCTTTTTAGTTGTCCAGATGAGTGTGTGTGATTAGATGATCTTGTTCGTTTAGTTGTCCAGATGTTTATTTTCTATAGACTAAAAATATACACTGTGTTAAAAAAGCAAACTAAAACAAAATATGTATATCTGTCAACGACACTAGTAGATTTAATTAATTACCTTTTATAGATAGCGATTACAGTTATCACATTTGCAGCGAATATGAAACAGTTGAAATTTTCTATTTAGATGATCTGGTAGATGTTCCCACTCCAGACGAATTCGTTGTGGTTCATGTATAGTCAGTACGTTTATAGGAAAGTAGTTCCAATCAAACTTATTGAAACCTTGAAGTCCATTGTTTCGAAACTTGTTTATTATCGAACACACGATTTTCATGATGCCATCAGAAGAATTTAACCAATGTTGAACAGCATTGACATTGAATTTAGCACAACTATTGCTTCCCATTGCAAGAGATGGCAAATGTTTTGGACAATCTGTAGGTAAACGATGGCTATGCCTCAACATTAGGTCTGACATTCCATCAATCGTATTAAGATCGATTAATGAGCCGGGGGAAAGTGCTTTTAGTGCAAACAAAGAAAATTCCTGTGGCTAATTATATACAACTAAATATTCATATTTATTCTTAATAGAGTCAAAAAAGAAGAAAGATTTTTTTCACAATACGCTGTGACCCATGTTAACACGGGGCTGAATGAAGGTATATTGCTGTTATTTAACATACAGTAAGCAAGTTCCAAACTGCCGTTTGGTAGCTTGCGAATGTCTGCAACTATTGGCTGCTTCTTATTCCACACCTTAGAACACCTTCTGATAATAAAACTATGTTTTCTTCATTTTGAATCGGTATTCGAATTTCATCATTATTTTCGAATTTATTAGCTGAATAAGGTTGATAAACTCTTTCTTCTCTTCGCACAACTCTGTTGTCAACCTCTCTTTTATCCGTTATGTTCAACATGTTAAACATGTTAACAGCTTCAAATATAGATGGAAACTAAATAAGATTAAAAATTGCATATATATTTATATTGAAATTAAAGTACGCGATAGCCTAAAGACTGTAAGAAATGTTTGTTGTTACTCGATAACTGTTTCTTAGATTTCAATGCGCGATGTCGTTGTTTGTTTTTTTTTAGAAATTTTAGCTGATTGATTTATATTACTTTTTCGAATCAGAGTCGACTTTTTTTTCAAACTTTGAGTATTATATAGTATAACCATATTTGAAAATGTTTTCTAGTAAGCTTACTCAAGTAGAATGAAAATATAACAGTATTTCATTACTTTATATAGCAAGATATCGTGCTGGACGAATAATTAATTCTACAGTTAAATCTTCATCTTGCAAATCAATGAGCTGTTGAAGATGATCTTCAAGTTGCACAGATACATGTTGAATAACCTTGGTGTTCTTAGGCAAAAAATTAATTGTTGTTGGTTGTACATCAATCGGGTAACCAGCAGGAACATGAGCTTTAAAATTATATAAAGAGTGTGTTGGTTTATGGTTCAAATAAGAACTCGTACCAAGCACAAGGTTGCAACGTACTCGAATACTATTATCAGTGTTAATTTTAATCATATATTCAAAATGATGAGTTGTGTTTGCCTCGAACTTTTTATGAGAAAATCCTAACAAATCTGCAATAGAATCTGCAACCGCAAAATCTATAGCAAACTTTTCCGAATGTAGTTTACAATGATAAAAGACTTTATCATAATTAATATGAAATGATGGGAATTTGTCTTTTTCACCTAATAAATGTTCTACTAATAATTCATTAATCTTTACACTTAATTGTTTTAACGTATAGCTAGCATTGGGTATTATTAAAATCGCTCTATCCACATCGTTCAACTTTATAGCTAAAACGTTATTATTGTCGCTAATTATTACTTCATTTTCGATTATGTTTCGATCAATTTCAATTTCTCTTTTATTCTCTTTAGGATAAACTTTCTTTTCAATACCTAAAGGCCCTGCTACACTGTTGACTACAGTGAAATCAATATTAAACGGAGAAGACAAAACGAGACGGTTGTCTCTTTTTCCGTCTATATCCTCTTCCATATACATATTTGTTTTTTCTAAATGTTTTGGTATAAGTTTCGACAATGAGTGATAACTAAGTAAATCGTCAAATGTTGAGGCTAGATCTTCAAATTCATAAATACCAGGAGGTACCACTAAATCAATTGATAAAAAATTAGTAAAATGAATGCGAAATTTATTATTTCTGTTGGTAACATTTCGAATAGAATTAGATGTATACAATCTTGCAAGTCCTATTTCAAAAAACTCTGCTCCTACAAGATGAATCGGGTTCTCCAATGTAACGTCAATCTTCGAGCCTTTACCTTCAAGGGTTATCCGTCTTTCGAAAGCCATCTTTGAAATGTTTAAAGATGGTCTGTGTTCCCCTTATTTATACAATACAAGAAGACTAAACATAAATGTCCACAAATCGGAGAAGTAATCGATTGATATGAATGAAAATTATATTGTAGATAGCAATTTTTAAGATATGTTAAAATTTCTAACGGTGGTCTTAAATTACCAATACTATCAAAATAATGCACATATTTACCTCGTTTACTGAAAGCCACCCAATGTGAACCGGATTTATCCATCGGTTCAAGGTTAACAATACAGTTTTCATTTTTTGAGGACATCTTGGTAACGTATCTCGCATAAAGACTCCTCTAAAATTTGGAATCTTTAATTGATGTGCGTATTTAGCTAAATCGAAATTACTTAATACTTTATTTGGTATTTGGTTAATTATCTTTTGTATGCAGGAGGATTTAAATAAATGCCTTGACCTCCTTTTCCTCGCATTGCTTCTATAATCGTCTCGCAGGGATTATTGAATTCCATGTATATAAACTACACTATCCCTCCTGTGACTTTAAATGCAACCGTAATCCCGTTTAGTAAAACAGTGAAAAACCTCGGTATGACTCTGACTGAAACTCTTGACTGGTCTGCACAGGTAAGTAATACTTGCAGGAAGATGTACGCGACGCTACACCCACTCAAACGGCATAAGGACATTTTACCACAAGACGTGAGGATAAAACTTATTGAGACTTTGATACTACCAATACTTGACTATTGCGACGTGGTCCTTGTTGATGCAACTAGCGAACAAACTAAAAAACTGCAACGAGCATTGAACTCTAGTCTGCGGTTTGCTTTCAACTTGAATTACGATTCTCACGTAACCCCTAGCTACAAAGCTCTTTCTTGGCTGAAACCTGAAGGGCGTCGAAATTTTCATATTTTGACGTCGGTATATCGAACCCTAGACGAAAATCTCCCACTGTATATTTCTTCGAAATTTCATGTCCTGTCCTCATTTCATAATATTAATACTAGGTCTGGCTCTTCCCTCGCTATTCCCGTTAACCACTCTTCCAAGTACAATAAATCCTTCATTGTGACTGGGTCGCGACTTTGGAATACACTCCCAGCTGACGTAAGGAAATGCAAGACCTACACAAAATTTAAGACTGTTTGCAGAGATTTCCTTTTGAACACCGCTGACTGTTTCGTGTGACTGGTGATGGATGATAGACAGCATGATTGAGCCATTATGGTATATAAATAAAATTAAAATACCCAGTTATTTACTAGATCTAACACTATCACTTATTATTATTATTATTATTATTATTATTATTGTTTCAGGTAACAATTTTATATGTTTCTTTGTTTGATGTGCAGTGCTATCTTTATTTTTTATGTCCTGTATTATTCTAACTTAATTTCTAGTTTACGTATCTTATTCAATGGTAGTATTTGTGTATTTTATTATAACTATGTGGTTAAGTGTAAGAGAGGGCCACGAGCCCTAACTTCGCCACTGCAAAAGACATAAATAAATAAATAAATAAATAATTCGATTGTGTATTTTCATTTCTTTTAATTCTTCTTGAGCAGCTTTCGCTATGTTTATAGCAGACGCCACCCTGGCTGCTCCGCCTGCTAAACCCCCCAAGCCCGACAAGGATGCAAATATCGGAAGTAGGGGTAAAATACCACCTTGCTTTTTCGATGTTCTTTTTTTTAATCTTTTCTTGTTTCTTTTAATTTAAGTTTCGCTTACCTCCTCCAATCTTAGACTTAGCTTTCATTATGCCACCGACTGTTAGTGCAGCCGCTCTCTCTCCTAATGATGCGTCACGGGATTTTACACGAGACCAAGCTTTTGAAGCTAAAATTTAATCAGCCTCTCTTCTTTTGTTTGAATTTTTATGCTTTGCGTAAGCAATGTCGTGCTCTTTGCACGCTTTATCTAATATATTTATTCCTGGATCACCACGGCTCAATTGCTTTTCTAATTTTGTTCCTGGTCCACAATATTCATAACCCGGGATGTGTAATTCCACGGGTAAATTATCAATAGTTTTATTAAGTACACGACTAATTAATGATCCACTTCCTGATCGTTTATATTGAGTGGTAGAGTTGCTCCTCTTACAACGCACCTTTACTAAATGATATGTAATATAAAGTAATTATACATATATATATATATATATTTCTGGAAAATGGGAATGGTGGGGGGAGGTGTTTTAAATAATACACACAAAATCTGGGTTATTATTTATTCTTTTTTCATAAGCAAAGGAACACACAAAAATTAGTATTATTAACAGAATAAAAGTGTGTGTGTGTGTGAATGAAATAAAGTAAGTGAGATGAAGTGCTTTAATCTCAAATTTGTTTCTAATCATTTTTTCAGAGAAAAATGACCAAACGGTAAAGTAACAATTCCGTTTTCAGTTATGTGTCTTTTATCATCGTTTGATGAAATTGCCAACTTATTTTGCCGAACAGTAAATACAGAATGAGATTTAGAAATTATACAAACTTGAATTTTGTTGACTTGATCTCTGTTATAAAGACACGTTTGATACTCATCAATATTCATACTTTTACTCACACTCTTCTTAATGCCTTTAGCCTTACACAAGCTATTCATTTCATCACACAATTTTATTGCATACATTTTGGGTTTTAACCCCACAAATTCTTCAACAATCCTTCTAGCATGTTCATCTTTCATTAAACCAATTTCACCTTTATTTTGTCTCACAATGCCAAAAGGATTGTTTGTTTCATAGTTTCCAGTATCAAAGAAATTTGAATGCTGTTTCATGAACTCATAAATATCATAATAGAATATATACATAAAACTATCAGTGTCTGTGTACAACAACCTCACATTTGATTCAGGATTTGCTAAAATAACATTGTAATGACAGTCATTCATTTTACATTTAGACAAATCTAATATAGATGCACCAACATATACTGGTTGATTGTGAAAAATCTTTAGTCTACTCATCTCGATGACCATACATTGTTCATCGAATATAATTCAATGTTTAAAATTAGCCTTAGCTATTAAAGACCTAGCACCATGAGGTCCATGCCATTTGGTGGCCCATTTGATGGCCCATTTGATGTCCCTTAACTTCCTCACATTCATCAGTGAACGACCAAAAATTGCATTATTCATCAATTTATAAAAAATAAAAAATATCATTTTTTGCATGTTTTCGTTTCTCTGTGTTCACATCAATGTATGGTTTTAGCCATTGGCTCTGATTGAATTCAATTATTCTGTGAATACGATCTAATTTCATTCCTAGTTGAATACATTGCTTTAACATTCTATAATGCAAAACATAACGTTCTTTATTATCTAGGGTAGCCATTAGCTTTGTTAACTTTTCGGGACATAGAGGGTAATCTGAATGTTTGTCATGTAACTCTCGAGGATACGTCAAATCTACTTCCAAAATATATCCAATTTCTGAAGTATCATCAATAGTTAAAACATCAAAAACCCTTCAACATTTGCAACCCATTTAAAGTCACCCGTTGGAAGATATTCCATCATCGCATATCCATATAAATTATTAACGTCAAAGTACATTATGTAGGACTCTTGCTTTTTCTCATCATAAGTTTTCATATACTTATTATTAGCAATCGCATGTCGTGTTATATACTGAACATTTCCTCCTCGAATAGATCGTTCAAAAAAGTGTAACATATCAATATCTTGAAGCAATTCAAGTTGAAGGTTAGTTATCTTTTTCATTGCACACCAAGACATAGATGGAGCAGTGTAAATATGAGCTGCATGAATGCCATAAGTTTCAATGCCAATCGATCTAAAATTTTCAAAGACATCCGCCAAAAGAAGTGTGTCAACTTTTAAATACAAATCGGCGTATTCTCCTAATGTTTGACAGGAAAACGTTTCCCGATTGAGCAAACTCACACTCTTCATTCGATATTGTTTGATCATAAAGACTGCTATAAAACTTGGATATTTCAGGTAATTTAGTTTCGTTAAGTACATCCACACTCGTGACGTATTCATATGGAAACACGCCTTTTCTCGCAGTAAGTCGAAACTTTGCTTCATCATTAAAATAACGTCGAGTTATTTGCTTTGAATCTTCACTTAACGAAGATGAACATTGATCTAGTGAACAGGACAAGAAATTATATGTATCGATAAATATTAACTGAATGAATCCATTCTTAACCCCTACATACTTTGTAAACCCTTTATAACGTTCCATATTCACTGCCAACAAACTTATACGACCAGGATTATGTAACACCTCTCCATCTTGTTTCTCACTAATTTCTTTAATTATAAAATGTCCATCATAGGCCGTTAGATTATGAAATGCTATAGGCAAGACATTTGTTACTTTGTAATTTAAATTACATCGATTGTGTGCGCTTCCTCTATATTTTCCACTTATGTGACAATGATCGCGTACTTTGAGTTCATTATCTGCAATCGGTTTCTCGCAAATGTGACAAATTTTACTTAACAAAAATAATCTTTCTTCATTTTCGGTCATCTTTAACATTGGCTTAGCCGATAAGTAATATGTTTGAAGTTTATCCACAATACTATAAAGTTCCTTTACAAACAATTCAATGCAATTATTTCCCCTAAAGAGTTTGAAGCTGCACAATTCACTATCAAAATTACAATGAAGGTATAAAGAAATGCTGTGAGGAATATGTTTATGTGTTAAAGTAGAGTTAGGAATGTCACTATTTGGAAAACAAGAGGAAATTGGAGACAAAACGCATTCAGTGTCTGCATATATTATAAATGGAACGGTATCTTTAACTTTAAATTCTGTAAAATTAACAAATCTTTGTTTATCAGTTGGCATGCTTTTTGCAACAGGAAACTGTTTACAGACTGCAAAATGGACATTTAACTCATCCTCAAGAAAATAATATGACAAACAACGTCTACATATATAAATCCGTCTCTGAATGCTAGTGACGCTTGAACGCATAAGGCGAGCAAGATTTCTAATTAAACAAAAGTGAAAACTTTCACTGTTTCCAATCTGCAACATCAATAAGTCCACACTCCTTTCATATACTTTATCTGATACATACAAAGGTACAATACTGAAAGTTTTTTTTCCTTATACTTCGTTTGTTCACATACATACCCAATTGTTTTCATCATATTGTGCTCCATACACATTTACAGAAATATTGTTTTGGTTTTCAAACTTGTTTAAATATTTCATTTCCATCGGAATTGGAATACCATCTAAATTTAAAACATCTCTGTAATTAGGATAGGAAGAAAGATGATTCAGGTTTCGAGTTTTTGGACACAAACCAGCAACCACACTCCACGCAAAACAAGCTTCCTTTGTATCATACAAATTTAGCACTGCATGTTTATTGTCTATAACGTCAGGCAATCGACTAGTATTGGACATTCCCACTTGAAATACGACATATTTATTTATATTAATTCTCAAACTATGCATTTTTTCTAAAGCCCACCCAGAACCGTTTGCTTCAAATTCGCTCATTTTTGTCAATGTACCTTCAATGATATGATTATTATAAAATTCATTTAAATCAGTATACTCGAAAACTACTTCATTTTTGATAGCAAAATATTTTGTTTCTGATATGTCGCGAAGCACATATTGTGACCAAAAAACTGAATTCACCTTTAAATCTTGTACAGTTAACGCTTTCTTAACATACTTTGTAAGCCAAATATTAGCATTTGCTAAAAATTCGCGAGGATCCAAAAACTCATTCTTAACATTTGAAACTGCAAGTGTGTACACTCTAGAATTGAATGCCGTTTCAATTAACTCACAGCTCAAGAAAGATTCATACTTTATTTGAATTGTAATTTCTTCGAAATTCACAGCTTCTTGCAATATGTGCTCACTAATAACTCTCCAACATTCAATCAACTCATCACTGTTCTCAATCAAGTCGGTTTGAGTGTTTTCCCCGATTTGGTATGATACTGATATAGCACCGTTTAGTTCACTTCTAAAATTAGAAACACTTTCAAATGCATTGTCCAATTGGTTTCTTATATTTTCACTATTATTATGTATTGCAATATCAACCTTTCTACGTTTGCTAGGAGGTGAGGCCATTGTTGTTGTCTAAGCAATTGTCCAATTTCCACTAATGTTAATACACCACCAACAGTTGGTGTACCATCACTGATGTCTAAGCATATGTCCAATTTGCACTATTGTTAATACACAACCAGCAGATGTTGTAACATCGGTTTTCCATAAACTTATATACTTTTAAAGTATATTCAAGCCATTGAGATAAATTACTGCCTGTAATCTCCAATGAACAATGAACGGCTTCAAAAGGAAATTCATCCTGAAGTTTACCAAGCAATTTGTTTATATACTCATTCAATTATGTTACATCGTAACAAGTCATGGAAAATTCGATTTTGTAAACCTCATCAAATGTATTGTATCCGAAGAAACAAATAAAATGTTCATCTTCACATAATTCTTTCAATAGATATCTTAGAACAGTTTCTGTCACCTCTCGCTGACTATCATCTGATTTGCTAACATTAGTAACGTAGACTGAAAATGTTGAAATTCCACTCGAAGATGTCCATTTGTTAAAACAAGCTTCTTTCTCATTACGACTCACCTCATTATCATTTTCTTCCTCTTCTTCTGGCTGTTGAAAGCATACACGATGATACTCTATTAGCGGGTGCGATCGATGTTGAGTTCCTCTCAGGAAATTAACAGTTTTCCACTTTATTATGCTGTTCCTTTTATTAGTTTTTAGATAATCTGAAAAATTAAACAAATTAAGAAATAATTAGCAACTAAATATATATATATCAATCGTTATATCAATCAATACATACATATAATCCATATATATATACTCACCAAAAAAAATACTGTTTTAAAAACATGTTGATGTGAGCGGTTCTTCAACCCCAAGTACACCATCATCAGTTTGCCTCCGAGTACTGTTTCAAAATGACTTGATGTGAGCGGTCCTGCAACCCCAAATACACCATCATCAGTGTGCCTCCCATTGAGTTTAGTTGATCGATCTCTGATGCGCTTAGTTTTGCAAATACTGCTGGTAGAAATACACTTGTTACTTCATCTTCAATGATAATGTCCACCACTATTTTTCTTCCATATCTCGTCTCCACAGGCCGAATAATTTGGACCACATACGGTAAATCAATGACTAGTTCTGCTAGTTTCTTATTAGAATACTCAATACAAGTGGATAAGTTATTGAACTTCGCTAGAGCATCCATCACACAATTTGTTCCTCGTCGTTGACTTTCTTTATTTCTTTCACACACACACACTCTCTCTTCGCGCAAAAGTAAAAGTTAAACTCTTCCACGCACTCGTCCATTTATATATCCTTCACCCCCACCTACACTCAAGAAACCATATGCTGCAAACAAGCTTCTAACGCAAACATCTCTCGCTCTAACGGCCCATGACGTCACATGCCGGTTAGCATCCTAATAAACAACCCCCATGACGTCAACACCCATTAACTTTTTTTTATCACCATCGCATAAACAAGCCAAAAGGTCAACCTCTTCCCACGCTAACACGTGCAGTGCACATGCTCGATTACGCAATATTCAAAGTCTGAAGTTCTGTACTACTGACGACTATTGAACTGTTTATGTCTCATAAGTCTACTTTCATTTTTCGCAAAAATCGAAAGTAGGTTAATTAGGAGCTATTTTAGCCTAATTGCATCAAACGAAAAATAGGCTTATGAAATCACATTTGTCCGTGTGAGATATGTGTGGTTGTGTTAATTTCCCCATAATAAAATCTAAACGACTGGTGTGATTTCAATGAAACTCGATTACAAAGTACTACGGCGTTTTCTAATCTCGACCATGTCCCTAAAGTCAGTAAATTTGACCAATCCAACATCGTGGTCGCGCGAAATATTTCACCGGTATTTTATATCTCTGAATCTGTTACTCATGTGACCATGAAATGTTGAATGGTGATAGAGAATACTATGATAAGTTCACATATTTGATGTATAACAAACTGCTTCATACAAAACCATCAGGGCGGCCAATCAATGTTCAAATTTATAAAGGGAGTTTATTCGTGATCATCCGAACGTAGCAAAGATATAATCTATTGGCATCTAACTTAATTCAATTGCTTTCGTATATTTAATATGGCGGCTGTGTGAAAGTTTATAAGTTAAATTTCTTTTGTCTTTTAATCTTGGGATCGAATTGAAAGTTTGTACAATGAACCGATGCAATAACCTTCATCTACTGGTGCACAACTCTCTAGTTAACGTATAGTACATCCAATAAGGTGAACATCCCAAATAATTTACCGGTTATCAATATCACTCAATATCTCAAGTTTACTTATGGAGCTTTTAATAACGTCGTGGGTAGAATACTAACATGGCGGCGACCTGAAATTTAACTATTAAAATTGATTTTTTGCGCAATTCTCATTGACAAAGAAATTATCCCTCCGATTTATTTTTTCATTCTGCTACAGGGTTTATTCTTATAAGGGGAATGATATGTATAGTACCCGTGTTGCTCCAACATACCACCAGGCCGAAGGTGAGATCCAATAGCACACAAACCCATATCATCGCTGGCATGTACTTGAGCTAGTCCCAGCTCAGGTATATTACTCTATGAGCATCGAGTAAGGGTTGGCTGGAGTTATGATACTAGCTAAAAGTACTCGTTAATTGATGAAAGAGAAAGTTATAATCTACTCCAAGTAAACCACCCATTTAAAATAACGTGTCCTCGAGAGATTCAATTGTCTAAGAAAAATGCTGAGCAATGTAACAAAATCAACATTCCTGAAAGAAATTATATTCTACACTGCCGTCTTAACGTCTCCTTAAGGACTCCTTCCATACACAAAATCACGGAACTTAAAAGCTAAGAAATGGCACAAAATAATTTCCTACGCAAATACAAATGTTATTTACTCATAAGATTTAATCCCATTGCTCCTATCTTCTGCAGCAGACAGATTGGCGTTCTAAAACGTTCAATAGAATCCGATTTATAAAGCAAAAGAAAAACGTAATCGTAGTTTGATGTTCATCAGTCGGTCTACACGATTGTTCCCGATTGTGGGTTATTCCTAAATCCTGGAGATTAATAACTATCATGTACTAGGTACACCGGAATTCCAATTAATGAAGCAATCAGTATTATCAACAATCTAAAGACAAACAACTCGGCAAAAGGAACCGAACGGATCGTGAAATTACTGAGGGTCGTACTCAGCCAAATCGTGGTTCAATTTGACAGAAAAATATATACACAAACTGAGGGCCTAGCCATGGGGTCACCGCTATGTGGGTTTATTACCGACATCTTCATTATCTCACTGGAAAAAGTGTTCCTAGAAAAATTCTCGGCATAGGGAATAGTGCATTGGAAAAGATACGTGGATGACGTAATTTGCATCTACGAGACTGAATTAAGAAACGAAGAAACAATACTTCAAGTAATTAATAGCCTACACCACTCTAATATATTCACTAAAGAATCCGAAACCGATCGGAAAATAAATTATCTCGACATAACGATCGAACGTAAAGATAATGAATTTATACTCCATATTCCGAAAGCCGATACAAACATCGCATACAATTGGCAACCATTTATCATCCCAGTACGTATAAATTAGCGGGCTTCAATTCAATAGTGCACAGGGCTTTAAACATACCCATGTTAAAACAACTGCAACAACGAGATCCGGATAATCAAACAAATAACAAAAGATCACAATTTTCCCGCTCAGCAAAATGTATCAAATTGTAGCCAGACATAACAATAAAACGATTCAAAAGCCGAACAATAATAAGAAAAAACTCTGCGCGTTTCAATTACGTAAACACGAATGCATATAAAATCACCAAACTGTTCAAAAACAGAAGCCATTAAAATAGCATTTACAACAAATAACACAAACGGAAATCATCTGCACAACAGTAAGCTAAATAAACAAGACCTCTATTCAAAATCAGGAGTATATTCCATTACGTGCAAAGACACAGGGTGCCAAGCAAATTACATCGGGCAGAGTGGGAGAAGAATGGATACACGATAAAATGAACACAGAAATGGGATAAAATACGGGACTCACTCGGCCGTATGCCAACACCTGTGTGACCCGGGACACAGTTTCACTAATATTGAAACATACTTAAAAATAATTCATCACGAACTGAAAGGCACAGTTCTTGACATTAAAGGAGCAATCGAGATATACTTAGCTAAAAAATGTAATTTCAACGAACACACATTCATGGAGAGTTCACCCCACTTCACGCTACTAGAAAAAAAAACTCCGTCGGAAACAATCACTCGTTTTCGAGTAAGATTGTCTCCTAAAGTTGAGTTGTTGGATGACTATATAGCCCAATCCTGGAAACACAAACTCTCCCACAGTAGCGACACACGTTGTTCGCAACAGCCACTGGCTCTGGTGGGTTGACCCTCCTGTAAACCTCACGCTCATTCCTCGCATTGTACTTCTCAGTTTCTCGGCTTCGCCGATGTTGTTCGAAGCATAGTGGACCTTGGTAGACGATGCGACGCCATACCTGACGATTTGATGCCGTAGTCTCCCATTTAACCGTGTCGATTTGACATTTGGTTAAATTGTATTTTAGGACGTCTTTGAAGCGTTTCCGTTGCCCTCCTTGCTTTCTCTGTCCAATCTGCAACTGGCAGTACATGATTTGTTTTGGAAGACGTCGTTCAGGCATGCGAACAACATGTCCTGCCCATCGAAGCTGATGCTTTAATAGCATAGCCTCAATGCTGGTAGTATTCGCTTTCTCCTGGATACTGATGTTCGTGCGTCGGTCCTGCGACTTAACTCCGAGAATTCTACTCATGCAACGCTGATGATATTTTTCCATATCCCTTAAGTGCCTTCTGTAGATAGTCCAGGTTTCGCAACCATAGAGCAGAGAAGGCATTACAACAGCTTGGTACACATGCAATCTGGTTGGAGTACTGATGTCATGGTTGTCAAACACCCTTCTTCGTTGAAGCCCAAACGCTGCACTGGCACATTTAAGGCGATATTGGATTTCAGCATCAATGTTAGCATTTGCTGAGAGATGACCGCCAAGGTAAGGGAAGTGTTCAATGTATTTTAAGTTGTTCCCATTGATCATCATGGGAAAACCAGCAGTATTACAGTTGGACGAAGCAGGTTGATGGATAATAATTTGTGTTTTACTGGTGTTTATTTCCAGACCTATACACTTATTCGCGTCATTTAAAGCATTCAGAGCAGCCTCAAGATCGTCTAGCGAGTTTGCCAATGTAACATTGTCGTCAGCATATTGGAGTTCGAGAACGGAACCTGTCGATACCTTTGTCTTTGCTCGCAGTCGGCTAAGAATTAATAATCCTCCGTCAGTCCTGTATTCAATATCTACACCATGCGGAACTTTTTCTTTGATCAGGTGACGCATAGCGCCAAAAAAAAAATAGAATAATGTTGGGGCGATCACACATCCTTGTTTGACACCTGTTGTGATCTTAAAGGGTTCTCAAGGCCAATTCTCATGGAGTATTCTAATGATCTGAATGAATTTTGGAGGACATCCAATTCGAGCTAGGATTTTCCAAAGAGCTTCTCTATTGACCGAATCGAAAGCCTTGACGATATCAATGAAGACCATATATAGAGGGCGATCTTGTTCTCTACATTTTTCTTGTATCTGTCTAGCACAGAAGATCCTATCAGTTGTTCCTCAATTGGGTCTAAATCCACATTGAGTTTCAGGCAGTGATTCTTCAGCCAAAGGTTTATGACTATTGGGCTGGATTCTGGCAAGACTTTTCACAGCTACAGAAGGCAGGGATATTCCACGATAGTTGCCACATTGAGCTCTGTAGACACAATATAACGCAGTAGAAAAGCTAGATAAGGGATTATTAAGGGAAACATGTCATTGGATCAAGATGTACGATGTATCTTTTTATTCAATATACCGAGGCCGGCATTAACGGTAGTATTAAAGATTCCGGCACATCTCACGTGACCGTTTGCGCTTAAATATGACTCTTTAGCTTATGCGTAGCGAGGATTATAACTAGGCTTTAATAGTTGAAGATTGTCCAGTATTCATATACATGCACCATATTAGGGAGACTAGACTTGGCAAAACACAGTCACATTTGTAGGATGAACACACACAGGATTGCGAGAGGGGGGAAAGGCCCAGAGATATAAGGGACCCTCACATACAGGAATATCTCTTCAGTTAGGAGCAGACAGTGACAAAGTTAACTACTTACACCAAGACCGCGCAAAACCCATCCAGATACGTAGCCTGCACAATACAATCTGAACTGACCATTTAAGAACAATCACATCGTCACCCCAAACGAGAAAAGTTTGGAAGTCAACCACCAATTCCATCTTAACAAAACATCACGTAGACTATAAGTAACAAATATAAGCGAGTTGCATTAGCTGAAAAATGGCTTTTAACACCATATTATTCTGAGTTATGTTGGTACCATTTCCAACATTCAATTAATGTATAAACCAAGCTAGCTAAATCCTGATGTAATATCCTATATTTACCACGCACCAGAATATTTACGCTATGCTGAAAAAGAAACATTATACAAATGTGTACAATAAATGCATTCTCACCGGTGTCATAATCATATGCTGACAGCCAATCAGCTGTTTCACCTTCAAGTCGTCTCGCCGTTGGTTAAGTCTCGAAATTTGGATCCAAATATCGTGGAATGTTTATTCAGTTTATCAGAGTATTCGTGGTCTTAAACATCTCATGTAAATTTCATTAGCATTCATTTCTGACCAGCTCGTTTGAATACATCCTTAATTAACACAACACTTGGCTATACAAAGTGCTGTTATGCTCATCTGTATTATTTGTCAATGCTTGTCTACACGTTTTTGTTTTCACTCATATCTTATACAGCAATTTACACACAGATTGTTGGCTCCGTTGCCTTTCTCTATTAATATTTCAAAACAAAAGTATGAAACAAAACTAAAACCGGCTTATTCCTGCAACTTCAATTTAAAACCACAGTAGCCTACTGCTTTCTGTATTCTCCTAATATTAGTCAGCTCCTGTTCTTGTGCTAAGTTACACTTACAATAAGAAAAGTCATAATATCATGCTTGCCGTAGCGAATTTTACAACCACTATTATACAAAGTTTGGCCTGTTAACATTTCTAAAGGACTAAAGAAATACATCTGCATTTTATCACAATTATAATAAAGTGAAGTAGTTAAAATCATCAGCATCTTCGTTCCCTTAAGTTAGTCCTTTGACATTAGATTAACTTATCCCTCCAGGATCGAATTGGTTTGCCATCGTGATCCGAATGGCACCTTCTTCCCCGGCGTGTAAGGTTTTAAATAACTGTGACGTGGTTTAGAACCTGTGATATCGCATACATTTTTCCATGATCATCGGCTTCAACACTTCATGTAATGTGATAAATAATTGCTCTGCTTTAAATCTGTCACTGATTCTTCCACTATCGCACTTGTTAATATTTTTACAGAGCACAGCCTTCTGGTCTCATCCTCATGAGCTATTAGATGATTCCGTTACTGAAATTTGGCTCCCAAGGCCTTCTACACTGCACGCATTGTATTACAGTATATAATATTATCTCTGCTCTTAGCACTATTATACCTATAATATATTGCAATTTGTGGTACGTACTCACACAGCACGACGACTGGCCATTTGATGTACAATTCGCATGTACTTAATTATTTTGCAAATAGTTGTGTGAAATGTTCGATGCGTTACTAGTGTATTCCGCTTCGACGAATTTTACATTGCTTTGAAGGATTTTATTCAATTTTTACAAATTTCAATACCATATGCTTGGATGCACAAATTATCACACTCACCTTGCCATGCCATTCGACAATAACGTTCTCTAATTAGTCAGTGTTTCCGGCGTCCTCCTCATGTCCTTCCGGATTATTTTAATTGTTTATTAGTCCTTCGTGTATTAATGTCCAGTATCATGCAGTAAACTTCCAACTCAATTTATTGTATTGTCTATCTCTTCTGATAATTAATTATTAATATCCTTCTCTTAATTCTAGTGCCGTTCACAGCTCATTCGCTCCTTCCACAGTTTTCTCGAGCACCTTCTTCCATGTAATATCTTCCTCAGTAGACTCCGCTCGCAATTTAGGACTATACTTTGATGTCCTCACTTATATACTCTATATATGGTTATCAGCTAAAGAACTTACTGAAGTGTGGTATGTTCAATCTGAAAATTGAATAAATATTCTGTACGGAATTTCTGATCAAGTGCTTGTATGTTGCATTTTGTTTGGAAGGAGTTAATAGGAATGGAACCCTGGGTGAAATGTAATTCCATCTGTGCAATGGGACGTGTTTGTGAAAGAAGTAATTTCTCTGCAGGATGATTCTAATCTCACTGGGGATATCAAGACAAAAGAAGATTCCATACCGGTACCAGAGTTTGTTCCATGCATCAAAATAGAAACACCGTCTTTAGTGAGAGGTGGAGATTTGAAAGTGGTAAGTATTTTTTGGGTTACTATTTGTTGTATCTTATAAAGGACATGACCTGATCGCCAACGTCTTCTCACCAATGATATTTAGGGATTAACAGATTCTGTATTCAGACCGTGCTGATTGCAAATTGAAGCTGTCAGCTATTGTGTTGTGTATGGTATGGAAATTACAAGACGGTAAATGGAAGGTAAGGCATTATATTGTATGAATAGTGGTGGACTCGGATCCTTGACTCCCTCTTGGTATGGCGTTGCTCCGTCCCCTAAGCTACTGCAAGAAAGATCTTAATTCTCGTAGGTGACAGTGGATAATATTGTGAAGCCAGCATATCTTAGCACAGCCTCGTGTTATTAATTGGCTGCTGTGAACTTCGTATATTTGTGTGGATTGCAGAATTTTAACGGTATAGGTATCCAAATGATCTGGGGTTGTCAAAACACCTTCATTGTGAACAGAGGAAGAGTGCAAGATCCTGTAATGAGAGAATTGCTGTTGAGATAATTTTGACTACCTCCAAAATTGTCTCAAGTTGTCTTCCTTGGCTTGTCGTTGTAACTCCAGGCCATTGCAGGAATGCAGTGGCCACCATCCTGCCTAATCTTGAATATTCCATGATTATGCATCGAAATGTAATGTTCTTTAGTTGGTCAACATGATTTCATTCAATTGTAAGGGTGGCTTGCTAATTTTAAAATAAATTTACGAGATTATTAAATACACTTGGATGACCAGTTTTAATTGTCAAGCGATCATCAATAGATCCTTTGCACTTGGCTATTAACTCTATGCCGACAAGTATGAGTTATGATATTTACAATATATAGGCCTACACTCATTTAGTTGCAGTAGTAATTGCACATTTCGTACATTTTAAAGAGTTTTTCACCAAACATATAAATATGACAAAATTTCTATTTCGATCATGGGGCTAATTATAATTTGTAGAGCGTCATAAGGGCTTATTCGCATGGTAACCCGCGGTCATGTGACTGGATTCACCAGTGTTGTTAGTTTTCCTCTACTTTTTTCGTTAAATATTCTGTTTCCATCGTGCTTGTGGGAGCAATCGACTTCATAATACTTGGCTGAAGTTTCGCAGTTCCTTTCAAGTTCTACAATTCCATTAGGACCATTAGATTTTAAATTCGCGTAATGGGCGTGTCTACGCTGTTACATGACGCACTTCGCTGATTTCTGTAGCTTAAGGCAGTGCAGACAGGTGGCGTTCAAAGCCTTTCATGTTCTCCCTCGATATGTAGCCTATTGGCTTAAGTTTAATGCATATGTAAACTCTGGTAAATTTTTATTTCTTTATTTCTCATTTCTTATAGCTCATTACGATATATATATATTTATACCCTCATTATTCCCGTCTGTACCGGGTTGGGAAGGATGTGGAGAAAGTTCCTGGAGGCAACGTTCCTTCTACAACCGGATGCCTTTAGAGAGGAGTTTATGAGAACAACTTACGTGTGTAGATGTGACGCTTCCCAACAAGCGTTGATATGTTTTTATGTCTATTTTTGATGATTTTGTTCTTTGACCTCAGTGATCCATCATGTGTGATATTTATCATGGGTTTCAAACCCTGTTGTCTTCAGGTTGCGGAAATACTCTGACCACATGGTCTGGATATCTAAGTTTCGTGATATTTAAAATGACCTCAGCTCCATTCTTGAAGACATTTTTTGATACCGACTTTATTTATGAAAGCTTCAGAAATAGGCAATAGTTCGGGCGCAACTTTTCATACCGACTGCATTTATGAAAGCTTCAGAAATGGGCAATAGTTCGGGCGCATCTATTGAAATGTTTGTCAACGTCGCTGCAGTCAAAGTTGGTCCAGTATCGAATCGCAGCGCAGTCGGTTGGTATTTAAGGTGCCCAAATGTGAGGGAGGCGTGTCAGTAGATTTACTGGCTCGTTAAGATCCCTTCGGGGCAAAACTGCAACACGCCGGCGTCTCTTAAGGCTATAGTTGTTAAAAGGGCATTTAACACCAATATTAGTATTAATAATTAGAGATGCTCCAGGCATTCTTTGGACAGTAAACTCTACCAGCGATTCCGCAGGGAGATAGAAACACTGGTTCATATCCACGGATCTTTTCCAGTTTTGTAACGACGAACTTCCAGCACGTTAAAATCATGCCCTTCATTGTTGTCAGAGAAAAGATTTGAACGTGCATAAATCCAACCAGGAGGCCAGACTTAAGAAGGGAACACATCATCCATGTTCTCTTGTCTCATTTTATTTAACCTTTGTTATTAGCTCGGACAAACGAGAAAGTTATTTCTAGAAAATGAATCCTGTTTCCCTGTCCCGCGTGTACTCTATTAACTGCTGTTGATATATATTGTTAGCACAGTAGGCCCTTTGCTTGCTGTTGGAATAATAATGCATAGGCAAAAACTTATTTGAAATAGTGTACATTACACTCTGTCCAGAGGCCTTTACTGCAGTTAGCTTATCAAAAACTGTGCAGTGTTTTGTGATAATTTTCTTGCAGAATTTTGTTTCTGTGGCATGTATGAGTAATTTATACGTTTATTCTTAAAAGCTGTGCTGATACAACTATTATGGGGATAGTCACTTGTTAGTGGCATTAGGCAATGTGACTGAAATAGGACAAAAGTTTGGACTAGTAAGGGAAAATCCTCTTAGAAAATTACTGCTTAAAATGCTAAAATAAATATCGTTTCTTCAGTCCTTCAGCCTATTACTCCTTTAAAGCATTGCTCACCACATTTTCAATCACACTTATATTTACTTGACCTGTGAGGAGTGATGACTTCGATAAGTTTCAGATGTACATAAGACATGTTTAATGCAGTGTAGAATATTATGGAGGTTAAGTAATCTCAGTCAGTTTTATAGCTGATATATGCTCAGTTTAATTTTAGCTATCCTGTAAATGTACGTTATATGTTATTTATTGTGTAAAAGCATAAGATGATGGCAGATAAGTTACTGATTCATTCTTGTCACTAGGATATAAAAGAAGAAATCTATATTCAAGGGAGTGATGCAAGTGGAAATCATCCAAATGAGTAAGTGGACAACATAATAAGATACAAGTATTGTTGCATATTACGTGTGCAAACTTAAAATGTTGGATACGAATAAGTTTTGTTGGCAAAATTAGTTATTCCCTTATTATATTTGTTACTGAATGTTTTGGATTTGTCTGTCTTAAGGGGGTATTGATATTTAATTATTATTTAGCAGCCCAAAATGTAACAAATGTCATTCAGAGTTTTGGAAGTATTTATGTATATTTACGTATATAGATATACCGGTATTTATATGGTATCTAGTATGAATAATGATAAGGAAATTACTATTACCTATTTGTGATGAAAACTGTTTCTGATGTTTGGAAAACCCTCTTACTAGTAGCAGAGATCAGAAGGTGTCTGTGATTGAATATTCACTACATTCTCCAGTGTATTTGTTCTCAGTCCCAAAGCTGTCTATTGTATTTGAGAATGTAAACAACTTACCCCTCAACCGATATTGCTACATGTGGTATCCACCAATCTTCGATTCGGGTAGAATTTAAATAATTTCCGAGGTTTAATTATAACTTGCTTAGTGGTTTGTTGTTGTTTAAGTCTTCAGTCATTTGACTTGCTTGATTCAGCTCTCCAAGCCTCCCTGTCCTGAGCTAATCGTTTCATCTCTACATAGTGTTCTGTCCCGATGTTGGGGGAGGGATGAACAGGGATGTGTAGATGTATAATTTTAGGGGTGGTTTCCGAAAGGTGCAGTTTCCCGTCTTTGGGGAAACTACTAGTGCTCTGTTCTAGGATGAAATATAACGGGGTGAGATCCTACGGGGTGCGTCTACTCGTTAAGGAATGAATGCTTAATAAAGAGCTATTAACTTAGCTTATCAATTAAGTGTGAGCGAGCGATAGCGAGCTCATTTGCGGAGTCGGCAACTTGGTCGCTGCTGTCTGGCTGCTACTCGAATACAATGGAGTTCCTGACGGTGCAATTCCTGGCGTTCACGGTCAGGGGCAATTGGGACTGAGGGCAGGCTGGGTGTGAGGATGTAAAGTAGAATGAAATAAGTATAAGATGTGTGTTTACTGACCAAGTGTTTATTTGGTCAGTTATGGTGATCTGCTGTCCCTTTTAATAGTGGACGGGTGTGAAACAATGTGTACAGGCACAAGTGTGGGTTTGGCTGACAAAGTACAAATGTGTAAGTTATAAGGAGATCTGAACACACTCTTATTCTCACCAGGAGCTGGGACCGGAGATGCAGAGCCGACGGCCGTGAATAGACATTGCTCTTTCCTGGGCTCTACCTTTTAAGGTCTCCCGAGCTGCTGACTTGGCGTTTCGTCACTGTTACTGTTCCAGGTTCCGGCGATGTGTATTTGTTTATAAGTGATGTAAGCTTGGCTGACAGCTAGATCACTGCGCCTTGTTATGTATTTGTATTTGTATTATGTATGTGTTAACATAACAATGTTGTTGAGGTTTGGCCTGGGGGCTGAGCTGATCCCTTTTAGAAGGACTCAACTCGGTGCCTCCAGCATTCTTGTTATGTTCTAGTTAACATAACAATTCTGGTCGGCATGTCCGGTAGCTACTGAGTTTTACCCGGTGCCTTGACCATTCTTGCTATGTATTTGTTAACATAGCAATGTCGGAAAGTGTTTGGGATTTAGTTGATACCCTGGCCATCCTTAGCATCTTACGGAGATTTACTAGGATGTCTTATGAAGAACTGCGGACCCATACTTACCAGACTTACCGGGAGAGCCTTAGCAAGCCAAACGCTTGCTGGTCGTCTTCAGGTACTGCAGCGGGCAAACACTGGACCCTAACCTAACTACGAACTAAGGGGGTGGGGTTTTACTATTAACTACGTGAAATGAAAAGATAGAGCTTTTGACTGTGAGAGAGGGATTTATTGTACTGATGGGTGGCACTGAGGTCTAGATGAAAGGGGGGGATGATTGCTAAGGGAAAAGGGATCTGACAGACACAACAAGACTCACCCTACCGCTGACGCCGGATGCCCATGATGCCGCGTTGGGACTCGTCCGCCCGTCGTAGCACTAACACTCGGCGTCGATCCCCTGGATCCAGCAGTAAGAAAGCAAAAGAGCTAAGGAGCCAAAAGAGACCAGCCGCGTGTGCATTCTCTGTATTTGTAGACTTTCAAGTAGGTCGACCATGACAGCAGTATGTGCGTTGTGTTACTATTATTGCATAAGCCTGCCGGCTTGCAGTTCTTACGAATGTAGATCGCTGTTGGCCTGCCAGGTCCGTATGTCCTACAGCTCAACTTATACCCTCCATTATACCTTCCATTTGCTAGGCATAGTTATAGACACAACCCTTAACGAGGGTTGATGGCTGTAACAAGACCTCGCTCGGTTTTAATTGTCGGCCTCGACAATTGCAGTGGTCCCGGGGTGTTAAAGTAGAATTTTTCTTCTTATTCTTATAATTATAAGTTTTTTTCTTCTTTCCAATCTTCTTCTTCTTCTGTTCTTCTTTTTCTTCTTCTTCTTCTTCTGTTTCCTCGTAGTAGGGTGGGTAAGTGTGTCGTGCCAGGGGTTGGTAGGTCTGGCAGGGGTGGAATATGGTGTTATACAGTCATTTGATACATCGTTACATTTTGCTTTGCCATGTTGACATGATCACTTTAAATTGTCTGTGATAATCTTGTTCATTTGATCTGATTGTATTGTTAAATGTATTGATCAATTAATGAGCTAATTAAATAGTTAATTAAAAATCAAATTAGAAATTAGTGACTCTCTGAAGGAAATTCACATTAAGACGTTTGGTGAAGAAAGATAAAAGAAATGGTGTATAGGAAATTTAGGTTGTAGTCACTCCTCTCGGACTAGTTCATGATCTGCGTCCACAACGCCCATCATGTACAGCATTGAGGGTGCGTGTACGACTGTAATTTTCCTATTATGTGGGGGATGATGATGTATGGAGTTAAAAGTATAGTTAGCCCTCTCGGCTTAGCCTGTGCCTCTGAAGCGGAGTGTAATGAAAAGGAAAAAAATAGTGTGCTGTGTAAGTGTAATGCTTCACTAGGCCAAGTGTACCGCGAGGGTGCACTGATATCATTAATCTCCTTACAACATGGGGATGAAAATATAGAGTCTAGGCTTTGCTACCCTTGCAGAACCCGTCCACGGACTGCGTAAAGCTACGTCATTCTGTGTGCGGTCGTGGGGGTGCATGTGCCGTGTTAACCTCCCTATGACATGGGGGATGATTTATAATTTTACCTAAGAGAGTTATGCTTTTACGGTTCTTCTCTGATAAAACATGAGTTTAGAAAAAGAGCTAGATTTTAAGGTTAGCCTGCCGAAAAATGGTTGTACATGCTACTATTTTGTTCTCTTCGATTTTCTGTTTCCAAGTCTGTTGGTTCTTCTTTCTTGGTCCATGGTCACCTTGTTTACGCCTTGTCCTCCCGTTCTACAATGGGGGGTACAGGAATTGTCATCTTATTACCATTCTGAAATCAGAAGTAAATCGTAATATTCGTTCATATTGGGATTGTTTACCCTGGTATTATTCTGTTCCTAACTTCTTCTACGTATTGCGAGGGAATTCCTTACTCAATGTCTGCATTTTATTCTTTCGAATAATATTCTTATATCCTAACGTGTGATATGTATCTCTACACATATCCATCATCATCGTAATTCGCTATATTTCGTTTCCTATACTCATATTCACTTCAATGTTTCATTATTACTAATATTTCATTCGTAGAACCTCAATATATACTTTTACTTTCGTAGACCTTTAATATGCTGTCTCATACATACATATTCGTAGAACCTCAATATATACTCTTATACCACTTCGTAACCTCAGGGAATTATCCGTCCTGGGCTACTACACTCACAACAGGGAATGAACCTTCCTGCAATTACATTCTTCTTCCGTTTAATCGACGTATTTACTTCTTAACCTAATTAAATACAGACATTGTGTACATGGAATTCGCACTACGTGTAATGCTTAATTGTAAAGCCTGATTGAATGTTTATACTGGTGACTATAGTGTCATGAACTTATGGAAAATCTCTCTTTAATTGTTATTCTTGCCTCTAAGGGCTGAATTGATAATTATTAGGTAGCTTAGACGGTTGTTTATCCGTAATTCTGGTATTTCTTATGAACCGTATACATTTTTATAACTTTTTGACTGAGCTGTTAACACTTCCTGAAAAATAACATTGTTATTAACATATGCATTGTATACCCTTTTAAAATATGCCACTATATATAGGGAGAAGAAATGGGGTTTTATTTGTGCTTGGGGTTCCATCAGTACTTAACGCTAGTCCCTACTCCTAATCTAATATTAATAAATTTACCTTACCATGTATAGTATTTACAGGGGGTGGGGGTGGTCTGTGTGTCTGGAGGGTGGATACTTAATGGAAAAATCCCTTGAGAAAAATGGAGGTATTTACCTTTGAATGTTAATTATATAACGTTTAGTCTTTCCCTAGCGCCTACCCATATATTAAACCCTTTGGAAAATAGCATGTAGACAAGATTCAAAATTTCGGGGTCGTAATGGATTCTTGTGAATGTGATTTAGAGGTTTTGCTATCAACATAACTTCCAAGGTTCATAAGGTTAACTTATTATTATTATAAAGCCAAGAAAAACAACAGGATCTACTAACAAATGAAATTTATTAACTGAATCAAACATAAAAAAGGAAAACTATAACCACCCTTTTATTGTTCACTCGCGTGAACAGATCTAACACTGACCAGCCTGACGTACCATGATGACATGGCATGACAGCTGTCAACAAGCATTGTGACTGCAATGTCACTTAAGTCAAAGTAACAAAAGAAAACAGATCACAAGATCCAAATATAACAAACAAATAAAATAGTACAAAAATTTAATATTTATGAGCGACACGGGTTTTAAGACTAGTTCAAGTAATGAGCATTTTGACGGGCGCTCGTTTCCGACCAAAACAGTTGATTCGGGAACGGACTCCGTACTGCGAAGGATGAATTACGGAAATGTGGGAACAACAATTACATATTTATATACACTACTGACATGCTCTAACCTTAGATTACCACAACCAAATACACGTGTGTATTATTTAAAATAAGGGCTGCGGAATTACCGACTTATACCTTAAACACTAGGATAGCATAACATGACATGAACAGGTTTGGCCGGTTGCCAAATTATATTTATATGAATACAATGGCCTTGAAAATAAGAGCCAACAACAACAAAATACAACTTTTAAATTTCACGCCGGAAAGTTTGGCGTTTTAAAACAATGAACAAATAAGTCGTAGTAATGATAAAAGAAACTTGGATCGACAACATGGCAACTTCCCAAATTAAACCAAATAAAATAACCTTAACTCATTAGGCTTTAAAGCAAACAAAACGTGTCATAACGAGCTGGAGACAACCGGGCCTGTTATCGCATCACCGAGAGAGTGGCTGATTTCTTCCCCCAAGTAGTAATTAGTGCCATGCTAAATATAGATTCTGGCCCATAGCCAGCGTACAGCACCTTTGCTAATCGCCACCTGTTAAACGCGTACACATAAATAACACATTATCTCAAAACATCCTCTCAGGGATTTTTAAGAATACATTCCCAGGTCAAACTTATCCCCACGGATAACTAGTTTGCCGGAATGATATCGCAGTCATGGACAGGCTTTACCTCTCCTCATCATCATCACTTACACCCAAAAACACGTGGCACATTTCTCGAAGATCTCGTCGTAGCATTAATCAGCACACCTCTCAGATAATGACATACAACATGTCCAAATGACAATAAAGAAATAAATAACAGGATCAGTCCTAGCCCGAGTTATCAAAGCAACAAATGCAAATATTCCCCCCACGTAGTAATTAGTTTAACCTATCATTAAATCAGTCCATTTATCATTGTCGTTCCTAGGTTCTCATTCATGGCTACACTTTTTATAGATACGTTAATCGATGCGGCCGTTTCGCAATAAGAATTACGTATACATAAGGAAAACATTTAAATTACAAAATTTACTGTACAACATAATTGTCACGCAATGCCAAAATTTACTACATGCATGTCAGTTAAGAAATCAAACCCTGAAATTTAAATTAAACCACACAAATAAATCTATACAAAGTTCCACACATCTCTCGCGATTCCCCTCGTCCAAAATCAATAAATCAATTTTTTAATACTCATCACTTAAACTGCTTTCCAGAGGCCTCCCGCCTCGTCAATTCCCATCATTAGGCCGTTAGCCCATAACACTGATGGTAATGGAGGATTAAGCTTGCTGTCTTCTCTCCATGGTCGACATTTTGCTGCTGTTAACACACAATTAAATCAAAGTTTTTAAACTGTTCTATCTGCGTTCTAAGTATTTTATTTCCTCAGATCGTCCTATGCAGAATCGTCGACTTTCCCTATTCTATGGCTAATTGCCATCTCACAATTTATGAAAATTTCCAACTTCGTTGCCGACACACAACTATAATTTTAAAACCATATCGTCTTAAGGACGTCTTAAAATGACTGTCGAAGAATAATTAGGAGTGCCCCGATTCATCTCAGACATGTGTATATATACAGAAAGCCTAAAGTTTCAATGGTGGGAGAAAAACAGCTCCTCAATATTTTAAGTAATGGGCCTATAATTATGTGTGACCTCTCAAAATTCTTGTATTTTCTCACAGGTCGCGAATCTGCCGTCGAACATGCAAACCGATCGCTAGATCTTTTTATATCCGATTGCCGCGCAAAACACACTGACGCTATGTTCTGGCGTCATGTTTTCTTATTGGTCAGATAAGTTGGCGTTGGAGCTCTGACCTTACAAATCCCGCCCTTATTTTGACGTCACGACTATTCTCCTCTCTCTCACTCCTTGCCTTGTACGCAGCATTTTGGCCTTCGATGGTCACGTACGCCACAGCGTCATATCTGATTTTCTCAGAAATCCAAGAATAACATTGGTTGTGAAACTATTGGTCATTTCCAGCCAGCACGTAGCATGTCTTACCAAGTCCAGATTTCTAGCTACATCAATATTACTCAAATATCCAGCATATCATGTATTTAGTATTTCCATCGTTTTTATTAATATGAAACATTATTATTGGACACAATGATAAGGGTTCATCCGACCCCTAGTTGATGAAATTCGAACTCAAATGAAGTCGAATTTCACATCCCCTACTTTTCTGGCTCAAATTTGAAGTTGCTGGTCACCCTCAAATATAATGACTGTCCGCCTCTGTCTGTTTCAGTAGCCGTCTCGTTCCAAACTCATTAGGAAATTCCTGTATACTTATGCCCTCCGGCCTCTTTCCTTGCTACTCGTCTCCCCTCTCACTCTTTCAAAACATCAACATATTCATTAACGACTTCCGCCTGAACTTGTAAACACGTCAGAGCTGTCTTTTGAGCGCTTTAACCACTAGAGTACCCCCGTATCTTTTGTTGTATGTTATCACGCGAATGTTTAATTTGCTGCAGTAACATTATTTCTCGGTTCGTATGGCTCTCTCTGATGATACAATTTTAAATTTGAGATATTATACACTGCCATGTTTCCTGTGCTCACCTCTCGGACTCTGTAGGCGTTGTTACCTAAGTTCGTAACCCCTAGTTGAACTTCCTTAAGCTACTCCTGTCTCTTCTCCATTTTACCGTGATGTCATCTCCTTCTTCTCCCCCGCGTTGCCATCTTCTTCCTTCTCCCTTCTTCTTCTCCTATTCCCGTACAATAACTTTTTTTTTACCATATTTCGAGACCCTTGCCTGACACGGTCTGCGAATCTCTCCTGCTATTCTTCTGTTTCCTATTGTCGGCTGCTCTATTTTCTTCTTCTCCATGCAGCTCCTCCAAATATCTCTGGGTTTCTACATGCATGGCCTCCAACATTTGATGTGTTCCGTTTTCCTCCTCGTGGTTGTCGGGATTCTTCCGCCGATCTATCGCTCTTTCCCATTTATCATTATTTCCTTCCATGTTACGTGGCTCCTCCAGGTACTGTTGCGACTCAGCGTGTCTCTCGTTCCAATTTCTCTGATCATCCCTTGGATCCGATTGCTCGTTAAACCGCTGGTTATTTTGTGCGTTATATTGTTGATTGTAACGCCTATTGTCTCTGGGCCTATATTGTTGATTATAGTATCCTCCACGCCATCCTCGATTGTAAGGTGCGTTATTATTATTCCTATGGTATGACGTTTGGTATCTCCTATTATCTCGCCACTGCTGATTGTTTGTGTTCCGGTAGCGGTTAGTTCCTTCCTGATTGTTATGGTTTCTGTCCCTATTTTCGTATCTCGGTTGAGATCTCGGCTCATATTCTTCGGTGCTCTGCCGTCTTTGGTTATCCCCAGTGTTTGTAGCTTGCGACCTCGTGTTTTTGTTCGGTGTCTTGACTACTTCGACTGCATTAACTAACTCTATCTGTCTCTTCTCTCTCGGGTTGATGTAATTAGTGGTTTCATCTATCTTCCTTAATACCTCTTCTGCCTGGACCACGGTCGTAATATTTGCCGCCACCAAGAATTGCTGAACGCTAATAGGCATCTGTTTTCCTATAGTAGTTATTAGCTCCATTTCGCTGGGGGGATTATCAAGATCTTGCAATTTGACAAGTTGCATGGCGAAAAAATCTGCATATTTCGTCTGATGCGTGGAATGGTATTTACGCGAGTATAAGTCCATTCGCAAGCTTTGTTGATACGACCCACTCCAGTATTTGCTTAGGAAGGCCTTGTGGAAACCTTCCATTGATTTAAATGTGTTCTTAAATCCAAGATACCAGGTAAGTGCTGAGCCCGCCAAAAATTTTTCAACCATTCTTAATTGTCGCGTTGAGCTAACATTTTGGTCCGAAAAATATTCTGTCAGTTCCCTTAAGAAAGCTTTAGGTGTCCCTCCGCTCTCTGGTAAAAACTTATTCGGTTTAAATTCGTTTCCACGGATGACTTGTATAACTTGCGTGGGAAGTTGTGTGTTTTGAGGTGTCGAGCTACGACCCTCATAATTCTGGAATGCTTGCGTGTCTACCGTTCTTGGACTTTGCCCAAGCTCGTGGCTGTCTATTGTGTGCTCTCTTTCCGCATTCTCCCCTTTCCCCTTTTCCATTAGTGTCGCAAACATCGTATTATGTCCAAGTGACTGCAACTCCGATTTTATCATGCGGTCCTCTTGAATTTGAAACCTTAACTTCATATTTTCTTCTAACGCCTGTATTTTCGCGTTATTTTCCCCTAGCTTCTTGCTTACTGCGAGCCGTTCATCTTTCGAATCAGCGCTCATCTTGGTCCAATCTTTCCTAACAGTATCCTTCAATTTAACAAAGCGTTTTTCGACTTCCTGTTGATTAGCCTCCTGATTATCTTCAAGTTTATCTATCCTTTCTCCCAGAGAAATGTTGTTCTGTTCTAATGTTTGTTTAATTTCTTCCTGGTCAATTTCTAACTTTTTCCATTTCTTAATTGATTGTATTTCTAATTTGTTGAGTTCCGTCACTAAGCCCGTGATATTGTTATCTACTGTAATTATCTGATCTTGCATACCCTGTGTCCCTCGTTCGATCATCTCAAACCTTTTTTCTAAGTTTGTGTGTGCTTCTTTAATCTCAGATGAGTTGGTCAAACACGCTTGCTCGATTTGTGCTAGTTTTGCCATAACAGTCTCATCCATTCCTTTTATTTCCTTTTTAAACGAATCTTCGATACCTTTTATTATTCCTAATTGTTTGGTATTGTTAGTGCTAACGTCCTTTGCTAATTGGATTAGCTGTTCTTTTGTGTGCTCTTTGATTTCTACCGTTAGCGCAGCTAGATTTTAAATGTTCCTTTCGTCTTGTGCGTTTAATATTTCATTGTTTTTCTCAGACTGCCTATGTAATTGTTCACTAACCAGAATGTTTTGTGTAGCGATTTTCTGATTTATATTCTCGTTAACTTCAGATAGTTTTGTGTTTAACTGTGTCTGTATTTCTTCCGATTGTTTATTTATAGCAGCTAACTGTGTCTGCATTTCTACACTATTTGCCGCTAACTGTGTCTGCGTTTCTTCATTATTTGCCGCTAACTGTGTCTGCGTTTCTTCACTATTTGCCGCTAACTGTGTCTGTATTTCATTGGTTATGTCCTTTCTCATCTCACTAAGTTGTTCTCGCGTACGAGCGGATGCTAGTTCAATCACTTCGCGAATTTCTCCCAGAGTTGCCATCACAACAATAATATATTGAGACATAGGGAAATGACATAAGGGCGGAGCCCTGGATACGCGCGCTCACATATATTAAATATACACACATTAACCCTTTACATACTCAGTTCATTTACTTTAAATTACTCCCACAAACTATAGCATCACTGAGTATAATTTACTTATTATTCCATTTAATTTTAACCCTTTGATTCAGTTATAATCTTCCTGACCTTACTTTACTTACAAATTTTAACCAATTAATAGAGTATTAATTAGTTTTTAAGGTCTAACCTTCCTGTCAAATAATTCTTTGAGTTTGGCTTTTCTACACAAAGCTAATTTAATTTTATTGGGCGCCTGGAACAGTTTGTTCTAATTTTAATCAAAGTTCAAACACTTAACTTGTTCCACATTTACTTTATTGCAAACTCCATGACTTTATATTTTCAAACATTTGGCGGTACTATCTTCGCCTAACTTACGTTAATAAACTTATCACATGCCGGTGATCTATTTTTTTACTCTAAAACACAAATGCCACACGTTCGGAAGCCAAAGTAACTCTTATAAACCCTTTGGAAAATAGCATGTAGACAAGATTCAAAATTTCGGGGTCGTAATGGATTCTTGTGAATGTGATTTAGAGGTTTTGCTATCAACATAACTTCCAAGGTTCATAAGGTTAACTTATTATTATTATAAAGCCAAGAAAAACAACAGGATCTACTAACAAATGAAATTTATTAACTGAATCAAACATAAAAAAGGAAAACTATAACCACCCTTTTATTGTTCACTCGCGTGAACAGATCTAACACTGACCAGCCTGACGTACCATGATGACATGGCATGACAGCTGTCAACAAGCATTGTGACTGCAATGTCACTTAAGTCAAAGTAACAAAAGAAAACAGATCACAAGATCCAAATATAACAAACAAATAAAATAGTACAAAAATTTAATATTTATGAGCGACACGGGTTTTAAGACTAGTTCAAGTAATGAGCATTTTGACGGGCGCTCGTTTCCGACCAAAACAGTTGGTTCGGGAACGGACTCCGTACTGCGAAGGATGAATTACGGAAATGTGGGAACAACAATTACATATTTATATACACTACTGACATGCTCTAACCTTAGATTACCACAACCAAATACACGTGTGTATTATTTAAAATAAGGGCTGCGGAATTACCGACTTATACCTTAAACACTAGGATAGCATAACATGACATGAACAGGTTTGGCCGGTTGCCAAATTATATTTATATGAATACAATGGCCTTGAAAATAAGAGCCAACAACAACAAAATACAACTTTTAAATTTCACGCCGGAAAGTTTGGCGTTTTAAAACAATGAACAAATAAGTCGTAGTAATGATAAAAGAAACTTGGATCGACAACATGGCAACTTCCCAAATTAAACCAAATAAAATAACCTTAACTCATTAGGCTTTAAAGCAAACAAAACGTGTCATAACGAGCTGGAGACAACCGGGCCTGTTATCGCATCACCGAGAGAGTGGCTGATTTCTTCCCCCAAGTAGTAATTAGTGCCATGCTAAATATAGATTCTGGCCCATAGCCAGCGTACAGCACCTTTGCTAATCGCCACCTGTTAAACGCGTACACATAAATAACACATTATCTCAAAACATCCTCTCAGGGATTTTTAAGAATACATTCCCAGGTCAAACTTATCCCCACGGATAACTAGTTTGCCGGAATGATATCGCAGTCATGGACAGGCTTTACCTCTCCTCATCATCATCACTTACACCCAAAAACACGTGGCACATTTCTCGAAGATCTCGTCGTAGCATTAATCAGCACACCTCTCAGATAATGACATACAACATGTCCAAATGACAATAAAGAAATAAATAACAGGATCAGTCCTAGCCCGAGTTATCAAAGCAACAAATGCAAATATTCCCCCCACGTAGTAATTAGTTTAACCTATCATTAAATCAGTCCATTTATCATTGTCGTTCCTAGGTTCTCATTCATGGCTACACTTTTTATAGATACGTTAATCGATGCGGCCGTTTCGCAATAAGAATTACGTATACATAAGGAAAACATTTAAATTACAAAATTTACTGTACAACATAATTGTCACGCAATGCCAAAATTTACTACATGCATGTCAGTTAAGAAATCAAACCCTGAAATTTAAATTAAACCACACAAATAAATCTATACAAAGTTCCACACATCTCTCGCGATTCCCCTCGTCCAAAATCAATAAATCAATTTTTTAATACTCATCACTTAAACTGCTTTCCAGAGGCCTCCCGCCTCGTCAATTCCCATCATTAGGCCGTTAGCCCATAACACTGATGGTAATGGAGGATGAAGCTTGCTGTCTTCTCTCCATGGTCGACATTTTGCTGCTGTTAACACACAATTAAATCAAAGTTTTTAAACTGTTCTATCTGCGTTCTAAGTATTTTATTTCCTCAGATCGTCCTATGCAGAATCGTCGACTTTCCCTATTCTATGGCTAATTGCCATCTCACAATTTATGAAAATTTCCAACTTCGTTGCCGACACACAACTATAATTTTAAAACCATATCGTCTTAAGGACGTCTTAAAATGACTGTCGAAGAATAATTAGGAGTGCCCCGATTCATCTCAGACATGTGTATATATACAGAAAGCCTAAAGTTTCAATGGTGGGAGAAAAACAGCTCCTCAATATTTTAAGTAATGGGCCTATAATTATGTGTGACCTCTCAAAATTCTTGTATTTTCTCACAGGTCGCGAATCTGCCGTCGAACATGCAAACCGATCGCTAGATCTTTTTATATCCGATTGCCGCGCAAAACACACTGACGCTATGTTCTGGCGTCATGTTTTCTTATTGGTCAGATAAGTTGGCGTTGGAGCTCTGACCTTACAAATCCCGCCCTTATTTTGACGTCACGACTATTCTCCTCTCTCTCACTCCTTGCCTTGTACGCAGCATTTTGGCCTTCGATGGTCACGTACGCCACAGCGTCATATCTGATTTTCTCAGAAATCCAAGAATAACATTGGTTGTGAAACTATTGGTCATTTCCAGCCAGCACGTAGCATGTCTTACCAAGTCCAGATTTCTAGCTACATCAATATTACTCAAATATCCAGCATATCATGTATTTAGTATTTCCATCGTTTTTATTAATATGAAACATTATTATTGGACACAATGATAAGGGTTCAATATCTATGTCCTATATCCTATATCTATAAGATTCGATAACCCATATTTGCAGACTGGTTGATAGCATTTTATACTGCACTGGTCTGCAGTGTCCTTAATAAAATATTACCCTTTACTCTTATGACATAAATAGAAGGTTTCCTCTTTCTGAACAGCTTATACTATGTTTGAATATTATTCCTCTTTACTTGAATTTTCGATGTTATTATCCCTTGAAAGTTTTGAATTAGTTGTTAAAATGTAGCGTGATTGTGCTTTGTTTAATTATGCGTTGTAGTATATCTTTCCGCGTGATTTTCTCAGCTGCTGTTTTTACCTACTAAGTATCTGATTCGCGTTGCTTATCTTCCTATATTCTTATCATCTTACCAATATAATACCTTCAAGCTATCGCTTTAGTTCCAAAAATGTATTCATTTATCTTTCACTTCTTACCGTCCTATAGTATAATATCATAGAAATATCGTCTGTTGGCAGGCTGACTGTACTCCGATACAAATCGCATCCCAACGGACGTTATTAGATCTAACATGTACATTATATATATCCTATCAATAGTTTATCATAATACCGTAGAAATATCGTCTGTTGGCAGGCTGATCGTACCCCGATACAAAACGCATCCCAACGGACGTTAGATGTAACATGTATTAAGTTGAAGCGACCGCCGCTAGCTTGCATAACGCGGTGGGACTAATTCCCCGAAAGTATTAGGGCTAACGTCTTCTACGTGATAGGGGTGGCTAGTTCCTATCAGTGTTCAGCTTCGTCCTAATATCTAGGCTATTTCTTACGTGGACCGTGGGTTGGCTATTTCCCGGCCTCTGAAATGACAGTCCTCGGTCTCCGGTTTGTCAGTACCATTCTGACTAATATACCTGTAACTAATTCATCGCTTCTTGGCTGACTCTTCTTTTAAAGAATGGGAATAAATTATCTTCGTGCACGCTCTCATGAATAATGTTACTGAAATTCTAATATACATATAGGCGTTTGGCACAGTGGTGGCAACGATTGTGATAAATTATGACAGTAGTTATGAACGTAATAATCTTAAAATCTCCATGCATGGTTTCTTGACTTCTTATCTCAGGGCCAGGCAATATCTCATTCCTGCCGCAAGATACTTAATAACTAACTTCATTACTTACTCAGTACTTCTTCTCTGAGGGTTAGGTAACATCCTTCGTTACTCCCTTATAATAATTCACTCCAAAAATCAGCTTCTTCTATACTTATCTCATGGTCAGGGAATATCATCTCCTTCATGCCAAAATACACTTAATAACTAACTTCTTCTTTGAGGGTTGGGTAACGCCCTTCGTCCTTCCCTTGTAATAACTCACTTCAAAAATCGACTTCTTCTACTCATATATTCTTCTCATAAAAACTTAACTTCATAAGAACAACCTCTTCCGTACTTATATTCTTCTTCTTAATGCATGATATTAATGGTATTCATAATAATAATTACATAGTATAAATATCACTGTCGTGTGCCCACCTTGCCGTAGTTACGCCGTATTTAAACTTTTGCCGTTCGTTTGTCGTCATCTCATGAGCTTGATAATTGCTCATACCCATGGCCTGTGGGCCTTCGTGAGGGTACGCTATCTGAAGATACTAATTTTACTGCTACGTGAATTATATTTCCTAAAAAAAATAACGCATGTTATGGGAGCATGCCTGAATGCTTACTAGAAATTCCCTTGCTACATTACGCTTTCATTACATTGAGGGATGTTCTCTGAAATGCTAAATCTGTTTATGCTAGTCTCACTGTTATCTGCCTACGCTAGGCCCTGAACCCGTAATCTATTACTTCCGCTAGCAGACATGTGTTTTGCTTATCTGGCCATTTACAGTCTTACATATCCTGTCTGGCTGCCAGCAGTATGTCCCGTGCCTAGTTTGCTGATAGTCATAATTGTAAGGACTGTTCGCTGAGCTGAGTAAGTACGGTGTCCCTTGATGCTACTTGTAAACAAGGACTGAACTGTGCCCCCTTGCTGTATCGTGTTTATGTGTCTATGAAAGTGTAGTGTAAAGGTAGCTCGCTCCTCATGTCTACTCATATTACCAAGGTTGCTGGGTAGTTTATTGGCTAAGGAATAACCCACCCACCAAGGGAAGATGATTAAAAGAAGGAAGTAGATTTGGGATTGGAAAAGAAGGATAGAAAAATAGGAGGAGAGTCCCACAAAAGTTATAAGTTTAGTTTTCAATACACTTAAAAGCGGTTGCCACCGCAAATTCGTGTTCGGATACCTAAAGTGGGTACGAGCTTGGTCGAAGCTGACGGGAACCGCAGCTAGGACTTGGGCTGTTTGCAAGAGAGAGGCTTTAGTATATTTCCTCCCAAGCATGTATAAAAGTACTATGGGGAAGGGTGATGGTCTGGCAAGGCTGAGAGCAAACGATTTATGGTATGTCTTCTCAAAGAAATAAGTTTTTGTGAAATGATTCGAAGAATGCCAATAATTCAAATCAAGTTCGGAATTTCCAATTTTCGAAATTATAGAGTTTCTAGAAAAAGAGACCCAGTGCTTCCAGGAAGGATAGTGACGAAAAATTATAACTTGGAAAGTAATCTTTGTAAGTGAACCAATGGTTGCCTTTGGAAATGGCTAAGCCTTTACTCAGCGGAAGGCCGGCTAAAAGCTTAGACAAAAAAGAAACACTTATCTTTAGGAAAATTGACCATAAGTTTTCGGAGAAAATCTCCACAAGCAGGTAGCTGGCTTAGCGAGCTTTACTTGCCTTACTGGCCAATTAGAATTAGCTATTAAAGCTAACAGAAGCTTTGAAAAGGTTGCCACTAAGAGTTCTTGCTCAAATGCAACAAGTGGTGAAATCCCTATCAATAGATTAAAGGGCATCGAGTAGGGAGAGCCAAGGAGGACAGGACCCTGTTTAACCTTTGTATTAGAAAAATGAAAAAGAGAAAAAGAACGCTTAATTTATTTAACAATTCAGGAAAAATTAATATTTTTAACAAATAAATATTTTCCAATCTTATTAACAGTTTGAGGTCGCAGACCTCCGACAACATTCAGAAATTGCTCCAGGCAAATAACAATTCTTAAGGTTTTAAACCTAGTACTAAAACCTTGATAAGATTTTAAAAGGGCAATGAAATGATTAAAGTTTAAACATTAAATTGAGTACAAGGAGTGTACTATAAGAAATTTCTGAAAGAACATTCTAGAGAGAATAACAAATTCAAAAATAACAACAAGGAAAACATCAAGCAAAAAATAGAAGTTCCTACAACTTCTTATATTTAAACAGGATTACTTTATGAGAATTATACAAAGGAGGACAGGTCACTTACTGTGAAACCTGGAGAAAGTGAAAAGGAAGTTTCTAGACTTCCTATGTTTAATTAGGAATCACGAGCAAAATGGGGCAGGTTCCATTTCGTGAAACCGGAACATGACTCTCTCAAGAGTTTAAGGAATTGTTTTCCTGATTATAGGAAAGGAACAATGTGAATTTGAATCGTGTGTTACACACGTAATTATGCAGAATTTAATTAATGTTAAACTAACAAAGTTGGAAGGGCACTTCGTAAGTGACACCTTATAGAAAGTTACAATTTTATTAATATGGGTGGTTAGTAAAAGGTTGAGGAAAGATCATTGGGATATAGGATCAATGTTCATGGCCGTATTCAAATATAAACGGACGATCGCGACGCGGTAGAAAGTTGAACAAGCACTGATTATCATTGTAGTCCATGAAGATGGATGCAAAGTTCACTATAGAAACACTAAAGTTCATGAAAAAGAAAGTTATTGCAATTATGGAAATAACTGATTGCGCTATATAGGTGAGAGTCTATTTCTTGAAAAAGTTGTGATTTACAATTAAATGCGCCATAGAATGTTCCAACGGGGGAAGAAAGTTCGCTATTGAAGTAATTTAAGGAAGATTCCTCATTTTAACTAGTATTTTCACAAATGCGTGAAAAATACTTGAAGGCAAGACTCGCAGATAGAGTACAAGATCTCGAAGGTTCCAGAACGACCTTAGCAGAAAAATGGGGTTGAGAAAATCCAACGGAGGAACTAGCTTTATAATTATAGACAGCGGGTATTAAGTAATATCCCACGTAGTGAGAGGATTTCTCATTTAAATAGCTTAAGAAAAGCTCTTTTTAGTAAGGTTGGCTTATATAAGCGAAAGCTCAACATGGCAAATCCCACGAAGAATGATTACCGCCCCACAAGTAATCTCACGCTGTCTATAAAATAATCTATAAAAGCATGTAGATAAAATGATGAAGATGAGGTTAAGACCTTTAAAATGGTACTTATCTTGATTTCATGTTGAAGTCGAAGTTTCCTTTGATGACTACCTAGCCAACATGGCGTAGAAAAGTATGTGCCTCTTGGTTTGAGGAAGCTAGCTCGAGGGGAGCTTAAACTGATCGAGTCAACTGCCGACTGAGAAGTGAGAGCTGCTCAACGGAGCACGGAGGGTCAAAGAAGGGGGAAAGAGTGGGGGGTAGGAGACAAAAGGAGAACATATAAACATTGCCAATATTGTAACAAAAAAAAAAAATCTTCTCTTGCTGAGCTGGTCTTCAAAGAGTTGATAACAGATGATACTAGCGCAGCATGGTGAGTAAAGAGGTAGACGTAGTCCTCTTGCTCAAAGAGAAAATAGATGGCGATGGTAACAGGATCTGGTGGCCAAATGGATAAGTAAGTCCTCTAGCACCAGGAAGAATTGAGGAGCTTCAGAGATTCGCTGCGAGATGACGCTAGGTGGGTCACAGAAGTTATATATCTGAAACAGACTTATGAAGACATAAGAGATTTGCCCATAAAGGAGAAAACAAAAGATCACTGTTGGTGTTTGACAAAGAGAAAGGAAGAAATGAACATGCAAGGAGCAATAAAAATTATATCTCAGGTACCGTGTATTCAAAGAATACACCATACTGGGGGCGCAAACACCAACAGAGAGCAAATAAGCAGTTACACATTTAATGGAAGAGGAGCGATCAAAGACAGGGGTCTTGTAATCGAACCGTTAATGGTCAAGACTCTGACCACCCTGACTCTCCCATCTCTTCCAGGATAACACTTGGTCACTCTTCCGGAAGTCCAGACTAGAGGGGGAGAAACATCCCTAACCAAGACCAAGTCCCCCACTTTAATGTCGGGACTGGAAAGAAACCACTTCTGCCTCCGTTGCAAGGAAGTTAAATATTCCAAGTGCCATCTCTTCCAAAAAGAATTACGGAGGGCTTCAAGTTTACGCCAAACAATGGGTAGATTAAAATCCCTGTAAGAATTGGGAAGAGGAGGAGGGGCAGAAAGAGAAGTGCCGATAAGAAAGTGACCAGGGGTGAGTGGAAGTAGGTCATCAGGGTCATTGGAAAGCGGAGTTAAAGGGCGAGAGTTAACAACACCTTCAATCAGAACAGACAGTGAATTGAATTCTTCGTAAGTCAGAATTCGATTACCTAAGACTTTTCTTAAATGACGTTTAGTGAGCTTTACGCAAGATTCCCACCTGCCACCATGATGAGGAGTGTAAGGAGGTATAAAGCGCCATTTGAAACCTTTTGAATAAGAAAAATTAGAAATTTGTTCCATGGCTGGAGAGGAAGTGAGAGCTTTCTTCCACAGGGAAGCTGCGCCTTGAAAGGTGGAAGCGTTATCAGAGAACATGTCAGAAGGAACACCACGCCTAGCAGTGAAACGAGAGACAGCTGATAAAAAATAAGAAGTAGAAGCATTCGTTACTAGTTCCAAGTGGATTGCGCCGGTAACCATGCAAACAAAGAGAGAAACATAAAGCTTACCAAACAATTTGCGTTTAGCTTCAGGAGAGTTTCGTTGATATTGGAACGGACCCATATAGTCCACACCAGTTAAAGCAAATGGGCGTATAGGAGAAGAACGAAAAGAGGGCAGATCGCTCATTAATTGAGTATTGATTTTAGGTTTCGCTTTGAAACAAGGAATGCACTTGTGAATTACAGAAGAAACTTCATGAATTCCATTTATAATCCAGTACTTTTCCCTTAAGAGGCAAAGCAGAGTACGTGTACCAACGTGAAGATTACGGTAATGAAAGTCACGTATAATTAAGGAAGTTACGTGATGTTTGGAAGGCAAAATAACGGGATGCTTTTTGTCCTCAGAGAGTAAAGATTGCGAGAGCCTTCCACCTACCCTGAGTAACCCATGGTCATCAAGAAACGGGGCTAAAGCACGGAGACGGCTGGATTTGGGAAGATCTCTTTTAGAAGAAAGCAATGACAACTCAGAAGAAAAGGCTTCTTGCTGTGTCAGTTGTAAAACCTTAACGGTAGCGAGATTCAATTCATGATTGGTAAGGTGTGGTTTAGGGAGAAGAGGTTGGTCAACCACAAGATATTTCCATCTAAGGAGATAGGCGACAATTCGTAGTAATTTGTGAAAAGAAGAATAGCGGGACAACAAAGGATGAGAAGCGTTGGAAACAAGACAAGAAGCAATGGGTAGAGGTACTTTAGCGTCAGGCAAGTTGGAGTTTGTAGCTGGGGGTTTAGAAGGCCATGAGGAAGATTCTTCGATTAGCCACGAGGGCCCATGCCAGTACAATTGGGAAGCTGCCAATTGAGAGGGTAAACAACCACGAGAGATAATATCGGCTGGATTATCAGCACTGGGAACATGCTTCCATTGACATCCAGAAGAAAGAGTTTGAATTTTGGAAACTCTGTTTGCAACAAAAGTTTGCCAATGAGAGGGGCTCTTGGCGATCCACGAAAGAGTGATCATGGAATCGCTCCAGAGATAGATTTGCGAGAATTCGACTTTTAATACTTCCCGTAACTTCTTAACAAGTTCGGCAGCCATGAGTGCAGCGCACAATTCAAGCCTAGGCAAGGTAATAGCTTTAAGAGGAGCGACCTTCGATTTGGCACAAACAAGGTTGGAAACTAGAGATCCATAGTGTGAATCGTGATGAGCTAAATATGCACAGCAACCATAAGCTTTTTCGGAACTATCCGCGAACACATGAAGGAAAAAGGGTGTATTAGAATGAGAGCTAATTAAATTCCTGGGAATTTCAATGAGGGAAAGGTCTAACAAATTACTGCGAAACGAGAGCCAGCGATTAAGAAAAGAAAGAGGGACAGTGTCATCCCATTCACATTTAAGCGACCACAGTTCTTGCATGAAGAGTTTGGCTATAACGATAACTGGGGCAAGGGATTGAAGTGGATCAAAAATTTTTGCAATTTCAGAGAGAACTTGTCTCTTTGTATTAGGAAGCTCTTCTGCGAGCGTAACTTTATAGATAAGAGTGTCAGTGCTAGTGCACCAGTGAACTCCTAGAGTTTTTATAGATTCGGAGTTTCCACAAATTTCGACAGAAGAAGGATCTACGTCTTCGATGGGAAACTGAGCAAGAAACTCAGGGGAGTTGGAGTTCCACTTATGAAGTGGAAAACCTCCATTCCTTAACAATGCCTGAAGTTCTAGAGACACAAAAGAAGCTTCCTCTAAAGAGGGGAAGGACTGCAAGTAATCGTCAACATAAAATGATGTTGTTAGTGCTTCAGAGGCTTTGGGGTTAAATAAATGACCATCTTGTGAGGCTAGCAAGTGTAGGGATCGGATAGCAAGGAAAGCAGAGGGTTTCAAGCCATAAGTAACCGTTTTCAAGCGAAATACCTTAATGAGCTTATTGATTTCATCACGCCACAAGATTCTTTGAAGATCTCGTTGTTCTGGTTGAATTAACACTTGACGGTACATCTGTTTTATATCGGCTGTGACAGCTATGGGAAATAATCGAAAGTTTAAAAGTATAGCAGATAAATCTGATTGAATAGCAGGACCAGAATAAAGAGTGTCATTAAGGCTGTTGCCATTAACGTCGGGTGATGAACCATTGAAAACAACTCGGGTTTTATCTTTTACAAGAGGGTTTTTCCACACAGGATGATGATTTAAATAAACCGTTTCGATTGGGGGGTGCAATTCATCATCGGATTTGTTAACAACCTCCATATGATCTATGCTTTCATACTCATCCATGAAATCAGTGTACTGCTTTTTGACAAGGGGTTCCTTTTTGAATTTGCTCTCGATAGCAAAGAGAGCTTTTCGAGCTTTAGGCTGAGAGTTAATAAGTTTGGGGGGATTGGGTAACCTTGGCATTTGAACAATGAACCGGCCATCAGAAGAACGAGTGGTGGTGTTCAAAAAAAGTTGCTCACAGAATTCATTTTCTGAAGAAGTTACGTTAGGAGAATCAACGTTTTCAAGCCTCCAAAACTGTTCCAGATCAGTATTGGAGAAGTAACATTGCGATGCAGGTTGGGGAGAATAATGGGGAAGTTGCCCTGTGACGATCCATCCAAAATTAGTGTCTCTGGCGACCACGTTAGAGGACAACTTGCAAACCTGTTTCCGAAGGCAATTCCAAAAGACATTGGCACTAAAGAGTATGTCAATGGGGTTTTGTATGTTAAACAAAGGATCGGCTAACCTTAAATGCGAGGGAATGTTTAACCCTGAAATATCCACCGAGTGACTTGGAGTGTCTTCTCCAATGCTATTGAGAATTAAACAATTAAGTTTAAAAAAGTTGTTTCTATGACAAATATCTCTTATGGTTAGTTTTGAGAATTGTAAAGCTTGCGATTTTGAGCTGTTGATACCCGACACATTGATAGAAGTAGGGTTTACGGGTAGGCCTAGTTTTTTAATCAAGGAATTAGACACAAAATCATGAGTTGCCGCTGAATCTAGAAGACCGCGTGCACGGACCCAGTTGCCAAAGTTATCCTGAACTTCAATTTGGACAGTAGACAACAATACTTGAGCACTGCGAATGGACTTGGCATTTTGAATATACGATGAGGCATTAGAACTATTAGCACTATCATTTTTAGGAGAAGTGGATGCTGTCGATGACCTTGCCTGATCATGACGATGTAGCAAAGTATGATGAGCCTTTTCACAATGGTAGCAAAGTCTTGTGGACTTGCAATTAGAAGCAGAATGCGTGGGCGCTAGGCAGTTAAAACAATGCTTGTTTTGAGCAACTAATTTTCGTCTGTCGTCGACTGACATTTCTTTAAAGGATTTACAGAGGTATAGGGCATGGGGATCTTTACAAAGTATGCACTTTACAGGTTCGTTTAAACTCTTGCGAGGTTCGCTTTGAGTGTTTAAAACAATGGAGCTAGCAACACGACGTTCACTAGACCTAGTTGGGTAACCAGTAGTGTTTGATTTAAATTTGGATGAGCTGGACCCGGGTTTTTGGGTATTGGACGCTGAGCGTTCACTTTTGGGTTTGATGGACATTAATTCGAATTTGGAACTAGGAGATGAAGGTTCACTTTGATTAGCTAGAGCGGTTAAAAGTTGGCATCTAGCGTTTATGAAAGTAACTAAATGCTCGTAAGTGTAGTCATCTTCTTTAGAAAGTTCAATTTCCCAAGCTTTGAGGGTGGCAGTATCAACTTTAGCAATCACTAAATATATTAGGAAAGTATCCCAATAATTAGTAGGTTGATCTAATTGGGACAGAGCCTTAACGTGAAGTTGTGTAGTGTCAACTAGAGTACGTAGACTAGTGACGTCATTGTGCTGTGACGCGGGTAGATTGAATAGAGCCTTTATATGGCGTTGAATACGTAACCGTAAATTTCCATATCTTTCCTTTAATAAGTTAAAGGCAATGGAATAATTTTCGGCACGCAGAGGAAGTGCTTCGACCAACTGCAAAGCTTGACCTCGGAGGATTGATCTCAAGTACTGAAACTTGTAAATGACTTGGATGTCTTCATTGTCGTGAACAAGGGAACAAAATAATTCATAGAAGGAATCCCAAGCAGATTCATCTCCAGAAAAATGGGGTAAATCAATTTTCGGTAAAATTGGTTTGGGCTTGTGAGTACCCTCACGGAAAGAAGTTTGTGGTTCGTGAAGGGAACCGAGAACAGAAGCGTCCTTTTTCTGCTCCTCTTCGAGTTGGCGTATTATTTTAAAAGCAGAACCTATGCCTTCGTAATATTGGTTTTCTACTTCAACTCGATCTTCGGTTTGATTGAGCATGCAAGTTTCTATTTCAGTTTGGATGTTACAATAATTTTCATAAGAACGTTCATAATCTCGTACACGATGTTTCAACAAGTCTAATTGAGCTTCTGAGGGATCTAACTCTTTTATGTACTTTCTAAAACGGGTAATTTGTCCTTTATAGGATGCTCGTTTAGAAGTAAGTTTTTCATCTTTATCCTTCCCAGTAGGAGCCATGTTATAAAGAATAGATTGAAATGTAACTCACGATACTGTGGAACCTTGGAAATGCTGTCAAGCTGGCAGCACCAAATAAGTAGAAAGAACGGGACACGCCAAAGGAGACAGGAGTGGCTTCTTTCCCGTTCAAAGGCTTTGCACGATGTAGTTATAGCTGAAAAATTCAAAACAGAAATTAGTAATAGGCAAAGTATTGTCAAATGACACTTTTTTAAAAATAAAAAATAAAAAATGGGCTCTCCCGGGTTTCGGCACCAAATTTTTGGGTAGTTTATTGGCTAAGGAATAACCCACCCACCAAGGGAAGATGATTAAAAGAAGGAAGTAGATTTGGGATTGGAAAAGAAGGATAGAAAAATAGGAGGAGAGTCCCACAAAAGTTATAAGTTTAGTTTTCAATACACTTAAAAGCGGTTGCCACCGCAAATTCGTGTTCGGATACCTAAAGTGGGTACGAGCTTGGTCGAAGCTGACGGGAACCGCAGCTAGGACTTGGGCTGTTTGCAAGAGAGAGGCTTTAGTATATTTCCTCCCAAGCATGTATAAAAGTACTATGGGGAAGGGTGATGGTCTGGCAAGTCTGAGAGCAAACGATTTATGGTATGTCTTCTCAAAGAAATAAGTTTTTGTGAAATGATTCGAAGAATGCCAATAATTCAAATCAAGTTCGGAATTTCCAATTTTCGAAATTATAGAGTTTCTAGAAAAAGAGACCCAGTGCTTCCAGGAAGGATAGTGACGAAAAATTATAACTTGGAAAGTAATCTTTGTAAGTGAACCAATGGTTGCCTTTGGAAATGGCTAAGCCTTTACTCAGCGGAAGGCCGGCTAAAAGCTTAGACAAAAAAGAAACACTTATCTTTAGGAAAATTGACCATAAGTTTTCGGAGAAAATCTCCACAAGCAGGTAGCTGGCTTAGCGAGCTTTACTTGCCTTACTGGCCAATTAGAATTAGCTATTAAAGCTAACAGAAGCTTTGAAAAGGTTGCCACTAAGAGTTCTTGCTCAAATGCAACAAGTGGTGAAATCCCTATCAATAGATTAAAGGGCATCGAGTAGGGAGAGCCAAGGAGGACAGGACCCTGTTTAACCTTTGTATTAGAAAAATGAAAAAGAGAAAAAGAACGCTTAATTTATTTAACAATTCAGGAAAAATTAATATTTTTAACAAATAAATATTTTCCAATCTTATTAACAGTTTGAGGTCGCAGACCTCCGACAACATTCAGAAATTGCTCCAGGCAAATAACAATTCTTAAGGTTTTAAACCTAGTACTAAAACCTTGATAAGATTTTAAAAGGGCAATGAAATGATTAAAGTTTAAACATTAAATTGAGTACAAGGAGTGTACTATAAGAAATTTCTGAAAGAACATTCTAGAGAGAGTAACAAATTCAAAAATAACAACAAGGAAAACATCAAGCAAAAAATAGAAGTTCCTACAACTTCTTATATTTAAACAGGATTACTTTATGAGAATTATACAAAGGAGGACAGGTCACTTACTGTGAAACCTGGAGAAAGTGAAAAGGAAGTTTCTAGACTTCCTATGTTTAATTAGGAATCACGAGCAAAATGGGGCAGTTTCCATTTCGTGAAACCGAAACATGACTCTCTCAAGAGTTTAAGGAATTGTTTTTCCTGATTATAGGAAAGGAACAATGTGAATTTGAATCGTGTGTTACACACGTAATTATGCAGAATTTAATTAATGTTAAACTAACAAAGTTGGAAGGGCACTTCGTAAGTGACACCTTATAGAAAGTTACAATTTTATTAATATGGGTGGTTAGTAAAAGGTTGAGGAAAGATCATTGGGATATAGGATCAATGTTCATGGCCGTATTCAAATATAAACGGACGATCGCGACGCGGTAGAAAGTTGAACAAGCACTGATTATCATTGTAGTCCATGAAGATGGATGCAAAGTTCACTATAGAAACACTAAAGTTCATGAAAAAGAAAGTTATTGCAATTATGGAAATAACTGATTGCGCTATATAGGTGAGAGTCTATTTCTTGAAAAAGTTGTGATTTACAATTAAATGCGCCATAGAATGTTCCAACGGGGGAAGAAAGTTCGCTATTGAAGTAATTTAAGGAAGATTCCTCATTTTAACTAGTATTTTCACAAATGAGTGAAAAATACTTGAAGGCAAGACTCGCAGATAGAGTACAAGATCTCGAAGGTTCCAGAACGACCTTAGCAGAAAAATGGGGTTGAGAAAATCCAACGCAGGAACTAGCTTTATAATTATAGACAGCGGGTATTAAGTAATATCCCACGTAGTGAGAGGATTTCTCATTTAAATAGCTTAAGAAAAGCTCTTTTTAGTAAGGTTGGCTTATATAAGCGAAAGCTCAACATGGCAAATCCCACGAAGAATGATTACCGCCCCACAAGTAATCTCACGCTGTCTATAAAATAATCTATAAAAGCATGTAGATAAAATGATGAAGATGAGGTTAAGACCTTTAAAATGGTACTTATCTTGATTTCATGTTGAAGTCGAAGTTTCCTTTGATGACTACCTAGCCAACATGGCGTAGAAAAGTATGTGCCTCTTGGTTTGAGGAAGCTAGCTCGAGGGGAGCTTAAACTGATCGAGTCAACTGCCGACTGAGAAGTGAGAGCTGCTCAACGGAGCACGGAGGGTCAAAGAAGGGGGAAAGAGTGGGGGGTAGGAGACAAAAGGAGAACATATAAACATTGCCAATATTGTAACAAAAAAAAAATAATCTTCTCTTGCTGAGCTGGTCTTCAAAGAGTTGATAACAGATGATACTAGCGCAGCATGGTGAGTAAAGAGGTAGACGTAGTCCTCTTGCTCAAAGAGAAAATAGCTGGCGATGGTAACAGGATCTGGTGGCCAAATGGATAAGTAAGTCCTCTAGCACCAGGAAGAATTGAGGAGCTTCAGAGATTCGCTGCGAGATGACGCTAGGTGGGTCACAGAAGTTATATATCTGAAACAGACTTATGAAGACATAAGAGATTTGCCCATAAAGGAGAAAACAAAAGATCACTGTTGGTGTTTGACAAAGAGAAAGGAAGAAATGAACATGCAAGGAGCAATAAAAATTATATCTCAGGTACCGTGTATTCAAAGAATACACCAGTTGCCGTTCATTCAGTCACTCAAATATTTCCTACTAACTTATGATATACAACAATATGTACACTTTAATGACACTGCTGAAAAAAATGCCTGGATTAATAGGTTACACTGTCTTATTCTAGGGGAATTAATCTTAGGGAATAAGCTGTCTTATATTAGAGTGGGGTAATTATCTGTACTTCCTTACCATTTCTGTAAGCTGCTATGGGTTAATTCCTTGTACCTACTAGGGTGGTAAAAGCTTACTTTACTTTAAAGGCTGGGGGTGGGTGGGTATTAAATATTTCTATCTACTTCTATAGTTAGGGGTTGCTAAAATCTTAAAACGCTTATCTGCAAGAGTGTTCTACTGCATTCTCTCTTGTCAATCGACGTTAAGCTGGGTTTGGGGGGGGGGGGGGGAGAGGGATGTAATTAATGCTGAAAAAAAATCCCATGTTTAAGTAAAAGAGAAAAAAAATACTGCTTGGCGTGCGAAAGATTGTACCGGACCGCAACTACAGAACTTGTTGTATAAGCTCTTTTTAAACGTAGTTGCTCGGCCCTCCACCATTCTTGTTATGTATTTGTTAACATAACAATATTGTTGAGGTTTGGCCTGGGGGCTGAGCTGATCCGTTTTAGAAGGACTCAACTCGGTGCCTCCATCATTCTTGTTATGTTCTAGTTAACATAACAATTCTGGTTGGCATGTCCGTTAGCTACTGAGTTTTACCCGGCGACTCCACCAATCTCTTCTGTCCCGATGTTGGGGGAGGGATGAACAGGGATGTGTAGATGTATAATTTTAGGGGTGGTTTCCGAAAGGTGCAGTTTCTCGTCTTTGGGGAAACTACTAGTGCTCTGTTCTAGGATGAAATATAACGGGGTGAGATCCTACGGGGTGCGTCTACTCGTTAAGGAATGAATGCTTAATAAAGAGCTTAGCTTACCAATTAAGTGTGAGCGAGCGATAGCGAGCTCATATGCGGAGTCGGCAACTTGGCTGCTGCTGTCTGGCTGCTACTCGAATACAATGGAGTTCCTGACGGTGCAATTCCTGGCGATCACGGTCAGGGGCAATTAGGACTGAGGGCAGGCTGGGTGTGAGGATGTAAAGTAGAATGAAATAAGTATAAGATGTGTGTTTACTGACCAAATGTTTATTTGGTCAGTTATGGTGATCTGCTGTCCCTTTTAATAGTGGACGGGTGTGAAACAATGTGTACAGGCACAAGTGTGGGTTTGGCTGACAAAGTACAAATGTGTAAGTTATAAGGAGATCTGAACACACTCTTATTCTCACCAGGAGCTGGGACCGGAGATGCAGAGCCGACGGCCGCGAATAGACATTGCTCTTTCCTGGGCTCTACCTTTTAAGGTCTCCCGAGCTGCTGACTTGGCGTTTCGTCACTGTTGCTGTTCCAGATTCTGGCGATGTGTATTTGCTTATAAGTGATGTAAGCTTGGCTGACAGCTAGATCGCTGCGCCTGCCTGTGTTAAGGAAGTGTATGAGGCTTGCAGCCTGTAAGGGGTAGTTTATAGGTGAAAGATGAAGGGTGTGTTGGCGTTTCAGGTCCTAGGGTCGTCCCGACCCTTGGGCTGAACAATAGCTACCACACCCTACATCTGAGGCAATCTGTTTAACATATTCTAACCATGGTCTATCCCTAGAGTTCTTGTCCTCAATCCTTCCTTCCATACCTATGCTTGCTATTCCTGGGTGTCTTAGTATGTGTCCTACCAGCCTATCTCTTCTCTTCATTAGCAGTCGCAGAAACATCTCTACTCTCCCATTCGTCTTAATACCTCTTCGTTTGTGACCCTGTCTACCCTTCTGATCTGCATCATTCTCCTGTAACACCACTTTTCAAACGCTTCAATTCTCCTCTTTTCTGCTGCACCAATTGTCCAAAGTTTCACTTCCATAGAGTGCCACGATTCAGAAATAGGCATTCAAAAATGACTTCCTAATACCAAAATCTATATTCGATGTCAACAAATTCTATTTTTGGAGAAATGCTTTCATTGCCTGAGCCAACCAACTTTTTATATCCTCTGTGCTTCGTCCATCGCTGGTTACTTTGCTTCCTAAGTAACAGAAGTCAGCTACTTCCTTTAGCTTTTCTCCTGCCGTAGAGGTTTGTGATTTATTTCGGCTGCATTCCAATATTCTTGCTTTGAATTTATTAATTTTCATCATGAATTCTTTCCTCAAGACGGAGTCCATACCTTTCAGAAACTCATTCAAATACTCAGGAGTGCCGGCCAAGATGACGATGTCATCAGCAAATCTCAGAGTAGAAATTATTTTTCCTGGAATCATCAATCCCACTTAAATGTTTTCTCTAATTCCCTTCATTGCTTATTCAATGTAGAGATTTAATAAAAGTATTGGTGATAAGTTGCATCATTGCCTTACACCTTTCTGAATACTAGCTTCTCCCTCATGTCCTTCAGCTCGAATGACTGCTGTGTGGTTTCGGTATGGATTGTAGATCACACTCCTATCCCTGAAATTTATTCCAATCGTTTTCAAAATGTCAAACAATTTAGCCCAATCAACGTTACCAAAAGCCTTTTGTATGTCTGTAAATTCCATCAACTTTCTCTCATCTTTCCTTATTCTACCAACCAAAATCAACCTAAGACTTAGTACAGCTTCCCTTGTTCCTATATTTCTCCTGAAACCAAACTGGTCTTCACCCAACTCCGTTTCTATCTGTCTTTGCATCCTCTTGTAAATTATTCTAGACAGGATCTTTGAAGCATGAGTTATCAAGCTGATTGTACGGTAATCTTCACATCCGTCTGTTCCCACTTTCTTCGGTATAGGGATGATTACATTCTTCTTGAAATTAGAGGATACCTCACCTGTCTCATAAATCCTACACACCGAGTGAAATAACCTGATGAGACCATCATCACCTATACAGCGTCGCAACTCAATCGGTATATCATCTATGCCTGGAGTTTTGTTCTTGCTTAAGCCTTCCAATGCTCTGACTAATTCTGATCTCAATATTAAATCTCGTTTCGCATCCTCATCAATTTCCTCTTCCCTTTCCATTACATGATTCTCAATCTCCTTTCCCTTATACAACACTCAATGTAAGCTTTCCATCAATCAACCTTTTCTTCCCTATTTGTCTGAGGCTTACCATATGTGTCCTTTATGTTACAGCACTTAGTATTCTTTTCCCCAAAAGTGTTCTTAATCCTTCGATAAGCACTGTCTACTTTTCCTAATTTCACGAAATTTTCTATAACCGCACATTTCTCTTTCAAGCATTCTACTTTCGCTTCCTTGCACTTTTTGTTGACCTCATTTCTCAGACGTCTGTATTCTGCATTCCCCTTTTTATCTCTTACATTCTTGTGTTTCCGCCTTTCATCCATCAATACTGGTATATCCTGAGTGATCCACGGTTTTCAACGTATTCATTCTTTCCTACCAATGTTTTCTTCTGCGGATTTTGTTATTTCATTCTTCATAAGTGCCCATTCGTCGGCAATTGAAGTTTGTTTAGGAATTCTCATTAGTCCTTCCGTTATACTCTTCTTGAATCTTTTGTTTACATCATTCTCTTTCAGTCTGTATATTGCCCTCCTTTTTGGCTTTTACTTTTCTTCAGTTTCTTCAACTTTAATCTGCAGTTCATCCCAGATTGTGGTCAGATTTTATGTCAGCACCGGGATATGTTTTACAATCCAAAATCTGGTTTTGAACCCTCTGCTTGACCTTAATGAAGTCCATTTGTTAACGCCCCGTGTCTCCTGGTCTCATCCATGTGTATATTGTTCTATTGTGATTATTGAATAAGGTGTTAGCTATGCCCGCCTCATACTCGGTGCAGAATTCCATCAGCCTACTTCCTTGAACATTTCTTAAACTGAGAATCATGATAAAAGTAATGTGCATGGATTGCTACAGTAGTGTGAAGACTAGAGTCGGTACATCGGAATGGTTTGAAATTGACACTGGACTAAAGCATGTAAGTGTGTTGTCATCCTTATTGTTCTTAATGGTGATGGATGACATCATGAAGACAGCAATGAAAGACTATGGTAGGGAAAAGATTACGGTAATGTTGTTTGCAGACGATCTTGTGATTTGGGGCGAGGATGAGATGGAAGTACAAGAACAGTTAGACGTAATAAATGAAAAGATTGAGCAATGGGCATTGAGGATAAATGTGGAGAAGAGTAAAACTGTCGTGATGAGTAGAGGTAAGAAAGAGGGAAAAGGAGTAATCAATGTCGGAGATAAGGAATTGGAAGTGGTGAAACACTTCAAATACTTGGGAAGTGAACTGACTGAAGATGGATGACTAGATTTGGAAATTAGCAGAAGGATACAACTCGGGAGTGCTTTCTATCAACTGGTACGGGGACTAGTATGGAACAAGGAATTACCAATTAAGGCTAAAGATGTTATGCACAAAGCGTATTATGTTCCTATAATGGCATATGCAGCAGAAATCTGGACAATGACTAAGTGGGATGGGAGCCGGGTACAGGCAGCTGAGATGAGATTCCTGAGAAGTATGGTCCATAAAACGAGGAGAGACAGAGTGAGAAATGAAGTTATACGGAAAGAACTGGGAGTACAGAAACTAAATGACAAACGGGATCAAATTAGATTGAGATGGTTTGGATATGTCAAACGGATGAATGAAGTAAGGCTACCAAGACGAGCACTGGAACGACGGATGACAGGGAAGAGAGGAAGAGGAAGACCAAGAATGCGTTGGATGGACTCAGTGAAGTTTAGCATTAGGAAACGGAACCTGGATTGGAACACCGTTTCGGAATAGGAATGGTGGAATGACTGAACAAAGTGGAGAAGAACCATATTTGCCGCCACCCAGTGTCAGCTGGAAAAGGGGAAATGAAGATGATGAAGATCGAACATAAATATTTTTACGGAGTTGAATTATAAGAGGATATTCTTTTATGAACTATTTATTGTGTGGAATTTCATCAAATAAATTCACAAAATTCTCAACAAAATAATTCTGGATTATTTTGTTAGCAGTCGTAAATGCAGAACATTTGTGAAGTGTACAGACACTCTTGAATGAGATACTAAGATACATAATTGGAAAATAATATTCTTTTGAGACATCATCACTATGATAAATATCTCGAAATTGAGAGGGAGAATTTTCGAAATTATGGAAGTTATTAGGATGAAGTGCTAAGACCCTAATGGAATCATGCCTTACGGGAAATTAATGTCTGGATTAACATAGACAGATCATTGAAGAACATCTTCAAAGTTTTTCGAAATTCTACATCACAAAATTACGCACTATGAAGAATTCCTCAAATGATAATGAGACAATATTCTACGATGAGATGATACTAAGAAAGACATAGGAGAAGACGTCTAAAGTAGCAGTATTTGTGAGAAGCGGTTGATTATCCAGGATTCGAACGAGGACTAGGATGGGGCGAGATTTTTGTCCAATTCGAGTAGTGAAAACAATCCAAAGTTCCATTTTAAATGCAATAGTTTAGTAAAGTCTTAGGTCATCTATTGTGATTTTAGACATGTAACCTCTAGAGGGCGCGTTCCCAGGTGGAGGATAGGGGGCCCTACAGCACTAGTAAGGTTAGTCCAAATACCCTCCAATAGAACCCGCGACCAACAGTTAGCCCAATTCCTAGGGGGTTCACAATGCTGGGACACCCTCTCTCCAGGGGTTATAAATATGGAGGGCCCAGCTCGGGGTTATGAGTGAAGACCACAGCGATGCCTGCAGTGGAGAAGGAGTCCTTCGGTACAGTGCAGTTGGCGGAAGTGGCATCCCAGTGCTCTGGAAATTGAGTAAAGAGTATCCCTCTCACTTCAGAGACAGATATCAACCGTGGCGTCTGAACCGGAGTGGGCGGCTACAAACAGCGTCTGTTCCCCATGTGATGGGCGGCTGATTTACTTCTACCTGACCGTAGGTGTCAGAGGCTTGGCGTCAGCAAGGGCATTCGGCCGGAAAACTATGCCAAAACCAATATGACAGCGAATCTCAGTTTAACCTCAGAAAATGCTAAGGCGTACCCCAGAAGCGACATGCAGGGATTTCACCCGACCCCGGTGAGAAATGGGCTTGGGCTAATGGGTCATGAGCGAACCCGGCTAAAGAGGCTAGCTCAAAAATATGGTGAGTTACGAAGAATAGGCACACTGAATGTAGGAACAATGACTGGGAAAGGAAGGGAGTTAGTGGATCTCATGGAAACGAGAAAGGTGAAAATATTGTGTGTGCAAGAGACTAGATGGGAGGGGAAATAGGGCTAGAGAGTTGGGTAGTGGCTATAAGCTACTATACAGTGGAGCAGACAAGGATGGGAGGAAAAGAGTGGGAATAATCCTTTCCCGAGACATAAAGGAGACCATAGTTCAAGTTAGAGAAGGAGTGACAGGATAATGAGGATCAAACTGTGTCTTGATGGAAAAATGGTAAGCATTGTGTGTGTTTATGCTCCGCAAGTTGGTTGCGATGTGGAAGAGAAAATATCCTTCAGGGAAGATTTGGATCGTGAGCTTGGAGTTATACCAGCGAATGAAAGATTGATAGTCGGTGGTGACTTAAATGGACATGTCGGAAGGAGTGGAGATACAATCGAAAGAGTACATGGAGGCTGGGGAGTAGGAGTGAGGAATGATGAAGGACATAGAATCGTGGATTGTGCGATGGCATATGATTTGGCGATTGTGAATACATGGTTCGAAAAAAACACAGGTCAATGTATGACTTACAAAAGTGGGACCAGAGAAAGCCAGATTGATTTCTTAACCCTTTATAGGTCCTTGGGATACTATCTTCCCACCATGTATTTATAGAACGGTGTTAGAGAGAGAATCTTCCCACCCCTTTCATTTCAAGCAGTTCTACATGCATCCACATGCTAGATGTAGAGAAATATTGAAAACCCGTTAATTTGATGTATACTGTCGTCAGAAACCAAAGGTGGGAAGCATATATCCCAGTGGTCTCCACAGTGCACGTGCTCGCCAGTTCGGTTGCATTGAGTGAAAGAAATGCATTGTTTTACTGAAGAAGGTGTTTTTTATTGAAGATAAGAGATTTGCAAACGCTGGTATATAGCTGAAATACAATGTTAATAAAGGTTTTGGTCACTTGAGTAAATATATTTCAGCTAGAATGGAAATTATTATCATGCTCAGGGTGTTTGTCATAGAATAGAATATTTTTAAAATTAATTTTCTGTGTTTTAGTAAATACTATTTTGAAATTATTGAATTATATTCGAATATACTAACTTTTAACATTCCAAAATCACTTTTATATTTTTATGCAGTTTTCGGCAAAGATGATATAGGTCACTGACCTTGTGTTGCGTGGGAGTTACGGTTTTTTTAAATTATAGAGCATGATGGGTGTTTTTATACATTGTATTCTGTTAAATAAATCTCATTTTGAGTGATAAACCGAGTATCATCATAACTTGGAGGTGGAAGATTATTACCCCTTTGCTCATATAAGAAAACATACTGTCGGGTGTGGGCAGTGTGATAATAATTTCCCACCCCGTATTTCATAAAATAGAATCCACACCCATAAAATTATTGCATATTCCTACTCATCTATCACCCCCAATTACAAATGTGCAAAAAAAAAAGCAAATATATTACACTCCCAGTCTTTTGCCCTATAAAGGGTTAATGTGAAAAAGGTCTAAATTAAGGGAAATCCAAAACTGTAAAGTTCTTAATGGCAAAGCAGTGGCAGCACAGCATAGGACGGTAGTCATGGACTGGAAAATGAGGATTAGGAAGAAAGGCAGACCTGTGCGAGTCTTAACAAAAATTAAGTGGTGGAGATTAAATGAAGAGGCGTTGAAGGGCCAGTTTAAAGAGAAAGTACTCAATGGAGTGGTTCTTTGCAGTGATGTGCAGGAGTGGTGGGCGCGCAACAGCAGTTTGATAAGGGGGGTAGGAACTGAAGTGCTGGGGAGAACTTCTGGCAGGAAACCACTAGCCAACAAAGAAACATGGTGGAGGAATGAGGTTGTACAGGAGATCGTGAAAGCCGAAAGTGATGCAAAGAAGTTATGGGATAAGTCAGGTAGACAAGAGGATAAAGAGAACTACACGAGATGTAATAAGGAAGCAAAGAATGTAGTAGCACAGTCAAAGCACAAATGATGGATAGGCTGCACGAAGAGATGGAAACTACAGAAGGTGAAAGAAAAAAATTCAGAATAGCGCAGGCGAGAGATAAAGACAAGAAGGACTACACCCAAATAAACAGATCAAATATGAAAATGGTCTAGAATTAACTGACCATTCCGACATCAAGTGCAGATGGAGAAACTACCATGGAAAACTTCTCAATGAAGAGAATCCAAGGGTATATTTAGGAGAAGGAGAACATCATCAGGTTCTTACAATGGATATTAGGAGAGAAGAAGTAATATTCGCACTTAGGAAAATGAAAAACGGAAAGGCAACAGGACCCGATGAAATACCAGTTGAAGTGTGGAAGTATCTGGAGAAAGATGGGATCGACGTGTTGCTGGATTTAATGGAAAAATGTACTCTCAGGAAACAAAACCTGATGAATAGAGAGAAAGTATTTTAGTGCCTATATATAAAGAGAAGGGGGATATTCAGGACTGTGCTAACTACAGGGGCATTAAGTTAATGTCCCATACCATGAAAATCTGGGAAAGAGTGATATACAAGAGGATCCGGGATGAGACTAGCATTGGCGAGGAATAATTGGGCTTCATGCCAGGGAAAGCGACCACAGACGCAGTGTTTTCCCTAAGACAAGTAATGGAAAAGTATCGTGAAAGACACAAGGGATTACACTTCGCATTCATGGACCTAAAGAAAGCATATGACCGGGTGCCCCGGGGAGAAGTCTGGAGATGTTTACGAGCGAAGGGAGTCCCAGAGAAGTACGTGCAGTTGGTTCATGAAATGTACAAAGAAGCAAGAACACAGGTTAGAAGCAGCGTTGGACTTACAGATTGGATTTCGGTTCGATTAGGTTTACACCAAGGTTCGGCTTTAAGTCCATATCTGTTTGACCTAATTCTGGACGAAATGTCTTGTGTATTAAGAGACCAAGCCCGCTGGTGCATGATGTTTCCAGACGACATTATGTTGTGTAGTACCTCCAATGATGTCATAGAGGAAAAACTGGAACAGCGGAGGGCAGCTTTGGAAGACAGAGGACTCAGGATTAGCAGGAAGAAGACGGAGTATATGAGGTTCAATACAGATCAAGACTGTGAGATCAGAATGCAAGGGGAAACGTTAAATAGAATGGATGAGTTTAAATACCTGTGTTCGGTGGTAACTGGAGATGGAAATCTGGATGTGGAAGTGTCACACAGGATTCAGGTAGGATAGATGAACTGGAGAAAATGTCAGGAGTGCTCTGTGACCGCAGGATCAACCCTAAGGTTAAGGGGAAAAATATATAAAACTGCCGTTAGACCTGCATTGCTGTATGGCTCTGAAACATGGCCTGCATGCAAAACGCACACAAACAGGCTTGACGTCACGGAAATGAAAATGCTCAGGTGGATGAGTGGAGTGACTAAGCGTGATAGAGTGCAAAATGTCAAAATAAGAGGAACATTGAAGGTTGTGGAAATATCTAAGATACAAGAAAAGCGACTTCAATGGTACGGGCATGTGAGAAGAAGGGAGGAATCCTACGTGGGGAGGAAGATGCTAGACATGCAAATACAGAGAGTGAGAATGCGATGCAGACCTAAACGAAGATGGATGGATTGTGTACAGGAGGACCTCAGAGAAAAACAGTTGTCAGAAGAGGATGTGCATGATCGAGTTAAATGGAGGAGAGCTGTCAGAAACATAGACCCCACAGAGGAGTGGGAATGACGTAAAGAGAAATAAGAAGATATGTTTTGATTTTGCTTCGATTTCGATTTCGATTTTGGATTTTATTTTAAATTTTGAATTTAGGTGAGACCGTATTTGCGATTTTAGTTTTTGAGTAGGCCTCGTGGAGATTTTTAGGCTTTAGCGTTATAATATAATTTTACGATAGTTATATTATGGATCCAGGCTTCGACGACCTATTGAGATCGATATTAGATCCTTTTATGTGGATTAATACAAACAGTGGGATGAAATAATGATATCATAAGAAATATTCATTTTTGAATACGATGAGAAATTTACAGACAAGGATATTGTAGTCGAACTTATCTGCATTCTGAGAAAGTTTGACACAATTTCTTAATAATAAAGGTTGTTTTGAAAGTAAACGAAGATTGTGTGAGGAATAAATGACTTAGTGGTCATATAAATATTGAAAAGTTTAGAAGGATTGAAATATCGAAAGATATCAATCATTGAAAATTATAATTCTACCATTTTTATTAATTGTAATATTTTGAAACTAAACTAAGAGCAATGGTAACGAATTAATATGAGTTCGAGGCAATGAGGTTGTTATTTGTAATATGATATATCTCTCCAGGATTACTTGTATTAGTTATATGGAATTGTGAAGATATTTGTAGCTGAAATAATGCATTAATATGATAGTGACAGTGGCTACGTTAGCACCTCACTCCAAGGTGAAATATTAAGTTTATAGAAGGTTATTGCAAGGATTAAGATGCATTTGAGAAAGTTATGTGATGTTATTTGTTTTTTGTTTTGCATATGGAAAAGCTGATACTTTGAGCCAGCTGTTATTGTGTGAACAGCTTATGGTTGCTCATGAGTGAGTGGAATAGTTAAACAAGTGTTCAGTCATTACGATTCATGCTATTTGAGACTAATGCTAGAAACTAATGTGGAATATTTGTATCATTAGACTATAAAATATCTTTTGAAACTAACCCATTATCAAACTTATTATGATCTTAGCTTAATCGCTCGGATTATGTTATTGATTGTGACAAACGCACCGAACACGGCACGTTAGCGTAGAATTAGAGCGAAGACAATCTGTAGATAGATTGTGAAGCGAAAATAGTGTTCTACATTTGCGAATATTAAAGTAATTTTAGGATGACATGTTGAGAGTTGGAACAGATTAGAAATAGATTTGGATCAAGGAGGAGTGTATAGATTAATTTATAGGATTGTTAACAAAGGTTCTTTACGTTTCTATTTTACTCCTTGAAAGTAGGGCACAGCAGTTGCTGATGCGGATTTTTATTGAAACAGCTGACGATAGGTTATTCTATTTAAGAAGACAGGGCCTATTTTCATTTTTGTAAATATTTCTGAATTAATTCAGACACATATTTACGTTTCTCTGATCCCTTTGTAACCATCTGCGTTATTTGTGTAGCGAATTAGGTAGTCGTAGTGCTGTGCTATAGTTGCAGTGGGAGTTTTACCCACTCTGTACCTCCCTTAACCCCCGAGAAGCGCTAGTTTCTCACTCTCCTTTTGTATTTAGTGAACCCATATCCATGTAGTTTGAATTATAGCACAACCCTTTGCCTGTTCTATTTGCCAGTAGCACTTCGGTGTTCTTCTAGCCGGGGACGTCAAGATGCTCCAACCCACCTCCATCTTCGGATATTGAAAGATTTGTATCCATGAAATATGGGTTCAACATTTATTATATAAGGGAGTAACAGTACAGAATAAGCCAGGCTCTACTTGTCCGATAGGTGGTGGAGACATTTATAACAATAGTTAAATATTTTATAATATGCGCACTGCTGCACGGGAAACTTCAGCCATTAATGTTCTTCCCGACGATATGCACCTCTCTAAGCATTATAACTGGTGGTAATTCCGTTCACTCCCGTAAATATTCAATCTGGAGATAAACTGGCCCCTCTTTCCGTTCTCCGGCTGATGACTACTCCAGAGGGTGTTAACATCACAAAGATTACAAAGGTGACATCTGTTATTCTACTGGACATAACGTGGATGTTACAATTGTTATTGTCAGAGGCAGGTTTAAGAACATTTAAAGGGAAATGGATAGGGTGAGTTTGGATTTGGTTGGGATTATTGACGTATGGGATTTTAGACAGGGAGACTATTGCATCATTAGCAATTAATCTAATAACGGTTGGAGGGAGTAAGCCTTACATTGACAAGGGAACATGGGCAGCTGGCGAAATAGTATGAACATTATAGTGAACGGCTTACTGTAGCTAAAATCGGAACGAAATCTACGTGCACCACAGTAGTTAAAGTCAGTATGGCTATCAGTCAAGCAGATGGTAAAGAAGTTGGAATGGACTGCAGAGAAAGAGTCGAAATTCAGAGATTTGTCTAGGTTGAAATTCGGAAACTTGGTTATGGTTTGCAAAACATACTTCAGGGCAAATAAAACATCGACGACAATCCGGTTGTTATGACTTATTTGGTGAGTAAAAATTAAGAGATCCAATGCAAGTCAATGCGAACTCTTGAAGATTTAACCCTTGGGACGTCGCGTGAGGCAGTGTACCGTCAGTCGTCGCGCGCGGTGGAAAAGATCGCAAGCATTCAATATCGTTTGATTATTTCAATTTGCTATATATTATTGTTAGGTTGCTTTCTTTATGTGCTTACTCTCTATTTTCATCGTTCAATGTATACATTTTATTTATTTACATCCAAATATTGCTTTGAGAGAATACAATAACTAATGTTACGATCTACTTTAAAACACACATAAAAATACAGTGGAATGTGTAGAACATTCACAAAAGTAAACTGATGAAGTAAGTACAGTACAATGTACGAGTAATTTACAACTATCAGTAAAACATATATAAAGCAATGTTACAGCTCAATAATGTAATTTTTTAATTCTCGGAACGGCTGTGCATGGAGCATCGAATTAACATACAACTGGCAGATTACAGCAACTGAGTAGAGCTACCTGGCTTTTAACCGTAGAAGAGGGGTGCGGTGTGGATATGGTGGGGGGAGGGGCCTGTCTTACAACAAGGCTAGTTACAAAATAAGTTTGCGTGTGGTCGAAAGACCGCGGCGTGACGTCCCGAGGGTTCAAAATCTGTAGCAGAATACTTTGGCAGAAAGGAATGGACAGACAGAATAAACATAAGGAAGACAACTTTGGGTCTCTCGTATATTAGAATTAATGGATGAAAGATGGAAGAACAAGAACCATCAGACATAGGTGATATGGCTGACTGAGTTGCTACCTTGAATAAGGGTGAAGACCTGATCAGTTAATTTCGCTTATAATTATGCAGGAACTTTTGACAAGTACGTCAAAGATGGCAGAAGTTCGTTAAGAAATATGTTATTATGCTTATACCTAAGAAAGTAGGAGCTGACAGATGGGAAGATATTAATACAATTAATCATGCATCTAAGATTCTGACTACAATTATTTTCAAGAGCATGGAACGACAGTAGAGTAAGGCGATGCCTAGTTTTAGTCAGCAGAAGCGTAGGATTAAGGGAAGCTGTGTTTTGTTTTAGTCTAATCTTGGGAAATATATTGAAGAAAGGGAAGAAAACGTTCGTGGCATTTTCTGACTTAGATAGGACTATTGATTTCGTTAATTAGAGTTAATTTTTTGAAATGGATTGGTATAAAATCGAGGTGTAGCAGGGTGTCTACAATCAATACTGAGACCAGTTGGCAGTTATAACATTCGATGGACATGAGGGACTAGTCACTAATGTTTGAGGTCGTAGTTTGAGTTTTTGAATCGGTCAATTAGCGAAATAACCCTTAAGTGTCCGCTATTCAAGTTATTAACACGTCTATATACAAGGGCACTCAATCTAGTAGATGCGCATCTACCCGTAGGGAAATTTGGATTCAAAGATACATATAAGATGGGGTGTCGAGGCTGAATGTAAAATTGATTACTAAAAATCAATTTCTCAAATTCCTCCGACTCCATCACAATAGTCATCACCATAACAAAACTGGAAAATCTAATCGGCCATGATAATTACATATTATGCTGCATTATAAAAAGCATACTTAGCAAAACTATAAAGAGATAGATGATGGAATCTCCCGTTCAGGAATCATAATGTGGAACAAGAATGGGAAAAGTTCAAGAATGCATTTGTAAACAGTGCAGAGAAAACATGTGGTAGAATATCAGGAAAGGTACGGGAAAATGCGACAAAATGGTAGAAAGATAGAGTGAAAGAAAAGGTAAGGGAGAAGAAGAAAACCTGGAAGGAATGGAAAACAAAAAGGACTGAAGAAAGTAGAGCAAAATATATAGAAGCAAACAGAGACTGCAAGAAAGTAATTGCAGAGGAAAAGAAGAAAAGCTGGAAAGAATTCACTCAGGAAATAAGGGAGGATTTAAATTGTGGAAAGAAATTGCTGTTTGGAACTATAAAAAGTAGAAGAAAAGAAAAGCTGAACACTGGGTTCGTGAGAAAGAAAGATGGTGAAATATTGACAAAACCAGAAGAGATGACGGACAGATGGAAATAATATTTCAGCGAGCTGTTGAATGTGAGACACCAGGCATGCGGAAAAGTTACACAAACAGCCAAACCGGTGGAGGAAGAAAATAGAAGAAGAACCAGACATTACTATGGCAGAAGTGGAATGGGCATTTAGGAAGATGAAGATGGGGAAAGCTGTGGGAATCGACAAAGTGGCTATAGAAATGATCAAGGCGGCAAGACCGTGGGACTGCAGTGGACATACAGACTTCTCAGGAGTGTGTGAAGACAGAAGAAAGTTCCTGAAGACTGGAAAAAGGGAATAATATAGCCAATATTCAAGGAAGGAGACAGGAAGGTGTGTGGTAACTACCGAGGAATCACCATAATCACTCATGTTGCGAAAGTAATGGAAAGAATCCTAGAAAAAAAGAATTAGAGTAATGGTAGAAAGCCAAATAGAGGAGGAGCAATTTGGATTTAGAGGGGGCAGGTCAACAGTGGAACCCATTTTCATTCAGAGACAGAACATTGAAAAGAGTTGGGAATATGGGAAGGATATGGTAATGACTTTTATTGATCTAGAAAAGGCCTGTGATAGCATCCCTAGAACAAAAGTTTGGGAAATCTTAACAAATAGGGGGATAGGCAAGGAACTGAGAGACATGATAGAAGGAATGTGCATGGATTGCTACAGTAGTATGAAGACTAGGGTCGGGACATCTGAATGGTTTAAAATTGACACTGGACTAAAGCAAGGAAGTGTGTTGTCACCAATATTGTTCTTGTTTGCAGACGATGTTGTGATCTGGGGCGAGGATGAGATGGAAGTACAGGAACAGACGTAATTAATGAAAAGATTGGGCAATGAGGATTGAAGATAAATGTGGAGAAGAGTAAAACAGTGGTGATGAGTAGAGGTATGAAAGAAGGAAAATGAGTAATCAAAGTAGGAGGTAAGAAATTGGATTTATTGGAAGTGAACTGAGTGAAGACTAGATTTGGAAATTAGCAGAAGAATGCAACTCGGGAGTACTTTCTACAAACAGGTACGGGAACTAGTATGGAACAAGGATATACCAATTAAGGCTAAAGAAGTTATGTAAAAAGCATATTTCCTATAATGGCATATGCAGCAGAAACTTGGACAATGACTCAGAGAGATGAGAGCAGAGTACCGGCAGCTGAGATGAGATTCCTGAGAATTATGGTCCAGAAAACGAGGAGAGACAGAGTGAGAAATGAAGATATACGGAAAGAACTGGGAGTACTGAAACTAAATGACAAACTGGAGCAAAACAGATTGAGATGGTTTGGACATCTAAACGGATGAATGAAGTAAGGCTACCAAGAGTAAACGCTGGAACGACGGATGACAGGGAAGAGACGACGAGGAAGACCAAGAATGCGTTGGATGGATTCGGTGAAGAATAGCATAAGTAAACGGAACCTTGATTGGAACACCGTGTCGGAAGAGGAATGGTGGAACGACAGAACAAAGTGGAGAGGAACCATATTTGCCCCCACCCAGTGTCAGCTGGAAAAGGGGAAATGAAGATGATGATGATGATGATAAAAAGCATACTTAGCAAAAACTATATAGAGATAGATGATGGAATCTCCCGTTCAGGAATCATAATGTTAACAGTAGGAGTGTTACAAGGTGACTCAATAAGTCCGCTTTTATATATAATGGCCACAGTGGACGTAATAGAGACGATACCCTCAGATAAAGTTAAAATGTATATCTATGACATTGTGATGGCATCGACATCGACAGAGGATTTGTTTACCTCTTTCTGTGTATTGGAAGAATGGGCAGGGAGTAATGAAATATATATTAACGAAGAAAAGACAGTGACTATGACATTTAGAAGAGGTTGGAAGCAGGCGATTTTCTTCTGAAAGATGTAATGTAGGACAGCATTTTCTAACTCTTAATTTACAACCTATCCATTTAGCAATTTACTGAAAACACAAGATCAGAATGAACATTAAAAGTCAAGAAACAATTTAAAGTTATTTCGATTCTCAGATGTACGAACGATATTGTCATCTAAGCCGATTCACAAGCGAGATTGCTTGTTTTTCTAACCAGTATGCACTTAATGCTGAGAATAGAATTCATGATAAAATCAGAGTGAGTATTAGTGGAATACATAAATGCAGCTGGAAGCCATAATATGAAAACTCCATTGGCATCGAATGTGACATGAAATGCTAAAGGAAGTTTGTGACTCCTGTCACCTAGAAAACAACATGGACAAAGCAAGGAAATTAAGTAACACTTGGGTTGACATATACTGTATGTTCTCATGAAATACAGATGTAGGTAGTAGGAATTCATATTTGAAGCCGTGGTTTGGGGTGTGGTACTATACGGAATTGATACTTGGATTGCTTGTGGTAAAGAAAAGAGAAAATAGTACGATTTGTATGAGGGGTTCAAAATGAAACGTTAAGATTGGACGGGTGTGCGATTTCCAAATAAATGTTATGCAGATGAATGGGGGCGGGTTTAGAGATTATGAATGGGAGATATATTTTGGTAGGGCACATACTATGGCACAGTATTTATGGAGGAATTTTTAACTACATGATCTCTAGAATATGAGAAATAAATTGCTTGGGATATAGAATGTGCGAACTAAGTAAAAACGAATGAATTTATTACATCAAGAATGGGGGACATGGAGTGTTAGAGTGAATCAGTCTAAAGACTGAAATCCTAAACAGTAACAACAACAACAACAACAACATATCCCTGCCAATTGGCATTTTAGCTCTCTGTACGAAATCTCACACCATTATGCCCAAGAATAGAACCCTTTACCTGAGCATTTGCGCATCGATGATCTATTGGCAAAGGTCAAGGAGATTTGCAAAGGGTGGGAGCAAAAACACCTTGTCCTTTACGGCACCCGATTTGTAAAAATCTAACAACTTGAGATCGATAGATTGTGGTAGTTAAAATAAATCCTAATACACTAATGCTCTCAGACCATGACTCCAAAATTTCCGACAAGACAAACTGTATTGTATAATATACATATTGTAAAATATTCAGCCTTTATGATCAACATATTATTGATGCGTAGAAACGACAGCATTTACCGGTATTTATTGAAGACAAATTTCGTGGTAGAGATATAATTGAAAGTTGCTCCAGAGATACTTTCACTAACTAGGTCTCTCGATTTTCACCGGTTATTTCACATCCTTGATATTGTACCCCAAATCAAACATTTTGTACTGAATATTTCAGGTTGATATGTACAGATTCGTCATATCCTGTAGGACAGTTTTAAGCATTAAGTAATAGTGGAAGATTGTGGTGTTTGAAGCCATATTTTCTGTGTTGCCTTAGTAAACAAGAGTTTAGTGCTTTTCAGTCGGTCAACACGAATGTACCCAAAAGAGATGGGTTATGCCCTAATCCTGAAATAAATTACATGAGATTAATAAAACACTAGGATGACCGGTTTCGATCGTCAAGCGATCATCATCAGATCCATTACACTTAGGCTACAAAATCTATGTTTGAAATACAGGTGAAAATATTTACAATATGTACAATTATTTAGTTGCAGTATTGGTAATGCAACTGTCAGTGTATGCTAAATGCAGTATATATGTTAGGTGAAATGCTAAAAGGTGATAGCTATCCGGAGATTGTACTTTAGAGAGATTATATGGTTGTAAACTATGGTTAAACTATAAAATTTTAGGCTAACTACTTATCTGATTGTCTTCCGTACTACAGCTACTCGCAGTTTTCGTGCTCACTGGAACTCACAGTGCGGTCGACTGCGGTGGTTACCTTAACGACTGGATTTTCCCTGCCTTCTCCCCCCTGTCCCTACGTGCTGTGGGGAGTCATAGCGATGTGTTTATGTGAGGTGTTGCCAACCTAGATAAGATGTATGTTATTGAATGAGGTGGGTCTACAACTATTAAAGACCGTGGATTAGCCCTCGCCACGCGTGGAGCATAACCCATTCGAACTAAGCGTTGACGGTCTTATGAGGACGTCCCGGCACCTTACTACTGCCGCGAATATGGGCCTTGGTTTATTGCAGAAGAAAAGTACATCGTACACCTGATCCAGATATCATTTACCTATTAAAAACCCCCTAATTTCCCCTCTTTTTTTATCTAGCTTGGCTGTGTCGCTAAATTGTGTTTTGTTTCCGACAGGGTGTGTTTTTTTAGTAGCGTGAAGAGGGGTGAGCTCTCCATGAACGTGTGTTCATTTAGATTGTTGGGATTGTTTCGTTTGGCTAGGTGTATCTCGATTGCTTCCTTTATGTCAAGAGCTCTGCCTTTCGATTCGTGATGGATTATTTTAAGGTCCGACTCTATGTTGGTAAAGCTGTGCCCTGCGTCACACATATGTTCGCACACGGCTGAATGTGTTCCGTATCTTATCGCATTCCTATGTTCATTATAACCTGTGTCTACTCGCCTTCCACTCTGCCCGATGTAATTAGCTTGACAATCGGTGTCTTGGCACGTTATAGAATATACCCCTGACCTTGAATACGGGTCACGTTTATTTAGATTACTATTTAGGAGGTGCCTAGCGGTTGTGTTTTTCGTCGTGAAAGCTATCTTTATGCCTTGTTTTTTGAATAGGATAGTGATTTTATATGTATTCGCATTCACATAGTTGAAACGCGCAAATTTTTTCTCATTACTGTCCGGTTTGGGAATCGTTTTATCTTTATTTTTATGTTTGGCTATAATTTGATTTATTTTGCTTGGCGAGAAGTTGTTTTCCTTTGCTATTTGCATAATAGTTCTTATTTCCTTATTATAGTTGTCTTTTGACATGGGTATGTTTAAAGCCCTGTGCACAATTGAATTGAAACCCGCTAGTTTGTGCGTACTGGGGTGATTAGACTGATTGTCGATTGCATGCGAGGTTTGAGTTGCTTTCCGGAATATGGAATATGAAAGGTCGTTGTCTTTACGTTCAATAGTTATATCGAGATAATTTATTTTCCGGTCTATTTCGGATTCCTTAGTGAATTTGATAGAGTGGTGAAGGCTATTAATGGATTGGAGAATTGTTTCTTCGCTTGTTAGTTCAGTATCGTAGATGCAAATTACATCATCTACGTATCTTTTCCATATTACTATTCCCTTTGTTGAAGTCTTTTCTAAGAACGCATTTTCTAGTGCGTTGATGAAGATGTCAGCGATTAACCCACTTAGTGGCGATCCCATTGCTAGGCCTTCTCTCTGTGTGTATATTTTATTGTCGAATTGAAACACGTTTTGGGTGAGAACGACCCTCAGTAATCTCACAATCTCTTCAATTTCTTTTACCGAATTGTTGGATTTTAAGTTGTTTTCGATAGTGTTGATTGCTTCAATAATCGTAATATTGGTGTACATGTTAGTTACGTCGAAGGATACTAGCCTGAAGCTAGGTTTCATTTGTAGGGTGTTCAATGCTGTTACTAGTTCTGTTGTGTTCTTTACAGAGTTGTTTTTGTCGTTGGAAAGACGGCATTTTAAGATTTTTAGTAACTCTTTGCTGATTTTGTAATTAGGGGCATTCCTACAATTGACTATTGGTCTCATTGGGCATTCCTTTTTGTGTATTTTTGGTTGTCCCCTCAATGACGGTATTTTCGGGTTCATGTTTATTAGTTTTGATTTTTCGGCTTTGGTCAGTATGTATTCTGTTTCTTTTAGCGCACTTTTTATTTGTTTTTGGAATTTGTTGGTGGGGTCTTTTGTTAATTCCTTGATTTCGTTGTTGTTTAGGAATTCGACTGTTTTTTCAATGTATTCTGTTTTGTTCAAAATTACTGTAGTGTTTCCCTTATCTGCTTTTGTGATGATTAAGTCATGTTCTTTTATTTTTTGTTTCAACGACTTTATTTCCTTGAGTTGTTTGTTGTTTTGAATGTTATTGCTATCGCCCTCTCGTTTGAGGATTTTTTGGCTTCGTTGGTGGCGAGATTTTTGGTTAATTCCCTGTCTTCTGCTGGGAGCTTGTGACTGGCTATCTCAATATCTGTGATTAACTGTTTTATATTGTGGTTCGTGTGTGCGTCTGTGCAGTTGTATTTCAAACCTTTGTCTAACATATTCATTTCACCTTGCGAAAAGGTTACGTTCGTTCTGTTGTTTACTCTGCTGTGGAAATTGAATTCATTGTTATTCGTGTGTTGTTCGTTAGATTGATGGTTCTGTGTTTCTCCTAGTTTTCTTAATTTATTTTCTAGCGTTTCATGCTTCCTCGTTGCTCTGATTTTGATGGTGTCATGTAGGTGCTCGGTGAAGCTGTCCCATTGGGCTGCTTGCCAGAAATTACTTAGTTGTAATTGAATGTCGTATAATTGCTGGTTAATTTTTTGCTTTCTTATGTATGCAAATCTTAATTCGTTTTTTTATCCAAAGCGCTTTGGCTTGTTTGGTTGAAATGATCGAGGCTGGTGTGTTCGGTACGGTTTTAATTGGTACGTATTTAGGGGTGAGGTTTAGTTCTATACATTTTTTGTTGAACCAAATTGACTTGTCTAAATTCATGAGTTTAAGCCTGAGTGATTTGAATTTCTTAGCTTCACGATTTGCCTGACTAGCCGTGAACATTGTGGTGTTTGAAGCCATATTTTCAGTGTTTCCTTAGTAAACAAGAGTTTAGTGCTTTTCAGTCGGTCAACACGAATGTACCCAAAAGAGATGGGTTATGCCCTAATCCTGAAATAAATTACATGAGATTAATAATGGTTCAACAAAAAATGTATAGAACTAAACCTCACCCCTAAACACGTACCAATTAAAACCGTACTGAACACACCAGCCTCGATCATTTCAACCAAACAAGCCAAAGCGCTTTGGATAAAAAACGAATTAAGGTTTGCATACATAAGAAAGCAAAAAATTAACCAGCAATTATACGACATTCAATTGCAACTAAATAATTTCTGGCACGCAGCCCAATGGGACAGCTTCACCGAGCACCTACATGACACCATCAAAATCAGAGCAACGAGGAAGCATGAAAAGCTAGAAAATAAATTAAGAAAACTAGGAGAAACACAGAACCATCAATCTAACGAACAACACACGAATAACAATGAATTCAACTTCCACAGCAGAGTAAACAACAGAACGAACGTAACCTTTTCGCAAGGTGAAATGAATATGTTAGACAAAGGTTTGAAATACAACTGCACAGACGCACACACGAACCACAATATAAAACAGTTAATCACAGATATTGAGATAGCCAGTCACAAGCTCCCAGCAGAAGACAGGGAATTAACCAAAAATCTCGCCACCAACGAAGCCAAAAAAATCCTCAAACGAGAGGGCGATAGCAATAACATTCAAAACAACAAACAATTCAAGGAAATAAAGTCGTTGAAACAAAAAATAAAAGAACATGACTTAATCATCGCAAAAGCAGATAAGGCAAACAATACAGTAATTTTGAACAAAACAGAATACATTGAAAAAACAGTCGAATTCCTAAACAACAACGAAATCAAGGAATTAACAAAAGACCCCACCAACAAATTCCAAAAACAAATAAAAAGTGCGCTAAAAGAAACAGAATACATACTGACCAAAGCCGAAAAATCAAAACTAATAAACATGAACCCGAAAATACCGTCATTGAGGGGACAACCAAAAATACACAAAAAGGAATGCCCAATGAGACCAATAGTCAATTGTAGGAATGCCCCTAATTACAAAATCAGCAAAGAGTTACTAAAAATCTTAAAATGCCGTCTTTCCAACGACAAAAACAACTCTGTAAAGAACACAACAGAACTAGTAACAGCATTGAACACCCTACAAATGAAACCTAGCTTCAGGCAAGTATCCTTCGACGTAACTAACATGTACACCAATATTCCGATTATTGAAGCAATCAACACTATCGAAAACAACTTAAAATCCAACAATTCGGTAAAAGAAATTGAAGAGGTTGTGAGATTACTGAGGGTCGTTCTCACCCAAAACGTGTTTCAATTCGACAATAAAATATACACACAGAGAGAAGGCCTAGCAATGGGATCGCCACTAAGTGGGTTAATCGCTGACATCTTCATCAATGCACTAGAAAATGCGTTCTTAGAAAAGACTTCAACAAAGGGAATAGTAATATGGAAAAGATACGTAGATGATGTAATTTGCATCTACGATACTGAACTAACAAGCGAAGAAACAATTCTCCAATCCATTAATAGCCTTCACCACTCTATCAAATTCACTAAGGAATCCGAAATAGACCGGAAAATAAATTATCTCGATATAACTATTGAACGTAAAGACAACGACCTTTCATATTCCATATTCCGGAAAGCAACTCAAACCTCGCATGCAATCGACAATCAGTCTAATCGCCCGGTACGCACAAACTAGCGGGTTTCTATTCAATGGTGCACAGGGCTTTAAACATACCCATGTCAAAAGACAACTATAATAAGGAAATAAGAACTATTATGCAAATAGCAAAGGAAAACAACTTCTCGCCAAGCAAAATAAATCAAATTATAGCCAAACATAAAAATAAAGATAAAACGATTCCCAAACCGGACAGTAATGAGAAAAAATTTGCGCGTTTCAACTATGTGAATGCGAATACATATAAAATCACTAACCTATTCAAAAAACAAGGCATAAAGATAGCTTTCACGACGAAAAACACAACCGCTAGGCACCTCCTAAATGGTAATCTAAATAAACGTGACCCGTATTCAAGGTCAGGGGTATATTCTATAACGTGCCAAGACACCGATTGTCAAGCTAATTAGATCGGGCAGAGTGGAAGGCGAGTAGACACACGTTATAATGAACATAGGAATGCGATAAGATACGAAACACATTCAGCCGTGTGCGAACATATGTGTGACGCAAGGCACAGCTTTACCAACATAGAGTCGAACCTTAAAATAATCCATCACGAATCGAAAGGCAGAGCTCTTGACATAAAGGAAGCAATCGAGATACACCTAGCCAAACGAAACAATCCCAACAATCTAAATGAACACACGTTCATGGAGAGCTCATCCCTCTTCACGCTACTAAAAAACACACCCTGTCGGAAACAAAACACAATTTAGCGACACAGCCAAGCTAGATAAAAAAGGGGGGAAATTAGGTTTTTTTTTAATAGGTAAATGTTATCTGGATCAGGTGTACGATGTACTTTTCTTCTGCAATAAACCAAGGCCCATATTCGCGGCAGTATTAAAGGTGCCGGGACGTCCTCATAAGACCGTCAACGCTTAGTTCGAATGGGTTATGCTCCACGCGTGGCGAGGGCTAATCCACGGTCTTTAATAGTTGTAGACCCACCTCATTCAATAACATACATCTTATCTAGGTTGGCAACACCTCATATAAACACATCCATATCACACCCCACAGCACGTAGGGACAGGGGGAGAAGGCAGGGAAAAACCAGTCGTTAAGATAACCACCGCAGTCGACCGCACAGTGAGTTCCAGTGAGCTCGAAAACTGCGAGTAGCTGTAGTACGGAAGACAATCAGATAAGTAGTTAGCCTAAAATTTTATAGTTTAACCATAGTTTACAACCATATGATCTCTCTAAAGTACAATCTCCGGATAGCTATCACCATTTAGCATTTCACCTAACATATATACTGCATTCAGCATACACTGACAGTTGCAGTACCAATACTGCAACTAAATAATTGTACATATTGTAAATATTTTCACCTGTATTTCAAACATAGATTTTGTAGCCTAAGTGTAATGGATCTGATGATGATCGCTTGACGATCGAAACTTGTCATCCTAGTGTTTTATTAATCTCATGTAATTTATTTCAGGATTAGGGCATAACCCATCTCTTTTAGGTACATTCGTGTTGACCAACTGAAAAGCACTAAATTCTTGTAATAGTGGAAGACAAAATACTAACACTGAATCTGGAAGAAAATCGAATATCGTACAAAATTTAGAAACAAAGCTTTTAAGCCATAGCGAGAAGGAGGCCCTCATATGTAGTATATGCGGATCCAAATTCTCCGTGAAATACTTGAGGAGACACGTGTTAGCTCATAGATGCATGAAGCCATACCCATGTAGCGAATGTGATGCCAAATTTACACGGTATGAAGACTTGACGACACATGTTAAATAATAAATATTTATTGCAGCCAAGTGGCCATAATGGACAGTTATAAGGTGTGCTTACAAATAATTATTACAGGTAGATTAATCTTTACTGTATTCAATTATGCTCTTTGTCCGTTTGCTGCATGATGTGATGTGGTATTTGTCGCAGGGGTTATTGCACAGAGAACATATGCATTCTTCATTCGGTTCATGGTATTTAACATTTTTACAGATCTTGTGGTGGAAACCGTGGATGGCGAGTCTTGTTACCACATGTCTCATCTCTTGGTTCTCGTTGGTCCATCTTCTGTCCTCCACTGCTTCTGTTGCGCAGAATTCAAGCGGGATTTCGTTCTGCTTCTGATGTCTTATCTCGAGGAGTTTCTTCATATGCTTAGTAGATGGCAGTTGTAGTCTTAATCTGAGATCTTCAGTGTAGCATGTTTCTTTTGTTAGAACATATGCCAGCCTGGACTGGGACGTTCTTGCAATTCCTAGCACCCTTTTCAGGAAAGAAGCCTTTACTTTTTTCAATTGTGATAAGGTCTGTCATGGATAGCCTTTCCCATATCAGTTCTAGACCATATGTAATGACGGGGGTTATTTTCGCGTGGAAGAGAATCATTGCTGTTTGTAGAGATAGTTTGGTAATATTGTTCAAATCGTACATTTCTGTAATGGCTGCTGCTGCTCGTTCCTTTATATGTAGTCTAAAGGATTGGCACGTTGTCTGTAAGGTGAGGCCGAGGTATTTGTAGGAATTGACTGTCTCAAGTTCAGTCTCTCCCAGGATCATTTTGTTTTCGGCGGCTAGTTTTCCTCCTTTTCGGAAGGCCATATGCACCGTCTTCTTTTCATTTATACTGCGCTCATTTTCCTCCACCCAGTCTTGCAGGTTGTTGAGCACTTCCTGTAGCTCCTGTCTGTTTGTTGACCCCAGAACCATGTCATCTGCGTACAGGTAAAGGGATACTGATTTTGTGTTTTCAATAGTCCGTATAACATCCGCTGTCGCGACGTTGAACAGAGTGGGACTCAGTGGGTCGCCTTGTAGTACTTCGTTGGTTAAACCATAGCGGTGATAAATCATATCCATGTAATGTTTGCGAAGCCAAATTTACACGGAAAGGACACTTTAAGATACACATGATAACACATAGCAGAGAGAAGCCAAATGCATGTAATGTATGCGAAGCCAAATTTCCACAGAAAGGACACTTGAAGAGACACATGTTAATTCATAGCAGTGAGATGTCTTATCCATGTAGGGTATGTGAAGCAAAATTTGCACGAGAAGAACACTTCAAAAGTCACATGTTAAGCCATAGCGGTGAGAAGCCATATCCATGTAGCATATGCGAAGCCAAGTTTATCCGGAAAGCTTACCAGAAGAGTCAAATATTAATCCATAGCGGTTAAAAACCATATTCATGTAGAGTTTGCGAAGTCAAATTTACACGGAAAGGACACTTGAAGATTCACATGATAACACATAGCAGTGAGAAGCCATATTCATGTAACGTATGCGATGCCGAATTTACACAGAAAGGACACTTGAAAAGTTACATGTTAATCCATAGCAGTGAGTGTAGCGTATGCGAAGCCACATTTAAACGGAAAGGAAACTTAAAAAGACCACTTTAAAACCCATAGCGGTATGTAGCCATATTCATATCGCGCATGGGAAGATAAATGTTCTCTAACAGAGAGTTTGAAGAGACGCACAGGTATCCAAAGTGGCGAGAAGCCATACTCGTTTAGCATATGCGAAGTCAGATTTATTCGATGAGAATTGTTCAAGTTACACCTGCTTTATCAAAGCGGCGAGATGCCTTATTCATGTAGCGTATGCAAAGCCCAGTTTACCGTGAGAGTAGACTTTAAGAAAGACACACTTGTTAACCCATAGCGGCAAGAAGCTATAATCATGTATTGAATACAAAGCCAAATATACCGTGGAAGGGAACTTAAAGAAAAGACTGATAGTCTGAATGACTAGACTTTATATCATTTTAAATGCTACAAATGCTGCGTGAACTCGAAGTCCGTTAGCAAGTGCAAACCAAGGTCAATGTAGGTAGCTTGCTGGATGATGTCACGCTCACCGGAGCACGCGGGGAAAGGAGGAAGCTCAAGCAGCACTATGATGTCACACTCCTCAGTGCATTCTCGGTACATTTCGTCCCGTCACCGTTACGTAACGCCAGACCCAACGTAACGACGAATTCGACAAGATCATTTAAAATTATAAAAACATGTGTATCTACAGCGGCGAGAAGCTTTATTCCTGTAGTGTATGCGAAGCCAAATATGCCCTGATAGGACACTTGGAGAGAAACACGTTAATCAAATTAATGTACCTCTTGCAAAGCAATTTTCACTCTCAAACCATAGCGGTTAGAAACCATGATTATGTAGCATTTGCAATGCCATATTTTTTAGATTGGATATATGTAGTTGTGTTGTCTTTATTTTTTGACTGGTTTGATGTAACCCTCCGCACCTTTATGTCCTCAGTTAATCGTTTTAGCCACTTATGTGAAGTCAAGTTCAAATGGAGTGCAAGTAATTGGTAGTTCAGAAGATGGCTACATTTATACAATAGCAATTAAGATAAATTATTTAAAAATTGACAATCTGTACAAGCCTCCGGGTGTGAATTTCGTTCCTACATTACTTCCATCTTTTGACCACCCTTGTATATACACTGGACACTTCAACAGCCATCACACAAAATGGAGGTATGACACCATGGATGTGAATGGAGGGTCACTAGCTCAATGGGCAAAAATTTCCAATATGCATTTGGTTTTTGATGCAAAAGACAAGGGAACCTTCCACTCTGCGCGCTGGAATAAGGATTACAACACGGACTTGACATTCGTGTCTAAAGACCAGCTAGACCTACCAATCAACACCACTCGTATTGTTTTGGCCAACTTCCCAAACAGTGAACACCGACCTGTTTTGGTGGAAATTGGTTTAAAACTTCCCCTTGTAAACTCAATGCCCTTACCGATATGGAACTTTCAACGAGCCAACTGGGATTGATTCTCAAAAGAACTTGACTCCAGTTTAGCTGCGGAGAACCTTCAACCAACACCAAGTAACTACGACAAATTTGTTAAACTAGTAATCAAAGCTGCTAAGTCCAACCTTCCTAGGGGTTACAGAAAGGAATATGTACCTGGATGGAATGAAGAAAGTAAGGCCTTATACCAAGAATACCAAAGTTCTGGAAAACAAACAGTGGGCTCGCAGCTACTCCACTCTTTAAACAAGAACAGACGAGAGAAATGGGAAGTAACACTCAAAGAAATGAACTTCCCAAAGTCAAGCAGGAAAGCCTGGAGAATCTTAAATGGGCTAACTGGCAAACAACACCCTAAAAAGCCGCCTCCTAAACTGAAGCCTGATATTATTGCCAACAGGATCATAGACCTCACAAGGACAAAGAGGGACAAGAATCATACCAGAATTGTCAAATGTAACCTCTCTAAACTCAAGCGCAGTGTCCCGAAAAACGAGCCACTCTCCAGGCCCTTCTCCACAGTGGAAGTAGAAAGTGCAATTAAACAACTGAAAATCGGCAAGGCTGCTGGTCCTGACAACATCTATAATTAATTTATTAAGAACATGGGCCTTTACGTACTGTATATGCTGGCTTACTTCTCTCTTCACTTATATTCTCCAGGAGTACAGACTGCCCAGTCATTTCAAATTATCAAAAGTTTTAGCCACTCTCAAACCTGGCAAACCCAAAGATAGCCCCGAAAGTTATCGACCAATAGCACTGCTCAATTGCATTTTCAAGCTTCTTGAACGAATCCTCCTAACCAGAATAGCACCTTTCATTGAAGCTGTTACGCCTCCTGAACAAGCTGGATTCAGACATGGACGCAGCTGCACCGATCAAGTTCTTGCTCTAACTAGGCTTATCGAAGAAGGTTTTCAAAAACAAATGAAATCAACACCTGTTTTCATCGACTTGACTGGAGCATATGACACTGTTTGGCGACAAGGACTTATCTACAAACTATTGCAAGTTGTACCAAGTCGATAAATCTATAAGGTGCGTTCAAAAGGTAACGAACGGGAGGCATAATTACAGAAACCAGTACCTGTATGTTAGAAGTTTTGGCCCTGGCTGTTGAGGCACTTGTTCCACTGTGACACGAGGCGGTGAATGGCTGTTTCATAAAATTCCCTGGGCTGCGATTTGAACCAGTTCCGCACGTACAGCTGGACGTCGGCCTCCGAGGTGAATCGGTGGCCCCCCACAGAGCCCTTTTCAGGGATTCTAACATGGCGTTATCACAGGGAGAGAGGTCTGGACTGTATAGAGGGTGGCCGAGAACCTCTCATTTGAATTTCTGCAGGAGTGCCGCGACAGTGGTGGCCGTATGAGGTCGTGCATTGTCGTGGATCAGAATGGCCCCACGGATGAGATTGGCTGGTCGTTTGGTTTTGATCGCTTGGCGAAGGGTGGTCATGGTTTGCTGGACGTTGTCATCGGTAATGCATGGGGGTGCCCCAGACCGGGCATCATCGGCTAACGACACCCGTCCTTCCCTGAAGCGCTTGTGCCACGCCTTGACCCTTGCAAGGGACATGCAGTATTCGCCGTACACTTGTGACATTCGGCGATGAATGTCCGTTCCCCCTACTCCTTCGGCTGTCAGAAACCGAACAACATCTCTTTGCTCTTCGTTTGACGCCTCCATGTCACTGTTTGCAAAGCGACTGGCAGCGTCGGACGACTGATGCATACTGCTACTCGCTTTTTTATCGTCACGTGTCGTGCACGCGTGCCCCCTAGCGACGAACTGTGACCTTCCACGGTCTAGTCGGAACCACACCTCGTTACACATGCCACGATTAGCCGATGTCGTCTCCGGTTTGCGCATTCCAGCCTCCAACTCGTTACTTTTTGAACGCACCTTATAATATCTAGTATGCTTAGTGAAAGACAATTTGAAGTGTTTCCAGGCAGCAATAAACGCCACAAATGTAAACTAAAAAATGCTCTACCACAGGGGTCTGTTTTAGCCCCATTGCTCTTCAATTTGTACATGCATGATTTATCAGTCACAGCATCAACTAAGTTCATATATGCTGATGACATCGCTCTTGTATCACAGAGTAATAACTTTGAAGATGGCGAACAAATCCTAAGAGAGGATCTCAAGATGATGTCAACTTTCTTTCAGACCTGGAGATTGATCCCCAGCACTTCAAAAACTGAAGTCTCTTGTTTCAATCTATCATATCTTGCTGCAAACTACAATCCAAGAGTTTTGTTCAACGATCGAAATCTAAGGTACAATCCTTTTCCGAAATATCTTGGAGTTACTTTAGATAGATCCCTGAGCTACAAAGAACACATCACTAAGCTTTCCCACAAAGTCGCCGCAAGAAACAACATATTGCATAAGCTCAGTGGTATATCCTGGGGAGCCTCTGCTGACTGTTAACGGTTATCTGCCATCAGTCTTGTCTACTCGGCCGCTGAGTACTGTGCACCCGTCTGGTTGGAAAGCGTACATGTGAAGAAGGTAGCCACAAAATTGAATGATACAATACGTTGCATTACTGATTCCATCAAATCAACTCCATGTCACTGGTTACCCATGCTGAGTCACATCCCTCCACTTCACGTAAGGAGGAAGCAAGCTCTACTAAGGGAAGCTAAGAAAACCTTTGCATCACCCTCTTTGCCATTGCACCAAGAATTATGCAATCCATCTCAGCAACGACTGCAATCTAGTAGACCAGTAAATGCCACTGCGGGGCATCTCATTGCTGCTGGATTTGATCTAAATGAAAGCTGGAAGCATGAGTGGTCAATTAAAACATTGGGAACAACTGCCCTCCATCTTATTCCCACAAAGAAACCAAACTGCAATGACTTACCGAGGAACCTCTGGTGCCGCATCAACAGGCTAAGGACTGAACATGGTTGCTGCAATTATTTCAGGTACAAGTGGGGCTGTATCAGCTCACCAATGTGTGAGTGTAACCTGGAAGAACAGACGACCGAACATCTGGTCCAACGCTGTCCTCTTTATTCGTACCCTAGCATTCCTGTCGATTTGTTCGCTCCCACATCCGATTTACCCGAATGGTTGAGAAGGATGGACTTCAAAGTTTCAATATTACCTTGTTATGTATAATTGTATATTGTATAAATGACCATAAGATTGAATAAAATCGCTTTATCTCTTCATCATACATCCCAGGGAATCTTTTCAACATATTTAAATCTTGTGTATCCCTAACGCTCTTATCGTGGACACCTCCTTCCATAAATAAGTTTGCTATTCCTACGTGTCTAAGTGTGTGTCTTATCAATTCATATCTTCTCTTCATAAGCTGTTGCTACTACATCTCCCCTTGCCAGCACGTCCTAGAAATCTTTCTATTAACACATCTGTTCTTTATTAGTCTCCCGTAGGACAGCATTTTAAATGCTTCTATTCTACTGCTGCCTTGTCAAAAGGATGTTTTTGTAAATGACTTTCTAATACCTTCATCTATATTTGATGTATATATAATTTTGTTCTGCGGAAATCCCGTCTTTTCCTGAGCCAACTTGATTTTGATATCCTCTCTGCTTCGTCCATCATTGGTTATTTCTTCTATTTAGATTCAAATCTGTCAATTTGGCACTTTTCTTTCGGCTCTATGCCTTTATTTCAGTTTCACAATTCTGATTTGTATCATGAATTCCTCCCTTAAGACGGTGTCAGTGTCATTACGTATCTCATTCTGAAACTCAGATGAATTTGGTACGATGACAATGTCTATAGAAAATCTCAGATTGAGATTATTTCTTCTTAAACACTCACCCCTAGTTTCTAATTTCCCTCTACTTTATTCGAATCCTATTAAATATTTCAATCAATTTTATAATGTCGATGTAGTTAAAAGTCTTTTCTTGGATTAAAGTTTCATGAACTTTCTCTTATTTTTCTTTAACTACCATCCGAAATGAGGCAAACATTTAACCCGAGAGTCATCGCACGGGGTAAGATTGTCTCATTTTGGTAATGTCATGTATGTAACTCTGCAACCCGCACACGGATTCACCTACCCTCCTAGGTATTCTTAGTAGAGGACATAACTAGACACCTCCCGCAACAACAGCAATTTATTACTCGAAACATTCATACGGTTATTATTACTGTACGCACCTGCACCGAAGTGAGACTTTCCATTACCCGCGACTATAGACGTAACTATTTTTGTGTTACTTTTCGTTGTATCGTTTGTTCTCAAGTAAATTTAATAATCTAGAAGAGCAGATTACGGTATGGTGGGATGAGGTGGAGCGAAAATTCAGAAGACATGATGAGTCAGATGATGATTTGTTTTAAGTTGGCAGTGCTAGTAAAGTCGAAGAGCATAATATAGAAGTTCGTGATTCAGTGCTTCAGATATTTCTGTCGATGAATTGAATAATGCTGGTGCACATTACTCTAGGAAAGATGGACGCACAGCCTGGTACATCAATTGCCCAAAATATGTTGCAAAATCCAGACACATGGACCTTGTTCGATGCCTCCCTGGTGTAAAAATGAGGCAAGAATTGTGACCTTCCGCAGTGAGGCGTGGAGCTTGTTTTTTTTTCCCTCAGGAGTCTAATCAAGAAATTGTGGACTGCACTAACATACAAATGTCAAAATTATGGACGAGATGGGGACGCTCGAAACATCGACTGTCAAGAAATAACTGCGTGTTTTAGCCTGATCTAACTCTCTGGCACTTTGAAGGTTTCTCATGTGAATGCAGAAGACTATTAGGCAATCACTGCTTAATTTTTTTCGAACAGTTCCCTCTAGTGTCAATCCATTCTTCAGCGAGTCTAAAGCCAGAGAAATCAAAGAAAAATAATTATCCACATAATTATTCTTCCAGTATTCTCAAAAGGAAATGCTATTAGTTTGACATCCTCTGCAGGCTTGTTCACAACAGAAGAAGGTCCAACGGGTTGCTTTCCATTATAAATTTCTCTTTGGTATGTATGCTTAATAAATGCGATTGTCCGCCAGATAATATATTTAGGTGCCATATTAGGACGGTTCTTATTTAAAACGTCCCATTATTCTTAGGTCTTGCAAAATTAAAGTATATTTTTATGTAAATATCTATTAGATACTTAGAGGAAAGCAATAAACGTATTACCGTCCCTTTCAAAACAATGATTTGTGTATAAAACAAACTGGTCGTGACCCAACTATGTTCCTATCTGTATTTCCATCTTCTTGTAAATTATTCTAGGCAGTATCATTGAAGCATAAGTCGTCAAGCAGTCTGTACGATAATCTTCCTATATGTCAGCTCCTGTATTTCTCGGTATAGGGATGGCAAGGTTCTTTACAAAACTTGAGGATACTTCAACTGTCTTATAAATTCTACGTAGCAGGCGAAATAAACTGGGTAGACCTTATTACCTATACAATGTAGCAACTCAGTCGTAATATCATCTATTCCTTGTATTTTCTTGCTGCTATCAGTGCTCTATAAAATTCTCATCTCAATAATAAATCTAAATGTTCTAACCAGTGACACGACCCGCTCGGCTACGCTGACGTTTTATGTATATTTCGCGAAACCATGGGCATGTAACATGTCGTTGGACTCGGGCTAACGTCCTTTTTCCTATGGACGACTTGTTATATATTTTTTTTTATTTTTTTGTTTTTGGAAATAGGCGATAGTTTAAAAACCAAACATGATATAGCGTTGTGCCCAATTGAAACAAATGGTCTTTATGTCCTTTATTTTTTATAATTAAATCTTTTTAATTTTTCTTGGCTTTTTGAAATTCCTATACATTTTGGAACCTAGGAATTTTACAAAAATGTTTGATTAGCATAAATAAAAGGGCCACACCCCCTCTACCCCCAAATAAATTTCAGGTCTCTAGGATGAAAACAATGTAGTAGTGGGGTAAGGGAAGTCCTGATTTGCCCCCAACTTTCACATAAACTTTGTCGATATCTCCTGAACGCATGATCGGATTTTAACGAATGAGGTATTGTTGGCGTTGGGCTGACGTCCTCTTTGCTAAGAATGTGTGTCGGTATTAAAAACAATAAAATTGAAAATTCTTGTTTTTGACATTGGCGCTATTTTGGAAACGGTGAATTTTAGAAACACGTATTTTTGACGTTAATGAAAGGTGCCTATGCCCTCTAGGCAGAGAGCAAGTTTCAATTGTGTAGGAGAAAAAATGATAGCCTACTTTCTCGCGAACATTGGCGATAATTCGCGAACGCATGGTCGGATTTCAACGAATGAGGTGTCGTAGTATTCGAGCTGATAAGGGCTTTGTAATGGACGACTTGTACTATTAAAAAAATGTTTTTGAAAGTAGGCGATAGTTTGAATACCAAACTTGATCGAACGTTGTGCCATGGTGCAAACGAATGGTATCTATGCCTTTTTATATTTATAAAAAATACATTTTTTTGAGACAGTGCAATTTGAAATTCTTATATTTTGGAAACTAGGAATTTTACAAAAAAGTTTGTTTGACATAAATGAAAGGTCCCTACCCCTTCTACCACCACAATACATTTCAAGTATCTAGGAAAAAAACTATGCATTTTAAAACTTTTTATATTTTTAAAATAAAGAGTGCTTGTAGACAGAGAACCGGTAGCGCTAGGCGTGTGTTACAACAAGGCTATGACCGGCCATGGTGAATACACGATATGGCTATTTCGACGAGGCGATGTATGGCAGAATGACATAACGAGGGGTCGCTTTCCGATATTTTTGCTATGACAAACGAATAAAGGCAAATATTTCAAAAAATCCCTCATGGCGATATTTAAACATGTTAGTAATTGCTGATCAGTAACATGACAAATGATAATAATTGTTGAGATGAAATAAAAAATATTATTATTTTAAATAATTTTAAATTGTAAATATTAAGTGGTCGTTGAGAGTGATGATACTGCTCTTACGTGTCTCAACGAACCTGTTGTCTACCACGGTGACCGTGCCCGGAAGAAATGAATTGTTATATTTTGGTGGGATGGTGGAGCGGCATATTACGTTTGGTTTTGTAATATTTCCTATAACGGATGGAGGCGAATATTTGAAAATGTGTTAAGTGTGCTAGGATGTTTTGCTCCGAAGGGGATCCTCAACGTTTTAGTCAACGGTAATGAGCGTGACCGCTCTCTGACACAGCAGACGGTTGTAGGATATGACCAAGTGATTCTTGACGTGGTAAAAGTATGTGGTTAACATGGTCATGTATTGAGGATGGCCGCTTGCTAATGATTAATATTACAGTAAAATGTTTAAAGACACACACGTTTCCATTACTAACACACACAATCCTGCTTGCTGGACACTGAATACTGTACCTATCCAGATGCCTTGTCAGAGCTGTTGCTGCTGATGATAAGGCAGGAATGTGCATTCATGTAGGAAGTGCAGAGTCAGGTAGTTTGCCTCGTGGTGGCTAGCAGGTGTGACGTTTAAGCAGAGACCGCCATGTTGGTTCCTAGACAGTCATACTACCGATGTATAACAGGCAGCCATTTTTGTTCCTTATTAAAAACATGAAACTAGTATAAGGTACGCGTATCTTATCGCGCTTGGGGAATGTGGGGAGGCGTGGGAAACAAGTGAGAGACACAGATGAGTTGAAAGTAAAAATGCTCAGAAAATGCAACTCACTCTGTTGCTAAGCAGGCTGATAAGGATTGCGTTAGTGAAGCACTTGCCATTTTAGCAAACGGACGTGTACAGTAGAGCTGTGGAAGAAAGATCGTTTTATTTTTTGTAAGTTCCTATTAATGATTATTTAAATAATGTAATAATGCTAATGAACCTTAAATTTGTAGTTATTGATAAGGTAATTAATGATTTTTTATTTATTTGTTTGCAGGTAACCGGTATATCTTACATGTCTGAGAGAGAAGAAACCATTGCACTTTTGAGCCCGCTAGAAGGAAACAGCAAAAAGCCAGTGCAAGTCAAGGTGAGATTTTTAAAACTAACTTTTTTCTTTTTTGTTTGATATTTTTATTCTATTTTATGAAATGCATTCATTAGCCTGAAATTAGCTATTTATGACGGTTTATTTTATTTATTTATTGAAAGTTGGAAAGAAAAGCTTTACCGCTGTAGCAGTCACTGAAAACCTGAGACGCACTAGAGTGCAACCATTGTTCCCCAGCAGTGAACTATTGAAAACTCATGTAAGCCTAACTTATGCTATCCCATTTTACCACTACTGAAAATCCCTAGACAAAAAAAATCATTGCCTGTACATGACTGGGACGATGATTGCTTTCTTGATTAATGGCTATGTATTGGCAACCGGTAGAAGACCATATTGGTTGTTGACTGGGAAAGTACAAGACCATATTGGGATTTTTGAAAACAGAAATTTAAATTCAACTGATGGGTGGTTCCCTATGGACTCAACGAATATCCACAGGTTTGAACAAGATAATCTAGACAAAACGACATGACATTCATTTTTTGTTGTTTATATATCCATTAAAGAGAGAGGTGAATGACTGCAGCTTTATGAAATAAATGAAGTAGATGGGTTACTGTTCATGACAACATACAGTTTATTTTTAATGGTGTTTTGATCTTTTTAATGCTAATTAACCTTAAAGTTTTATTTACAAATATTGATTGATTGATTGATTGAGTGATGAGTTATTTTGTTTGTCTTTAGGTGTGGTCATGCGCCATTAACGTAGTGACCAGACAGTCAACAAGCATACATTATGCTTTAAAAGTACTCTGTGCTCTAGTGCAACGTTAATAACTTGCAATAAAAATATAGAAAGTTTTATTATAACTCATGGCCTTAGTACCAAATACAACAAGTGAACAAGTCGGTTTACCATGTGGGTTAAATTCAAAATCAGAAAACGATCGTTGGTTAACATTTGAATCCTGGCCTGTAGGCTTTTTATCAGCACATAAACTTGCTGGAACCGGATTTTATCACTTCAACCGAGAAGATGTGGTGAGTAGGATAAATAGGCCGAAGCTGCCTCAGGGGCTAATGCGTAAGATGGCGGCCGCGCGCAACCAGCCCTATGTTACTCTTATGGAGGAGTCATTCAGAGCTGGCACAGGGGCTAATGCGCAAAATGGCCGCCACGCCCTGAGACCTTGAATAATGTCACAGGGGGAGTTCGAACGTGTAGTCGCTAAATGGAATATTTATTATTATTATTATTATTATTATTAATAATTGTTATTAGGTAATTATTGATTGATAGCTTGCCACGGTGGGTGAGTGGTTATCGTGTCGGACTACCAACCCCAAGCTTGCAGGTTCGCTCTTGGTCGTGGTAAGTGATTTTTGAAAGGCGGCAAAAATTAAGACACGCATGTCATACGATGTTGGCATGTAAAAGAACCCAGGGAGAGGTCGGCTATGTAGTTGCTAAATGGAATATTTATTATTATTATGTATTTATTATTATTATTATTGTTAGGTAATTATTGATTGATCATGTACAATCAAGACCATCCTTATATTGCCCCATTTTATGGTGTAGTGGCTAGCATTCTTAGCTGTTACTGTGGAGGTTCGGGTTCGAGTCCTGTCTCTGTCAAGAAATTTAATTCTAGGCTGAGGGTTGGAATGGGTACACTAAACCTTGTGAGGCAAAACTGACAGGAGATGGCTTTTGATTCATACCGCAGCCATTCTGCCTAACCCAACTTCACCTAACCTAACCTAACCTAACCTTACCTAGCCTAACTAAATACCACCTTACCTAACCTAACCTAACCTTACCTAACCTAACCAAATCCCACCTTACCTAAACATACCTAACCTAACCTAACTTCAAAGTCAGAATGTACAATACATCTATTGTTTTTATACCCTCATAAATTAGCTATAGAGAATGTCCACTACGATTTAGATCCTCGAGCACACTTTCTGACATATCATTAAAACGTGTAGAAAGGAATGTCTGAACATTTTCACTAACACATAGTACACGTTCACCATACATTGTGTCCACTTTTTGAATGTTAATGATACGGAAAAGAGTATGCATTGGTAATTCAGTGAGCTTTTTTTCCTCTCTAATCAACAGTTCTGCCCCCATAGCATTGAGAATATTTATTGTAGTAGCCTATAAAGAAACAAAAAATATCATATCTATTACAGTTTAACTATAAGTGACCAGAACCACTATAACATTTTATTGTAATAAGGAGATTTCCAAAATGAGAAGAAAAAAAAGCTTACCATAATGATGGATTGTGTAAGTAAACGTCATTTGCTGCTTGATGTCACTACTAAACTGATACTCATACAACGGACAAGTGAGTTCATGTTTCGCTGACGTAATCGTATGTTCCCACGCACTTCGTGTGTGTTACACGCGCCGTAGTGGCTAAATTTGAAACTACATGAAATGATTTGCTGACGTAATCGTATGTTCCCCTGCACGCACACGCCGGTCCCTGTGGACGGGTCCTAATAAGGAGATTTCCATAATGATAAGAAAAAAAGCTTACCATAATGATGGATTGTGTAAGTAAACGTCTTTTGCTGCATGATGCCACTACTAAACTGATACTCATACAACAGACAAGTGAGTTCATGTTTCGCTGACGTAATCGTATGTTCCCACGCACTTCCAGTGTGTTGCACGCGCCGTAGTGGTTAAATTTGAAACTAGATGAGATGATTTGCTGACGTAATCGTATGTTCCCCCGCACGCCCACGCAGCCCCTGTGGACGGGTCCTTGTGGACGAGTCCCTGTGGACAGGTCATTGTTGACGGCACATTGTTGACGTGTCCTTGTTGACGGGTCCTTGTTGACGGGTCCTTGTAGACGAGCCCCTGTGGAAGGGTCCTTGTTGACGGGTCCTTTTTACTAATCCCTTTAGACCGGTCCCTTTTGACTGGCTCATGACCCCTAATGCTATAATGAAATTGAACGTTGTTCCACATGAAACGCAAGCGAAGAGCCGATCGCTACTATGAATTAACATGTTTGTTTTTTGTTTTTACGCATGTGCACTTGGGTTTTGTAAGAGGGCGGGCTTTTTGAATACAGATTTATAGATGAGTAATTTTTTTTAAACTACCAAAAGATCCAAAACTAATAGGTAATTAGCTTTTTAACATTTCATGAACCAATAAGGCTATGGGACTTGTATGAGGTCGTTTGGACTTGAGGTGACATTCTGTTTTTGAATGTATTATTTATTTTTGTCAAAAGGGACTAACTACACTTTTGTTAATATCTCGCTAACTAATAATCAGAGAGGGTCAAGTGAGGTGTCATGGGACACAGGATGGTCAACCCTTTTCCATGACCAACGAATTTACCCAAAAGATTCAAAACAGCAAGGTCATTGACCTAAGATTTTGTAAACTAATCATCGAATATCAACATGTGAGGTGTCATAGGACTTAGAATGGTCAACCCTTTCCCATGGCCAATGCATTTACCCAAAATACCCAATACATCAAGGTCATTGACCTGAGATTTTATAAACTAATAGTCGGATACGAACATGTGAGATGTTTACCATGTGTGATGAAACATAACTTGGTAGAGAAAGAATTAGTGTAGGCTACATGTATGGTGACTGACAAGTCTTTTACCATTGAAACTTGTTTTCAGATGAAACTGCAGTATAGAGAGAGTATAGGTTGCAGCTATGGGTTAATAAATGAGAAATGGTGTACGCAAACTCTGATTTATCAAGAATTAAGAGTAGACTATCTTTAATTGATTGTTTAAAGAGGATAGCTAAAACACAAAAATGCTCAGTGGTTACCGAGACAAAATGGTCGCTACACACAACAAGCTTTAAATACTTGAGGCTAATAATCTATACACACACACACACACTCGCTTGTTCTAAACTAAACTGTGTTGCTGTCAGTGCTCAGACAGTAGGCTTATGACGAAATGCATTACTAACAGAAATATAATCATTTCCGGTTGTCTAATGTTACCAGCTATCCATTTATTTTTTTGTGTTGCAGTGGTAAGCACTTTTAGCTCTTGTACTGGTAGTCTTAACTCGATTTCCAGGGTCTGAGGCCTAGAACGAGTCGAACTAAGAAACAAGGGCATGGTGGTGCAGTGGTTAAGCTGTTAGTCTTTTCACCAGGGGGTTCGATTTCAGGTTAATATGCATGTCATAAACATATTAAACAAAACAAAACAGAGATAACGTTTAAAACTGATTACATTTGTGTCTTTTTTTAAATTATTACTTGGATTACAAATACAAAGGTGAACTGGGTTTGATATACAGTTAATGATGTCTATCACACACTAGACTGTAAGAAAGCCAAAAGAGCAAAAGGCGTAGGTAGAACAGTGGTAAAATTGCTATATGTGGAGAACTAACTAGCAAAGCTATATCGCATAAACTGTGCAGGATACAATGCAGCAATCAAATTTGTATCTTGTGGAACAGAGAAATGCACTTACGTGAGAAAATGCAAGTTCATGTGTAATATGACCTAACACACAAGTGTTCACCTGTGCACGTGCATGATAAGAGCTAACAACTCACATTCTGTTTAGTTCGTACGTAACGTTAGGTTAGGGCTAATGCACACACCCCAGTACACGAGGCACATGCCATTTGAGAGCAGGTCAAGGGATCTAACTCGGTGGATGGATGTGTTCTAACGAGTCATTTGTAGTTGAAAGAGAATAATACTTGTTCTTAAGATGTTAAAACTGAGGAGATGCTACGTACAGTAAGACGTCTTGTTATTTCCTGTGTCATATTACAGACATGCCTGAGAGCGCATAGTTCTGTTGCTATGACTAACGCTGCAGTAATTTGAAACCCCAGGTGTTCATTAAGACAATGGGTGATGATTATACAAAGTTAGCAGTCATTGGATATTTCACAGGTGTTCCTTCCGGTGTCATGTTGCTGACATGGCAGAGAGCGCACAGTTCTATTGCTATGACTAACGCTGCAGTAATTTGAAACGCCCCAGGTGTTGTTCAAGACAATGGGTGATGATCATGCAAAGTCAGGAGTAATTGGATACCACACATCAACATTGACTAAATCATAAACGTGTTGTCATAACACGCAGAAACCTCATTTAAAGATTTTACATTATAACATTTTAGATTTTAGATTTGTTTTAATTTTAAATATTTTTTTTTATTTTTTTTTAGTTTTTACATTTTAAATTAAAGATTTTTGAATTTTAGATTTTCCATTCTTTTTTTTTTTACATTTTCCTAAAAGAGTAAACTACAAGGTCACATACCTAAACTCATTAAACCTAACTTTACAAAACCTAACTTAAGCTAATCCAAAGGCTAATGCACATACACAAAGTATATAAGGTACATGCAACTATCCTTATGCTAGTCTTACAGGTTACTGTACAACATGATCACTACCCCAAACGGATTTGTTTTTTTATTTTGTTGTTTACACATATGTCAATTTTCCAATTTCCCATTTTCAGTTTTTTTAATGTCGGTTTTTATTTTTTTCAATTTTATAATATGGAAACATGGATTTTGCATTTTGTTGTTTACACATTTATTAATTTCACAATTTCCCTTTTACAGTTCTTAAAATGTCAGTTTAAAGTTTTTCAATTTCATGATATAGGAACATGGATTTTCCAATTTGTTGTTTTCACATTTGTCAATTTACCAAATTTACATTTAATTTTTTTTTAAATTTCATTTTAATGTTTTTTTCTATTTGTCAATATGGAAACATGGATTTTTTACAATTTGTGTTTTACATGTCATGCAACTATCCTTATGCTAGTCTTATAGGTTACTGTACAACATGATCACTACCCCAACCGGTTTTTTTTCATTTTGTTGTTTACATATATGTCAATTTTCCATTTTCAGTTTTTTTAATGTCAGTTATAAGTTTTTTCAATTTAATAATCTGGAAACATGGATTTTGCATTTTGTTGTTTACACATTTATCAATTTCACAATTTACCATTTACAGTTCTTAAAATGTCATTTTAAAGTTTTTCAATTTCATGATATAGAAACAAGGATTTTCCAATTTGTTGTTTTCACATTTGTCAATTTACCAAATTCCCATTTACAGTTTTTAAAATTTTAATTTAATGTATTTTTTTCTATTTGTCAATATGGAAACATGGACTTTTTTCCAATTTGTGTTTTACATGTTCATTTTGCATTAGGAGTGGAGAGAAGTGGGTAGTAATTAAAAATGTGAAAGCAGTGCCCATTGTTGACAGGTCATTGTTGACTAGTCCTTTTCATACAACAGACAAGTGAGTTCATGTTTCGCATGCATTACCTAAAATGTAATACCATGCAAGTGTTAAACATTTTTACAAATTAGCTTATGTATTAGTTTATGTGTGGGGTCTTATGTTGGGCATTTTGTATTGACTTATTTGACAAGTTATTTTCTCAATGCATTTAGTGGATTTTTCTCTTGGTTTGGAAAGTATATCAGTCCATTTTACCACAATATAATGCTTACTGCCATGTTTGGAAGCAACAACAACAACACACTAAACTTTCAAAAAAAAACGAAAGTACTCTAAGGTACTCTCAACTCGTACTCTTACCTCTATCCCATGCCTAGTCAAGAAAATTATTTTTATTCCTAAAAAAGGTGAATGGGGAAAGTAGACTATATGTTTAAACAAAAAAAATCATATCAAGTCATATGTTAACTCTAACACCTACGTTTATCCCATTGTTAGTCGAAAAATATTATATTTTGTTGTTGTTGTTGTTGTTGTTTGAGTCTTCAGTCTTTTGACTGGTTTGATGCAGCCCTCCATGCCTCCCTGTCCTGAGCTAATCGTTTCATCTCTACATAGCTCCGACACCCTACATCCGAGCCAATCTGTTTAACATATTCTAACCTTGGTCTACCCCTACAGCTTTTGTCCTCGACCCTTCCTTCCATAACTAAGCTTGCTATTCCTGGGTGTCTTAGTATGTGTCCTACCAACCTATCTCTTCTCTTCATTAGCAGTCGCCAGAAACATCTCTCCTCTCCCACTCGTCTTAATACCTCTTTGTTTGTAACCCTATCTACCCATCTGATCTTCATCATTCTCCTGTAACACCTCATTTCAAATGCTTCAATTCTCCTCTTTTCTGCTGCACCAATAGTCCAAGTTTCACTTCCATAGAGGGCCACGCTCCAGACAAAGGCTTTCAAAAATGACTTCCTAATACCTAAATCTATTTTCGATGTCAGCAGATTCCTTTGTTGTAGAAATGCTTTCTTTGCCTAAGCCAACCTACTTTTTATATCCTCTTTGCTTCGTCCATCACTGGTTATTTTGCTTCCTAAGTAACAGAAGTCTCCTACTTCCTTCAGCTTTTCACCTGCCAATTTGATCTCCATAGAGGTTTCTGATTTATTTCGGCTGCATTCCAGTATTTTTGTTTTACTTTTATTTATTTTCATCATGAAATCTTTCCGTAAGACGGAGTCCATACCATTCAAAAACTCATTCAAATCCTCAGGCTTGTCGGCCAAGATCACGGTGTCATCAGCAAATCTCAGAGTTGAAATTATTTCTCCTTGAATCTTCACTCCCACTTTAAATTTTTCTCTAATTTCCTTCATTGCTTGTTCAATGTAAAGATTGAAAAGTATGGGTGATAAGTTGCAGCCTTGCCTTACACCTTTCTGAATACCAGCTTCTCTCTCATGTCCTTCAACTCGAATGACTGCTGTCTGGTTTCTGTACAGATTGTATATCACCCTCCTATCCCTGTACTTTATTCCAAACGATTTCAAAATGTCAAACAATTTAGTCCAATCACCGTTATCAAAAGCCCTTTCTAAGTCTACAAAAGCCATGAACGTTCTCTTATCTTTCCTTATTCTACCTTCCAAAATCAGCCTAAGACTTAGTACAGCTTCCCTTGTTCCTACATTTCTCCTGAAACCAAACTGGTCTTCACCCAACTCCGTTTCTATCTGGCTTTCAATCCTCTTGTAAATTATTCTAGACAGGATCTTTGAAGCATGAGTAATCAAGCTGATTGTACGGTAATCTTCACATCTGTCAGCTCCCACTTTCTTTGGTATAGGGATGATTACATTCTTCTTGAAATCAGGGGGTAACTCACCTGTCTCATAAATCCTACACACCAAGTGAAATAACCTGATCAGACCTTCATCTCCTATGCAGCGTAGCAACTCAATCGGTATATCATCTATGCCTGGTGCTTTGTTCCTGCTTAAGACTTCCAAAGCTCTATCAAATTCTGATCTCAATATTAAATCTCCTTTCGCATCATCAATTTCCTCCTCCCTTTCCATTACATGATTCTCAATCTCCTTTCCCTTATACAAACTCTCTATGTAAGCTTTCCATCTCTCAACCTTTTCTTCCCTATCTGTTAGAGGCTTTCCATTTATGTCCTTAATATTGCAGCACTTAGTCTTCTTTTCCCCAAAAGTATTCTTAATCCTTCGATAAGCTGTGTCTACTTTTCCTAATTTCAGACAATTTTCTATACCTGCACATTTCTCTTTCAACCATTCTTCTTTCGCTTCCTTGCACTTCTTTTTAACCTCATTTCTCAGACATCTGTATTCTGCTTTCCCCTTTTCATCTCTTACATTCTTGTGTTTCCGCCTTTCATCCATCAATTCTAGTATATCCTGAGTGATCCACGGTTTTCTACCTATTCTTTCTTTCCTACTAATGTTTACTTCTGCGGATTTTGTTATTTCATTCTTCAAAAGTGCCCATTCGTCTGCAATTGAAGTTTGTTTAGGGTTTTTCATTAGTCCTTCCTTTATACTCTTCTTGAATCTTTCGTTTACATCCTTCTCTTTCAGTCTGTCTATTGCCCACCTTTTTGGCTTTCGACTTTTCTTCAGTTTCTTCAACTTTAATCTGCATTTCATTACAACCAGATTGTGGTCAGAGTTTATGTCAGCACAAGGATATGTTTTACAATCCAAAATATGGTTTCGAAACCTCTGCTTGACCATAATGAAGTCGATTTGGTAACGCCCTGTATCTCCTGGTCTCATCCATGTGTATATTCTTCTATTGTGGTTATTGAATAAGGTGTTAGCTATGACCAATTCATGCTCGGTGCAAAATTCTACCAGCCTGCTTCCTCGATCATTCCTTTCACCTAATCCGAAATCTCCTACTATCTTCCCTTCTCTCCCTTTTCCTACCACAGCATTCCAATCTCCCATTACTATACCATTTTCATCACCCTTGTTATACCTCAGAATTTCGTCTATTTCTTCGTAGACCTTTTCAACATCCTCATCATCAGCTTGACTGGTAGGCATATAGACTTGTACCACTGTGGTGCAGGTAGGTTTAGTATTGATTTTTGCTTCAATAATCCGTTCACTATATTGCTCATAATATTCCACCCGCTGTCCAAGTTTTCTAGTCAATAAGAGGCCAACCCCTTCTTGGCCATTGTTTGATTTAGTGCTAATGATCCTATAGTCTCCTGACCAAAAGTCCTGTTCTTCCTGCCAGCGCATTTCACTAATCCCAACCAAATCCAGCCTCAACCTATCCATTTCCCTTTCTAAGTTTTCTAACCTTCCACTTCCTAGCAGACTTCTAACATTCCACGCTCCGATCCGTAGAATGTCAGATTTCCTCTTTGTCACTTCTGTGATGTTAACCCCCTCTCGAGTAGTCCCCACCCGGAGATCCGAACGGGGGACTAGTTTACCTCCGGATTGAAATTTTACAAGGGAGGAGGCCATCATCACATGTAATTATGCATAGAGAGGTGCATATCCTCGGGAATAGCATACGGCTGTAGTTTCCCGTTGCTTTCAGCCGTGCAGCAGGACGAAGTGTAGCCATTATTTGGCTTATATTATCAATATCTGAACCGTCTATAAGACGAGTAATGAATTGATTTATTCTGAAAGGCTGCTACTCCCTTTCAGAATAAGTAAAGAGCAATTCTACTAACAAAATTACTAACCTTCAACCGTACTAACAAGTAATTACCAAAATTCTACTAACAAAAAAATACTTAAGTTCCACGAACATCAAATACTACCACTAAAACAGTCTGTCACCAGGCACACTCAAATGCACCCTCACACATCACAGTCTATTGAAACAATGAACTATAACTAATAAACAATGCAACTGCTACCAGACACACTCACACACCACAGTCTAATAGAACAATGACATATATCTAATAGACAAACTAACTACCTACTTACAACTAAAACTAACTACATACTTACTGTACTGTTATTTGAATTGACAATATTTACAAAATGCAATTTAGATAGAAAATACTTACAAAATGTAATTTAGATTCAAAATTGTCACAAAATGCAATTTAAGGGGGACGTATGCAAAATATGTCTTTACCTTAAATTTTACTTTTGTGTAAAGTTTACTTTACCTACATTATTAACAAATTCACAAAAATAACCCGATACAATGGTCCGGCCAGCTCAAAACAGTCGCCTGCGTTTCGCCCTAGTGTACCAATGGACTCTTCAGTTGGTTATGGTACACCTCACCAAGACGCATGGCAAGTACATACTGTGAAGGCCGCCGCAAGGCACAAATGTTGCCACGAGCAGCGCCAATGTACTACGGAAGTATTTTTTTAAATATTTCTAAAAAATATTTGGAAAGTAGGCTATATCTTGAAAACTGCTCATCCTATAAAGTCATATATAGATTCAAACCAATGGGTTTTATATCCTTAATCGTTAGAACAAAATATGGAATTATTGACATTTTTTTCCAAAAATGATCATTTTGAAAAAGGGGGTATATATTGGAAACTAGGAATTTTACAAAATAGTGTGTTTGACATAAATGACAGGTATTTACCCCCCTCTACCCACAAGCCAAGTCCCAGATCTCTGGGACAACATCCAAAAATGTTTTAATTGTGAAGAAGGCGATATTTTCAAAACGTATCATTCTAAAAAGTCATATATAGACTCAAACAAATGTTATTTAAGTTATTTAACGTTAAAACAAAACTTAATATTTTTTCATTTTTCCGAAAAAAGTCCAATTTTCAAAATTGTCTATGGTGGCTTATGTTGGTGGCTTATGATGGTGGCTTATGGTGGTGGCCTATGGAGGCGGCGTATGATGGTGGCTTATGGTGGTGGCTTATGGTGGTGGTTTATGGTGGCTTATGGTGGTGGCTTATGATGGTGGCTTATGGTGGTGGTTTATGGTGGCTTATGGTGGCTTATGTTGGTGGTTTATGATGGTGGCTTATGGTGGTGGCTTATGGTGGCTTATGGTGGTGGTTTATAGTGGTGGCATACGTTGGTGGCTTATTTTTGGTGGTTTACGTTAATACCTTATTTGTAATGGCTTATTTGACAAGTTATTTTTGTCAATGTATTTAGAGGATTTTTCTCTTGGTCTTGGAAAGTATCTCAACCCTTTTTTATGGTAGCATAATGCTTACCGCCATGTTTGTAAGCAACTACAACACACTAAATTCCAAGAATCCAAAGTACTCTAAGGTTAATGATTGTCTCTCAACTCAATTCAACGCATAGTCAAAAACATTATATATATTTTAAATTTTTTTTCAAAAACGGTAAATTGGGGAAGTAGGCTATATGTTTAAACTAAAAATCATATCAAATCATATGCTAACTCTAACACCTACGTCTATCCCACTCTCAGTCAAAAAATATAATATTCTTCAAATTTGTTCCAAAACAATATTTGGAATGTAGGCCATATTTTGAAAACTAATCATCCTATAAAGTCATATATAGACTCAAACCAATGGCTTTTATATCCTTAATCGTAAGAACAAAATATGGAATTTTCGACATTTTTTCCAAAAATGTTCATTTTAAAACGGGGCTATATTTTAGAAACTAGGAATTTTACAAAAAAGTTTGTTTAACGTAAATGACCGGTATTTATCCCCACTATCTACAAACCATGTCCCAGGTCTCTGGAACAAAATCAAAAAAAGTTCAATTTGGAAAGTATGCGATATTTTGAAAACTTATCATCCTAAAAAGTCATATATAGACTCAAAGCAATGGCTATTATGTCCTCAATTTGCAGAACAAAACTTGACATTTTTTTCAGTTTTTCCAAAAAAGTCCAATTTTCAAAATTGTCTATATTTTGGTAACTAAGAATTTCACAAAAAAGTTTTTTTAACGTAAATGAATGACCTTTACCCCCTCTACCCCCAAAATAAATTTCAGGTGCCTAGGACAAAAACTGTGCAGTAGTGTGTTTTGGACAGTTCTATACCCTCCACCTCCACACCCTCCACACAAGATGGCGGCCGTAGCTTAACTTAACCTAGCCTAACCTAACAAGATGGCGGCCGTAGCTTAACTTAACCTAGCCTAACCTAACAACATGGCGGCCGTAGCTTAACTTAACCTAACCTAACCTACGACGTGTGTTCAAAAAGTTCCAAATAGGTGGCTGCGACTTAACCAAACCTAGCCTAGCCTAACCTAACATAACCTACAAGGTGTGATCAAAAAGTTCCAAAATGGCGGCCGTAGCTTTACTTAACCTAACCTAACCTAACCTAACTTAACCTAAACCTACGAGGTGCGATCAAAACATTTTCAAGGTGTGATCAAAAAGTTCCCAAATGGCTCCCGTAGCTTAACTTAACCTTTGATTGACCCCTGTTGATTGACCCCTTTTGATTGATCTCTGTTGATGTATTCTTTTGGACTGGTCCCTGTAGACTAGCCCCTTTGGACGGGTCCTTTTTGAAGGGGGTCATTTTTTTACGGGTCCCGGAGGACGGGTCCTTGTTGACGGGTCCCTGTGGGCGGGTCCTTTGGACTGATCCCTATGGACTGGCCCTTGCATTTTATCCAAATTATGTCAAAGGGACCCGCCCACAGGGACCCGTCAACAAGGACCCGTCCTCCGGGACCCGTAAAAAAATGACCCCCTTCAAAAAGGACCCGTCCAAAGGGGCTAGTCTACAGGGACCAGTCCAAAGGAATACATCAACAGAGATCAATCAAAAGGGGTCAATCAAAGGTTAAGTTAAGCTACGGCAGCCATTTTGGAACTTTTTGATCACACCTTGTAGGGTTAGGTTAGGTTGAGTTAAGCTACGACCGCCATCTTGGGACTTTATGATCACACCTCGTAGGTTTAGTTAGGTTAGGTTAGGCTTGGTTCAGTTAAGCTATGACCACCATCTTGAAAATGTTTTGATCGCACCTCGTACGTTTAGGTTAACTTAGGTTAGGTTAAGTAAAGCTACGGCCGCCATTTTGGAACATTTTGATCACACCTTGTAGGTTAGGTTAGGTCAGGCTAGGCTAGGTTTGGTTAAGTCGCAGCCACCTATTAGGAACTTTTTGATCACACCTCGTAGGTTAGGTTAGGTTAAGTTAAGCTACGGCCGCCATCTTGTTAGGTTAGGCTAGGTTAAGTTAAGCTACGGCCGCCATCTTGTTAGGTTAGGCTAGGTTAAGTTAAGCTACGGCCGCCATCTTGTGTGGAGGGTGTGGAGGTGGAGGGTATAGAACTGTCCAAAACACACTACTGCACAGTTTGTTTTCTAGGCTCCTGAAATTTATTTTTGGGGTAGAGGGGGTAAAGGTCTTTCATTTACGTTAAACAAACATTTTTGTGAAATTCTTAGTTCCCAAAATATAGACAATTTTGAAAATTGGACTTTTTTGGAAAAACTGAAAAAAATGTCAAGTTTTGTTCTACCAATTAAGGACATAAAAGCCATTGGTTTGAGTCTATATATGACTTTTTAGGATGTTTAGTTTTCAAAATATCGCATACTTTCCAAATTGAACTTTTTTGGATTTTGTCCCAGAGACCTGGGACATGGTTTGTGAATAGTGGGGGTAAATACCTGTCATTTACGTTAAACAAACATTTTTGTAAAATTCCTAGCTTCTAAAATATAGCCCCGTTTTAAAATGAACATTTTAGGAAAAAATGTCAAAAATTCCATATTTTGGTCTTACGATTAAGGATATAAAAGCCATTGGTTTGAGTCTATATATGACTTTATAGGATGATTAGTTTTTAAAATATGGCCTATATTCCAAATATTGTTTTGGAACAAATTTGAAGAATATTATATTTTTTGACTGAGAGAGGGATAGACGTAGGTGTTAGAGTTAGCATATGATTTGATATGATTTTTAGTTTAAACATATAGCCTACTTCCCCAATTTACCTTTTTTGAAAAAAAAATATATAATTTTTTTGACTAGGCGTTGAATGGAGTTGAGAGACAATCATTAACCTTAGAATACTTTGGATTCTTGGAATTTTAGTGTGTTGTTGTGGCTTACAAACATGGCGGTAAGCATTATGCTACCATAAAAAAGGGTTGAGATACTTTCCAAGACCAAGAGAAAAATCCTCTAAATACATTGACAAAAATAACTTGTCAAATAAGCCATTACAAATAAGGTATTAACGTAAACCACCAAAAATAAGCCACCAACATATGCCACCACTATAAGCCACCACCATAAGCCACCATAAGCCACCACCATAAGCCACCATCATAAACCACCAACATAAGCCACCATAAGCCACCATAAGCCACCATCATAAGCCACCACCATAAGCCACCATAAACCACCACCATAAGCCACCACAATAAGCCACCATAAGCCAACGCCATAATCCACCATCATACGCCGCCACCATAAGCCACCATAATCCACCACCATAAGCCACCATCATAAGCCACCAACATAAGCCACCATAGACAATTTTGAAAATTGGACTTTTTTCGTAAAAATGAAAAAAATGTTAAGGTTTGTTTTAACGTTAAATAACTTAAAGAACATTTGTTTGAGTCTATATATGACTTTTTAGAATGATACGTTTTGAAAATATCGCCTACTTCACAATTAAAACATTTTTGGATGTTGTCCCAGAGATCTGGGACTTGGCTTGTGTGTAGAGGGGAGGTAAATACCTGTCATTTATGTCAAACACCTTTTTTGTAAAACTCCTAGTTCCATATATATACCCCCTTTTTCAAAATGATCATTTTTGGAAAAATGTCAATAATTCCATATTTTGTTGTAACGATTAAGGATATAAAACCCTTTGGTTTGAGTCTATATATGACTTTATAGAATGAGTAGTTTTCAAAATATAGCCTACTTTCCAAATATTTTTTAGAAATATTTAAAAAAATATAATATTTTTCGACTAAGAATGGGATAAACGTAGGTGTTAGAATTAACATATGACTTTATATGATTTTTTTTTGTTTAAACATATAGTCTACTTTCCCCATTCACCTTTTTTGGAAAAAAATATTGTTCTTGACTAGGCATGGGATAGAGGTATGAGTACGAGTTGAGAGTACCTTAGAGTACCTTAGATTTTTTTTAAAGTTTAGTGTGTTGTTGTTGTTGCTTACAAACATGGCAGTAAGCATTATGTTGTGATAAAATGGACTGATATACTTTCCAAGACCAAGAGAAAAATCCACTAAATGCATTGACAAAATAACTTGTCAAATAAGTCAATAAAAAATGCCCAACATAAGACCCCACACATAAACTAATACATAAGCTAATTTGTAAAAATGTTAAACACTTGCATGGTATTACATTTATGGTAATGTATGCGAAACATAAACTCACTTGTCTGTTGTATGAAAAGGACTAGTCAACAATGACCTGTCAACAATGGACAAAGCTTGCACATTTTTATTTACTACCCACCTCTCTCCACTCCTAATGCAAAATGAACATGTAAAACACAAATTGGAAAAAAACCATGTTTCCAAATTGACAAATAGAAAAAAATACATTCAATTGAAATTTTAAACACTGTAAATGGGAATTTGGTAAATTGACAAATGTGAAAACAACAAATTGGAAAATATATGTTTCTATATCATGAAATTGAAAAACGTTCAACTGGCAAATTAAGAACTGTAAATGGGAAATTGTGAAATTGATAAATGTGTAAACAACAAAATGCAAAATCCATGTTTCCAGATTATTAAATTGAAAAAACTTACAACTGACATTAAAAAAACTGAAAATGGGAAATTGGAAAATTGACTTATGTGTAAACAACAAAATGAAAAAAAAACCGGTTGGGGTAGTGATCATGATGTACAGTAACCTATAAGACTAGCATAAGGATAGTTGCATGACATGTAAAACACAAATTGTAAAAAATCCATGTTTCCATATTGACAAATAGAAAAAAAACCATTAAAATGAAAATTTAAAAAAATGTAAATGTGAATTTGGTAAATTGACAAATGTGAAAACAACAAATTGGAAAACCCATGTTTCTATATCATGAAATTGAAAAACTTTAAACTGACATTTTAAGAACTGTAAATGGGAAATTGTGAAATTAATAAATGTGTAAACAACAAAATGCAAAATCCATGTTTCCATGTTATGAAATTAAAAAAAAACTGAAAATGGGAATTGGAAAATTGACATATGTGTAAACAACAAAATATAAAAAAAAATCCGTTTGGGGTAGTGATCATGTTGTACACTAACCTGTAAGACTAAAATAAGGATAGTTGCGTGTACCTTATATAGTTTGTGTATATGCATTAGCCTTTGGATTAGCTTAAGTTAGGTTTGGTAAAGTTAGGTTTAATGAGGTTAGGTATGTGACCTTGTAGTTTACTCTTTTAGGAAAATGTAAAAAAAAAGGAAGTAAAATCTAAAAATCTAAAAATCTTTAATTTAAAATGTAAAACCTAAAAAAAATAAAAAATATGTAAAATTAAAACAAATCTAAAATCTAAAATGTTAAAATGTAAAATGTTAAAATGTAAAATCTTTAAATGAGGTTTCTGCGTGTTATGACAACACGTTTATGATTTAGTCAATGTTGATGTGTGGTATCCAATTACTCCTGACTTTGCATGATCATCACCCATTGTCTTGATCAACACCTGGGGGGTTTCTATTACTGCAGCGTTAGTCATAGCAATAGAACTGTGCGCTCTCTGCCATGTCAGCAACATGACACCGGAAGGAACACCTGTGAAATATCCAATGACTGCTAACTTTGTATAATCATCACCCATTGTCTTAATGAACACCTGGGGGTTTCAAATTACTGCAGCGTTAGTCATAGCAACAGAACTGCGCGCATTCTGCCATGTCAGTAATATGACACAGGAAATAACAAGACGTCTTACTGTACGTACCATCTCCCCAGTTTTAACATCTTAAGAACAAGTATTATTCTCTTTCAACTACAAATGACTCGTTAGAACACATCCATCCACCAAGTTAGATCCCTAGACCTGCTCTCAAATGGCATGTGCCTCGTGTACTGGGGTGTGTGCATTAGCCCTAACCTAACGTTAGGTACTGCGCCAGAATTTATTGAAGGTCATTACTCAAGAACTGATCGGGAGATGAACCAAGACCCCAGAAAATAAATGAGTGGATAAAAAAATTTATTTATAAAAATTTGAGTAATATGTGAAAAAACTGTATGGAAATGAGTGAAATACTATAGATCTTATGCATTTATAAAAGACAAGGAAGTAGGAATGATTTAAAGATGGACATATATTCCATTATACGAAAGTAGGAGGTTCACTTTACGAGAAAGATCACGTCACTTGAAGCGAGAGTTACGTCATGAGAGAGGGGAAGAGGCGAAGGTCGAACTGCGGACGGAAGTCAGGAGAGGTGGTAGAAGTTACGTCACACCACGGGAGGAGAGGAAGTGAGACGAGAATTTGAGGAATGCGGAGAACAGGACGAGAGAGTTCTTTCCAATTGAGATTTGAACGAGAGAAGACCTCGAGCATAAGCGAGTATCTTTATAATAGTGCTACAGTTCACAAAGGTTGGAAGTAAGGAAGAGTGAAATTTCAGTAACTTGGGAGCAAGCTACAACATATATTGCAGTGCTCATGCAAAGTATTCCACACATAGCTAGAAACATTTTCGACAAGAAGCTACTCAATATTTCTACGTGTAAAAGCTTATTTCAACGTTGTATTGAAAATGCTAGTTATAAGGCAGCAACGGGGAGGTCTCAAGTATATTGTCAAGAATATGAATTTTGACATGTGCTAAGTTAAGCATGGGGAAGTTGAAGACTACAAGAATGTCAGTTGAATTCCAGATTCACTAGCATGAAAGACGCTACAAATATCTACGCAAAGCGCAACATCACCGAGCAAAACTCATACTATTCTACGAGAGTTTTAACACATCTTGAGAGACGAAAAAGCTTGTATAAACGACAGTATTACACCGTGATGTGTATTCTTAAGAAAACCGATGTCTATTCTGAAGGAAACCGATGTCTATTCTGAAGAAACCATGATGTCTATTCTGAAGAGATGGAGAATCGAAGACGGCCTACTTGGAGCGAAGGAGAGACGGGAGTTGGCAGAGCTGTTCTCGGCGAGGTCAGTCACCGCGAGCCCAGCTGGTGTTGTCACAGAACCGGTCTTCATAGCAGTGGACGTTGCTATGAACACGTCAAGTTTGGTCTGGAAGGAGCGATGCAAGTATTTTCAGCAGTTCAGAAGTCAACACAAGGTAGTGAGAAAATTGTCTTTTATAATGTAGAATTGTAGTTTAGCTTTGTGATTATCCAATTGACCAACCGCATAATTTTCAACCGCATTATTTTCAACCATATATTTTCAACAGCATTTTTCTTAACTACATTATTTGAAACGTATAATTTTGTCAAAGTAATTACATTTGTGTAGATCTTGTTATTGTGATGTTCATATTTTTTCTATGGAATTATTTGCCGTATTTCTTGGAAAATTTCAGTCACTTGGACGAAATTTTGGGCATAATGATTATGCTATTAACACTAAGGTTACAGTAAAGTAAAATCATGTAAATATTTTCACACTTGCGTTAGATTTAATTTAATTAAATCTGTTTTATCGCAGCGATGGAATATAAAGGAATTGAGAGGAATAGAAAGGAATTGTTCAGTGTAAATTAGAACCAATTGTATTAAATGAAATTCAGAGCGTTAAAAAGGAATATAAAGGAATTATTGAAAGGAATTGCATTAAAGAGATTTAGAGCGTTAAAATTGAAAAGGAATGTAGAGTAAACTATTTAAAAGGAATAGAACGTTGAACGAAGTAAAGAAGGAGTAAGATTGTAATTGAAGTAAAATGAAATGTATTGGAGCAAATTTAAGTACAGTATACTTAAGAAGTAACGTCACGAAGTGTAAAGAATATTTCGACAACTCATGATGTTGATTCGAGTGTCAGAAATTTATTATGAACGAAAGTATTACGAAAAGCTTAAACACATATGTCTAATGAAATTTAGAGCGTTAAAAAACATAAATGAGTTTGTTAAACAAATATTAATGGAATGAAGTCAAACTTATATCTTTTGTTAAGAATATGAATATTTACTGATATTTCTTGAAAAGTTGTAGTAAAATGTAAAGCTGAATTTAAACACGTGAAGAGGAAAGTTAACGAAATTAAATCACAGGGTGATTAAAAAGGTGGAAGTACAGAGATTTATTACAGAAATGAAATTACGAGCACGAGGCGATGTTGTATCAATTATAGAGGAGAAATGTTAAGTAAAGGAAGTATATGTATTGAAGTAGAAGTTTATAGTTGAATTACCGTGCAGATTAAGGAGTTATGAACGTAAAGGAGTTACGTAAGTTTACGAAGGGACGCAGGGGAGTCTCTTTAAATTTGTAGTATTGGATGTAATAATTGTGAAGTTATGAGAGAGTAGTAAAGGAAGATTCTGTACAGGGTGTTTAAGAGAGAAAGTAATTGTTGTATAATTATGGAGGAGAAGTGTGGTAACGAAGGTTAATGCCGTGCACTTGCAGTATTCACGTTTATCAGAAGATTGTTAACTCAGTAAAGAATTTCAGCACTTATTTCAGAATTTCATGATATATAGATAAAGGTAAAAAGGAACAGTGCTTAACTTAAATGTTTGTCACTTATGTTCAATTGATTATGACGAGTATTTATTACTTTCAACACGATAGTTGCGGTGTATGTTTGTTTGAATTTGAATTTGATATTTAAGAGAAATGGAGTAGATGAAAGACTTAAGGGAGGAAGAAAATTTAATCTTCGACGTTATGAAGTGTGAAATTTGAATTTCATAAAAAGATGTATATATGCACATAGTTCATGAATAATTTGAGTAGATATGGAACTACGGTTCATAGTTGAAGCGGACCTGTATAAAATAGGGCAATATTTAATGTCACGCCGTTTCACATTTTCTTACGATAGTAATGCCACGTGCAAATTTATCTTTGCAATTATTTTTGTTGAAGTGTCAGGGAGACACAGTATTGAGGGAGGAAGTCAATGTTATATGTTTTATTAGCTTAATAAACGGCTAGTGCTTTTTAGCAACTTAGTCAATTTTATCTAAACTGATTCCGTTTTCATTGTCGTCATCGTCGAAAATAGTACTACGAGGTATAGATACAGGCGCTCACTATAGATTAGACCTTATCACCCCTCGAGATTGGAGTTTCTCAGTTGTTCTAAATGTAAATAATAGTAGAAATTTGTACCTTGTCTAGTAGTACTATTTTCTTTACGAATAATATCTATCCTGTATGTTCCTGGAATTCCCACTTTAACTTAGTAGGCATGATAAGCTTGTGAGCTGGGTAACTTACATGTTTGCAATCCTTTTTCGGGCATTGGATATAAGTATTGATGGGTTTCTTCGGGCGCATATAGATAGTATATTATTTAAATGGCATACCCATCCGTGGGGCGTTCGAAAAGCATTCGAAATGCATTCGAAAGAGCACTTGAGAGAAGAAGTTTGGAAGTACTCGAGAGTGAGGCCATATTAGTTTTAAAAAGAAAAATGCCGATCCCAAATTTAATGATTGTTGAGATGAACACAACATCAGAAGATTAGTGGAGTACACTATAGTTGTGAGGCATAATTTGTAAACCAGCTAACGACATTTGTCATGTAATAGTAAATTTAAAATAAATTCATGTTGTTAAACATAGGTTAAGTGAGATGATAGAACGAAGCGATATCAGTTGGGTAAAATGGAACAACAAGTATACGAGACGAGTCGCGATTGATATAGATGTAAGTAGGATTAAGATGTTCTATATATTCCATTACTGGTATAAAATGTATGCGTTGGTCAATCTGGATATTCACTGGTAATTTTTGTAGTCGATACTTCCCTTATTCTCAAGAAAAGAAGAAAGATGTCAACGAATGATATGACGTTCATTCGAACCATGCTTGAAACCATGAAGGAAGGTCAAAGTACATTGACCAAAGATCTTGAAGCCCTCCACCAGTTAACACATAACAACATTAAACAATTGAAAACTGAGATACAGAAATCAGTAGCTACTGTAAAATCAGAAGTCAAAGCAGAGTTAGCAGTTGCTCAAACACTTAATACGGCTAGTATAACATTAGCACAGGAAGAGGGTCGGAGAGATCAGGAAAAAGCACAGGAAGAAGTTAAGTTAGCTTTAGAGAAGGCTAGAAAGGAAGATAGACTAGCTAGAGAGAAGGAAAGAGAAGAAGCCAAGTTAGCTTTGGAAGAGGCAAATAGGATAAGAGCAGAGATAAGATTAGCTCATGAAAAAGCTCGTGAGGAGGACAGGTTAAGTCAGGAGCAGGCTAGATTGGAAGATAGAAAGATCCAAGCCGAAATAAGAGCAGCACAGGAGGAGGTCAGGAAAAATCAGGAGAAAGCACAGGAGGAAGCTAGGAAAAATCAGGAAAAAGCTCAGATAATTTTTGAAAGGGCAGGTAAAGCACAGGAAGAATTAAAAGTTTCAGTTGATCAAGTCAAACAGGACATGGCAGGAAAAGTGATAGAAATCCAATTAGCTAACAGTAGTCACATGTTAGAACTAGAACAGAAACTACAGGCTAGCATGAGCTCAATTAAGGAAGACAATAACACTCATCATGTACACATTTCAGAGGCCCAGAAGAAACTCAAGGAGCAACTTGACAATCTAAATGGCACTGTGGGTGAATTGCAGGTCAAATTGGAAGGTCAAAGTAGACTGATTGAAGAGGGTATAAATGTAGACATAAATGCTTCCATTGTAAAGGCAGTTACGGACATGAAGGAGGAGGTCGTAACAGTCACAACTCAAATCATATCAGAGATACATCACAAATTAGCAAATGACATTAAAGCTATAGAATTATGTTCCAATATTAATGTTAGCAAAGTACGGGAAGATCTATCTAAGCGGATAGATACATTACAAATTGATAACGTAGCCACGCTGACAGAGATTGTTAATAAAACAGATTTAACTAACTCTAATGAATTTGACAAAATTAAATGTACGGTCGATGGGATAAGCATAGAACTAGCGAAAATTCAATCAAAACAGGATGAGGATATCAAAGAAATTGAACAGCAATTAAGGTCACTTATGATAGGAGATGCTCCATTTTCATCAACGTTAAGAACCGAAGTCAGGGAGGACATCAGAAAGGACTTGGCGAGACTTTTTCAAGCAAGAGATGAAAAATTAAAAGAAGAAATAAGAAGATTAGAAGCTAGGACAGACAGGATAGAAGAGGATAAGGAAAGCGAGAGTAGTCAACAGCAAATTCCGAAGTCTAATTTTAACTTCAGTCAAGAGCCGTTTCACACTGAAATAGGGGAATTTGGAGGAAATTTTGAACCTTACCAAACTAGATCAAATGCCAACATCGTCGTAATAAAGAATAACGATGAGAAACCGAACAAATTCAGCGGAGTAGGCAATATTACTGCAGTAGAATTTCTGAGAGACATGAGGTCGTATTTAGAAGACAACAGGATACCTCGTGAAAGACATATGAGAGTCGTGGAAAAATACTTAGATTCAGAAGCATTAGTATGGCACAGAGCTTTCAGATACACATATCAGACATTTGAAGAATTCGCTATAGCTCTACAAAAACGATTTTGGAGCAAGGAACTTCAACAGGATATACGAGCGGAAATTTATTCTAAGAAATATGCATATTCCAGTCCTACGAAATACGCAAGTTTCTTCACGAAACAATTAGCACGCTTGCAGTATTTGCAACCCCCTTTGGCGGAAGAAGACTTGGTTCACGCTATTTCATGTCAGCTACCAACAGAAGTTAGGAGACACCTCATCTCGGCAAACGTGAAAACTCTAGAAGGAATGGCGGAAATTTTGAGAAGACTGGATCACACGTCCAATGTATCCACCAACTCAACTGGAAATCAAAACCAGAGAAATAGAAACCAGGAAACGAGAGAAATACACACCATTCACATCGATCAAATGCAGCAAACAGAGGAGAACAAAAATGGAGTAGGTCCAACTAGATCCAGGATATATGGGCAGAATCGATTTCGACCAGATTATCAGAGACCTAGAGAAGGAAGGCCATATGAAAATCAAAGAAGGAGGAATAACTATTACACCAGGAACAATGATTATCGTAGAGAGGGATATTATAATCGGAATAACCCTACGAATAATTATGGATATCGGGGATATCAGAACTGGAGAAACTCGAGTAATTATTCAAGACAGCAACAACAGCAACAAGGTTGGAGGAATAATAACAATGTAAGAAGGTATTATGATGACAGGGAAAGAGAAAGTCAGGAGTACCTAAGGAATCTCAGAGAAAGGAATGCGAGAGACCAAGATCAGGGACAGCATAACCGGAATCAAGAACCTCAACCTGGAACAAGCAGATATAGAAAGAATGAAGACCCAGGAGGGGCACAAAAAAAAGTCAGATTCCAAAAAGTGAAAGAAGAAGAAAACAGCACCGTAACCAGACATGAGATCCAAATTAATGAATTGTATTAAGCCACGAATGAAGATCTTCTATATGAGAGAGAAGAGACGAAGACAGATAGAGTAACAAGGTTACCGATTATAGAGATCATATCAGAAGGAGAATGCCTTGGAACACTACTAGATACGGGAGCAACAGCATCAATTTTATCAGAGAACTGTTTTCACAGATTGAAGAATGGAAATTCACTTATAGCAATGCCAGTTTCAACCATTAAAGTCAGAGGCTTATTTAACGACAAGACCATGAAATGTAAAGTCCAAGCACTAATGGAATTCTCTATAAATAAACACAGATATGAACAGATATTCATAGTCTTGAGCCAGATTAATTTTGATGCTATTTTAGGCATTGATTTTATAACCAAGACTGGAGCTGTAATCGATTTACGAAATGGAGTCATAAGATTTAATGAAGGCCTACATCAATCAGAGGATAAGACGAAGGATGAGAATGAGTGTAGTTTGTTGGACGAAACTACAGAGGAAAATCTTGTGAAGATTGTTATGGAAATCGAAGCAGAAGGAATACCTCACTATGGCAGAAAGATTGAGAATTTTGAAGATCAGAGGGAGAAGTTGGAAGAATTAGTCACGACTTATGCAGACATTTTTGATAACAAGCCAGGTATTATAAGAGGATATAAGTATCAGATTAGGCTAACCGACGACACACCTTATCAGAAGAAATTGTATCCAATTCCGGAGAAGTATCAAGCTGAAGTGACAGAGCTCATAAAAGGCATGGAAAAGGAAGGAATTATCAGAAAGCAAACCACTCCTTATTTAAATCCACTCACTGTTGTGAAGAAAGCAGATGGTAGTCTTAGACTATGTCTAGATGCCAGGGGCATAAATACTCTTCTGCTGAAAGAATTCGACAGGCCACCGAAAATTAGAGAACTACTGAGGAGATTCAAGAATAAAACCTGTTTCTCAGTGATTGATTTAACGGCGGCATTTCATCAAATAGAGCTTACAGAAGACAGCAAATGTTATACAGGGTTCATGTTCAATCAAACCTGTTATGTATACCAAAGAGTACCATATGGATTGGTCAATTCAAGTCCAGCACTTATCAGAGCCTTGGATGACAAGTTGAGTGAAGAAGTGAAACAATTTGCTATTTGCTACGTGGACGATATCATCATATCTTCAGAGACACCAGAGCAACATTTCATGCATTTGACGAAGCTATTTGATAACCTTAGAAGTGCAAACATCAAGGTGATGTTGGATAAATGTCATTTCTTTCAAGAAAAGATCAACTTTCTTGGGCATACTATAGACAGATTTGGTTACCATCCGAAAGAAGACAAGATTGAAGCAATTTTGAAATTTCCAACACCCAAGAAAATCAAAGACATCAGAGCTTTTGCGGGTCTATATCAATTTTTCAGTAGTCATTGTCCACGATATTCAGAAATCATGGCACCTCTACATGAGCTTCTAAAGAAGAACAATAGATGGAAATGGGATGCAGCTGCTGAAAATGCCTTTATTCAAGCAAAGGAAATGCTCAGAGATAACATCAAATTGGAGTACCCGGATTTTGAAAGAACGTTGATCATAGAAACAGATGCTTCACGAGTCGGTATTAGTGCAGTCTTATATCAGAAGGATCAAGATGGAAATCCTCATTATATTTCATTCAGCAGTAGGAAGTTACGCACACACGAGCTGAATTACTTCACGACGGAGCTTGAAGCTTTAGCCGTCATAAATGCTCTACAAAGTTGGAAGAAATTATTGCTGGGACACAAGATCATAATCAGAACGGATCATAAAGCACTAGAATTCATGTTGAAGTCAGATTTATCAAGCGATAGGATGACAAGATGGACCATGTTTTTGCAACAATTTGATGCCACGATAGTTCATGTACCTGGAAAAGACAACCTTCTAGCAGATATTCTTTCCAGACATCCGATTCCTGAGAGAGATGTGAGAGTTAATGTTATCCAGACAGATGCTGAAGATCAAGAAACGCTGGATAAGTTGAAAAGAATTCCTCTTTTTCAAAAGAAGCATGCACCATTCAGGAACATTTATCGATTTTTATCAGGGAGAATGACGAGGAGGCACGCCTCATACTTCGAAACGAGAAGGAAAGCTAGACACTATATTCTCGTGGGAGAAACTGTATGTAAATACATTGATGCCAGACATACGAAAGTACGAATTGCTATTCCACCAGAACTTATTGTGCCACTAATTTGGTTAGTACACAAAAGTATAGGCCATGGAGGAACTGATAAAACATACTATACCATGTTAGAAAAATTATACTGGATTAATATGAGAGAATCCATAACCATAGTAATCAGATCTTGTGAACTTTGTCAGAAGAACAAATATAATTCTGAACTATTGAAGGAGAAACCTAAAGCGATTATTCCGACGAAACCATTGGAATTGTTTAGTCAGGATATTTTTGGACCTGCAACTAAAGGAGACAGAGGAAACCAGTATGTGTTAGTTACAATGGATGTATTTTCCAAAATTGTAATGCTCAATCCCATGCAGAAAGCAACAACGAGGAATGTTTTATATCACCTGGAGAGGAACATTATTCCGAAGTTAGGAAAACCAGAGAGGCTATTAACAGACCATGGAACACAATTCACTTCTGCAGAATTTCAGGGAGCGATGGATAGGTTGGATATTATTCACCTATTTTCATCAGTCAGAAGCCCAGAGACGAATCCTATTGAAAGAACGATGCTGGAATTTTCAAAGTACATTCGCTTGTATAGTGCAGATAACCATGCGAATTGGGTAAAGATTGTACCTCTAGTGGAATTTTGTATCATTAATACGAGACATGAGAGCACCAACGACATTCCAGTCATGTTACATTTTGAAGAGAAACCGGTACGACCATGGGACGGAATCTTCAATATTCCGGAAGATAACGAACCACCGATGGACCAGAGAATAGAAGAAGCGAGGATCCAGTTGAACAAAGCGGCTGAGAAGAGATTGAAACGTTTAGAAGGGAAGAGATTCAGTGGACCGTTACGAGAAGGAGACCTTGTATTAGTCAGGATTCCTGTGAAAGCTGAAGTACTGAAGAAAGTGTATATCAAATTCAGTAACCTGTTCAGAGGACCATTCAAAGTAGATACAGTCTATGGAAATAATTGCTACAAAATTGTGAGAGTGGAAGATAATAGATCCATTGGAAAATTCAACCATTCCAAGTTGAAAAGATTTTACCCACAGATACAGTAAAGATCAATAAATTCAGTCTCAAGAGCAGAGAAATCACTGGTATTAAAGAAAGTACAGGCTATACTTTACTTTAAATTAGCAACGGGGAAATGCGCCAGAATTTATTGAAGGTCATTACTCAAGAACTGATCGGGAGATGAACCAAGACCCCAGAAAATAAATGAGTGGATAAAAATTTTTATTTATTAAAAATTTGAGTAATATGTGAAAAAACTGTATGGAAATGAGTGAAATACTATAGACCTTATGCATTTATAAAAGACAAGGAAGTAGGAATGATTTAAAGATGGACATATATTCCATTATACGAAAGTAGGAGGTTCACTTTACGAGAAAGATCACGTCACTTGAAGCGAGAGTTACGTCATGAGAGAGGGGAAGAGGCGAAGTTCGAACTGCGGACGGAAGTCAGGAGAGGTGGTAGAAGTTACGTCACACCACGGGAGGAGAGGAAGTGAGACGAGAATTTGAGGAATGCGGAGAGCAGGACGAGAGAGTTCTTTCCAATTGAGATTTGAACGAGAGAAGACCTCGAGCATAAGCGAGTATCTTTATAATAGTGCTACAGTTCACAAAGGTTGGAAGTAAGGAAGAGTGAAATTTCAGTAACTTGGGAGCAAGCTACAACATATATTGCAGTGCTCATGCAAAGTATTCCACACATAGCTAGAAACATTTTCGACAAGAAGCTACTCAATATTTCTACGTGTAAAAGCTTATTTCAACGTTGTATTGAAAATGCTAGTTACAAGGCAGCAACGGGGAGGTCTCAAGTATATTGTCAAGAATATGAATTTTGACATGTGCTAAGTTAAGCATGGGGAAGTTGAAGACTACAAGAATGTCAGTTGAATTCCAGATTCACTAGCATGAAAGACGCTACAAATATCTACGCAAAGCGCAACATCACCGAGCAAAACTCATACTATTCTACGAGAGTTTTAACACACCTTGAGAGACGAAAAAGCTTGTATAAACGACATTATTACACCGTGATGTCTATTCTGAAGAAAACCGATGTCTATTCTGAAGAAAACCGATGTCTATTCTGAAGAAACCATGATGTCTATTCTGAAGAGATGGAGAATCGAAGCCGGCCTACTTGGAGCGAAGGAGAGACGGGAGTTGGCAGAGCTGTTCTCGGCGAGGTCAGTCACCGCGAGCCCAGCTGGTGTTGTCACAGAACCGGTCTTCATAGCAGTGGACGTTGCTATGAACACGTCAAGTTTGGTCTGGAAGGAGCGATGCAAGTATTTTCAGCAGTTCGGAAGTCAACACAAGGTAGTGAGAAAATTGTCTTTTATAATGTAGAATTGTAGTTTAGCTTTGTGATTATCCAATTGACCAACCGCATAATTTTCAACCGCATTATTTTCAACCATATATTTTCAACAGCATTTTTCTTAACTACATTATTTGAAACGTATAATTTTGTCAAAGTAATTACATTTGTGTAGATCTTGTTATTGTGATGTTCATATTTTTTCTACGGAATTATTTGCCGTATTTCTAGGAAAATTTCAGTCACTTGGACGAAATTTTGGGCATAATGATTTTGCTATTAACACTAAGGTTACAGTAAAGTAAAATCATGTAAATATTTTCACACTTGCGTTAGATTTAATTTAATTAAATCTGTTTTATCGCAGCGATGGAATATAAAGGAATTGAGAGGAATAGAAAGGAATTGTTCAGTGTAAATTAGAACCAATTGTATTAAATGAAATTCAGAGCGTTAAAAAAGGAATATAAAGGAATTATTGAAAGGAATTGCATTAAAGAGATTTAGAGCGTTAAAATTGAAAAGGAATTTAGAGTAAACTATTTAAAAGGAATAGAACGTTGAACGAAGTAAAGAAGGAGTAAGATTGTAATTGAAGTAAAATGAAATGTATTGGAGCAAATTTAAGTACAGTATACTTAAGAAGTAACGTCACGAAGTGTAAAGAATATTTCGACAACTCATGATGTTGATTCGAGTGTCAGAAATTTATTATGAACGAAAGTATTACGAAAAGCTTAAACACATATGTCTAATGAAATTTAGAGCGTTAAAAACATAAATGAGTTTGTTAAACAAATATTAATGGAATGAAGTCAAACTTATATCTTTTGTTAAGAATATGAATATTTACTGATATTTCTTGAAAAGTTGTAATAAAATGTAAAGCTGAATTTAAACACGTGAAGAGGAAAGTTAACGAAATTAAATCACAGGGTGATTAAAAAGGTGGAAGTACAGAGATTTATTACAGAAATGAAATTACGAGCACGAGGCGATGTTGTATCAATTATAGAGGAGAAATGTTAAGTAAAGGAAGTATATGTATTGAAGTAGAAGTTTATAGTTGAATTACCGTGCAGAATAAGGAGTTATGAACGTAAAGGAGTTACGTAAGTTTACGAAGGGACGCAGGGGAGTCTCTTAAAATTTGTAGTATTGGATGTAATAATTGTGAAGTTATGAGAGAGTAGTAAAGGAAGATTCTGTACAGGGTGTTTAAGAGAGAAAGTAATTGTTGTATAATTATGGAGGAGAAGTGTGGTAACGAAGGTTAATGCCGTGCACTTGCAGTATTCACGTTTATCAGAAGATTGTTAACTCAGTAAAGAATTTCAGCACTTATTTCAGAATTTCATGATATATAGATAAAGGTAAAAAGGAACAGTGCTTAACTTAAATGTTTGTCACTTATGTTCAATTGATTATGACGAGTATTTATTACTTTCAACACGATAGTTGCGGTGTATGTTTGTTTGAATTTGAATTTGATATTTAAGAGAAATGGAGTAGATGAAAGACTTAAGGGAGGAAGAAAATTTAATCTTCGACGTTATGAAGTGTGAAATTTGAATTTCATAAAAAGATGTATATATGCACATAGTTCATGAATAATTTGAGTAGATATGGAACTACGGTTCATAGTTGAAGCGGACCTGTATAAAATAGGGCAATATTTAATGTCACGCCGTTTCACATTTTCTTACGATAGTAATGCCACGTGCAAATTTATCTTTGCAATTATTTTTGTTGAAGTGTCAGGGAGACACAGTATTGAGGGAGGAAGTCAATGTTATATGTTTTATTAGCTTAATAAACGGCTAGTGCTTTTTAGCAACTTAGTCAATTTTATCTAAACTGATTCCGTTTTCATTGTCGTCATCGTCGAAAATAGTACTACGAGGTATAGATACAGGCGCTCACTATAGATTAGACCTTATCACCCCTCGAGATTGGAGTTTCTCAGTTGTTCTAAATGTAAATAATAGTAGAAATTTGTACCTTGTCTAGTAGTACTATTTTCTTTACGAATAATATCTATCCTGTATGTTCCTGGAATTCCCACTTTAACTTAGTAGGCATGATAAGCTTGTGAGCTGGGTAACTTACATGTTTGCAATCCTTTTTCGGGCATTGGATATAAGTATTGATGGGTTTCTTCGGGCGCATATAGATAGTATATTATTTAAATGGCATACCCATCCGTGGGGCGTTCGAAAAGCATTCGAAATGCATTCGAAAGAGCACTTGAGAGAAGAAGTTTGGAAGTACTCGAGAGTGAGGCCATATTAGTTTTAAAAAGAAAAATGCCGATCCCAAATTTAATGATTGTTGAGATGAACACAACATCAGAAGATTAGTGGAGTACACTATAGTTGTGAGGCATAATTTGTAAACCAGCTAACGACATTTGTCATGTAATAGTAAATTTAAAATAAATTCATGTTGTTAAACATAGGTTAAGTGAGATGATAGAACGAAGCGATATCAGTTGGGTAAAATGGAACAACAAGTATACGAGACGAGTCGCGATTGATATAGATGTAAGTAGGATTAAGATGTTCTATATATTCCATTACTGGTATAAAATGTATGCGTTGGTCAATCTGGATATTCACTGGTAATTTTTGTAGTCGATACTTCCCTTATTCTCAAGAAAAGAAGAAAGATGTCAACGAATGATATGACGTTCATTCGAACCATGCTTGAAACCATGAAGGAAGGTCAAAGTACATTGACCAAAGATCTTGAAGCCCTCCACCAGTTAACACATAACAACATTAAACAATTGAAAACTGAGATACAGAAATCAGTAGCTACTGTAAAATCAGAAGTCAAAGCAGAGTTAGCAGTTGCTCAAACACTTAATACGGCTAGTATAACATTAGCACAGGAAGAGGGTCGGAGAGATCAGGAAAAAGCACAGGAAGAAGTTAAGTTAGCTTTAGAGAAGGCTAGAAAGGAAGATAGACTAGCTAGAGAGAAGGAAAGAGAAGAAGCCAAGTTAGCTTTGGAAGAGGCAAATAGGATAAGAGCAGAGATAAGATTAGCTCATGAAAAAGCTCGTGAGGAGGACAGGTTAAGTCAGGAGCAGGCTAGATTGGAAGATAGAAAGATCCAAGCCGAAATAAGAGCAGCACAGGAGGAGGTCAGGAAAAATCAGGAGAAAGCACAGGAGGAAGCTAGGAAAAATCAGGAAAAAGCTCAGATAATTTTTGAAAGGGCAGGTAAAGCACAGGAAGAATTAAAAGTTTCAGTTGATCAAGTCAAACAGGACATGGCAGGAAAAGTGATAGAAATCCAATTAGCTAACAGTAGTCACATGTTAGAACTAGAACAGAAACTACAGGCTAGCATGAGCTCAATTAAGGAAGACAATAACACTCATCATGTACACATTTCAGAGGCCCAGAAGAAACTCAAGGAGCAACTTGACAATCTAAATGGCACTGTGGGTGAATTGCAGGTCAAATTGGAAGGTCAAAGTAGACTGATTGAAGAGGGTATAAATGTAGACATAAATGCTTCCATTGTAAAGGCAGTTACGGACATGAAGGAGGAGGTCGTAACAGTCACAACTCAAATCATATCAGAGATACATCACAAATTAGCAAATGACATTAAAGCTATAGAATTATGTTCCAATATTAATGTTAGCAAAGTACGGGAAGATCTATCTAAGCGGATAGATACATTACAAATTGATAACGTAGCCACGCTGACAGAGATTGTTAATAAAACAGATTTAACTAACTCTAATGAATTTGACAAAATTAAATGTACGGTCGATGGGATAAGCATAGAACTAGCGAAAATTCAATCAAAACAGGATGAGGATATCAAAGAAATTGAACAGCAATTAAGGTCACTTATGATAGGAGATGCTCCATTTTCATCAACGTTAAGAACCGAAGTCAGGGAGGACATCAGAAAGGACTTGGCGAGACTTTTTCAAGCAAGAGATGAAAAATTAAAAGAAGAAATAAGAAGATTAGAAGCTAGGACAGACAGGATAGAAGAGGATAAGGAAAGCGAGAGTAGTCAACAGCAAATTCCGAAGTCTAATTTTAACTTCAGTCAAGAGCCGTTTCACACTGAAATAGGGGAATTTGGAGGAAATTTTGAACCTTACCAAACTAGATCAAATGCCAACATCGTCGTAATAAAGAATAACGATGAGAAACCGAACAAATTCAGCGGAGTAGGCAATATTACTGCAGTAGAATTTCTGAGAGACATGAGGTCGTATTTAGAAGACAACAGGATACCTCGTGAAAGACATATGAGAGTCGTGGAAAAATACTTAGATTCAGAAGCATTAGTATGGCACAGAGCTTTCAGATACACATATCAGACATTTGAAGAATTCGCTATAGCTCTACAAAAACGATTTTGGAGCAAGGAACTTCAACAGGATATACGAGCGGAAATTTATTCTAAGAAATATGCATATTCCAGTCCTACGAAATACGCAAGTTTCTTCACGAAACAATTAGCACGCTTGCAGTATTTGCAACCCCCTTTGGCGGAAGAAGACTTGGTTCACGCTATTTCATGTCAGCTACCAACAGAAGTTAGGAGACACCTCATCTCGGCAAACGTGAAAACTCTAGAAGGAATGGCGGAAATTTTGAGAAGACTGGATCACACGTCCAATGTATCCACCAACTCAACTGGAAATCAAAACCAGAGAAATAGAAACCAGGAAACGAGAGAAATACACACCATTCACATCGATCAAATGCAGCAAACAGAGGAGAACAAAAATGGAGTAGGTCCAACTAGATCCAGGATATATGGGCAGAATCGATTTCGACCAGATTATCAGAGACCTAGAGAAGGAAGGCCATATGAAAATCAAAGAAGGAGGAATAACTATTACACCAGGAACAATGATTATCGTAGAGAGGGATATTATAATCGGAATAACCCTACGAATAATTATGGATATCGGGGATATCAGAACTGGAGAAACTCGAGTAATTATTCAAGACAGCAACAACAGCAACAAGGTTGGAGGAATAATAACAATGTAAGAAGGTATTATGATGACAGGGAAAGAGAAAGTCAGGAGTACCTAAGGAATCTCAGAGAAAGGAATGCGAGAGACCAAGATCAGGGACAGCATAACCGGAATCAAGAACCTCAACCTGGAACAAGCAGATATAGAAAGAATGAAGACCCAGGAGGGGCACAAAAAAAACGTCAGATTCCAAAAAGTGAAAGAAGAAGAAAACAGCACCGTAACCAGACATGAGATCCAAATTAATGAATTGTATTAAGCCACGAATGAAGATCTTCTATATGAGAGAGAAGAGACGAAGACAGATAGAGTAACAAGGTTACCGATTATAGAGATCATATCAGAAGGAGAATGCCTTGGAACACTACTAGATACGGGAGCAACAGCATCAATTTTATCAGAGAACTGTTTTCACAGATTGAAGAATGGAAATTCACTTATAGCAATGCCAGTTTCAACCATTAAAGTCAGAGGCTTATTTAACGACAAGACCATGAAATGTAAAGTCCAAGCACTAATGGAATTCTCTATAAATAAACACAGATATGAACAGATATTCATAGTCTTGAGCCAGATTAATTTTGATGCTATTTTAGGCATTGATTTTATAACCAAGACTGGAGCTGTAATCGATTTACGAAATGGAGTCATAAGATTTAATGAAGGCCTACATCAATCAGAGGATAAGACGAAGGATGAGAATGAGTGTAGTTTGTTGGACGAAACTACAGAGGAAAATCTTGTGAAGATTGTTATGGAAATCGAAGCAGAAGGAATACCTCACTATGGCAGAAAGATTGAGAATTTTGAAGATCAGAGGGAGAAGTTGGAAGAATTAGTCACGACTTATGCAGACATTTTTGATAACAAGCCAGGTATTATAAGAGGATATAAGTATCAGATTAGGCTAACCGACGACACACCTTATCAGAAGAAATTGTATCCAATTCCGGAGAAGTATCAAGCTGAAGTGACAGAGCTCATAAAAGGCATGGAAAAGGAAGGAATTATCAGAAAGCAAACCACTCCTTATTTAAATCCACTCACTGTTGTGAAGAAAGCAGATGGTAGTCTTAGACTATGTCTAGATGCCAGGGGCATAAATACTCTTCTGCTGAAAGAATTCGACAGGCCACCGAAAATTAGAGAACTACTGAGGAGATTCAAGAATAAAACCTGTTTCTCAGTGATTGATTTAACGGCGGCATTTCATCAAATAGAGCTTACAGAAGACAGCAAATGTTATACAGGGTTCATGTTCAATCAAACCTGTTATGTATACCAAAGAGTACCATATGGATTGGTCAATTCAAGTCCAGCACTTATCAGAGCCTTGGATGACAAGTTGAGTGAAGAAGTGAAACAATTTGCTATTTGCTACGTGGACGATATCATCATATCTTCAGAGACACCAGAGCAACATTTCATGCATTTGACGAAGCTATTTGATAACCTTAGAAGTGCAAACATCAAGGTGATGTTGGATAAATGTCATTTCTTTCAAGAAAAGATCAACTTTCTTGGGCATACTATAGACAGATTTGGTTACCATCCGAAAGAAGACAAGATTGAAGCAATTTTGAAATTTCCAACACCCAAGAAAATCAAAGACATCAGAGCTTTTGCGGGTCTATATCAATTTTTCAGTAGTCATTGTCCACGATATTCAGAAATCATGGCACCTCTACATGAGCTTCTAAAGAAGAACAATAGATGGAAATGGGATGCAGCTGCTGAAAATGCCTTTATTCAAGCAAAGGAAATGCTCAGAGATAACATCAAATTGGAGTACCCGGATTTTGAAAGAACGTTGATCATAGAAACAGATGCTTCACGAGTCGGTATTAGTGCAGTCTTATATCAGAAGGATCAAGATGGAAATCCTCATTATATTTCATTCAGCAGTAGGAAGTTACGCACACACGAGCTGAATTACTTCACGACGGAGCTTGAAGCTTTAGCCGTCATAAATGCTCTACAAAGTTGGAAGAAATTATTGCTGGGACACAAGATCATAATCAGAACGGATCATAAAGCACTAGAATTCATGTTGAAGTCAGATTTATCAAGCGATAGGATGACAAGATGGACCATGTTTTTGCAACAATTTGATGCCACGATAGTTCATGTACCTGGAAAAGACAACCTTCTAGCAGATATTCTTTCCAGACATCCGATTCCTGAGAGAGATGTGAGAGTTAATGTTATCCAGACAGATGCTGAAGATCAAGAAACGCTGGATAAGTTGAAAAGAATTCCTCTTTTTCAAAAGAAGCATGCACCATTCAGGAACATTTATCGATTTTTATCAGGGAGAATGACGAGGAGGCACGCCTCATACTTCGAAACGAGAAGGAAAGCTAGACACTATATTCTCGTGGGAGAAACTGTATGTAAATACATTGATGCCAGACATACGAAAGTACGAATTGCTATTCCACCAGAACTTATTGTGCCACTAATTTGGTTAGTACACAAAAGTATAGGCCATGGAGGAACTGATAAAACATACTATACCATGTTAGAAAAATTATACTGGATTAATATGAGAGAATCCATAACCATAGTAATCAGATCTTGTGAACTTTGTCAGAAGAACAAATATAATTCTGAACTATTGAAGGAGAAACCTAAAGCGATTATTCCGACGAAACCATTGGAATTGTTTAGTCAGGATATTTTTGGACCTGCAACTAAAGGAGACAGAGGAAACCAGTATGTGTTAGTTACAATGGATGTATTTTCCAAAATTGTAATGCTCAATCCCATGCAGAAAGCAACAACGAGGAATGTTTTATATCACCTGGAGAGGAACATTATTCCGAAGTTAGGAAAACCAGAGAGGCTATTAACAGACCATGGAACACAATTCACTTCTGCAGAATTTCAGGGAGCGATGGATAGGTTGGATATTATTCACCTATTTTCATCAGTCAGAAGCCCAGAGACGAATCCTATTGAAAGAACGATGCTGGAATTTTCAAAGTACATTCGCTTGTATAGTGCAGATAACCATGCGAATTGGGTAAAGATTGTACCTCTAGTGGAATTTTGTATCATTAATACGAGACATGAGAGCACCAACGACATTCCAGTCATGTTACATTTTGAAGAGAAACCGGTACGACCATGGGACGGAATCTTCAATATTCCGGAAGATAACGAACCACCGATGGACCAGAGAATAGAAGAAGCGAGGATCCAGTTGAACAAAGCGGCTGAGAAGAGATTGAAACGTTTAGAAGGGAAGAGATTCAGTGGACCGTTACGAGAAGGAGACCTTGTATTAGTCAGGATTCCTGTGAAAGCTGAAGTACTGAAGAAAGTGTATATCAAATTCAGTAACCTGTTCAGAGGACCATTCAAAGTAGATACAGTCTATGGAAATAATTGCTACAAAATTGTGAGAGTGGAAGATAATAGATCCATTGGAAAATTCAACCATTCCAAGTTGAAAAGATTTTACCCACAGATACAGTAAAGATCAATAAATTCAGTCTCAAGAGCAGAGAAATCACTGGTATTAAAGAAAGTACAGGCTATACTTTACTTTAAATTAGCAACGGGGAAATGCGCCAGAATTTATTGAAGGTCATTACTCAAGAACTGATCGGGAGATGAACCAAGACCCCAGAAAATAAATGAGTGGATAAAAATTTTTATTTATTAAAAATTTGAGTAATATGTGAAAAAACTGTATGGAAATGAGTGAAATACTATAGACCTTATGCATTTATAAAAGACAAGGAAGTAGGAATGATTTAAAGATGGACATATATTCCATTATACGAAAGTAGGAGGTTCACTTTACGAGAAAGATCACGTCACTTGAAGCGAGAGTTACGTCATGAGAGAGGGGAAGAGGCGAAGTTCGAACTGCGGACGGAAGTCAGGAGAGGTGGTAGAAGTTACGTCACACCACGGGAGGAGAGGAAGTGAGACGAGAATTTGAGGAATGCGGAGAGCAGGACGAGAGAGTTCTTTCCAATTGAGATTTGAACGAGAGAAGACCTCGAGCATAAGCGAGTATCTTTATAATAGTGCTACAGTTCACAAAGGTTGGAAGTAAGGAAGAGTGAAATTTCAGTAACTTGGGAGCAAGCTACAACATATATTGCAGTGCTCATGCAAAGTATTCCACACATAGCTAGAAACATTTTCGACAAGAAGCTACTCAATATTTCTACGTGTAAAAGCTTATTTCAACGTTGTATTGAAAATGCTAGTTACAAGGCAGCAACGGGGAGGTCTCAAGTATATTGTCAAGAATATGAATTTTGACATGTGCTAAGTTAAGCATGGGGAAGTTGAAGACTACAAGAATGTCAGTTGAATTCCAGATTCACTAGCATGAAAGACGCTACAAATATCTACGCAAAGCGCAACATCACCGAGCAAAACTCATACTATTCTACGAGAGTTTTAACACACCTTGAGAGACGAAAAAGCTTGTATAAACGACATTATTACACCGTGATGTCTATTCTGAAGAAAACCGATGTCTATTCTGAAGAAAACCGATGTCTATTCTGAAGAAACCATGATGTCTATTCTGAAGAGATGGAGAATCGAAGCCGGCCTACTTGGAGCGAAGGAGAGACGGGAGTTGGCAGAGCTGTTCTCGGCGAGGTCAGTCACCGCGAGCCCAGCTGGTGTTGTCACAGAACCGGTCTTCATAGCAGTGGACGTTGCTATGAACACGTCAAGTTTGGTCTGGAAGGAGCGATGCAAGTATTTTCAGCAGTTCGGCACAAGGTAGTGAGAAAATTGTCTTTTATAATGTAGAATTGTAGTTTAGCTTTGTGATTATCCAATTGACCAACCGCATAATTTTCAACCGCATTATTTTCAACCATATATTTTCAACAGCATTTTTCTTAACTACATTATTTGAAACGTATAATTTTGTCAAAGTAATTACATTTGTGTAGATCTTGTTATTGTGATGTTCATATTTTTTCTACGGAATTATTTGCCGTATTTCTAGGAAAATTTCAGTCACTTGGACGAAATTTTGGGCATAATGATTTTGCTATTAACACTAAGGTTACAGTAAAGTAAAATCATGTAAATATTTTCACACTTGCGTTAGATTTAATTTAATTAAATCTGTTTTATCGCAGCGATGGAATATAAAGGAATTGAGAGGAATAGAAAGGAATTGTTCAGTGTAAATTAGAACCAATTGTATTAAATGAAATTCAGAGCGTTAAAAAAGGAATATAAAGGAATTATTGAAAGGAATTGCATTAAAGAGATTTAGAGCGTTAAAATTGAAAAGGAATTTAGAGTAAACTATTTAAAAGGAATAGAACGTTGAACGAAGTAAAGAAGGAGTAAGATTGTAATTGAAGTAAAATGAAATGTATTGGAGCAAATTTAAGTACAGTATACTTAAGAAGTAACGTCACGAAGTGTAAAGAATATTTCGACAACTCATGATGTTGATTCGAGTGTCAGAAATTTATTATGAACGAAAGTATTACGAAAAGCTTAAACACATATGTCTAATGAAATTTAGAGCGTTAAAAACATAAATGAGTTTGTTAAACAAATATTAATGGAATGAAGTCAAACTTATATCTTTTGTTAAGAATATGAATATTTACTGATATTTCTTGAAAAGTTGTAATAAAATGTAAAGCTGAATTTAAACACGTGAAGAGGAAAGTTAACGAAATTAAATCACAGGGTGATTAAAAAGGTGGAAGTACAGAGATTTATTACAGAAATGAAATTACGAGCACGAGGCGATGTTGTATCAATTATAGAGGAGAAATGTTAAGTAAAGGAAGTATATGTATTGAAGTAGAAGTTTATAGTTGAATTACCGTGCAGATTAAGGAGTTATGAACGTAAAGGAGTTACGTAAGTTTACGAAGGGACGCAGGGGAGTCTCTTAAAATTTGTAGTATTGGATGTAATAATTGTGAAGTTATGAGAGAGTAGTAAAGGAAGATTCTGTACAGGGTGTTTAAGAGAGAAAGTAATTGTTGTATAATTATGGAGGAGAAGTGTGGTAACGAAGGTTAATGCCGTGCACTTGCAGTATTCACGTTTATCAGAAGATTGTTAACTCAGTAAAGAATTTCAGCACTTATTTCAGAATTTCATGATATATAGATAAAGGTAAAAAGGAACAGTGCTTAACTTAAATGTTTGTCACTTATGTTCAATTGATTATGACGAGTATTTATTACTTTCAACACGATAGTTGCGGTGTATGTTTGTTTGAATTTGAATTTGATATTTAAGAGAAATGGAGTAGATGAAAGACTTAAGGGAGGAAGAAAATTTAATCTTCGACGTTATGAAGTGTGAAATTTGAATTTCATAAAAAGATGTATATATGCACATAGTTCATGAATAATTTGAGTAGATATGGAACTACGGTTCATAGTTGAAGCGGACCTGTATAAAATGGGGCAATATTTAATGTCACGCCGTTTCACATTTTCTTACGATAGTAATGCCACGTGCAAATTTATCTTTGCAATTATTTTTGTTGAAGTGTCAGGGAGACACAGTATTGAGGGAGGAAGTCAGTGTTATATGTTTTATTAGCTTAATAAACGGCTAGTGCTTTTTAGCAACTTAGTCAATTTTATCTAAACTGATTCCGTTTTCATTGTCGTCATCGTCGAAAATAGTGCTACGAGGTATAGATACAGGCGCTCACTATAGATTAGACCTTATCACCCCTCGAGATTGGAGTTTCTCAGTTGTTCTAAATGTAAATAATAGTAGAAATTTGTACCTTGTCTAGTAGTACTATTTTCTTTACGAATAATATCTATCCTGTATGTTCCTGGAATTCCCAATTTTACTTAGTAGGCATGATAAGCTTGTGAGCTGGGTAACTTACATGTTTGCAATCCTTTTTCGGGCATTGGATATAAGTATTGATGGGTTTCTTCGGGCGCAGTACGAACTAAACAGAATGTGAGTTGTTAGCTCTTATCTTGCACGTGCACAGGTGAACACTTGTGTGTTAGGTCATATTACACATGAACTTGCATTTTCTCACGTAAGTGCATTTCTCTGTTCCACAAGATACAAATTTGATTGCTGGATTGTATCCTGCACTGTCTATGCGATATAGCTTTGCTAGGTAAATCTCTACATATAGCAATTTTACCACTGCTCTACCTACGCCTTTCGCTCTTTTGGCTTTCTTACAGTGTAGTGTGTGATAGACAGCATTAACTGTATATCAAACCAGTTCACCTTTTTATTTGTAATCCAAGTCATAATTTAAAAAAGACACAAATGTAATCAGTTTTAAACGTTATCTCTGTTTTGTTTTGTTTAATATGTTTATGACATGCATATTAACCTGAAATCGAACCCCCTGGTGAAAAGACTAACAGCTTAACCACTGCACCACCATGCCCTTGTTTCTTAGTTCGACTCGTTCTAGGCCTCAGACCTGGAAATCGAGTTAAGACTACCAGTACAAGAGCTAAAAGTTCTTACCACTGCAACACAAAAAAATAAATGGATAGCTGGTAACATTAGACAACCGGAAATGATTATATTTCTGTTAGCAATGCATTTAGTCAGCAGCCTACTGTCTGAGCACTGACAGCAACACAGTTTAGTTTAGAACAAGCTAGTGTGTGTGTGTGTGTGTTTGTGTGTGTATAGATTATTAGCCTCAAGTATTTAAAGCTTGTTGTGTGTAGCGACCATTTTGTCTCGGTAACCACTAAGCATTTTTGTGTTTCAGCTATCCTCTTTAACCAATCAATTAAGGATAGTCTACTCTTAATTCTTGATAAATCAGAGTTTGCGTACACCGTTTCTCATTTATTAACCCATACCTGCAACCTATACTCTCTCTATACTGCAGTTTCATCTGAAAACAAGTTTCAATGGTAAAAGACTTGTCAGTCACCATACATGTAGCCTACACTAATTCTTTCTCTACCTAGCTATGTTTCATCACACATGGTAAACATCTCACATGTTCGTATCCGATTATTAGTTTATAAAATCTCAGGTCAAAGACCTTGATGTATTGGGTATTTTGGGTAAATGCATTGGCCATGGGAAAGGGTTGACCATTCTAAGTCCTATGACACCTCACATGTTGATATTCGATTATTAGTTTATAAAATCTTAGGTCAATGACCTTGCTGTTTTCAATATTTTGGGTAAATTCATTGGTCATGGAAAAGGGTTGACCATCCTGAGTCCCATGACACCTCACTTGACCCTCTCTGATTATTAGTTAGCGAGATATTAACAAGAGTGTAGTTAGGCCCTTTTGACAAAAATAAATAATACATTCAAAAACAGAATGTCACCTCAAGTCCAAACGACCTCTCATACAAGTCCCATAGCCTTATTGGTTCATGAAATGTTAAAAAGCTAATTACCTCTTAGTTTTGGATCTTTTGGTAATTTAAAAAAACTCATCTATAAATCTGTATTCAAAAAGCCCGCCCTCTTACAAAAAACCCAAGTGCACATGCGTAAAAACAAAAAACAAACATGTTAATTCATAGTAGCGATCGGCTCATAGCCTGCGTTTCATGTGGAACAACGTTTAATTTCATTATAGCATTAGGGGTCATGAGCCAGTCAAAAGGGGCCGGTCTAAAGGGATTAGTCAAAAAGGACCCGTCAACAATGTGCCGTCAACAATGACCTGTCCACAGGGACCCGTCCACAGGGACTCGTCCACAAGGACCCGTCCACAGGGGCCTGCGTGTGCGTGCGGGGGAACATACGATTACGTCAGCAAATCATCTCATCTAGTTTCAAATTTAACCACTATGGCGCGTGCAACACACTGGAAGTGCGTGGGAACATACGTTTACGTCAGCGAAACATGAACTCACTTGTCTGTTGTATGAGTATCAGTTTAGTAGTGGCATCATGCAGCAAAAGACGTTTACTTACACAATCTATCATTATGGTAAGCGTTTTTTTCTTATCATTATGGAAATCTCCTTATTAGGACCCGTCCACAGGGACAGGCGTGTGCGTGCAGGGGAACATACGATTACGTCAGCAAATCATTTCATGTAGTTTCAAATTTAGCCACTACGGCGCGTGCAACACACAGGAAGTGCGTGGGAACATACGATTACGTCAGCGAAACATGAACTCACTTGTCCGTTGTATGAGTATCAGTTTAGTAGTGACATCAAGCAGCAAAAGACGTTTACTTACACAATACATCATTATGGTAAGCTTTTTTTCCTTATCATTTGGAAATCTCCTTATTAGAATAAAATGTTATAGTGGTTCTGGTCACTTATAGTTAAACTGTTATAGATATGATTTTTTTTGTTTCTTTATAGGCTACTACAATAAATATTCTCAATGCTATGGGGGCAGAACTGTTGATTAGAGAGGAAAAAAGCTCACTGAATTACCAATGCATACTCTTTTCCATATCATTAACATTCGAAAAGTGGACACAATGTATGGTGAACGTGTACTATGTGTTAGTGAAAATTTTCAGACATTCCTTTCTACACGTTTTTATGATATATCAGAAAGTGTGCTCGAGGATCTAAATCGTAGTGGACATTCTCTATATCTAATTTATGAGGGTATAAAATCAATAGATGTATTGTACATTCTGACTTTGAAGTTAGGTTAGGTTAGGTTAGTTTAGGTAAGGTGGGATTTGGTTAGGTTAGGTAAGGTTAGGTTAGGTTAGGTTAGGTGGGATTTGGTTAGGTTAGGTAAGGTTAGGTTAGGTAAGGTTAGGTGAAGTTGGGTTAGGCAGAATGGCTGCGGTATGAATCAAAAGCCAGCTCCTGTCAGTTTTGCCTCACAAGGTTGAGTGTACCCATTCCAACCCTCAGCCTAGAATTAAATTTCTTGACAGAGACAGGACTCGAACCCGAGCCTCCACTGTAACAGCTAAAAATGCTAGCCACTACACCATAAAGTGGGGCAATATAAGGCTGGTCTTGATTATACATGATCCATAAATAATTACCTAACAATAATAATAATAATAATAATAATAATAATAATAATAATAATAAATAATAATAATAAATATATCATTTAGCAACTACATAGCCGACCTCTCCCTGGGTTCTTTTACATGCCAACATCGTATGACATGCGTGTCTTAATTTTTGCCGCCTTTCAAAAATCACTTACCACGACCAAGAGCGAACCTGCAAGCTTGGGGTTGGTATTCCAACACGATAACCACTCACCCACCGTGGCAAGCTATCAGTCAATAATTACCTTATAAAAATTATTAATAATATTAATAATAATTGATACGTGCAAGGGCTCGTCCCTACCATTTCAAACATGTATATACCCTTGGATTGTAACATCTCGACATCTGAAACGACCGCCTGGTGACTTGCTTCCCATTTTGAACACGAGATGGTAGCACCTGTTGGACTTTGGAAAGATTTCAAATAGTTCCTGTCTCCCCACTAGGTAGTGTGGGCTGCGCCTTATAAAACTCTTTATACGCATGACATAATTGAAAGACAATCATATTCTTCGTTTTAAAACAAATGCCGGTGTATTCATGATACCGCCAAATTATGAACTTATTTATGCCATTGTTGTTTGATGTGTCTTTCTCTGATTGGACAATATTATTTACATGTATACAGTTCGGATTTGACATGCAAAAAATTCTCCGCCATTTTGTGTAGGCCATTAGCGGTCGTGAAGAAAACATCAAGCCGACTGGTCGTGAAAGGTGTCTCCGTTGATGGGGGCTTTTGGCCCCCATTCTCTACGAAATCTAAATTTATTCAAGAAAAAGGGAACGCCTGTGCTACATAAGGTTTAATTTCATCGTTCCGCCGTGAAGAGGAAATGTGCAAAGTTAATCGCAACTGGATGCGATCGAGTGCTGTCATCTACACGAGGCATGGGCGTGTTAGCCATTTTCAAGGCAACTTACTGCCGCATTTTTTTATTTTATTTAAAATGTGTTAGTTTTTTTTTTGTTTTCATTTGTGTCTCCGCTGTGAAGTTTTAAGGTACGTTTTTTAAAATTTAATTTATCTAATTATTTTATTTTGGGAGCTCCAATTTTGGCCGTGTATGAATGTTGATCTTCTGTTATGTTTTGGCTTGTAGGCCTAAAATTTCTTTTACGTTTTAATAACGTTTCCTTGTATATATTAAGTTTGTTATTATTTTTTACCTTCTGGAGACACATTTATTAGTTTATTTTACGTTTATACTATTATTTATTTTCATTTGGCAAGCTTGGGATTGTCATTTTTTTAAAATCTATGTAAGATCCGTCCAGTTTTAAAACGACTTGCATTAATAGTTTTTAGATGTAATTGTTTTTTTTTCCGCCGTTCATTTCCTTCTGCTAATGTTTAAATTTAATCTTATTAATTGTTTGCCGTAATTTCGATCAGGCATGCCGATTCCTTGTGTTTTGTGGCCATGTTATGAAGTGATGCTTTATGGTCTCATGGTCAGTCGATAGGCGTCCTCCGCGAAGCACTAACGTGTTGTGTTAACTTAAGATATTTTATTTTTATTTTAACATGGATCTACGCATGCCGGATCGCTATTGCATTCCATTGCAAATTGTCAAGCCCTTTCTCAGTATGTTATGCATGTAATATTTATTTTAACCTTTGGGCTGTTTTACATTTTAATTTTAATTTAAGTCTTTTCTTCTCCTTTGGCCTTGCAAACAAGCATGTTTGGCGGTCTCTTTAATTCATTGTAAAATATTGGCGGCTGATGCATGTTCTTTCTCTGGTGGAGGTGTTCTTTAAATTTTTAATATTAAACCTTTTATTTATCCATTTTTAATCTTTTGTTGTGGCATTATTTCACCGACGGCAGTTCCGTTGGTTTTTGGAGGGGTGTCTGTACGATAACCTGTGTGTGTTGTCCCCTTCTCCATCTTCCTTCCACCCCTTTTGGAGCTCTTCTGTTGGGACTTGTCTTCTGGAGGTGATTTTGCTGCGGAAGTGACCCGGACCCCTGAATACAGGTAAGTTGGCCCATCCACGCTCCCCGTACTCGTCTCATTCTGGTGAAGCAGAGCGTTGGTTATCGAGTTACCGACGTGCTGCTGGCCAGTGCCGTTCATTTGGGGTCACATTCTGGTAGCAGAGCGTTGGTTATCGAGTTACCGACGTGCTGCTGGCCAGTGCCGTTCATTTGGGGTCACAATAATAATAATAATAATAATAATAATAATAATAAATAATAATAAATATTCCATTTAGCAACTACATAGCCGACCTCTCCCTGGGTTCTTTTACATGCCAACATCGTATGACATGCGTGTCTTAATTTTTGCCGCCTTTCAAAAATCACTTACCACGACCAAGAGCGAACCTGCAAGCATGGGGTTGGTAGTCCGACACGATAACCACTCACCCACCGTGGCAAGCTATCAATCAATAAATACCTTATACAAATTATTAATAATATTAATAATAATAATAATAATAATAATAAATATTCCATTTAGCGACTACACGGTCGAACTCCCCCTGTGTCATTATTCACGGTCTCAGGGCGTGGCGGCCATTTTGCGCATTAGCCCCTGTGCCAGCTCTGAATGACCCCTCCATAAGAATAACATAGGGCTGGTTGCGCGCGGCCGCCATCTTACGCATTAGCCCCTGTGCCAGCTTCGGCCTATATATCCTACTGTGGTGCGTTGTGTGTTTTGTTGTATTGAACTTTCACACTGGGAAGAAGGGAATGATCCCTTTAGAGACCATTTGCGATGGTCTCCTTGTTGTCCTTACATGCTTGGAAAACAAGCGCCTAACATACCAGTGTATCCATTTTACCGAACCACGAGGCCATTCGCTACTACTTACGTTGCTGAATCACAAATAAATAATAATAATAATGATGTATTACCAGCCAACGTTAGTTTCGATATATGTGGCCCATATGCCATAGACAGTGTTGAATTGGCATGTGCTTTTGAAAAATTGGGAGTTTTCAAGACTAAAGCGCTAGCACACCCAGAGTACTGGTCTGTTGAAAAACTTTTAAAATCTTATAAAAATGTTCGGCAATTATTATTAAAACACCTTACAAAACAGCTAAGAGGACCTGGATTATTTTATATTGGCGAAGGGGATAAAACAATGTGATTTCATTGTGGATTTGCTTTAAAGGATTGGCAAATGACTGATGACCCTTTTGTGGAACACGCTCGTTGGTTACCTAACTGTAGATACATGGTGTTGCTTAAAGGTCATGAATTTGTGAACACTATTCGTAACGAAAACGTAATTCCAACACAAGACATAAAAGTGCCTTTAGAGCTGGAACACTCGGTGCAAATACATAAAGGTGAAAAAAAGATGTGTCTCACGAACAGATACTAAAGTGTGACCAACAGTTATGTAAAATTTGTTATCATGAAGAACTAGGTGTTGTATTTTTCCTTGTGGACACTTGATAGCCTGTGTCAAGTGTGAATTAGCACATTTATTTACTAACTTTATATACATATTTTTTGGTTTCATCATAATATTTTTAAAGACAACACAAAAAACTAAAACATTGTTATTCTATACACATATTTTCTTTCTTTTTCAGTCTATTGTCATGACTTATATCGTCCATTATTTTTTGACATTTGTTTTTTTATTTAATTAAAACGAACCATGAACCTATGGTTTTTAAAACCTTCGTAAATTAAGTTTACAGGTTGCACAGCATTATTTACTTCATCAAAAACACTCTCCGTCATCTCATTAAACCGTGTTGGCAGAAATGTCTCAAAATTTTCTCATGCACAAAGTACACGATCACCATATGTTGTTAACAATTTCCGAATCTTGATAATGCGGAATGGAATATGCGTTGGCAATTCGCTGAGCTTATTTTTTCTATGCCACATGCTTGTTCCACAGCATTCAAAACATTCATTGTAATAGTCTATAATCAAAACAAAAGCATATCTATTACACACTACAACAGCTTGTAATAATATTGTGCATATGGGTATTTTGCACTATGCATTGCTAATAAATTATACTATTTATGCAAGAAATGCCCTAACTGTAGCAGACACTACGTTTCTGCATATAGCAAATTTGTTAAGTGCTAATGCACACTTGGCACTGGCAATCAAGTGTCCACAAGGCAAAAATACAACACCTAGATCTTCTTGATAAAATTTTTACATAAATGTTGTTCACACTTTTGTAACTGTTCGTGAGACACATCTTTTTTTCACCTTTATGTATTTGCACCAAGTGATCTAGCTCTAACGGCACTTTTATGTCTTGTGTTGCAATTTCGTTTTCTTTACGAATAGTGTTCACAAATTCCTGACCTTAAAGCAACACCATGTATCTACAGTTAGGTAACCAACGAGCGTGTTCCACAAAAGGGTCATCAGTCATTTGCCAATCGTTTAAAGCAAATCCCCAATGAAAACATATTGTTTTATCCCCTTCACCAGGATAAAATAATCCAGCTTTACTTAGCTGTTTTGTAAGGTGTTTTAATATTAATGGCCAAACATTTTTATAAGATTCTAAACGTTTTTCAACAGACCAGTACTCTGGGTGTGCTAGCGCTTTAGTCTTGCAAACTCCCAATTTTTCAAAAGCACATGCCAATTCAACAAAGTCAATTGCATATGGGACACATATATCGGCACTACCGTTGGCTGGTAATACATCATTATTATTATATATTTGTGATTCGCAAATGGTCTCTAAAGGGATCACCCCCTTCTTCCCAGTGTGAAATTTCAATACAACAAAACACACAATGCACCACATCCTCTCGGTTCAAGTAATAAAATCCGGCTCCAGCAAGTTTATGTGCTGATAAAAAGCCTACAGGCCAGGATTCAAATGTTAACCAACGATCGTTTTCTGATTTTAAATCTAACCCACATGGTAAACCGACTTGCTCACTTGTTGTATTTGGTACTAACGCCATGTGTTATAATAAAACTTTTTTATTTTTATTGCAAGTTATTAACGTTGCACAAGAGCACAGAGTACTTTTAAAACATAATGTATGCTTGCTGACTGTCTGTTCACTACCTTAATGGTGCATGACCACACCTAAAAACAAAGAAAATAACCCATCACTCAATCAATCAATACTTGTAAATAAAACTTGAACGTTAATTAGCATTAAAAAGATCAAAACGCCATTAGGAAACTAAACAGTATGTTGTCATGAACAGTAACCCATCTACTTCATTTTTTTATAAACTTGCAGTCATTCACATCCCCCTTTGATGGATTTGTAAACAACAAGATATGAATGTCATGTCGGTTTGTCTAGATTATCTTGTTGAAACCTGTGGATATTCGTTGAGTCCAAAGGGAACCGCCCTTCAGTTGAATATAAATTTTTGTTTTCAAAAATCCCAATAAGGACTTGTACTTTTCCCGGTCAACAACCAATATGGTCTTCTACCGGTTGCCAATACATAGCCATTAATCAAGAAAGCAATCATCGTCCCAGTCATGTACAGGTAATTATTTTTTTGTATAGAGTTTTCAGTAGTGGTAAAATGGGATAGCATTTTAAGTTAGGCTTACCTGAGTTTTCAATAGTTCACTGCTTGGGAACAATGGTTGCAATCTAGTGCGTCTCGGGTTTTCAGCGACTGCTACAGTGCTAAAGCTTTTCTTTCCAAGTTTCTAAAAATGAATAAAATAAACCGTCAGAAATAGCTAAATTCATGTTAATACATGCATTTCATAAAATAAAATCAAAAATATCAAACGAAAAATGAAACAAGTTAGTTTTAAAAAACTCACCTTAACTTGTACTGGCTTTATGCTGTTTCCTTCTAGTGGGCTCAAAGGTGCAATGGTTTATTCTCTCTCAGACATGTAAGGTACTTATACCGGTTATATGCAAGCAAATAAATAAAAAAAGTCATTAATTAACTTATCAATAACTACAAATTTAAGATTCATTAGTATTACTTTATTAAAATAAACATTAATATGTACTTACCTAAAAATAAAAGGATTTTTATTCCACAGCTCTACTGTATACGTCCGTTTCCTAAAATGGCAAGTGCTTCACTAACGCAATCCTTATCAGTCTGCTTAGCAACAAAGAGAATTGCATTTTCTGAGCATTTTGTCCTTCAACTCATCTGTGTCTCTCACATGTTTCCCTCGCCTCCCCACATTCCTCAAGCGCGATATGATACGCGTACCTTATACTAGTTTCATGTTTTTAATAAGGAACAAAAATGGCTGCCTATTATACATCGGTAGTATGACTGTCTAGGAACCAACATGGCGGTCTCTGCTTAAACGTCACAGCTGCTAGCCACCATGAGGCAAGTATCCTGACACTGCACTTCCTGCCTGAATGCACATTCCTGTCTTATCAGCAGCAGCAACAACTCTGACAAGGCATCTGGCTAGGTACAGTATTCAGTTTCCGGCCAGAAGGACTGTGTGTGTTAATAATGAAAACGTGTGTGTCTTATACATTTTAATGTAAAAATCATTAGCAATCGGCCATACTCAATACATGACCATGTTAACCACATCCTTTTTCCACGTCCAAAAATCACTTGGTCATATCCTACAACCGTCTGCTGTGTCAGAGAGCGGTCTCGCTCATCACCGTTGACTAAAACGTTAAGTTCCCCTTCATGGTAAAAATTCCTAGCACACTTAACACATTTTCAAATATTCGCCTCCATCCGTTATAGGAAATATTACAAAACCAACCGTAATAAGCCGCCGCGCCATCTCACCAAAACTGCAATTCATTTCTTCCGGGCACGGTCACCGTGGTAGACAACAGGCTCGTTGAGAAACATAACAGCAGTATCATCTCTCTCAACGTCCACTTTACATTTACAATTTAAAATTATTTAAAATAATAATATTTTTTGTTTCATCGTTAGGGCCCCTATCTCAACAATTATTATCATTTGTCATGTTACTGATCAGCAATTACTAACATGTTTAAAGATCGCCATGAGGGATTTTTTGAAATATTTGCCTTTATTCGTTTGTCATAGCAAAAATATCGGAAAGGGACCCCTCGTTCTGTCGTTCTGCCATACATCGCCCCGTCGAAAATTCCATTTCCTGTATTCACCATGGCCAGTCATAGCCTCGTTGTAATACATGCCTTGCGCTACCGGCTCTCTGTCGACAAACACTCTCTATTTTAAAATTTTTAAAAAGTTTTAAAATGCATAGTTTTTGCCTTAGAGACTTGACATTTAATGTGGGGGTAGAAGGGGTAGGGGCCTTTCATTTATGTCAAACAAACTATTTGTAGAATTCCTAGTCTCTAAAATATAAGAATTTCTAAATTACACTGTTTTCAAAAAAATTTAAAGGATATTTTTTAATAAAAATAAAAAGACATAGAGACCATTCGTTTGCACCATGGCACAACGTTCTATTAAGTTTGGTTTTCAAACTATCGCCTACTTTCAAAAACAAATAAAAAAATAGTACAAGTCGTCCATAGAAAAGCCCTCGTCAGCTCGGGTCCTACGACACCTCATTCGTTAAAATCCGACCATGCCTTAGCAAATTATCGCCAATGTTCGCGAGAATGTAGGCTATCATTTTTTTTATCCTACACAATTGAAACTTGCTGTCCACCTAGAGGGCATAGGCACCTTTCTTTAAGGTCAAACAGACGTGTTTCTAACATTCACCGTTTACAAAATAGCGCCAATGTCAAAAACAAGAATTTCCATTTTTTAATATACCGACACACATTCTTAGCAAAGAGGACGTCACCCCAACGCCAACAATACCTCGTTTGCTAAAATCCGATCATGCGTTCGGGAGATATCGCCAATTTTTTTTATGAAAGTAGCGGGCGACACTACTTCCGTTACCCCAATACTACAATTTTATCCTAGAGACTTGAAATGTATTTTAGGGATAGAGAGGGTAGGCCCTTTTATTTAATGTTAACAAACTCTTTTGTAAAATTCCTAGTTTCCAAAATATAGGTATTTGAAAATTGGATTAAAAAAAACATGAAAAATAAAAAAGTGTTATTATAAAAAATAAAGGACATAAAGACCATTTGTTTCAACCATGGCACAACGTTCTATCATGTTTGGTTTTTAAAGTATCGCTTATTTTCAGGAACAAAAATTTTCAAAACATTTTTGAAAAATATAACAAGTCGTCCATAGGAAAGAGGACGTCAGCCCGAGTCCAACGACTTGTCTCATACCCATGGTTTCTCGAAATATACATAAAAGGTCAGCGTATCCGAGCGGCTCGTGTCACTGTTTAGAATACCCCTCACTCTCCTGCTATCTCATCCTCTTCAATTCCTGCTCCCTCTTCATTACATGATTCTCATCTCTTTAACTCCATACAAACGCTCTATGTAAGCTTCCTGTCTCTTTATCTTGTCTTCTCTAACTGTTAGAGGTTTTCTATCTGAGACCGTAATATTACAGCACTTAGGCTTCCTTTCCCCACAAGTATTCTCAATTCTTCAAGAAGTTGTATCTACTCTTCCAACTTTCAGTCAATTTAGTGGCACATTTCTCACTGAAATAAATTTCTTTCGCTTCCTTGGGTTTCTTGTTTACCTCATTATCTAGCCTCCTCCTTTTCATCTCCTGCATTCTTGTCCCTTTGCCTTTCGGCCATTAATTCTAGAGTATCCTGAGTGATCCACGGTTCTATACGAATGATTTCTTCAGTTGATTTTGTTGTTTCATTCTTCAAATTTGCCAATTTCTTTGTATTAGAGGTTTGTATAGGATTCTTCTTTAGTCCTTCTCTTAAATCTTTGTTCGCATTGTTCTCATTCAATTTTTCTAATGCCCACCTTTTTGGCTTTTGACTTTCTCCAGTTTCTTTGGCTTTAATCAGAATTCCCTTACAGGAATTCAAAATCTTTGCTGAAAACTCTGGGTTTCCTATTTTAAAAACCCTTCCCAATGTGATTGATATTTGTCCTTCCACTGTCACTGATTACTAAGTTATGACAATAATCCGCAAAACAGTCAACCCTAATATGCTCTAAGAATTGTAATTTGCGTGTTATAATAATCATTGTGACTGGTAGACGCAGTAATTAACCAGAATCAAATACTGAAGATCTTGTCATCCGATTCTTTTGCGCGAAGTAGCATATGAGAAGTGCTAAGTAAGGAAAGATAAATAGGGGGTGGGGCCTAGTTATATCATGTTTCAGAAGTAGGGCGCGACAAAAATAGTTAATCATTGTGTATATTCTTCTATTGTGGTTATTGAATAGAGTGTTAGTTCCGTGAGCCTACTACCTCGATCATTCCTTTCACCTTCTCCGAATTCTCTCAGTATCTTTCGTCTTTCTTCCTACCACAGCATTCCAATATCCAATTACTTTAACGTTTCCGTCACCCTTGACCTGCCTGAGAATTTCATTGTTTATAACTTCCTCATCACCAGCTTCACTGGTAAGCATATAGACTTGTATTCCTGTGGTGCACGGAGGGTTTGTATTGATGTTGGCTGAAATAATTTGTTCATTTTACTGCTCATAATAATCCTCCCTTGTACAACTTCCCTATTCAAGTTTCCTGCTTAGCCGTTGGTTGATTTGGTGCTAATGATCCTATAGTCTCCTGGACAGAAATCCTGTTCTTCCTTCCAGCGCACTTCACCAATCCCAAACTAACCCAACTTTAAACTGTCCATTTCTCTTTCGGCGTTTCCACTCCCATTCAGACTTCTAACATTTCGCATTTCGATCCGTAGAATATCTGATTTCCTGGTTGTTGGGATATACTACGGAACGGTTTATTAGTGACGTTATCTGGCAATTCAGGCCATCGGCACTTATGTCATTATTGTACTTCACCCATCATCTGTCGTTACCTTGATGTCAGCCTGACCTGTTGCTATGTGTGGTGTTCTCCTTATGTAGGGAGGCACTTCCTACACTTGTGAATTATTTTATCGTTGTGAACTTTTCCATTTACCGTAATATAAAATAATTATTGTTTTCTCGTTCAGTTGTTTATTTAATTACATTGCCTCATTGCGTGTGCTACGTTGTATATTTTCGCAAACCACACTGCATAAAGGTGATTAACTGAAATGATTACTGTATCGTATTTTGGTATGTTCGAATGCATTTGTCTTTTCTCTCTCCCTATTGTAGAGCTTCCTAGATGAGCGGCAATATATCTTACTTTCAGGAGGTTCTGGACGTGGTAGGGTGGTGTGTCTTTGCATCGCGTTCTTTGCTACACTATCCATACGCTCTGATGTCCTGGGATATATGTCAATTGCCTCCTTTTTTTACTCTGTGGTGTGGAATATTTTGGCCATGTGCTCTGTGCTGTGGCGGTTTCACGTGCTGGGTCAAGGTTTTAACCTGATCTGTCTCATTCTATTTAAACTTAAGTAAGGTGATTCTTATTTATGTTTCACCAAGGAATTATACTCAAGTGTGTTGTGTGAGCTTATGGTGTGTTTCATACACAATTCTGAGCCATATTTTCTCCATATCTTATTCCACTGCTCTCTTCCCAGTTTCTGTTATTCTTCTCAAGTACATTAGAGGCTGATTACCCAGATGTTAGGTCCCTTAAGAAAACAATCATCATCTCATGTAATGTTTTTCCGTTTTATTTTCCATATATTATTACTTAATTATATTCAGCAGTGTACGTCCTTCACAAAATTCCTGCCCTTGTCTATGGTATACGTACTTCACCTTAACGTTGATATTTATTTATCTCTCACTTCGAATTGTACTTTTACAAACGTTTAGCGCCAAAGTTTCAAGCGTCTCACTGCTCTTCTTGAATAGGCGTCAGCTGCCCTTAATCTTTCTCTTTATTCTATTTCAGTTTCCAGTAATCAGACGTTAGTACTTTTTCTATTGCGGAGATCTTGATGTGTCTCCTTTCCTCACTTCCCTTCACATAAAGCAATGTTTAACAACAGTTCGTCCATGAGAGCCTCGGGAGGGGTCCATGGGAAAAAAGGGTTTGGCAGCACATTTAAATGAGTTGCCAACAAATTGGGATTTTGTAAGGGATGTAGATTTAACGATGACATTTTTAGTGGAGTGCCTAAACTAGGAAATTGGGCCATGGTGCGTTACTTGGAAGTGATGTTTATTCCATCCATAAACAATGCACAATCCCCGAAGACTGGAAAAGAGCTACGGTAGGTACAATATATACGAGAGGGAGCAGACTTGAATTAGGCAATCACGTCCTTCGTATATAAACATTTGGAGCATCTCATTTGCGGGAACAGTGGTAAGGTTTCTCATTATATAATGATAGGAAATATGGATTTCGGAAGGTAACTCATTCTAGAGCCAGATGCTATAACGTTTTCAAGATATTGGTGAATCGTTAGACAATAGAATTTAATTCGGCGTTGTGTATATAGATATTGCGGGGGTGTATGATGTACCGCATGACATACTACTCTATAAAATAGCTGGTGTGGGAGACGCACTTATGTGCTGCAGTTAAAGTAGGAGCAACGAGCAAAGTGCTCTTACTCCCGCTGTAGTGCATGGACTCGCCTGCATACGAAAACATTTCCGTACGCATGCGCCATCAGGTAATAGTTGCGGTATAATCGTCGCTGTCCTCTATTATCGCTACCGTTCATGCTCCCCTCCCTTTCCCATACGTTGGAACCTGAAATATAATAATATTATTGACTTTAAGTTCCTTTTAACTACTGAGGCTTTCAGAGGTGCAGAGGTACAAAAGTCTTAGCCTTTAACGTGCTATGTTCTTAGACTTTAGTGGAACACGGGTTATTCCCAATTCACGCAGGTCTTTTCCTACCTCGGCGAACCACGACACCTTGGTTTTCTTGATAAGAAGAAAACTGAAGATCCTATTGCTCAAACCTTGTAGAACTCATACGAGCATTGTGGCCTTAGAAAACTATCCTTCTCTTACGAATGGTGTCCGTGATCTTTTTTACATGAGAGTAGAGTTCATGATTGTGTCGTCATCTGTACTCACCATTTTCTAAGATTGGACCTAGGATTTTTCTCAAGATCTACTTTTCTCCTATTTCTAGCTTCTCGATCATACCCTTTCTACTCAAAGCAAGGCATTCGGAACCAAATAAAGCCTCCGGTCGTATTACTGTGCAGTAATGGATATTGATTTCTTTTTGTAGACATTTTTAGCCACTTTTCATGTTATGAAAAAAATAGGCTTATGAGATCACCTTTTGTCCGTGTGTCTCTCTGTGTGCGTGTGTGTGTGTTTGTGATGGTGTGTGTGTCCCTTATAAATTCTAAACAGCTGGAGCGATTTCAATGAAACTCGGTGAGATCATAGCACCATTCTGGCCGACCCCAACCTTCAAATTGTATTGTCTCTCACCAATCCAACATGACAGCTGTGCGAAATATTTCACAGCATTCTGTATCTCCGAAACTATTACAGATATCACCCTGAACATTTGTACGGTGATAAAGGGAACTGCTAGAAGTTCACCTATGAGACTAATAAATCCAGGTATCTACAAAACCAACATGGCGGCCAAGCGAATTTGAGACTTTAAATAGACTTTTCTCGCGATTTAACCATCCAAATGTAATGAAACATGGTACAGCACATGTTTATACACATAGCAATGTACTGTCGTCTAATTGTGTTCAATTGTTTACATAACCTCAAAATGGCGGCTGTGCGAAATATTTTACTGGCATTCAATATCTCCGAAACAATTTATGATATCACCTTGAAATTTTGTACGGTGGTAAAGGGCACTGCTACAAGTTTATCTATATAAGTTTCAAAAACCTGTAAAGTACAAAACGAACATAGCGGCGAAGCGAATTTGAAACATTTTAGTAGACATTTCTCGTGATTTAACCATCTGAGCGCAGTGAAATGTGGTACAGTAAATCAGTAAACATATTGTAATGCACTGGCATCTATTTTAGTTCAATTGTTTACATAATCTCAAAATGGCGGCTGTGCGAAATTTTAAAATTATTTTTTTATTTCTTGTGTCGTAATCATGCGATCGATATGAAATTTTGAATAATGAAACTACGCAATAATTTTCCTTTAATTGTACATAACTCTATGGCCTATACATGTAACAATCCAAAATGGCGAGCATCTGAAATATTTTGACGGTTCTCAATATCTACGAATCCTTTACAGCAATCAAACGAAATTTGTTATGTTCATAGAGACTTATATGACTTTCAGTAACCTGGTGAGCACAAATCCAACATGGCGGCGACGCGAAGTAAAAATATTTAAAAGGACGTTTCAGCCGATTTAACCATCCGAGTGCTTTGAAACTTTGCACGTTTAATGCTTATACAAATGTTAATCCAATGGCATCTAATTTATTTCAATTGTTTTCATAACCACAAGATCGCAGCTGTGCGAAATTTTAAAATCTCGTTTTTACTTCTTGTGTCCTAATTATGCGATTGAAGTCTGAATACCACACGTACACAGTAATCTTCATGTAATAGTACATAAATAAAATCCAACCTGGCGACAATCTGAAATATTTAGACGGTTCTCAATATCTACGAATCTACCACAACAATCAACCTGAAATTGTGTATGTTGATAGAGGCAATTAACATGAGTAGGATATATGAAAATAGGCTGTATAGTTCTTCACGGAACTACTTGTCAGTTAGCTGATATGCCGTTTCCATTTTTCTGATCCGTGATGTAAAGCCTTGTTTCTCCTAGGTGTTGGGATCTTTCCACTCTCCAAGCTATTTATATTTCTCTGTTCGTTTGATTTTCCCTTCTCCTACCGCTAGCACTTTGGGTGCTGACTTAATGTTTGCTATAAATTCCGTTTTCTCGAAGAATATCTGGAGTCCAGCATTTTCAGCTTGTGCCTTCAGTGCTCTGATTTGTTCTACGGCTGTTTCTAGAGAGTCAGAAACAATTACAAGGTCGTCTGCAAAGGCCAGACTATCAACCGTCAGATTCATACTTTTATAACCAAGTCTAACTCCATTTTCAACTCCTTTATTACCCATTCTTTTCCGCCACTCACGGATGACCTTCTCGAGTACGCAGTTGAAAAGTAAAGGCAAGATTCCATCTGCTTGCCTAACTTATCTTTATGGGATTTTATTGGTAATTCAACATTTACAGCTGTGATTTGAACTCTTTGTCGGCTCGTAGAGCCATGTTCAGCTTTCATCCATGCTAACAGTGTTGCCAACCATTGAGTCCACTTCGCCGTGAAATCGAATTACTCAGTATCACGGTGGCACCATTAGTATGAACCCAAAAATGTAATATATAATCGATAATACTCCCACTTTGCCTACCGTTTCCGATACCACTGAAACTGTGTTGCGGCACGCAGGTCATCACAAGCAAAACAATTTAGGTATCACAGCCATGTGGAACATCTATTCATTGGTCAACGTAAAGAACATTCGGAAAAGAAATTTTGCCAGCTTAAGGAAACGTTGCGATGTGCATTGCAATATCTTGTACTCTTACAACAATCAGGAAAAGTGTGGACTATGTTCTGGCATGGGCGCTCGCAGTGCCCCACCCCCCTCTGGAATCTTAAGAATTAAAACGATATAAACATCAGACTGAGAACAAACGTTCTTTTCAAAGTTCTTGCAGTATTCTAATTGATATTTTGCTAACCTTCCATCGGGCGCAACATTAAATATACCGGCAGAGAGCGCATTAAGCCTGTCTGGCACACCTCAGAAATCTGAGTTAAAAAATACAATATTTGCTGAAGAACATTTTTGCTACAATAGTGGATACACTTATTTGTTCTCTACATATTTTGCAATGGTGCATGATCAGGCGCAATCTGCCTGGCAGATCACTTATGAAACAGCAGCAAATGGGCCAATATGGACTTGAATGTCATGTGAAAAGAAGATACTACTGAAAGGTGGAAGTACCTTCGCCTCTGCGAATGACGAATATGAAATAAGAATTTACTCGTGTGTCTGTCAGATCAGTTGCACTCACCGGAAGGTTAAAATCATCCTCTTTCAGTTTTGCTGTGGTGCTGGTGTGGTTTCGCTTTATATAAGACACTTGAGTATTATCAGAAACTTAAAACGTGGTTTTCAAGTTCCTCTTGTCTGTTATCCGAAATGTAGGGAATGGAGAAGGTTCTCCAAAATATCACCAGGGTTTCAAAGGGTATGTAAAATTTGGTGCAATTTGGTGAAACGGTGCAGATTTGTGCCAAAGGGCCTAAATACAGGGAATGGAGTGGTCTGTCCAAAATTTCATGTAGACTGTGTTACTCGTCGGGTTCCAAAGGGTAATTATGTAAAATTTATTTCAGATAGGTGAAACGGTGAAGATTTGTTACAAAGGGCCTAAATGCAGGGAATTGAGTGGTCTGTCTGAAAATTAAAGTGGACAGTGTTACTCGTCGGGTTCCATAGGATAAGTAAGGACAATTTGGTTCAGATCGGTGAAACGGTGTAGATTTGTGCCAAAGGACCTAAATGCAGGTAAATTTAAAAAGGACAGTGTTACCCGCAGGGTTCCAAAGGGTAAGTATACAAATTTTAGTTCTGATCGGTAAAACTATGTAGATTTGTGCCAAAGGGCCTAAATGTGGGGAATGGAGTGGTCTGTCCGAAATATAATGTGAACAGTGTTACTCGCATGGTTCCAAAGGGTAACTATGCACATTTTGGTTCAGATCGGTGAAACGATGTAGATTTGTGCCAAAGGACCTAAATGCAGGGAATGGAGCGGTCTGTCCGCAATTTCAAGCAGACAGTGTTAATCGCAGGATTCCAAAGGGTAAATATACAAATTTTGGTTGAGATCAAAGAAACGGTGTAGATTTGGGCTAAAGGGGCTAAATGCTGGGAATGAAGTGGTCTGTCCGCAATTTAAAGCAGACAGTGTTACTCACAGGGTACCAACGGGTAAGTATACGAATTTTGGTTCTGATCGGTGAAACGTTGAGATTTGTGCCAAAGGGCCTAAATGCAGGGAATGGGGTGGTCTGTCCGAAATTTTAAGTGGACAGTGTTACTCGCAGGTTTCCAAAGGGTAAGTATACAAATTTTGGTTCAGATCGGTGAAACGGTGCAGATTTGTGTCAAAGGGCCTAAATGCAGGGAATGGGGTGGTCTGTCCGAAATTTTAAGTGGACAGTGTTACTCGCAGGATTCCAACGGGTATGTATACAAATTTAGGTTCAGATCGGTGAAACGGTGCAGATTTGTGTCAAAGGGCTTAAATGCGGGGAAGGGGTGGTCTGTCCGAAATTTTAAGTGGACAGGGTTCCCCGCGGGGATCCAAAGGGTAAGTATACAAAATTTGGTTCAAATCGGTGAAACGGTGTAGATTAGTGCCAAAGGGTCTAAATGCAGGAAGTGGAGTGGTCTGTCCGAAATTTAAAGTTGACAGGGTTACCCGCAGGGTTCCTAAGGGTAAGTATACAAATTATGGTTCAGATCGGTGATACGGTGCAGATTTGTGCCAAAGGGCCTAAATGCTGGGAAGGGGGTGGTCTGTCCGAAATTTCAAGTGGACAGTGTTACTCGCAGGGTTCAAAGGGTAAGTATACAAATTTTGGTTCAGATTGGTGAAACGGTGCAGATTTGTGTCAAAGGGCCTAAATGCAGGGTAGGGGTGGTCTGTCCGAAATTTCAAGTGGACAGGGTTACCCGCAGGATTCCAAAATGTAAGTATACCCTTTTTTGTTCAGATTAGTGGAACGGTGTAGATTTGTATACATAACAGACAAACAGTCAGACAGACAGACAAACTTTGTGCTTTATATATATATACAGGTAAGTAATGTATTCGTATCTTATTATATATAATCCAAAAATGAGGTTCTGACTCATTAATTATCGCATCTTTGTAACCACAAGGGCTATGAAACGGAAATTTAGGATGTTGATTTTTCTCAGTATGTAGCTGCTCACTAAGAAATGTTCTTAGAATATTCAAGCTTTAAGTGGGTCTGTTCAGTCATTTGGCTCTCATGCATCAGTTAATATAGGCAAAATAGAACATAGCACATTTTACCCCTCTCGTCTTGACACGTGGAACAATACGTGGAGAGTCCCAGAGGGACCCCGAAACCGCATTTAAGGCCTGAAAACCAGCTCTTTTCGAGACAGGTCTTTTCTAAATTACTATCTTCACTCTGGCTAACATATTAATTAGGCCTAATGGCCAAACGAAACCAAGGCAATTGTAGACAAACTTTTCATTTATCTCTGTAAAATGGCGAGAAGCGTCTGCTGACAACATCCTATTACTCTGCTGCTACTCTCGTCGGCTCGGCTCGTTGCTACAACGAACAAACTGATTACCAAAAACAGCTATGGGTTTTCTGTTCACCTAGTCTCGGACAAATCCAGATCGACTGGTTGATTGATTCTTTTGCTACGTTTTTCTTCTTTCTCTTGGCTCGGATAAGTTCAATTCGTGTTGCGCAGTGGGTAGCATTCCCAGCTCTGGCAAGGAATTTTATTCAGGTCTGAGGGCTGGAACGGGGTACATTCAGCCTCGTGAAGCAAACCTGAGAAGAGGCCGGTTCGATTCCCAACTTAGCCATCCTGGAAGTGGATTTCCGTGGTTCCTCACTTCTACTCCAGGCAAATGACGGGATGGTTCCTAACTTAAGGCGCCGATCCCTTCCTCCCAATCCTCATCTGAATTGCAAATACGCACACTAATACATCCATCACAATAACACAGGTTACCCGACAAATTCCACACACAGCCAAGTACACGGAGATACATGACCACGATGTCGCAAAGCTCCTAATTATGAACAAAAACAAGTAACAACTCATTAACAATGGTCAAGTGACTTCTTTAAAAAGCTGTACGGTATCAGATTAAAAGGGGTCTGGATCTGGCACTAAGATGAATGTTTTGGGTAATATCAGCATTCTGAAATCTGCCAACTTATTGTGTCTATTTAGAATTGAGGAGAGATATGCAAACTAAATCTTTATTCGTGAGAATTCTATTTTCATCTTTCTGGGTGAAAGTAAAATAACCTTCAAATTCTATTTAGTCACAATTATTAGCAACATTTCTAATGAATGAATGTATTCATCTTTAATTCACAACGTTACACACTCCTCGGTCTTCAATGTACGGTACGACAGCTTGTTTCAATTTAATAAAACGTCACTCCTCACCTTGGATTTTTGTGGTGTTCTACCCATACGACCTACATCAGTAGGCCTACATTTTGCTGATCCGACCAGCCTGTGGGCTGATTACCTAATGGACAGACAGAGCTTCAAAATTGTAGCCGAATTGTTTAAACGAACTTCCTTTGTATTTTGTTGCTTCATTTTTAGTAGCTACCAACATTCTGGTCATCAGTCTCTTGTACTAGTTGGCATACTTGTAACTGGGACCTGGATTTGGAAGGAGGAAGCCATGGCCTTCAGTGAGGTACTGTACCCGTATTTTCGAGAAAGTACCTGCCGGAAATCCATAGCTCGCCTGGATTGCAAAATTCTGAAGGCATCCGGCTAAATATACCATCCGAAATCCGCTCCAACAAGGCCTTCGGGAATATACACAGTAGTCTACAATGATATTATGGACAAACAATAAATACACTGGGGCTCAAGTGAACACTTAACTTATACCTCAGGGTTTATTAAGGGGAATCAGCCCCAGAACTGAAATGGGGCTCCACAATATCATTTCCTACATATCTAACATAAGTCACACGAGACACGATGTAGAAAACGGACTAAATAAATTTAATAACAAATGTTAACTATAAACTAAACAAATAAAAAAATCCCTATCTTAATAAATAAATTAATTAATTAATATTTACCCACCCTCACTCCTCTCAACATATACGCCACTGAAGTTATTATGTCTCCAGTAAAACAGAAATTAAGTTTTGAAAGGCCTCCTCTTGCCACCGTACAGTCCACACTGCTGGTCTGCCTAGCGAATGCGTAACATCGCTTCAAAGTTACACGTTTCAAATTGTATCATTCACTCTTCACAAAACCTTCTATAAAGCAGTCATTTCTTTCTCAAATACAATCAAACTTTAACCGAACAATCCATGCATTCCTCTGCATCATTCATGACTGATGAAGTCGTCTCATTCACACCTAACTACGTAAAACATTCGTTCCAAAAATATTTACCCTCAAACACAATACAAGTTAAAACATACGATCAAATAATTATTATTGAATTATGCCCTTAATGAATTAATTATGAAAATCTATTTGCAGTATGTACTCTCGTTATCGATGTTAGGCCCCTTAAAACAACAATTATCATCATCATCATCATCATCATCTTATAACGGCTATAACTCGTTATATATCAGAACCTAAGCCCTTGTTCAAAGTTTATCTTTCTGCACCTTATAAATGTCAGGCTCATTTAGAGATATCCGTCTCTTTCATAAAATACTGCACCACCATGTCATATTTAGGTTTGTAGTCCTTATCAGTCTAATGTATTCAATCAACAAAGATCAAACACGTATTTGCTCAGATCCGTGTTTAATAAAAATGCTATAAAAGTATTAGATAACAGCAGTTTACAACATTTTTCCATTCTATTTCCGCTCATTACACTCTTGTCTCCACTTCTAAGTCGTACATTCACACATCGGAGTTCTTAACAACTCGATTCCATTATTATAATGCCATATTCTTACCAAAAATAGTATTACACTGCAATAACTTATCTTAATGCGGAAACTGCCTCGCATTTACACAAACATTTCTCTACTTAACCTCGTATACGGTAATAAACTCTCCTGTACTACTTGTTGAACAATTCTATTACACAAAATAATTGTTACCAACTCCTCTTCTGTAAAACTAGCATTTATATTATTGGCATTTACCTCAGCATTTCAACAATCAACCGCTGGCATCCTGAACAGTTACATCTGTTCCTAATCGTTACCTTCATTTTTAAAGACGACCTTAGACGTATTGTGAATGACCTCCATGAGTTTACTCTAAAATGTTACTTGGATATCGACTAAACTGTTACATATACATTTAATAGAAATACCATTATGTTCCACCGAACTTATCTGGTTTCAAAGTTACACGTCTTGCAATGTTACGTCTACAATATAACGTGACATTACATATTGCGTATAAATAACCACAAATGTTATTTAAGTGTCCAATAAAATCAATCGCGACTGGGATAGACTAGCTTTGACTTCCCTAACGTCGGAGGAAAGTATCTCCAAGAAGATATATATCTAATAAAGTTTAAATTGACGAAAGACCGTAGCTTTCAAATGTAAGGATTATCAATTTCGGAATGTGTCTCCATTCTATACAAAGAATGTCTATGAGTATATGACTTCCTATCATAATCATGACGAATACTTCTTGTAACATCGGCGTAAAGTTCGTAATAATTGTGATATTATAACAATATATCACTTGTGGTTTCTTCTGTTCTTGAAGTTTCTTCACTACATTTAAGATGCCCAAATTAAATTACTAAAAAAATTAAATGGCATCCAAGACGAACCGTCTGAATCCTCCATTCAAAATGAATCGAAAAACATCGAAAGTTAAAGTTACTGATCTTAAATAAAAATACTGGAATACTAATTCCATAAACAAAATAACATTTCAGAAACTGAATCGTAGAATATCGCTGTGAAAATGACGAAAGACGATCACCTCACATGATCTTGTAGCATAAAATATTGTTACATAAATGCAGTACAAATATATATCGAAACATGGAGAAAATGTTGCTCTGAATGTCACTATACTGCTCTAACTACATAATAATGTACACTACTACCTTGACAGAAGACTTCTCGATTATCTGGTTAAGTATTTGGAAAATACATAGATGTTTCCTCTTCCCAAGAAATTAAGTTGTACCCCAGTCCGCTTCCTCGAACCAACGTCCTCGGAGAAGGAAGGATTTCCTCTCCGGCATACAACAGTCTCCGTCTGGAATCGAACTGCAACCTCTCGTTCATAGATCTTCATTGTTGCCGGGTCCACCCTGGCGTCTTGACTTTTCCTATGATGAATCTTCATCCTCCGTCGTTGATAGAGTTTCCGTGTCATGTTCGAGCAATGTTGTAGGTGGGTAGATTATTGGCTGAGGAATAACCTAACCACCAAGGGAAGATGATTAAGAAAAGGAGGTAGATTTTGGACTGGAGAAAAAGGATAGGAAAATAGGAGGAGAGTCCCACAAAAGTTATAAATTTAACCTTAAATGCACTTAGAGGCGGTTGCCACCGCAAATCCGTTCTCGGATACCTAAAGTGGGTAAGAGCTTGGTCCAAGCTGACGGGAAACACAGCTAGAACTTGGGCGGTTTGCAAGAGAGTGTCTTTAGTGTAATCCCTCTCGAGCATGTATCTGCCTACTATGGGGAAGAGTGATGGTCTGGCAAGACTGAGAGTAACAAATTTATTGTATGCCTGATCAAAGCAATTCGTTTTTGCAAAGTAATTCGAAGAATGCCAATAATTTAAATCGGGTTTGGTGTTTCCAATTTTTAAAGTTATGGAGTTCCTGAAAAAGCGACCAAGTGCTTCCAAGAAGGAAAATGATAAAAGATTATGCCTTGGGAAATAATTTTGGTAAATGAACCAATGGTTGCATTTGGAAATGGCTAAGCTTTTACTCAGCGAGGAGCCGGCTAAAAGTTTAGAGAAAGAGAAACACTTATTTTTTGGAAAACTGACCATAAGTTTTCGGAGAGGATCTCCACAAGCAGGTAGCTGGCGTAGCGAGCTTTACTTGCTTTACTGGCCAGTTAGAATTAGCTATTGAAGCTAAAAGAAACTTCAATGAGATTACCACTAAGAGTTCTTGCTCAAATGCAACGAGTGGTGAAAGCCCTATTGATGGATTTAATGGCATTGAGTAGGGAGAGCCAAGGAAGACAGGATTTTGCCTAACCGTTGTATTAGAAAAATGAAAAAGCGAAAAGAAACGCTTAATTTATTTAACAATTCAAAAGAAGTTTACAACTTTAACAAATATATAATTTCAATTTGTTTAACAATTTTTGGGTCACAGACCTCAGAAAACATTTGACGGTTGCTCCTGGCAATTGACAATTTATGAGGTTTCGAACCTTATATATGTTCTAAAATCTTTATAAGATTTAAAAAAGACAAATGTAGTAATTAAAGTTTAAACATTAAATTGAGTACAAAGAGTGTACTTTAAGAAATTCTTGAGAGAATGTTCTAGAGAGAGTGACAACTTCGAAAATAACAATAAGAAAAACATGAAGAATAAGATAGAAGTTCCTACAACTTCTTATATTTAAGCAGAATTACTTTATAACAATTATACAAAAGAGAACAGGTCACTTACGGTGAAACCTGAAGAGAAAGTCAAAAGGAAGGTTCTAGACTTCCCATGTTTAAGTAGGAATCACGAGCCAAATGGGGCAGTTTCCATTTCTTGAAACCTAGAAATAACTCACTCAAGAGTTGAAAGAATTGTTTTCCCTGATTATAGGGAAGAAACAATGTAAGTTTGAACCGTGTATAAAACACGTAGTTATACAGTAATTAATTAATGATAAACCAACAAAATGGAAGGGCACTTCGTGAGTGACACCTTATAGAAAAGTTACAATTTTATTAATTTGGTTTGTTAGTAGAAGGTTGAGGAAAGATCATTGGGATATAGGATAAATGTTTATGGCATTATTTAATGTAAACGGACGATCGCGACGCGGTAGAAAAGCGAGACAAGCACTAGTTTTCACTATAGTCTGTAAAATGGATGCAAAGTTCACTGTAAAAACACGGGAGTTTATGGGAAAGAAAGTTATTGCAATAATGAAAATAACTGATTGCACTAGGTAGGCGAGAGTCTATTTCTTGAGAAAGTTGTGAATTACAATTAAATGTACCATGGAACATTGCAGCGGTGGAAGAAAATTCGCTATTGCGGTAATTTATAAGGAAGATTCCTCATTTAAATAGTATTCCCACAAGTGAGTGAAAAATACATGACGGCAGGACTTGTAGATAAAGTACAGGATCTGGAAGGTTCCAGAACGATCTTAATAGAAGAATGGGACCAAAGATAATCCAGCGGAGGAACTAGCTTGGTGATTTATAGACAGCGGGTATTAGATAATATCTCACGTAGTGAGACGATTTCCCAATTAAATAGCTTAGGAAAAGCTACTATCTATTAAAGTTGGCTTAGACAGACAAAAGCTTAACATGGCAAATCCCACGAAGAATGATTTTTGCCCCAAAATAAGTAATCTCACGCTATAAAATATCTTTAAAAGAATGTAGAAGTTAAAACCATGAAGATGAGGTTAAAACTTGAAGCAGGTACTTATCTTTGTTGCATGGCGAAGGTGAAGTTCCCTTAACCGATACTTAATGTGCCAACATGGCGTAGAACGTAGAGAGTGTCTCTTGGTTTGAGGAGACTGGCTCGAGTTGAGCCTTAACTGACCGAGTCAACTGCCGACTTAGAAGTGAGACCCACTCAGCGAAGCACAGAGGGTCCTAGGAAGGGAAAGAGTGGGGTTAGGAGACAAAAGGAGAACATATAAGCATGACCGACATTGTAAACTTAAATTCTCTTGAGGAGATGGTCTTTAAAGAGTTGATACCAGGCGATACTAGCACAGCATGGTGAGTGAAAAAGTAGACGAAGTTCTCTTGCTCATGGAGATAATAGCTGGCGATGGCAGCAAAATCAGGTGGCCAGATGGAGAAGGAAGTCCTCTTGCACCAGGAAGAGTTGAAGAGCTTCAGAGATTCGCTGCTAGATGACGCTAGGTGGGTCATGGAAGATATATATCTAGAACAGACTCATAAAATATATAAGCGACATGATAACCAAAGAGAAAATAGAAGATCACTGTTAGTGTTTGACAAAGAGGAAAGAATGAACATGCAAAAGCATTAAAAATTATATCTCTCGTACCGTGTATTCCAAGAATACACCATACTGGGAGGGGAGAAACACCAACAGAGAACAAAGAAGCAGTTAAACATTTAAAGGTAATGGAGCGATCAAAGACAGTGGTCTTGTGATCGGACCATTAGTGGTCAAGATTTTGGCCACCCTGACTCTCCCATCCCTTCCAGGATAACACTCGGTCTCTCTACCAGACGTCCAAATTAGGGGGGGGGGGGTGAAACATCCCTAACCAAGACCAAGTCCCCCACTCTGATATCGGGACTGGAAAGAAACCACTTCTGTCTCCGTTGCAAGGAAGTTAAATATTCCAAGTTCCACCTCTTCCAAAAAGAATTGCGGAGTGCTTGAAGTTTACGCCAAACGATAGGTAGATTAGAATCCCTATAAGAATTGGGAAGAGGAGGAGGGGCAGAAAGAGAAGTGCCGATAAGGAAGTGACCAGGTGTAAGTGGAAGCAGGTCATCAGGGTCATTGGAAAGCGGAGTTAAAGGGCGAGGATTAACAACACCTTCAATCAGAACAGACAGTGAATTGAATTCTTCGTAAGTCAAAATTCGATTACCTAAGACTTTTCTTAAATGACGTTTAGTGAGCTTTACGCAAGATTCCCACCTGCCACCATGATGAGGAGCGTAAGGAGGTATAAAGCGCCATTTGAAACCTTTTGAATAAGAAAAATTAGAAATTTCTTCCATGGCTGCAGAGGAAGTGAGAGCTTTCTTCCACAGGGAAGCTGCGCCTTGAAAGGTGGAAGCGTTATCAGAGAACATCTCAGAAGGAACACCACGCCTAGCAGTGAAGCGAGAGACAGCTGATAAAAAGTAAGACGTAGAAGCATTCGTTACTAGTTCCAAGTGGATTGCGCCGGTAACAATGCAAACAAAGAGAGAAACATAAAGCTTACCAAACAATTTGCGTTTAGCTTCAGGAGAATTTCGTTGATATTGGAACGGACCCATATAGTCCACACCAGTTAAAGCAAATGGGCGTATAGGAGAAGAGCGAAAAGGGGGCAGATCGCTCATTAATTGAGTTTTGATTTTAGGTTTCGCTTTGAAACAAGGAATGCACTTGTGAATTACAGAAGAAACTTCATGAATTCCATTTATAATCCAGTACTTTTCCCTTAAGGGGCAAAGCAGAGTGCGTGTGCCAACATGCAGATTACGATAATGAAAGTCACGTATAATTAAGGAAGTTACGTGATGTTTGGAAGGCAAAATAACGGGATGCTTTTTGTCCTCAGAGAGCAAAGATTGAGAGAGCCTTCCACCTACCCTGAGTAACCCATGGTCATCAAGGAACGGGGCCAAAGCACGAAGACGACTGGATTTGGGAAGATCCCTTTTAGAAGAAAGTAAAGACAATTCAGAAGAAAAGGCTTCTTGCTGTGTCAGTTGTAAAACCTTAATGGTAGCGAGAATCAATTCATGATTGGTAAGGTGTGGTTTAGGGAGAAGAGGTTGGTCAACCACAAGATATTTCCATCTAAGGAGATAGGCGACAATTCGTATTAATTTATGAAAAGAAGAATAGCAGGACAACAAGGGATGAGAAGCGTTGGAAACAAGACACGAAGCAATCGATGGAGGTACTTTAGCATCAGGCAGGTTGGAGTTTGTAGCTGGAGGTTTAGAAGGCCATGAAGAAGAGTCTTCGATTAACCACGAGGGCCCATGCCAGTACAATTGGGAAGCTGCCAATTGAGAAGGTAAACAACCACGAGAGATAATATCGGCTGGATTATCAGCACCGGGCACATGCCTCCATTGACATCCAGAAGAAAAAGTTTGAATTTTGGAAACTCTGTTTGCAACAAAAGTTTGCCAGTGAGAGGGGTTCTTGGCGATCCAAGAAAGGGTGATCATGGAATCGCTCCAGAGATAGATTAGCGAGAATTCGACCTTTAATACTTCCCGTAATTTCTTAACAAGTTCTGCAGCCATGAGTGCAGCGCACAATTCAAGCCTAGGCAAAGTGATAGTTTTAAGAGGAGCGACCTTCGATTTGGCACAAACAAGGTTGGAAACTGAAGATCCATAGAATGACCCGTGATAAACTAAATATGCGCAGCAACCATAAGCTTTTTCGGAACTGTCCGCGAACACATGAAGGAAAAAGGATGCATTAGAATGCGCGTTAATTAAATTCCTGGGAATTTCAATACGGGAAAGATCCAGCAAATTGCTGCGAAACAAGAGCCAACGATTAAGAAAAGAAAGAGGGACAGTGTCATCCCATTCACATTTGAGCGACCACAGCTCTTGCATGAAGAGTTTGGCTATAACGATAACTGGGGCAAGGAATTGAAGTGGATCAAAAATTTTTGCAATTTCAGAGAGAATTTGTCTTTTTGTGTTAGGAAGCTCTTCTGCGAGCGAAACTTTATAGATGAGAGTGTCAGTGCTAGTGCACCAATGAACTCCCAGAGTTTTTATGGATTCGGAGTTTCCACAAATTTCGACAGAAGAAGGATCTACGTCTTCGATGGGAAACTGGGCTAGAAACTCAGGGGAGTTGGAATTCCACTTATGAAGTGGGAAACCTCCATTCCTTAGCAATGCCTGAAGTTCTAAAGACACAAAAGAAGCTTCCTCCAAAGTGGGGAAGGACTGCAAATAATCGTCAACATAGAATGACGTAGTTAGTGTTTCAGAGGCTTTGGGATTAAATAAATGACCATCTTGTGAGGCTAGCAAGTGTAGGGATCGGATAGCAAGGAAAGCAGAGGGTTTCAAGCCATAAGTAACCGTTTTTAAGCGAAATACCTTAATAGGCTTGCTGATTTCATCACGCCACAAAATTCTTTGGAGATCTCGTTGTTCCGGTTGAATTAACACTTGACGGTACATCTGTTTTATATCAGCTATGACAGCTATGGGAAATAATCGAAAGTTTAAGAGTATTGCAGATAAATCTGACTGAATAGCAGGACCAGAGTAAAGGGTGTCGTTAAGGCTGTTGCCATTAACGTCGGGTGATGAACCATTGAAAACAACTCGGATTTTATCTTTTACATGAGGGTTCTTCCACACGGGATGATGATTTAAATAAACAGTTTCAATTGGGGGGTGCAATTCATCATCAGATTTGTTAACAACTTCCATATGATCTAAGCTTTCATACTCATCCATGAAATCAGTGTACTGCTGTTTAACAAGAGGTTCTTTCTTGAAATTGCTCTCGATAGCAAAGACCTGGCGCAGTCAGCTGGCATTTTAGGGTGCGCAAATGCGAGGGAGCCGTGTCAGTAGATTTACTGGCACGTTAAAGATCCCTTTCAGGGCAAAATTCCGGCACCCCGGCGTCTCTAAAAGCCAGGGTAGTTAAAAGGGACGTAAAACCAATAACATTATTATTATTATTTCGATAGCAAAGAGAGCTTTTCGAGCTTTGGGCTGAGAGTTAATAAGTTTAGGAGGATTATGTAATCTTGGCATTTGAACAACGAACCGGCCATCAGAAGAACGAGTGGTGGTGTTCAAAAAAAGTTGCTCACAGAATTCATTTTCTGAAGAGGTGACATTAGGAGGATCAACGCTTTCAAGCCTCCAAAACTGTTCCAGATCAGTATTGGAGAAGTAACATTGCGATGCAGGTTGGGGAGAATAATGAGGAAGTTGACCTGTGACGATCCAACCAAAATTAGTGTCTCTGGCGACCACGTTTGAGGATAACTTACGAACCTGTTTACGTAGGAAATTCCAGAAAACATTGGCACTAAAGAGTATGTCAATAGGATTTTGCACGTTGAACAAAGGATCGGCTAACCTTAAATGCGAGGGAATGTTTAACCCTGAAATATCCACAGAGTGACTCGGAGTGTCTTCCCCAATACTATTGAGAATTAGACAATTAAGTTTAAGAAAGTTGTTTCTATGACAAGTATCTCTTATGGTTAGCTTTGAGAATTGTAAAGCTTGCGATTTTGAGCTGTTGATGCCCGACACATTGAAAGAAGTGGGGTTTACAGGTAGACCTAGTTTTCTAATCAAGGAATTAGACAGAAAATCATGAGTTGCCGCTGAATCTAGAAGACCGCGTGCACGGACCCAGTTGCCAAAGTTATCCTGAACTTCGATTTGGACAGTAGACAACAATACTTGAGCACTGCGAATGGACTTGGCATTTTGAATATACGATGAAGCATTAGAACTGTTAGCACTATCATTTTTTGGAGAAGTAGATGCTGTCGATGACCTTGCCTGATCATGACGATGTAGCAAAGTATGATGAGCCTTTTCACAATGGTAGCAAAGTCTTGTGGACTAGCAATTAGAAGCAGAATGAGTAGGCGCTAGGCAATTGAAGCAATGTTTGTTCTGGGAAACTAATTTTCTTCTGTCGCCGACTGACATTTCTTTAAAGGATTTACAGAGGTTTAGGGCATGGGGATCTTTACAAAGTATGCACTTTAAAGGTTCGTTTAAACTCTTGCGAGGTTCGCTTTGAGTGTTTAAAACAATAGAGCTAGCAACACGACGTTCACTAGACCTAGTTGGGTAACCAGTAGTGTTTGATTTAAATTTAGATGAGCTGGACCTGGGTTTTTGGGTATTAGACGCTAAGCGTTCGCTTTTAGGTTTGATAGATATTAATTAACATTTAGAACTAGGAGATGAGGGTTCACTTTGATTAGCTAAAGCGGTTAAGAGCTGGCATCTGGCATTTATGAAAGTGACTAAATGCTCGTAAGAGTAGTCGTCTTCTTTAGAAAGTTCAATTTCCAAAGCTTTGAGGGTAGCAGCATCAACTTTAGAAACCACTAAATGTATTAGGAAAGTATCCCAATGTTCAGTAGGTTGATCTAATTGGGACAGAGCTTTAACGTGAAGTTGGGTAGTGTCAACTAGAGTACGCAAACTAGTGACGTCATTGTGCTGTGACGCAGGTAGGTTGAAAAGCGCCTTCATATGGCGTTGAATACGTAACCGTGAATTTCCATATCTTTCTTTTAATAAGTTAAAGGCAATGGGGTAATTTACGGCACGTAGAGGAAGTGCTTCGACTAACTGCAAAGCTTGACCTCGGAGGATAGATCTCAAGTAATGAAACTTGTAAATGACTTGAATGTCTTCATTGTCATGTACAAGGGAGCGAAATAATTCAGAGAAAGAATCCCAAGTAGATTCATCTCCAGAGAAATGGGGTAAATCAATTTTAGGTAAAATTGGTTTGGGCTTGTGAGTACCATCACGGAAAGAAGTTTGTGGTTCGTGAAAGGAACCAAGAACAGAAGCGTCCTTTTTCTGCTCCTCTTCGAGTTGGCGTATTATTTTGAAAGCAGAACCTATGCCTTCGTAATATTGGTTTTCTACTTCAACTCGATCTTCGGTTTGATTGAGCATGCAAGTTTCTATTTCAGTTTGAATGTTGCAATAATTTTCATAAGAACGTTCAAAATCCCTTACGCGATGTTTCAACAAGTCTAATTGAGCTTCTGAGGGATCTAACTCTTTTATGTACTTTCTGAATCGGGTAATTTGCCCTTTATAGGATGCTCGTTTAGAAGTAAGTTTTTCGTCCTTATCCTTATCAGTAGGAGCCATGTTAAAGAAAATAGATGAAAATGTAACTCACGAAACTGTGGAACCTTGGAAATGCTGTCAAGCTGGCAGCAGCAAATAAGTAGAAAGAACGGGACACACCAAAGAAGACAGGAGCGGCCTCTTTCCCCTTCACAGGCTTTGCACGATGTGGTTATAGCTGAAAAATTCAAAGCAGATATTAATAATTTGCAAAGTATTGCCAAATGAACTTTTAAACAGAAAAATGACAAATGGACTCTCCAGGGTTTCGGCACCAAATTTTGGGTAGATTATTGGCTGAGGAATAACCTAACCACTAAGGGAAGATGATTAAGAAAAGGAGGTAGAGTTTGGACTGGAGAAAAAGGATAGGAAAATAGGAGGAGAGTCCCACAAAAGTTATAAATTTAACCTTAAATGCACTTAGAGGCGATTGCCACCGCAAATCCGTTCTCGGATACCTAAAGTGGGTAAGAGCTTGGTCCAAGCTGACGGGAAACACAGCTAGAACTTGGGCGGTTTGCAAGAGAGTGTCTTTAGTGTAATCCCTCTCGAGCATGTATCTGCCTACTATGGGGAAGAGTGATGGTCTGGCAAGACTGAGAGTAACAAATTTATTGTATGCCTGATCAAAGCAATTCGTTTTTGCAAAGTAATTCGAAGAATGCCAATAATTTAAATCGGGTTTGGTGTTTCCAATTTTTAAAGTTATGGAGTTCCTGAAAAAGCGACCAAGTGCTTCCAAGAAGGAAAATGATAAAAGATTATGCCTTGGGGAATAATTTTGGTAAATGAACCAATGGTTGCATTTGGAAATGGCTAAGCTTTTACTCAGCGAGGAGCCGGCTAAAAATTTAGACAAAGAGAAACACTTATTTTTTGGAATACTGACCATAAGTTTTCGGAGAGGATCTCCACAAGCAGGTAGCTGGCGTAGCGAGCTTTACTTGCCTTACTGGCCAGTTAGAGTTAGCTATTGAAGCTAATAGAAACTTTAATGAGATTACCACTAAGAGTTCTTGCTCAAATGCAACGAGTGGTGAAAGCCCTATTGATGGATTTAATGGCATTGAGTAGGGAGAGCCAAGGAAGACAGGATTTTGCCTAAGCGTTGTATTAGAAAAATGAATAGGCGAAAAGAAACGCTTAATTTATTTAACAATTCAAAAGAAGTTTACAACTTTAACAAATATATAATTTCAATTTGTTTAACAATTTTTGGGTCACAGACCTCAGAAAACATTTGACGGTTGCTCCAGGCAATTGACAATTTATGAGGTTTCGAACCTTATATATGTTCTAAAATCTTTATAAGATTTAAAAAAGACAAATGTAGTAATTAAAGTTTAAACATTAAATTGAGTACAAAGATTGTACTTTAAGAAATTCTTGAGAGAATGTTCTAGAGAGAGTGACAACTTCGAAAATAACAATAAGAAAAACATGAAGAATATGATAGAAGTTCCTACAACTTCTTATATTTAAGCAGAATTACTTTATAACAATTATACAAAAGAGAGCAGGTCACTTACGGTGAAACCTGAAGAGAAAGTCAAAAGGAAGGTTCTAGACTTCCCATGTTTAAGTAGGAATCACGAGCCAAATGGGGCAGTTTTCATTTCGTGAAACCTAGAAATAACTCACTCAAGAGTTGAAAGAATTGTTTTCCCTGATTATAGGGAAGAAACAATGTAAGTTTGAACCGTGTATAAAACACGTAGTTATACAGTAATTAATTAATGATAAACCAACAAAATGGAAGGGCACTTCGTGAGTGACACCTTATAGAAAAGTTACAATTTTATTAATTTGGTTTGTTAGTAGAAGGTTGAGGAAAGATCATTGGGATATAGGATAAATGTTTATGGCATTATTTAATGTAAACGGACGATCGCGACGCGGTAGAAAAGCGAGACAAGCACTAGTTTTCACTATAGTCTGTAAAATGGATGCAAAGTTCACTGTAAAATCTTGGAAGTTTATGGGAAAGAAAGTTATTGCAATAGTGAAAATAACTGACTGCACTAGGTAGGCGAGAGTCTATTTCTTGAGAAAGTTGTGAATTACAATTAAATGTACCATGGAACATTCCAGCTGTGGAAGAAAATTCGCTATTGCGGTAATTTATAAGGAAGATTCCTCATTTAAATAGTATTCCCACAAGTGAGTGAAAAATACATGACGGCAGGACTTGTAGATAAAGTACAGGATCTGGAAGGTTCCAGAACGATCTTAATAGAAGAATGGGACCAAAGATAATCCAGCGGAGGAACTAGCTTGGTGATTTATAGACAGCGGGTATTATATAATATCCCACGTAGTGAGAAGATTTCCCAATTAAATAGCTTAGGAAAAGCTACTTTCTATTAAAGTTGGCTTAGACAGACAAAAGCTTAACATGGCAAATCCCACGAAGGATGATTTTTGCCCCAAAATAAGTAATCTCACGCTGTCTATAAAATATCTTTAAAAGTATGTAGAAGTTAAAACCATGAAGATGAGGTTAAAACTTGAAGCAGGTACTTATCTTTGTTGCATGGCGAAGGTGAAGTTCCCTTAACCGATACTTAATGTGCCAACATGGCGTAGAACGTAGAGAGTGTCTCTTGGTTTGAGGAGACTGGCTCGAGTTGAGCCTTAACTGACCGAGTCAACTGCCGACTTAGAAGTGAGACCCACTCAGCGAAGCACTGAGGGTCCTAGGAAGGGAAAGAGTGGGGGTAGGAGACAAAAGGAGAACATATAAGCATGACCAACATTGTAAACTTAAATTCTCTTGAGGAGATGGTCTTCAAAGAGTTGATACCAGGCGATACTAGCACAGCATGGTGAGTGAAAAAGTAGACGAAGTTCTCTTGCTCATGGAGATAATAGCTGGCGATGGCAGCAAAATCTGGTGGCCAGATGGAGAAGGAAGTCCTCTTGCACCAGGAAGAGTTGAAGAGCTTCAGAGATTCGCTGCTAGATGACGCTAGGTGGGTCATGGAAGATATATATCTAGAACAGACTCATAAAAGATATAAGCGACATGATAACCAAAGAGAAAATAGATCACTGTTAGTGTTTGACAAAGAGGAAAGAATGAACATGCGAAAGCATTAAAAATTATATCGCTCGTACCGTGTATTCCAAGAATACACCAGTAGGTTCAGATTCATAGTTAAAAATAAAATTTGTAAAGGAAGTGCTGGACCACAATCTATGTTAGAAATATTCATAATGATGGTCTATGAAATATTTATGTAGCTCGAAGATGTTAAGTGTAAGTCCATGATTTTAAGTTAATGCACGAGATGGAGTTGTACACAACGTCTCATGTGTACTTGATTCTTAGACATTCAGCAGTAATTTTGTTAACGAATCTCCATATTGTATCTAATACTCTGTTTCAAACATATCCCCTGCGCACAAAAGTCCTTAGTTCATCATCTCAAACATACTATCTATATGTATATCGAATAACACTTCTTCTTGATGAATATTAGCAGTCATATTACTGTTGTAATAATATACTGCTCCAATGTTAAAGTCAATCGCACTGTTACTCACATTGACTTCATAGAGTGAACCTGTGTTCGCTGCAATCTCGTTGAAACTAAAATGCTTTTCAACTTCTGAGTCCGTCACTTTTCTTCTGCTTTTCTAAATAGTCAATATCTGCTAAAGTCTTCTTTCCATGACGTTGAAATTTTATATTATGATACTATGCGTTCGGAACTATATACTGTATTAATTTGCTTTGATATATTCTAAAAGAATACTTAGTAATTGCAATGTTAAAACTCTTCTCTCAAATCGTAAGCGCCGGCGATCTCCACTATCTACCCCGTAACGGCGCTGTCCCCACAAGTGGTTTAACGCCGCACTCGGCTGTTACCTTCGGGAACTCGACTCTCCCGGAATATAACTTACGTCTGCACTATCCAAACTCTGCAGGAATAAGAACCCTGTTGCTTGCCATCCCCTTTCCAAGTCAAAAATTCTGGCCGCCATTTCTGTTCCCACCAGAAATTTAGCGCGCACTTGAATAATGCTTATTACGGCGAATTTCGTCCTTTCGGCGACTTTCAAAGTATCTGTAATATTTTTTCAAAAGTTTCTTCTCATTTCCAATGAATAAAATATCTTTCTTCGGGCCTAAATGTAATAATTCTCCATATAATTTAGTTGAAGGTAATCCCGTCTTGAATAAGACCTCTTCTTATTGGCTGTGGGCTTATGTCCAATGATATATTTTATAACAATATTTAATCATAATCCATAGCAAATTCACTGTTGATAGGTTCCTTTTCAACCTTCGAGAATATTCTATTGCGCAACATATCACGTGATGGGATCTCCCTCCTTGCTCACCACACTAACATGACTCGTTTGTGTCAAGTTCCAGGATTCATATTGCCATGCTAAATTATATCATGGGCTACAAAAATAATCTCATTTTAATCCCAAATAATTCTTTTTTCGGGGGCAGTACCTTCTGCACTCGATCTATCCCTCAGACCAAAATTTTCCAAATCCTTGGCACTGGCTCTCAAACTAAATACCGTATGTATTTTTATCCCTAGATCTTGAATAAGTTACCATACCGGTACATGAAGAGTTTCGCCAATGGCCTATCATTTAAGTCGCACCCTACTCAACGTTCACAGACGTAGTTCTTAGACTCTAGTAACGTCCTTGATTACCATCTCTCTATTATCCCCAGTGTAAGGTTATTGTTATTGTAAGAGGCCCCCTGCCCAATCAAATAATATTTCAATAGTTTAATCTGTAAGATCTTAAGAGTACTATGGTGATGATTTCACATGCATTTTTTGTGATGTTTGAGTCTTGAATCATTTGACTGGTTTGATACAGCCCTCATTGTCTCCCTGTCCTGAGCTAATAATTTCAGCTCTAAATAGCTACCGGTTCCACATCTTACATACGAGGCAATCTGTCAAACATATTCTAACCTTTGTCTACCCCAACATTTCTCGTCCTTGACATGGGCGCCCTTAGAGGGTGGAGGGCGGAGGGGGATAAGCAGGGGTGGTGCACCCCGCCCCCTTCCCCCCTGGAATCCGTAGAATATTTCGATTTGTCATTGCCATATCTGTTAATTTCATAATTTTAAGTTAGTGATAGTTAACTGATTTAGATGTAGGGATAATTCCTCAGATTCATTTAATTTAGTAATTTGGGGCGGCTTCGGTGGCGTAGTTGGTTGCAAGCTGAGCGTCTATGCCCAAGATCGCGGGTTCAAACCCGGCCGAAGTCGTCAGATTTTTTAAGAGCGTTATAAATTCCTCAGTATGCCTTCCTTTGGAGGGAAAGCAAAGCCGGTGGTCCCATGTCATTGATTTATGGCATGTTAAAGAACCTTCCACTAATTACGCCTGCGTGAAGCTAAATTATATATAGGTTAAGAATGTAATCATTGCTCTTAGGTTCCTACGTTCGTTGCCAGGAGCCGACTGCGGAGGCGTCTGGTAGCTAAGTTCTGTACTAGTAGTCGTTGACGGTGGTGTTTGGCGGCAAAAGTAGGAACTATTTGAAAAACTCAAAGTCTGCAGTCCTTACTTGAATTTAAACAAATCTTTCTCAAGATGACTAATACACTTTTTATTAAATCATATATAGGCCTACATATATACATACATTTCAAATGAAATGATCATCGTCATTTGAAAATATTACACACACTAACACAGTCATCACAACTAACACCGGTTATCAGATAGATTCTTCACACACCCAAAGTACACGGGGCTACATGACCGCGTTGTCGCAGACCCTAAACTGAGGAACCAACCAGTAATTAGGGATTATATGAAAAAAATATCTCCAGTTATTTAGAAAATCGGCGATCTAGATTAACTCTACCATTTTAATGAAACGCTTGATTTTTATTTATGTCGATACATGGTGATACAACTACTTTTTACCCGTTTTTTAGAAATGAACATTATAACGATGATTTACGAAGAGAAGCGAACTTCAATTGACATAAACTATTCCATTCATGCAGTGCCGGTTTAAGGTAAAATGAGGCCCAAGATTTTTGGGGCCCCTTTATTTTTTTCAAATAATTTTTATTTTTTAGCACCTCTACATTTAATGAAGTATATACAAGAGTTCTCTTTCTCAAGATGACTAATACACTTTTTATTAAATCATATATAGGCCTACATATATACATACATTTCAAATGAAACGATCATCGTCATTTGAAAATATTTCAGATGATTTGAAGAACAATTTAACAAATCATAGACTACTATTTTTTACTTCTGTAAAATGTAATTTTTTTTTTCTGTTTTTTTCGGTCAATGAAATCTTTTACAATGTCATCAAAATCAATTTCCCGCAGAACATCTGACTCGATATACATTAAACTTAACTTTTGATCCGTTTCAATTTTGAAAACGAGCGCTCCGCAGATCAATTCGTTATCATGAGGGCCAGGAAAATTCGAAAAGCAATTTCAACGTTCGGGGAAACAGCCTCAACCTTGCCTCGAATAAAAATTTCGTAAAGTTCAGAATGAGTGAACTCAGTTTTTAAAGGACATCGTAATTTAATATAATGCTGAATCTGTCTCAGTAGGCTACTGGATACAATTTTTCTAAATCTTCGGAATAAAATTGAAGTAAATTAGAAATTGCTTGGGGGCCCCAGATAATTGGGGGCCCTAGGTCTGGGCCTAGTCCGGCTTAATGGGTAATCCAGCACTGCATTCATGCCATTAAGATCATGTATCCAACGGTTTCAGAGCAGCCAAATACTGGTACCGTACTGAATATCCCGAAGCATGTAAGAAATGAAACTAAAATTGCGGGGGTACGTCACATCAGCAACCAGCGACAGGTAAGTAATGAAATGAAAAATATTAATTGCCCCCCCCCCCCCGCTGAAGAAATTCCTGCGGGCGTCCATGCTCGCAGCAGCCTTATGTCGACAATATAGGTAGCCTACCGTAAGAGGTGAGGGTGTATTTAGCTTGAACTGGGTGTTATGTACCACTAGAAGGATATTGTATTTAGTGGCGTCAGATTGCCTGTAAGCAACTAGAACCTATTAACAATACCTGTCCCGCTAGCAAAATTCACATTCAAGTAGCCTAATTGAACGTGTTGATAGATTTCTAATATAGGTACGGTACCTTAAGGTCTGACAATTTAATATGTTTGCCTGAAATAAAGTGTGTGTGTATATAGCAATATAGTAACCGTATGTAGGATACTTAATTTCCCTGTTCTACCAGCATGCACCATTATTTCTTCATTTTATCTATAGAATCACAATGATAAACATTAGCAACTTATTCGAACATGACGGTCAACTTGTAAACATATGATTTAAAGTAATGTTGAACTTGATGGTTGTACAAGTTCTACTGTTTTTGGACAAATATAGCCGCTCCTTTTCATTGTGCACTTCGAGAGGTCTGAAATTACCTCATTTGATTGATTAAATTACTGATTTAGAGTTGGCCTACTGGTGAAAGTAAGGTGTTAAATTAATTCTTAAGAGCTTTCTGTTTTTTCTAGTTTCCAAATCAGAATGGGGGAACAACCTTCGATCAAGATTGAGCCAGAATGGTTGACTCATACACATGAATTCTCGAACCTGGTCAGTTGCGTTTTAATTCGTATGTTGTGTAACATTACAATCTTAGTCTTGTGCATGACACGAAAGGGTTAGTGACTTAATACAGTACTTAACAGTAATTGGAACGCTAACGAGGATCTGTTAACTTTTACTTTTTATGATCCACATAACTTAGTACTCATATTAACATTGGAACACACTTGTAATACTCAGCAGGAGTCAAGTGAGCTGTTGCCCTCTGTTAACCTGCAGGACGAGGATGGTGATATATTTGTGAATGAAATGATAACAGCTAAGGAGGAACATGAACTACAGGTAATTATAGATTCTGCATTTCTTCTCTTATAATACGAGTGATTTTATGATTGAATACCGGTATTACTTGGAAGATTAGACTTCTTTTCTATAAGAACTCCTCACAATAGCTGATGGAATTGTATTTATACTGCAGTTCCACTCTGCTTGCACGCTAAATCATTTTATAGGTGAAATGTACACAACGTGCAATGTAAAAACTCGATCATATAAGGCTGTTATGATATGATTGCCCTCAAGTGAATGCGCTGCTGGTTGTGTATCCTATTACATATATGCTAGTGGGGAATAGGGAAACCACAGCCGTCAGCAAACATATTTGTAAAGAATGATCATCTCTACATCCTTCTTCTTCTTTTTATTGAAACGTGACCGCCAACGGAAGAGACAGAATACCTCAGATATAAGGAAGTTGTGCTAAGCAATTACACGATTAATGGTCTGGGCCTGTGGTAGCGTGTTAGTGAACCCTTAATGTAAAAGATAAGTTTGTGAAGTGCCGTGCTCCGTAGAATAATTTGCATAAATTGTTATGATAGCTTAAGTGAATAGATAGAATGTAAATATTAACTCTCCACAATTACATTAATTGGAAGTTGCTAGAGACACACATGACCTGAGTGGAGCCCATCGTTACTTCTGCTCACTTGTGCCAGGCAACTCTTCTCCATCTTTTCGTTGCACCACCCCTGGTCAACTCTCCGTCAATTCTGATCCTGACTTACACTGGAAATCATCCGTTTTCTCACATATTTTGACTGTTTTCTTTACAACCGTATAACTAATTATTTAAGGGGTCAGGCCTCTTCCTTCTCTCCATGATATAATGGTGTAACTTAATTGTGTAGCACAACTGCCTGGAATGTAACGTATTCTGTTATAGTCCATATTTACCAAAGGTAACTATAATGGCAGTGTGTACCCCACCTTCAATGGTGCATAATGTGCAACACCAACAAGAGAACATTGAAATGCAATTTCCTTATCCCACTGAAGCGTTGTATAAATATTGATTAAGTCCGAAGTAGTACATCCCTGATGCAATTTAGTTCCGAAATGCACTTAGGCCTCTATGGAGGGATGTGTGTGCCATGCATAAATGCGCACGTGAAAGAGAGAAGGGTTGCCTTGTTCTCATATTCTGTTATATGAAGTACACTCTTCACGTACATTCCCTGGTATGATTTGGAGCCCTTAGGTATGTTGATAGACTGCTGTGAAGTAATGCAGTAAGTTGGAAGGATATGAGAACCCAGTAAGCCCTTTCATGTGGGCTGTTCCATGTTTGGCTCTACCTCTTCCTTCTAAGTTCCTTATTTATTGAAGATTAAGGGCTATTCGTTGAACTTCTCCTATTGAACATATTTTTCTTTCTAGAAAATTAGGTGCCATTGTTAGCTTAATTTCCTCATTTGAAAAAGGACTTATGAGATCACATTTGTCCCTGTGTGTGTATGTGCGTGTGTGTTTCACCGTAATAAAATCTAAACGACTGGAGCGTTTTGAATGAAACTCTATAGCAATGTACAACAGCATTTTCCTACCTCAACCGTGCCTTAAAGAGTTAGTACAATTGACCAATCCAGCATGGCGGTCGCACGAAATATTTCACTGGTATTTTATATCTCTGAATCTGTTACTGATGTGACCCTGAAATTTTGTATTGTGATAGAGAATACTATGATAAGTTCATGTATTTGACTTATAAAAACCTGTTTCATACAAAACCAACACGGCGGTCAAACAATGTTTAAATTTGAGTGTTTCAGAGCAAAAATGGACCAAGTCCACTTCTTCCATTTGTGAGAAAACATGAGGCAAAGTTAAAGCTAAACATGTAATTAAGCTTTTAAAATCTGGTGCACTCTGGGAGACTGATATTCGGACTTGATTACTACACAACACCGCATAGCTACTGACACTTACTACGCTAAAAGGGAAAAGCAAAACAAAATGTTACTTTTGGACTTGGTCCACTTTTGCACTGAACCACTCATATAAATAAAGTTTATTCGCGATGTAGTCATCCGAACTTAGTAAAACTTGACACGGTAAATGTTTTTACAAGATTTAATCCCCTGGAATCTCACTTAAATTTTATATGGCGGCTGTGTGAATGGTTAAAATAAAGTATTAGTATTAAGAATTTTTATTTTCGTGCGATCAAATTGAAAGTTTGCATAATGAACCAACGACATAACTTTCATCTACTGGTTCATAACTCTCTGGTTAACATGTACAAGAATCCAATATTGTGACCATTCGGAAAAGTTTCCAGTTCTGACGACCACGCTGACCTCCAGGAAGCAGTGAATACATGTACTGATTGGTTCAACAAATGGAAGTTATCTCCTAATCCGAAAAAGTGCTTCAATGTGTCTTTCTCACTACTGAAATTTGGAAATCAGGCGGACTATAAAATATGTGGAAATAAATTGGATACGGTTTCTCAGGTAAGAGATTTAGGTATTATTCACGATGATAAACTGACATTCTCTCCCCACATTGACCATATAAAATCTCGCGCAATGCGCAGTCTCGGCATTCTGTACAGATTCATAGAAATTAAAGACCTCACTGCACTTAAATTATACTTCACCACATATGTTCTCCCTATCCTAGATTTCTCTTTTCCAATTTGGTCTACTTCGGCTATAACCAATATTTCTAAATTGAACGCGAAATTTAACTATTTTAGTGGATATTTCTCGCAATTCCCATTGAAAATCAAGTTATCCCTCCAATTTATAATTTCTTTCTGCTATAGGATTTATTCTTATAGGGAGAATTATATGTGTTACACCAGTATGGCTTCGAAATACTGCGGGGCCGAAGGCCAAAATCGATCATCGTGAGATCCAGTCACAAACGAACACATACCACCACACACATGCACTTGAGCTAGTCCCAGCTCGGATATGGTACTCTAAGGGTATCGGGTAAGGATTGGGTGGAGTTACGAAACTACCTGAAAATCCTTGTTAATTAATAAAAAGAAAGGTAACTATATTCTACCGCAAGTAACCAACTATTTTAAATAACGTTTCCTTGAAAGATTCAATTATCTAAGGAAAAATGCTGAGCAATATAACAAAAACAACATATCAATAATGTAATAATTCCCTAGACTATTGACCTAACGCCCTTTAAGGAATCCTGTCATCCAAAAAATCACGGAACATTAAAGCTAAGGAATGGAACAACAAAAAATACTACGCTAATACAAATGTTATTTAATCATAAGATTTAATCCCATTGCTCCTATTTTCAGTAGCAGGCGGCTAATCCATTCACGTTCTACAACGACTTACAAACCAAAATAAATACATTCTAAGTTTTTGGTATCATTTGCAACATTCAATTTATTAATAAACCAAGCTTGCTAAATCCTGATGTAAAATCCTATATTTACCATGCAACAGACATTTTACGCTATGCTGTATACGAAACAAAAATATTTACACATGCGAAATAAGAAGAATCTCATCTGTGTCATAATCCTATGCTTACAGCCAAACAGGTGCTTTACCTTCAAGTCGTCTCTCCATCGGTTATGTCTCGCAATTTGGATCAAAATATCATTGAATGTTCATCATCTTCTGTAAACTTCATTACATTCATTTCTGGCCAGCACGTTTAAATACATTCTTAATCAACATAACGTTCGGCTGTACAAAATGCTTTTATACTCTCTAATATTTGTCCATGTCTGTCTACACGTGGCTTGTCATTCTGTTTCCACTGGTATCCTATACAGCAATTTACAGTCAGCTACGTTGCCTTTCTCATTGTTTATATGCAAAATAATAAAAAAAATAAAAAATAAAACAGGTTTGCACCTGTAACTTCAAATAATATCCACAGTCGCCCACTGCTTTCTGAATTCTCCTGATATTAGTGTGGGAAACGGTTTCCAGATCACGACACTCACAAGCATCGAATATAGAACTGAATTATTTATTAAAAACAATGAAACTGATTAAAATACAGTAGAGAATTAAGGGGTTGTGTTTCGCGGCTCGTCGGAACTCGGAATATTGCTTCTCTTCTTTTTATTCTCAGACAATGGCGCTGAGCTTACTCATGCGCCCCCTAGATCCCATACTCGGCCGTCTTGATCCTCATTCGGCTCCCACATTCGACCGTCCTGATCCTCATCCGACCCGGATGAAGAAGATCCGCCCGGCCAGGGCTTCATGAACTCCGCACAGGACGATGTGATTCTTGGTCCAGCATGGTCTCCTTCTCTGCTGACGTCATATGTGTCGTTGAGTTTAACTCGAGTCACTCGATAAGGTCCTAGACCTTTGGTTTTTAGTTTCAGATGTGGACCGATCTCAGTGCGTTTAATGGCAACCAGGTCGTCGACCGGATACTTCTTAGGCTCCTTACGTCGTCGGTTGAATTCAGCACGATTTTCAGATTGTACTTTTTCTATCTGCTTTCTTGCATCTTCTCTCATCTGATCACGTTTTTCGTTGAACGAATCGATCAGCTCCTCTTCTATGAGTTGCACTATACGTAGATCATTTTGTTGTGCATTCTGACTCCTGTCAGCAGCTCGAAAGGTGACATTCCGATGCTCCTCCGGAACGTAGAGTTGATAGCTCGTTGGACGGATGGTACAACCTTGTACCATTTTGTCGGATCGTCAATGCTAAGTTTAGCGATGATTTTGGTCACTGTTGAGTTGACCCTCTCGATTTGACCATTGGCTCTTGGCAGTCCAGCTGTGATCAAGACGTGCTTGATACTCTGCGATTTACAGTAGTCCTGGAACTCATGGGAGGTGAACGATGGCCCCCTGTCGGTGATCACTTGCACTGAGTTTCCAAAGTTCGTCCTCTGAAACTCCATCTTTTCAATCTTCTCGGCCGATTTGGTAGTTTTCACAGGATACAGCCAGGTGAACTTCGTGAAGGCGTCTATCACACAGAAGATGTGTTCATATTCCTTGTGTGTAGACTTAAGTGGTCCAATGTGATCCATGTGGTAGGTGTGCAATGGCACACTCTCCTTGAACATCGGATGTAACCAACCTTCTTTCTTGCCTGCCTTCCTGTTAACCACCAGACACTTCACACAATTGGCTATGACTCGTTTCACCTTTTTGGCCAAGTCTGGAATATAATATTCCTGCTTCATGTCTTCTTCAGTCCTTTTAACAGCGTAGTGTCCCTTCTCATGTGCAGCTCTGATGATTTCATGGTGCATTTCCCGCGGGATCACCAACGTCTCTCGCCCGTCACCAAATTTAAACAGCAGTCCATCTTTGACGATGAAGTTTCGTAAGGCCCTTTCTCCAGTGTCGCTTTTATCGCTGTCAATCCTTCGTCTTTTCTCTGGGCGATTTTGATCCTCGCTGCAAGGCCATCAGGGAATCCAATCATCACTGCTGGACATCGGCTCAGGGCATCGACATATTTCATCCTGGTTGCAGTACGGTGTTTGATGGTATAGTCAAACTCCTCCAAGGCCATAGGCCATCTAGCTACTCGTGGGACCAGGTCCCTTTTGTGCATTGTCTTTTGGAATGCCATACAGTCAGTCACGATCTTGAACGGAATTCCAAGCAAGTACACCCTATACTTTTTAATGCATTCCCCATAGCTAAGATCTCGAGCTCGTAACTGCTGTATTTTTCTTCCTGTATCGTCGTCTTTTTACTCATGTATGAGACTGGATGTAGTTTGTTGTACTCTGGGTACTTTTGCAACAACACAGCGCCATACCCACTCTTGCTGGCGTCAGTGTGCAGCTCCGTCTCGTATTTCGGTTAGTATATCTTCAACACAGGTTCTGAAGCGAGAAGACGTTTGAGCTCAACAAATGCACGTTGTTGTTCCTCGCCGAACTTGAACTCCGGCTTACCTCTCAACAGATCGCTCAGTGGTTTGGCTACAATCGAGAATTTTGGGATAAATTTTCTAAAATAGCCAGCCAATCCGAGAAAGTTCTGCAGCGCAGCGATCGTCTTTGGCTCCGGGAAGTTTTTTTTTACAGCAAGGACCTTCTCAGTGGCGGGTTGAATCTGTCCACGTTGAATAGTGTATCCAAGGAACTGTACCCTCCTCTTCAGAAACTGGCACTTCTCGAAGTTGATTTCCAGCCCGTACTCTGCAGCTAATTCCAACACTCGTCTCAATCGTAGGAGTGCCTCGTCTTCATCCTTCGCTGGGACGATTACGTCATCCATATAGTTAAACACTATGTTCTCTCGGATTAAATCCCAGAGCACAGCTTTAATAAAGCGGTGGAAGACTGCAGGTGAGTTGGTAAATCCAAATGGGACTTTTTGTACTGGTACTGTCCAGAACGCGTTACGAATGACAAATATCGTCGACTTCCTTCTTCAACTTCCACGTGAAAGAATCCGTTACTGAGATCCAAGGTGCAGAACACCGTAGCATCCTGTAAATTGTCCAGAAGATCCTCTATAACTGGCATGGGAAATAGATCCCTAACCACGATTGAGTTCACTGGACGAAAATCAGTACAAATTCGCTTTTTTCCATTTTTCTTTTTGACTACCACCACTTGGCATGTATATTCTGATTGACTCGGTTATATGATATCTTCCTCCAGCCACGCCTCGACTTGCTCATCGACAAACTCGTTCTCAAGCGGTGCCATTCGTCTGGGCCTGCTAAATATCGGTTTTTCTTCTTTCAATGTGATCTTCATCTTGACATCAGTAGATTTCGTCTTCTTTGGTACATATCTCGCTACCAAATCCTGGATCTGTTCCCGTTTTTCCTCATCAACGCAGTTCTCGATATCCAATTTCTGTTCGTCGGCTACCCTGATCAACATCATTGCGACCTCTAGTTTCTTGATGGTAACTCCTTGCTTGCTCAGGATGACCTCACCCTGATCCAATAGATCGTTACCAATCACCATGTCCCACTGCATAGTATCATCAGAAACAACATACACGTTGGTTTGGAACTCTAGCTCGTCTACCTCAACGACTGTTGTGAAGTAACCTTGAGGAGCAACAAAACCAGTACCGAATCCTTTCAAAACAAGATCCGTGCTCTTCAATCCTGGGGAACCCATGGTCTTATAGATGTTTTGTCGCAGTAGGTTATAAGGACCTCAACAGTCAACCTCAAGTTTCTGCTGACCCAAACTAACCTCTTTGAACTTGAGACAGCTTTTCTTTTCATCAATAAGATTGATACCTTGATTATTCCTCTTATCGTTCTTCCTGTCTTTTTGCACTCGGATGGAATGTGGCCAAACTCGTTGCAGTTGAAACATCTCTTTCCTTTATCCTTGTGCTCACATTTCTTTGAACTATGACCAGATCCACCGCAATTATAACATCTATCTCCTCTACTCGCCTCTTTCTTCTTTGTACTGCCCCAGCACTCTCCGTCCTTCTCGTTGGCACTCTTGGCACTTCCTTGAAAATTACTGTTATTATACTTTTTGCTTTTCTTTGGTAAAGACTTCACCGCCATCTCATAACTTCTCATTTTCTCCTTGAAATCCTTGGAATTTTTTCCCCGTAGAAAAGAAGTTTTGATCCCGAATCGTCTTCGATCCCATCAATCACGTACTGACACAGAGAAACTTGCTCAACATCACCTCTACTGGCGATTTCCTTCATCACAAGAAAGTACTCCTGTAGAGATTCGTCGCGCTTTTTTCGTAGCTGGGTTAACAACTTGTGGATTTCTGCACTGCTTGCCGCCACGTCAAACTCCTCTTTCAAGGCCTTCTTCAGTGCAGTCCAGGACGTCAGTCCTTTCTCACCTTGAATGAAAAGCTTAGCTAAACCATCGACTGACTTCTTAGCGAAAATAAACTTTTGCAGCTCACTCCATCCCATCAAGATTGACGTCTCCTCAAAGTCTGCCATCCATTTCTTCACTGGGTAACCATCCTTACCGTTAAATGTTTTCATAGCGCCCTCTACGTCGCGGAACGACAATGAAAACTTATGTTGTTCTCTATACCTTCTGTGCTGGTCTTCCTCTTCTCTCTCTTCGTCTTCTTCGTCTTCGTCATCATCGTGTATATTAGTTGCGACTTCGTCCAATTTTCTCAAGTAATAACAAATGGTGTTAATCATTACCTCCTTTGTCCCGATCTCGGTATTAAGAATCTCAGAAACACGCAACAGATCAGCCTTGGAAAATGTTTCTTCGATAAATTTCTTCTTAGCTTCCTCTTCAATGGAATTTTCGTCAAAATCGAATCCAGGAAACTCTCGCAGTCCCATTCGATTTTTCCTGTCGTCTGGTATATGCTCGAAAATGAGGTTATGTAAAACTTTGATTGCTTTGACCGGAGCATCACTTATGTTCTTATTTATTTTCTCTATTGCACCGAATGTAGTCATCTTATTTGTTTACTCACGTCTGTCAAGTAGTTTTCCGTCAATATCGCTTCCTCATAAATTCGCAATCAAACCTGTTTAAACTCATTCACCAAACCGGTGATATTTGTAGGTGATATCGTTGAATACCGCTTCCCGTCGTTTCTCTCTGACGAGTCGCTATCCTCTTACCACATCCACAATCCTCTGTCGTCGTTTAGATTCCGACCCTCGTCGTCGTCATGGCACCACTTATCGTCACTGATACTTAAGAACAAATTTTGCTAGCCTATGAATCGTCGTCGTAGATTCACACGTCTTGGGCTCACAAAACTGCATGTCGTCTCGTCGTCAGCGTCGTAGGCTACAGCAACAAATATGATTAGCCGTCCGCTTCGTCGTAAATAGCGTCGTATTTTGCGTCGTACTACGTGTCGTGGATTGCGTCGTAACTCGTTGTTTCAGTTCATCCCGGACCAGTTCCCATTTGTGGGAAATGGTTTCCAGATCATGACATTCACAAGCATCGAATATAGAACTGAATTATTTATTAAAAACAATGAAACTGATTAAAATACAGTAGAGAATTAAAGGGATGTGTTTCGCGGCTCGTCGGAACTCGCAATATTGCTTCTCTTCTTTTTATTCTCAGACAATGGCACTGAGCTTACTCCTGCGCCCCCTAGATCTGATACTCGGCCGTCTTGATCCTCATCCGGCTCCCACATTAGCAAGCCTCTGTGCTTGTGATAAGTCACACTTGCAATAAGAAATGAAATAACATGCGTGCCGTAGCGAATTGTACAGCTACTATTATACACAGTTTGATCTGTTAACACTACTAAAGAAATAACGAAATACATCTACATTTTATCAAGATTACAATAAGGGTAAGTAGTCAAAATCCTTAGCATCTTCGTTCCATTAAGTAAGCCCTTTGATCTTCGGTTAGACATCCCTCATGGATTGGATCGCCATCGTGATCACGAAGGCATCTTCTCCCCGTGCGTTCAAGACTTTATTTGGTTATGACGGGATTTAGAACCAGTGATATCGCGTACATTTTCTCCGAGATGCACTGCTTCTACGCTTCTTTTAATGTGATTAGATAATTGCTCTGCTTTGAATCTATCACTGATTCCTTCACTATTCAATTTGTTAATATTTTTACACAGTACAGCCGCCTGGCCACTTCCTCGTCAAATGTTAGATGATTTAATTACTACAATCTGGCTCCGAAAGCCTTCTATAATGAAGTTACACTGCACACACACACTATTTAATTTACGCAAGTATTTAATTAGTTTACACTTCATTAAGTGAAATGTTCGATGCGTTACTAGCGTATTCTGCACTGACAAATAACTGTTTCTTTCAATATTTGGAAGGATTTCACTCAATTTCCACAACTTTCAATGCCATGCGCTTGGTTGCACGAATCACCACACTCAAGCTGTGGAGTCGAGAAGTACTATACTGTAATTAATAAGCGTTTCCGGTTTCTTCCTCCTGCGACCAATCAGTTTGCTTCTTTTCCGGATCATTCCAACCGTTTATTATTCCTATGTGTATTAATGACAATAATTTACAACAGGATCAAAAGCATTCTGGAACCACAACTTGGAGAATATCAAGGAGGATTTCGCCCTTACAGAAGTTGTCCAGACCAAATCCTTAGCCTGAAATTAATAATGGAGTGTTACAAAAACAGAAATAAGCAACTCTTTATCTCTTTTATAGATTTCAAGAAAGCCTATGATAATATTCATAGGCTGACACTGCTAAAAATCCTCAGATCATACGGTCTCCATCCTAAATTGATAAAAATCATTCAATTAACATTAACAAACACAAATTCGAAAGTTAAATTTAGGGGAGAAATATCAACAGCTTTCACAGTAAAAACTGGTCTCAGACAAGGTGATGGATTATCCCCTCTGCTTTTCAATGTGGCTCTTGATTATATCATGAAGGTTTGGCAAAAGGAAAACCCTCCTAAGATCAAAATTGGAACAAAACCATCAATAAAAATAATCTGCTTAGGATTTGCAGATGACTTGGCTCTTTTAGCACTAAACAAGGAAGAGGTTTGTACTCAGATCACTAGTCTCCAAGAAATTGCTCAAGGGATAGGATTACAGATATCCTTTGAAAAAACTGAGATCATGCCTATGAAACCCTTAGATATAAATGAAGTCTATATAAATGATCATAAAATTAACCTAGTTCCTCAATTTAAGTATCTTGGAGAAATTATAACACATAACTTAAACGAAAAAGTAACTTGGATAAATAGAACAAATAAAATGAAAAAGGTACAATCTCTAACCTGGTCAACATATAATAAAAAATGCCTATCAATAGCTACTAAGATCCAACATTATAAAACTGTAACTCTCCCTGAAGCCACTTATGCTTTTGAAACACTGTTCCAAATTAAAAATGAACAAAGATCTGATCAGCTCCTCAAAACGGAAAGAAGAATCATTAGAACGTGCATAAATAAAAAGTATCAGGTTGAGGGAGTCTGGAGGATTCTCCCAAATGAAACTGTCTATCGTGAGATTGATCCAATCACCAGCACAATGAAGAAGAAAAGAATTTCATATTTTTTTCACATCTTACAGCTTCCAGAAAACAGAATTGTACGCCAACTGGTGATGAGAAATCTAGGAAAGAAAACTGGAGGAAAATGGATCCAAGAAATCCAACAAGATCTCAAAGCAGTTGGACTCAAGATAACAGATGCCGAGGAGAAAAATAAAATTAACACCATTCTTTAAACTCACAAATTTTCTGCAGAAATGACACACAGAAAGCCTATGGAGATTTCAGATGAGTTGAGAAAATCCCGATCTGAAAGAATGAAAAAGTACTGGAAAGAGTGCAAGAACCAAGCAGTACTACCTTCAAAGAAGAAGTGATTGTGGAACGACTCAAGTGGTCCAATGTGACCAATCAAGATTAATAATAATAATAATAATGACCAATAATATACAGTGAATCTCCAAATCAATTTATTGGATTGTGTTTCTCTTCTTTAATGTAAGTATTTATTTCCATCTCTTAAATTAGCTGAAGTTCTCGGCTCACTCGCTCTTACAACAGCCTTCTCGTGCACCTTTCTTCATGTAATACGTTCCTAAGTTGCTTCGGTTTGGTATCTCGGGGGATACTTTGATGTCGTCACGTATATCTATTATATATAATCCAAAATTGACTCATCACCGCAGGGCTCAAACCACTAGACCTAGAAAGCTGAATTTTTTTCGGCCCTTTGGCACTGGGCAGGGACATCGGTACAAAGATGGGATTTAGCTCATTTTAATCCGCCAGATACGAGAAACAATACTCGGAGGTCCTGTAGGGACCCCGAAACTCACTTCTTAAGTTCCTTAAATGAACGGTTTCGGAGATATTCCCAAATAACTGTGTTCCCTCTGATAAACAGATCAACGTTATAATGGCAACCGCTGAAATTTCGCAGACTGGGGATAGTTTTCTGGCAATATCTCGAAAACCGTTCGTTTTAAGGCCTTAAAACGCTGGGTTCGGTTCCCACTTCCTAGTTGTGGAAACCACGAACATTGCTCCTCGCATTGATACGCGCAAAATGAGATATATTTTATTTATAGAGGTGGTTTTTGGGGTCGGATACGATCGTGATTTTGAGTCTACTTTTATACTCTTTGAGCTGGTTATTGTAAGCGAGCTTTCAGATCTTTACTCTAATTTAAGGTGTTAAGATGCTTTCTATTTTGCACGGTATGCTTTCATTTTCTTTATAAATTTGTTTTTTTAACTGAATATTTCTGTTTGCCAATACTGATCTGCCCTTTTTCGTTTTTTTTACCATGATCAACAACCCATATTCACAGACGAATGTGTCGTATTCTACCGGCTGTCAGGTTAAATTATTATTTTTTCTTAGTTACTCTTACTGAGGAATTGGGCAAACTTATTTCAATAAAGTTGGTATTTTGTCTTTCACGGCCATTGAATCCCCGCACAAGGCACGGCTTAAACCGAGAAAAGTTGCTGAGTTGGACTAATGAACTAATGGTGCAGCAGAAAATAGGAGAATTGAAGATTTGAAATATGGTGATACAGGAGAATGATGATCAGATGGGTAGATAGGGTAACAAATGAAGAGGTATTAAGACGAGTGGGAGAGGAGAGATGTTTCTGGCGACTGCTAATGAAGAGAAGAGATAGGAGGGTGGGACCCATATTAAGAAACCCAGGAATAGCAAGCTTAGTTATGGATGGGAGTGTCGAGGACCAGAACTGTAGGGGTAAACCAGGGTTAAAGAGATTGCCTCGGATGTAGGGTGGTGTAGCTATGTAGAGATGAAACGATTAGCTCAGGAGAGGGATACTTGGAGGGCTGCATCAAACCAGTTTAAAACTGAAGACTCAAACAACAACAACAATCAGGAATTTTAATTACTCAGAGAGGCATGTGAGGCAAAAGCGTTGTTGGAGAATTTCAATCCCTGGGATGTAACACTGGAAGAGACTGCATAATGTACATCAGCGGCCAAGGTGAGAGATATTTAACTATAGGTATATTAATAGCGATATATTGACGTTCAAATCATCAATAAGTATGGCCAAATTACATCCAGAATATCTTAAGTAAGAGTACTTTTAATTTCAAATATTCCGATAGATTTGCCATTCCAGTGTGCAAGAGTGCAGTTCCCTCTTCAAACAATATTTGCAATTTCTTTAACAAAGCGCAATGACACACACTTAACAGTAGCACGTGTACATTTAGACAAAACCATTTTTTCCCATGGGAAACTGTATGTGGCGTGCTCGCGAGCATCCGGACAACAAAATCGTAATGTCTCATCAGAAGATGGCAAAACCAAAAACGTAATTTTAAAATGTGTTAACATAATGTAACATCGAACCCTGCAGACTTCCACAACTCTATAAAATTCCCACTTTGCTGCTCATATCAATACACTGTATGTATCAGAATATTCAGAATTAGAATGGACCCACCTATAGCCGCGATTGATGTAATAGAATAGACAAAGTATCAGCAATAATGCATCGTCCCCATTGTCTTGGTCGCGGGCGAAGCCGCGGCTACCTGCTAGTACAGTATATATGGTGATCAGCTGATGAACTTACCCTAGTCTGAAAATATAACTCATATTCTGTATAAAATTTCTGTTCAAAATATTGTATGTCACATTGTTTTTGGAAGGAGCTCATAGCAATGGAAACCATTTTTAAGATTTAATTCCACGTATGCAGATGAACGAGTTTGTAAATGAAATAATTTCTCTGCAGGATGATACTATTCTCACTGAGGATATCAAGATAGAAGAATTTTCCATGCCAGAAATTTCTCCTTGCATCAAGATAGGAACACCATCTTTAGTGAGTGTTGGAAATGTGAAATAGGTAAGTACCTCTTTTGTTTACTGTTTGTTTCATTTCATAAAGGAGATGACCACATCGCTATCGTGTTCTCACCAATTATATTTAGGGATTAACGGAATATGTATTCAGACCGCGCTCCTGACAAATTGAAGGTGCCAGCTTATATGTTGTGTCTTAAGTTTTCCTCTCGCAGGCCTATAATCTGTACTTTTCTCATAAAATATTCCCTTTGTGTCTTCTGGGAGGAAATTATACTTGGCTGACGTTTTATAGGTCCTTTCAAGTTCTATAATTCCTTTAGGATCATTACATTTCTAAATTCGCGTTCGTAATGGGCGTGTCTTCGCTATTGAGCCATGTCGCTCTCCGTGGGTTTCTGTGGCTTCAGGCAGTGCCTGGGGATTAACTGAATTGACACCTGCCAAGGAGTTGATGGTTCGCAATTCTGCCGTCCTGGCCTTCATCCTGTATATTTGTGACCTGATTTGCCAGTCCCCTTTGTAAAGAAATATTATGAAATACTACCTCTCTTTTGGCATGGAAAACTTTTGCCTGTATTTTTTAGCCTATTTTCATTTACAGAAAAATAGGCTTATGGGATCACCTTTTGTCCGTGTGTGTGTATGTGTGTATGTGTGTGTTTGCGTATGTGTGTCTGTGTGTCCCCGTAACAAAATCTAAATGGCTGTAGCGATTACATTGATACTCTGTAAAGGCATAGTACTATTTTCTACGAACCTCGCCGTGCACTTAGAATTTTATTTCTTTGAACCTATCCAACATGGCGGCATTTTGAAATATTTGACCGGCATTCTATATCTCCGAAACTATTGCTGATATCAGTCTGAAATTTTGTACTGTGCTAAAGGGCACCACTAAAAGTACACCTAAGTGACTTCCAAAAACTTGTTAAGTACGAAACGAACATGGCGGCCAAGCGAATTTGAAACATTTGAATAGAATTTTCGCGTGATTTAACCATTGGAGTACAGTGAAACATGGTACAGCAAATGCTTATACACATTGTAATGCACTGATATTTAGTTTAGTTAAATTGTGTTCATAACCACAAGATGGCGGTCTGCGAAATTTTAAAATCAGGTTTTTTTTTGTTTCCTTAGCATGCGATTGACCTTTGTATAATACACCTATGCAATACTCCCTATGTAATAGAACATAACTCTATGGACTGCATATATAAACATCCAACATGGTGATTATTCGAAATAATTATATGGTTCTCATTATCTACAAATCTATTACAGCAATCAAACTGAAATGTTGTATGTTGATAGGGGCAATTTACATAAGTAGGATATATGGTTCTTACTTGTGAACGTCTTCATGTGATTTATATTTGAGCTTCTTCTTGCCATGCATCAATGTTAGAAATCTGAACATCAGTTTGAGTATATGGTTCACAATATGGAAATACGATGTTTTAAATTACAGGGACATAACTCTCACAGTAGCTTCTCTTAAAAAATCAACAGAATCATTAACAGAACAGAATCTTTGCAAAACATCTCTTGCTCTAATAATATCGTTTGGCTTGTTCAGATCAATCAGTCTATATTCAGAACTATTCTCACAATAACCAACAAACATCAGCTTTCTTCTATTGCTGTCGAACTTCTTTTCTTTGGACATCAGGTACCTGCACATATAGAGTACAACCAAAATCCTCAGTTTTTTTTAGGTTAACTTTCTGTTTGGACCATACTTTCTCAGCACTTACACATACTAACACTTTTTGAGGAGTCCTATTCTGTAAGTAAGCTGCAGTAAACACCGCCTCTAGCCACAACCTGTTGTCACGCATTGCTTGTTTCAAGATACGTGTGGCAACACAATCAGATAAGAATTCAGAAAAATTATTACCCACATACTCTCCCCCATTCTTAGTAATTTAATCCAGTCTGACTTTTAACAAAAGATTTGAAGCTCTTGAAATTATTAATAATACATTTAGTTGCAGTCGAATGGCCAAAGTACAATTCATGTTGGTTCTTTAGGCTACAGATCTTTAGTATACTCCAAAACTGATTTTGTCCTATTTCTGCATCGGTTGATATGATAGCATTCACATCCTTCACCACACAAAATGCACACACACTCCTTCGTTACTTCATGAAAATGTGTCGTCGCACATCATTTATGGCGATATCCATGAACCGATAAGCTTTTAATGACATGCCGTAATTCTTGATTCGGCTCCGTCCTGTGTCAGTCCCACATGGCGTCTGTATAATAAAAATCAAACCAAATATCCTCCCTTTTTGGTTTTCTCTCTTCAAGTAACTTGTCACTATTTTGAGCGGATGGTAGTAGGAACCTTGCCTTTATGTCATCAATATAGAAAGTCTGTTTGGCCATTTTATAAACCAGTCTCGACTTTGTGTTAATTCCAACAAAGAGAGCTCTTTTAAGAAATCTTGACTTCACTTTTTCTATGGATCGGAGGTCTGCGAGTATTAGATGATCCCATATAATCTGTATCCCATAACTTGCTACTGGGCTCACTACTGCATAAAACAGTTTCTTTGCTGATTATATTGATACATTCTGTAGATCCTTTATTGTACATATTGCTCTAATTGCAGCTGAGATCTTTTCTTTTACGTGCAGTCTGTAGTTGTTTGTAAAGTAATCCCGAGTTGTGTGAAGGCCCGAACGATTGGATCATTTTACCCTCCTATCTTTATGTGGTTGTCTTCTGTAGGCCTTCCTCCTTTTCTAAAAGTCATCTGCATGGTCTTGTCTGTGTTCATTTGAAGACAATTTTTATCTGCCCGTACCGTCAGCTTTTTCATTGGTTCCTGCAGGTGAATTAGATTGTTTGAGCTCAGCACCATGCCATCTGCATATACGTGTATTGATGTTGTCTCGTGCTCAATGTATGTTGGCTTTGGCAACATTAAACAGAATTGGGCTAATAGAATCTCCTTGCATCATCCCTTTTGTCTGGCATATTTCTTCGGAAATAGTGATTCCATCAGTGATGTTGACTATTCTATTATTACATGTTTCGAAGTAAAATTGTAATACTATGGTTTACTCCTATCGATGTTGTCAATTTTTCTAAGAGAATTTCTCTGTCTAAAAGGTGGAATGCCTTACCGCAATCTATAAATATTGTTTAATATTTTCCTCTTGGTAATAGCAATATCTGCTCTATTTCACTCACAAGGTTGCTAACTGCTTTTATGGTGCCTCGTTTCCTAAATCCGTATTGCCAATCAGGAATAAAATGATCTGTTTCCTTAACTAGATGGTCCGTAATCACTCTTGTATATATTTTAAAATCACTGTTTTGAAGTGCAATACCTCTGTTTATTATATAATAATTTATGACTGTTTGTCTCCATGATTCAGGTATTTGGCCGGTGTTCAAACAATGATTAAAGAGATTTGTCCATACATCCAAAAGTAGGATTGCAGTTCCTTCAATTTACTCATTGAATATTCCGTTTGGACCCACTCACGATGAACGGACAGGAAATCGCACTCGAATATCAACTTTTATATTTGTGGGTCCTACTGGACAAACATTTAACCTTCAGACCACATTTCAATAAACTAAGGCTTAAATCAGATAAATTTCTCCAGGCCATTGCTACCACGTGCAAGCTGTCATGTGGAATAAACTCTGAAGTACTCCGCCTTATATACTACACAACCATTGTACCAATAATACTGTATTGTGCTTCATCATTTCGTTCTACACTTGGAAAGCAGTGGGCTAAGGAAAAATTTCTGCAGATTCAGAGAGGAATCGTCCTTCGAATTACTCGCGCAGCCCTTGTCATCGCTGGAATAGAACCCCTCTTGTTTACTGCCACAGGAATTGCCGAACTCACGTAAATGAAGAAAAACATAACATCACCTGTACCAATTCTATAAACCGAAGTGGAGAAGAACTGTCACTTCCTGGAATCCGGTCACCCTAGTATCTCCAAGCCGTAGGTTTGCAATAGCTGCTCGCTCAAGCACGATTATTATATTTATACAGACGGGTCTTGCACCCATAATAACACTGAATCTGACAAAGTTTGATGAGCATATGTTGCCTACGAGAAAAACAGCGAATTGTTTTCAGCTCAATACAAATAGTCATCCAGCTGCTCAAGCCGAGCTATGGGCCATCAAGTCTGCAGTGGAGTGGTGTTAACACAACAACGGAAGTGTTGGGATACTAAGTGACTCATAGCCTGTATTAATCACAATCAAAGACAAGTATAATCTCAACCCAATTGCTGCTATAATAAAATCTAGAGCACAGCAGTTCTACCATGTCTGGCTTTCTTGGATCCGAGGACACACTGGTTCTCCTGGAAATAAAAGGGCAGACATCCTCTCAAAAGCAGCCTCCTCATCCAACATTGGAATTACATGCAACAAACCACCACTAAGAGAAACAGCGTAAGGATGAATTCGGGCACTAATGTGTTACACTGGAGTCGGCCGTATACAGTATGACGAGGAAAAATAATTCTCTTGTGACAGACCCTTTTGTACTTGATGCCCAGAGGTTGTTCCACTGTCTTATTAGATGTGGCATATTTCTTCCGAAATAGTGATTCCATCAGTGATGTTGACTATTATATAATAAGTGTACTAAGTTATGCCAAAGCCCAACCATAGTATTACAGTTTTATTTGGAATTCCGTTTTTGAGACCTTGTTACTGTCTGGTGATAAGTTCTTCTTTAAATTCTCCTCAAAATGCCTTTTCCATGTGCCCATTTGAATGTATGTGATGCGAGTACTCATTTTCTTTCTTAAGGCGATGAACGGGTCCTTATTTGCTTTTTCGGCTGTCTGTTCAGCTTCCCTTTCTATGTGTTGTCTCTTTTCCTTAATGAGTTGTTTATATGTCTCTCTTACTTTTGAATATTCTTCCTGATCTTCTAATTTATTGTTACTTCTGACCTTCTGGAGTGCTTGCTAAGTAATTTTCCTTAGTGGAAAGCATTCGTGGTCAAACCATATGTTTGCCTTTCCTGCTCTGTATGGTTCTGCAGCCGTTCTGATATTTAATTTATTAAATACTTGATCTTGGCTCTGAATGAAATAAACAAAGATTTTTCTGGAGTACTCATCAGAAAAGCTTAACAAGTATCTAGCCCCATTATAAGTTTCTCTTTCCATTTGACCACACAGATCTGAATGAATAACCTCTAACAACTTCTTGTCTTTCTGCCTTCGAGATTTAAAGGGTGTTTTTGCAAATTTACCTTCAATACAGGGGACACAATCAATTGAATATCTTTATCAGAAAAATCCAAACCCTCACATATATCATTCCTTGCCAGCTTCAAGCAAGTTAGGTGAAGATGACCCAATCTACTGAGCAATAACTTGTTAGTGACATGTGCACATATTAGGAGCTGTGACTGATATAGGGTAAAAGGCTGGACTACAGTAATAAGTGAAAATCGGCTTAGAATCTTCCTGGCAAAATTGACAAAATAAATATTGTATATTAAGTCCTTAAGCCTATTCTTCGTATTCATATTATTATTATTATTATTATTCGTCTTCGTCTGTTCCCGTTCATGCTGGGTCGACGTTTCTGACAAATCGTTTCCATTTCCCTAGGTCCCAAATTGTGTTTTCTGTTAACTGCTTCTCCCGGAGATCATCCTGCATGCAGTCCATCCATCTTTTGAGTCTGCCTCTTTCCCTTTTGCCTTCCACCTCCAGATCATGCACTCGCCTTCCTACATAACTCTCATCCCTGCGCTTAATGTGGCCATACAAGGGCAGGCGTCTTTCTTGCACCTTTTTTGATATTTCAGTCAGTTTTACGCTGCCTCGTATGAAGGTGTTTTTGATATGATCGTTTCTTGTACACCACACATCCATCTTAACATCTTCATTTCAGCTACCACCGGTCGCTTGCACTGTGACAGCACTGTTGGCCACGTTTCTGCTCCGTATAGCATTGCAGGTCTCACTGCACATTTATAGGCTCTACCCTATACTCGGATATTCAGTCTCCTGTCACAGAGAATACCAGATAACCTTTTCCAGTTTAACCAGGCTGCCTGAATTCGGTGGGTAATTTACAGATCTAGATTGCCATCGTCAGATACAGTGGATTCCAAATACTTGAAACTGTCCCTTGCCTGTAGCTGGCTAACATCCTTCTGAATAGTTTCATTTCCTGTTCCTCCTAGGCACGGGTATTCGGTCTTATTCCTACTGATTTTAAGGCCTCTGTCCTCTAGGGCTCTTCTCCAGCATTCCAGTTTATGTTCAGCCTCTTCCCTGTTTGTGCTGCATAATACAATATCATCTGCAAATAGCATACACCAAGAAGCTGGTTCTCTTAAGCTTTCAGAGAGGACATCCACTATAAGATCAAACATATAGGGGCTTAGTGCAGATCCTTGGTGAAGACCTACTTGAACCGGTATAGTATCTGACAATCGTACACTGCTTCTAATTCTAATTCCTTAAGCCCATTATTTCCTTTAAAGCATTGATCACCACATTTTCTATCACATTTAGCTATACTTGATCTGTGAAACAGAAATGGCTTTGAAAAAAGGCATGTCTAATTCAGTATTGTTTATTATTCAGATTGAGAATGTAATATCAGTCAGTTTTATACCTGATACATCCTTAGATTAGGTTGAGCTTTACTTAAAGTTACATTATTTGTTATTTATTGGGTAAAGGCACAAGATGATAGCAAAGAAGTTAATGATTCATTCTTGTCACTAGGTTGTAAAAGAAGAAACCAAAAATGAAGACAGTGATGCAAGTAGAAATCTTCCAAATGAGTAAGTGGAAAACATAAAAAGGAAAAGCATTCTTTCATTTTTATGTATGCAAATTAAATATGTTGGATTTAAAATAGTTTTGTTGGCAAATTCATTTATCCTCCTGTTATATTTATAAATGAATGATTTTTTTAATTTTCTGTCCTAAAGGGATATTGGTGTCCCATTGTCATTTAGCATGCGAAATACTATCCATTCTTATTCAGAATTCTCACTGTTGGAAGTATTTAGGTATATGGTATACATTATGAATTTTTATGACGAGATGACCTCTGCACTTATAAACTATTTGTGATGGAAACTGTTTACAATGTGTTGAAAACCCTCTTACTCGTAGCTGAGATGAGATAATATCTGTGATATCAGTGTGTAGAGTACGTCCACTACTTAGAACCTCCCCAACTATGTTCCTGTCTCCGGTTTCCCATGGCCCATAATCACAATATTCACGGTCACATAAAACTACAATCTTCCTTCTTCCTTGTATCTACAGTAATTTATTTGTTCACAGTGCCATAGCTGTTGTCTTTTTGGTTCATTCATCCGAAAATGTGAATGTTAACAGCGTATTCTCCATGTCGTCTACATGTAGCAACCACATCAAAGGTTAATTACAACTAATTTCCAAATTGGGAAGGATTTAGGTAATTTCCGAGGTTCAATTGTACAGTAACTTACGGAATGTTTAAAAACTTTAAAAATGCATATTGCCGAATATATCCAACCCACGTATTTATTTCTGCATTTAAGAAACTATGAATCCCTTAATGCGTGTAGTAAACTCTTTTCGGCCCTAAATTGTCTTTATTTGTGTTATAATTGCCACATAATGCGCATCAAGGGACTTACTAAGACAAAGTAACCTCTTTCCTGTGAATTCACTGTGACTTTACTGCTCAGTGGTTTACTGGAAGAGTTTTGTATTTCATTCATTAATATGGAAACAAAACTATGCATATATCGCATTGTAATTATCTCAATTTACAACTTCTTCGTGGCACGCGGCGTTGCCTGCACGATAATCATTAAATATTCAATTAGTTTGATGATCCTATGCAACAGAGCTTGATATGTTGAAGCTGACTGTCCAAATGATAAGACGTTCGAGAGATACCATCTGCCCTTCAACTGATGGGATGATGTAGAGTTTGAAAGATGAGGCGTTAAAACATTTAGGTTCATCAGGAAAATACTAACTAGAGTGACAGTGACGGTGAATCAATTCACTAGTGGAGCTTTAAGAAGTGCTGCGAGCAGAGATTTAAAACTCATTACCATAATGTCCCTTAGAAAGCCGAGTGGAGGTCGAACAGATATTTTCAGCCAGGCAAGAAATATAATTTTCTGTGTGTATGGCATTTTAAAGAAGCTTCCGAATAATAAAGTACGTGATAGCACAAATTTCTCTGACAACCTGTATCATTGTGGTGTCTGCAATTGTGTGCGTATTTTTAATTGAAACGAGAAAACCCTCTTCTCCTCAGTTTTACCTCATGAGGCATAGTGTACCCCGTTCTGACCCTGAAACCAGAACTACATTTCTTGACTAAGCCATGAATCGAATACGGTCCTAACGCGTGACAACTAAGTATGCCAGACACTACACCACAAGATGTTACCCGAGAAACGAGCACTGATCCTATTGAACTGTTTTCTGTTGTTTTTTTCTTATATTTTTCTAATATTAAGTCTACAAGAATATCACTCAAAATGACATGCGGTGTAGATTTCAACATGTAAAAGATTTGCAATGTTGTTGTTTTATTTGAGGTCTGGACATCATGGTCATTTTGCCCCGTTTCCTTGTGTATGTATAGGAAAAGAATGCTTGTAATTTTCCGTTGCCGTTAATCATGCGATCATGAGCCACGGTGCTTCCATTTCACGTAGAATCTGATCCTTAAAATCTTAAAAAATCACATTTGTTACGTGCATGTGCACGTCCCAAATTTTCAAACATGTATTTACTCATTTGAAATGACCGCTTCGTCGCTCAGTTCCGCCTGTGTCCACGAGATGGTAGCGGCAGTCGGACTTTGTAAGGATTACAAGTAGTTCCTGTTTCTCTCCAATAGGTAGTGTGTGCTGCGCCTTATAAAACTCCTTATATGCATGACATAATTGTAAGACAATTACATTCTTCGTCATCAAACTAATGCTAGTGTATTCATGATACCGCCAAATTATGAACTTATTTATGACATTGTTGTTTGATGTGTCATTCTCTGATTGGACAATATTATTTACATGTATACAGTTCGGATTTGACACGCAAAAATTCTCCGCCATTTTGTGGAGTCCATTAGCCATCGTGAAGTAAACACATCTAGCCGACTGGTCGTGAAAGGTGTCTCCGTTGATGGGGGCTTTTGGCCCCCATTCTCTACGAAATATAAATTTATTCAAGAAAAAGGGAACGCCTGTGCTACATAAGGTTTATTTCATCGTTCCCCCGTGAAGAGGAAATATGCAAATTAAATCGCAACTGGATGCGAACGAGTGCTGTCATCTACACGAGGCATGGGCGTGTTAGCCATTTTCAAGGCAACTTACTGCCGCATTTTTTATTTTATTTAAAATGTGTTAGTTTTTTTTTTTGTTTTCATTTGTGTCTCCGCTGTGAAGTTTTAAGGTACGTTTTTTAAATTTAATTTATCTAATTATTTTATTTTGGGAGCTCCTATTTTGGCCGTGTATGAATGTTGATCTTCTGTTGTGTTTTGGCTTGTAGGCCTAAAATTTATTTTACGTTTTAATAACGTTTCCTTGTATATATTAAGTTTGTTATTATTTTGTACCTTCTGGAGACACATTTATTAGTTTGTTTTACGTTTAAATTATTATTTATTTTCATTTGGCAAGCTTGGGATTGTCATTTTTTTAAAACTATGTAAGATCCGTCGAGTTTTAAAATGACTTGCATTAATAGTTTTTAGATGTAATTGTTTTCCGCCGTTCATTTCCGTCTGCTAATGTTTAAATTTAATTTTATTAATTGTTTGCCGTAATTTCGATCAGGCATGCGGTTTCCTTGTGTTTTTGTGGCCATGTTATGAAGAGATGCATTATGGTCTCGAGGTCAGTCTATAGGCGTCTACCGCGAAGCTCTAACGTGTTGTGTTAACTTAAGATTTTATTTTTATTTTTATTTTACCTTGTCGGTTCAACCTTGTGTTTTTAGTAATTGTTCCTGTGTTTATCTCCATCATGCAGGTTGATGAATTGTTTTCTGCTACTATTTAATTTGATTAATTTAATTTTTTTTATTTCTCGTTTCATCGCGGCCGGGATCTACGCAGGCCGGATCGTTATTGCATTCTCTTGCAAATTATCAAGCCCTTTCTCATTGTGTTATGCATGTAATTTTTATTTTTACCTTTGGGCTGTTTAATTATTTTTTTATTTTAAATTAAGTTTTTTTTCTTCTTGGCTTTGCAAGCAAGCATGTTAGGAGCTATCTGGCCTTCTTGGTAAATTTGTGTTGGTTGATGCATGTTCCGTTTCTGGTGAAGGTTCTCCTTTAAATTTTTAATATTAAACCTTTTATTCTTATTTTTTTTTATCTTTTGTTGTGGCATTATTTCACCGACGGCAGTTCCGTTGGTTTTTTTTTGGGGGGGAGGGGTGTCTGTACGATAGCCTGTGTGTGTTGTCCCCTTCTCCATCTTCCTTCCACTCCTTTGGAGCTCTTCTGTTGGGACATGTCATCTGGAGGTGATTTTGCTGCGGAAGTGACCCGGACCCCTGAATACAGGTAAGTTGGCCCATCCACGCTCGCCATACACGTCTCACTCTGGTAAGCAGAGCGTTGGTTATCGAGTTACCGACGTGCTGCTGGCCAGTGCCGTTCATGTGGGGTATCATTCTGGTAGCAGAGCTCGCTCATGTTCACTTCCGTAACTATCCCCTCCCCAGTACCCACAGGCTGTTTTATGGACCCCTCTAATGCTGATGGGTCAGTTGTTGGTGGGATTTTGTCATCCCAGTGCACTTAATGTTATGTAAAGCTAATCCTTGTCGTTTATTGTGTTTCATGTTTGCCTCTGGATATCCATGTGGTATGCTGTATGTAACCTGTTCTAAACGAGGCGTTTACTCCTGTATTTTACCCTGTTGGTGTGCAACATCCCCAATGAAAATGCAGCTCGGTGAGTGACTGACATGTGTTCTTGGCATGGGAAATGGGATTTCTTAATGTTCTGATAGCCTATATGCTGCGTGTGAAGGCATCCTGGAGCCCCGTCGGAAGCTGGTAGCCTGATGTTTTGTGCCTTTTTTTGTAATTTAGCTCCCTGTTCTCGAGCCAAGCAGGTGGTGACGTGTGCAGTTCTGGACAGCATGGTGCATGATTTGGTGTAGTAGGGTGGCTGTGTTTGAGTGTCAGCCTAATCTTTGGTGATGGTAATTGCTGGTTGTGGTACTGTTGTGAAAGTGTAAACTGTCCTTGTAATTCCTGAAATTTGTTTCCTTCTATATTGGTTGTCTGCATTCTGTGTTTTCCAAAATGGCCGACAACAATAGTGTTTTCAATTTAATTGACTTAAGAGATAACCTTGTGAATTTGGAGAGTTCTTCTGGGGTTGAACGTGAATCACCTCTGTTTACTAGGTCTGAGGTTTTGGGATCGATTACCAGTAGTAGTTTGCCTGCCCCTCTGTTGCCTGGCGCTGGCTCGTCCATACCTCTTAATCCTGCATACGGTCATTCTTCTCATGTTAGGTCACCTAATGATTTCCTGGGTCCTGCCGACCCATTGCATCCCAGTTCTTTCTCTAGTAATATAAATGTTTTGTCGCCTGTAGAGGGTGTGCGAGCGGGCTACCCTGGTAACAATGTCTCTATTCCTAATGCTACGTTCTCACCTACCGTTAATTATGGGTCGATTCCTCATCCTATTTCTGGTTTCTTAACTAAATTAAAGCATTTCAACCTTGATGACGTTACCCAAGTGGTACAATTTTTAAAGCAAGTGGTCGAGTTGGGTAACCATGCCTCGATTTTTGGGATGTCGGAAGTTCAGATTTTCCAACTTTTGTATCCAGTTGCATCCGGTATGCTGCGCGATAAGCTTGTTGAAGCTATCCACCTCCGCATGTCCTTAGCCATGTTTATTAGGGAAGTGTTGTGGTTTTTTGTCCCTGCGAGCGCCCTAAGTGCTCTCGAGCATAAGTTCCTTTATCGTGTCCAAAGGCTGGACGAGTCCCTTAGCGACTATGTCAGCGACATTAAGGTGTATGCCCAGGTTTTTGCATCCCCTTTAACAGAGCGACAGTTGGTGTCATCAATTGTGAATGGGTTTTCGCCTCAATATAGGTCATACATGACTATGTGTACCAGGCCTTCGTCATTCGTCGAGCTGAAACAGGTCGTTATAGAGGCTATGGCTGTGAAGCATGCAGATTCCCTTCGTGTAGCTAATGTTCCTCCTCCTTCCTTGATGTCTTGTCCCCCTCCTTCCTTGATGTCTCGTCCCCCACCTAAGGTTATGTTTCATCCTCGACCTAATATTAAGTGCCACACGTGCGGTGGAGTGGGACATGTCAAGAAGGTGTGTCCGAGTAACCAGGCTGTGTATCGCCAATGACGGAACGTTGAGGAGACCAATTCGGGTGTTACTTCCAAGGATATTTCTGTGCGTAAGAATTTGGGAAAACCCTGTGAAGTTTCTGGTCGCCCTACCAATGATAGTCTTGATAACTCTATGAAAGCTAATTCATCATGTGCTAATTCTGCTTATGTCGCTGGCCTACCTAACCTGTCGGTGAGCAATGGCGTGGCAAGTCAGCCTAATTCTAAACGTTGTGTGAATCCTGTGGTGCGGGTGTCCTCGTCACCTAATTGTAATCGTGTTAGAGTGAGTAATGATTTTGGAATTTCTCCTGTGGCTAAAGGAATACCCCGTTTATTGAAATTTGTGCTAATGACGAGCCCGTTTCTGCATTGCTTGATTCTGGTAGTGTCGCATCCTTTATAAGTGAGGACTGGTTTTTATCTATGAAGAGTGTTTGCAAATTTCCTGAGTTAGAGCCTAACAATGAATCTTTTATTTCGGCAAATTGTTCAAACTTAAATATTTTGGGTAGTATGACAGTCAAAATTCATATTCTAAATTTTTCTTGGAAATTTTAATTTTTGGTTGCCAGAAAACTTTCTTGTACTGTGGTCATTGGAGCTAATTTCATGTCACACGTTGGTATGTTTCTTGATTTTGGTGCTCGCAACTTATGGTTTAAGTTTAATCCACAGAGTAAATTATCATTTAACCCGGTTTTATCTTCTCCTGCTGTCAATTCTGTTAGTGAACCTATGACTATTGAGGATCTCGATCTGGAAAATTTAACGAGTCTTCAAAAGGATGCCATAAAGAGGTTATGTCAGGAGTATGGCGATGTATTTACTGACAAGCTGGGTGTAACCCATTTGATGGAGTACAGGATTGAGCTAACCGATTCTGTGCCGGTGCGTTCCAGCCCGTATCGCCTTGCCCCGCCCAAGATGGCTGAACTTCGTAAGATTATCGATAAGATGTTAGAAGAAGGTGTAATCCTACCCTCTATCTCTGCCTACTCATCCCCTGTATTTCTTGTGCCAAAACCTAACGGTGGTTTCCGGCCGGTGGTCGACTATAGGGCTCTTAATCAAAAAGTTGTTTTGCAGTCCATTCCTTTGCCGGACCTTCACACATGTTTTAGTTGGTTTCGCAACGCGAAGGTGTTCACGATCCTCGATTTAAATTCTTCCTACTTCCAAATTCCCCTCTCTCCTGAATCCAGGCATGTTACTGCTTTTTCCACTGACTGGAACCTGTTTGAGTATGCCCGTGTCCCGTTTGGCCTATCCACCGGAGCCGCTGTGTTGAGTAGACTTCTGGACAAGGTATTTTCAGAAATTAAATTCTAGTTTGTGTACTACTACCTTGAGATGTGGTGATCTATTCCGAGTCCTTCGAGGAACACGTTGTTCATCTGAAAATTGTACTTGATCGGTTGCGTGACGCTGGACTTACCGTCAAATTGTCCAAGGTTTCCTTTGCCAAGCCCAAAATTTCCTTCTTGGGACATATTGTTTCTGAATCTGGTATCTCAGTGGACCAGTCTCGTACGCAGGCCATCAGAGATTTTAAACCACCCAAGAACGCCAAGGGTGTTGCTCGTTACATTGGTATGGTGAACTTCTTTCGTAAGTTTATCAGTAACTTTGCCGACCGTGCTGCTCCTCTAAATCAATTACGCAAAAAGGCTGTGAAGTTTGAGTGGGGTCCCTCTCAGCAAGCAGCCTTCGAAGATCTTAAGCTTGCGCTCTCTAACGCCCCTGTGTTAGCCATTCCGGATTTTGGGAAGCAGTTCATTGTGCAGACTGATGCGTCTGGTCGTGGTGTTGGTTGTGTTCTACTGCAGGAATCTGATCTGGGTAGGCAACCCATTGCATACGCTTCTCGTACCTCAACGGACGCAGAGAGGAAGTATTCCATTTACGAACTTGAGGGTTTAGCTGTGTTGTTCGCTCTAGAAAAATTCCGTATGTATCTTGAGCACACTAACTTTCTCCTTGAGACCGATAACCAAGCCTTGAGCTGGGTCTTAGGGAAACCCCGCAAAACTGGTAGAATTGCTAGGTGGGCAACTAGGATTCTGTCGTTCCAGTTCACTGTCCAACATATTCCTGGGTCCGAAAATGCGGTAGCTGATTCTTTAAGCCGCATGTACGAGGAAACAGCTGAAGAGGATGTTCAGGAATGTGAACCTGTAAACCTTGTATCGGCTGTAAATTGTGTCAATGCCGTTCTTAGCAATTCCCCTGTGCTTTTTGAGGATGTGAGACGATTCCAGAAGGAAGACCCCTCCTTATCTAGCCTTATTGACCGAATCAATTCTGGTGAAGTGATCAAGCCCTACTCTCTGAAGGACGGTGTATTGTGTTGTTCGTCTCGTCATGACCGCCTACCTAAAATTGTGCTCCCGTCGGTCCTCATTCCCGAAATCTTTCGTTACTATCATGAATCTCCTATTGGTGGCCACCTAGGAGTATTCAAGACCCGAGCTAAAATCAGACAGTTTTTCATTTGGCAAGGTATGGATGGCGACATCAGGAGGCTCATTAGGAATTGTGCTGCATGCAGTATTAGCAAATCTCCGGTTTCTACTAAGGTTGGCCTGTTGTCATCTGAACCAGCATCTAGACCCATGGAGAGGCTTTTTATCGACCATGTTGGACCGTTCCCTCGCTCTGGTCGGGGAAACCAATTTGCGCTTGTTTGCACTGACGGTTTCTCCCGGTTTAGTTGGATTTTCCCCACCAGACAGGCTACGACCAGTTCCGTCATAAAGTGTCTTAATTCCATCTTCTCGTCTTTTGGACCGTGTCAGTATCTGGTGTCAGATAATGCCAAGTGCTTTGTATCGCATCAGTTCCGTCAATTCTTATTTGATTATGCTATTTCGCACGTAACCACCACTCCCTATTTTCCTAACCCGTCTCTCGCTGAGCGAGTCAATCGTAATCTCCGTTCTGCTCTGATTGCTTTCCACCACGACGACCATTCCAAGTGGGATTCTAATTTGCATTGGCTCAATTTTGCTTTCAACACCGCCGTGCATGAGAGCACGCAAGCTACCCCTTTTTCGTTAATGTTTTCCTTTATGGCTAATTCTCCGTTGTCCAATCTGTGGAACCTGCACGATCTCCTTCCTGACAGTTTCACGCCCGAGGATATGAGGGCGAAATTCGACAAGGCTAGAGAGAATATTAAGGTATCCCATGACCAACTTGCCAGGCGACACAATGCCTGTCGCAAGCCTGCTGATTTGGAAATTGGTGATGTTGTGTACGTCCGCAATTTCGAGCCCAAGGGCGTCAGTAATCTTGTCTCAAGCAAGTTATCCCCTCGTTTTAAAGGCCCATGCTATGTAGAGGCATTCTTGACTCCTGTTACTCTTCTTGTTCGAAATCCTAAGGCCAACAAAATTTCTAGAGTGCATCTATCACACATTAAGCGAGGTGGAGAGGTGTCTAATGAGGAAATGCTACCGTAAATTTTGTAAAACAAATTTTGTATAATGTAGAGTATCCCTAACCTTCATTGAAGCCTTCAAGCTTCTGTTCCTTGTGGAATTTTGAATTTAATTGGATTTGCAAACTCTGACGGGATACAAAATGTAAATGTTGGGAAGTTCCCATTGTAATGGTAAATTGTAAAAGTGTACCTAATTTTGATGTTTCATAGGAGATGCTAACATGTAAGTTGGGCTCGGTGGGAGACCTAACTCATGGTAACCCTGTATTCCTGTTCCCTTTGGGAATTTTAGTGGTCATTCCTCTACCGTAGTTCCTTCTAAATGTATAGTCATCTAACTCATGTAATATTGTAATGTACTTCGAATCTGTAAAAAGGTAAACTTGTTAATGAAATTTTGTAAGCACGGATCTAGGGCATGGTCAAAAATTTTCTTCATTTAAAGTCAACCTTGTTTCTCTTTGTAAAATGTAGTAAGAATTAGTAATTCTGTAAACCTTTTTTGAAATTAGATTAACTTCTATTTTTGTAAATGGCTGCCCACGCGTCGAATGATATATGGCACATTGCTTCCTCCTACTTCGTCTAAAACGACCTACATTGGACTTGTTGAAAATGTATCTAACGTGTCTCGGACTCTGAAAGCACTGCTGGTGCTGGTGTACTGCATTTCTGAAGATTTTTGGACACAGTGATGCTGTTGACTAAGTGGTTTGCGAGGTGATCAATTATCCCATCACTGATAATCTGACCCTGCATTCTTCCTAACCAAAACGATTCGGTTTCATCCATCAATTGGAGTTAACAGGTGAACATTATCTTCGGGAAACATCTCTGGTGAATCGACAAGTTAAGGAGTACTGTCTATGCCTAGGCATATTCGTGAACCGTATTCACACTTAAGGGAGGGAGACTGTTACGTGCATGTGCACGTCCCAACTTTTCAAACATGTATTTACTCATTTGAAATGACCGCTTCGTCGCTCAATTCCGCCTGTGTCCACGAGATGGTAGCGGCAGTCGGACTTTGTAAGGATAACAAGTAGTTCCTGTTTCTCTCCAATAGGTAGTGTGTGCTGCGCCTTATAAAACTCCTTATATGCATGACATAATTGTAAGACAATTACATTCTTCGTCATCAAACTAATGCTAGTGTATTCATGATACCGCCAAATTATGAACTTATTTATGACATTGTTGTTTGATGTGTCATTCTCTGATTGGACAATATTATTTACATGTATACAGTTCGGATTTGACACGCAAAAATTCTCCGCCATTTTGTGGAGTCCATTAGCCATCGTGAAGTAAACACATCTAGCCGACTGGTCGTGAAAGGTGTCTCCGTTGATGGGGGCTTTTGGCCCCCATTCTCTACGAAATATAAATTTATTCAAGAAAAAGGGAACGCCTGTGCTACATAAGGTTTATTTCATCGTTCCCCCGTGAAGAGGAAATATGCAAATTAAATCGCAACTGGATGCGAACGAGTGCTGTCATCTACACGAGGCATGGGCGTGTTAGCCATTTTCAAGGCAACTTACTGCCGCATTTTTTATTTAATTTAAAATGTGTTAGTTTTTTTTTGTTTTCATTTGTGTCTCCGCTGTGAAGTTTTAAGGTACGTTTTTTAAATTTAATTTATCTAATTATTTTATTTTGGGAGCTCCTATTTTGGCCGTGTATGAATGTTGATCTTCTGTTGTGTTTTGGCTTGTAGGCCTAAAATTTATTTTACGTTTTAATAACGTTTCCTTGTATATATTAAGTTTGTTATTATTTTGTACCTTCTGGAGACACATTTATTAGTTTGTTTTACGTTTAAATTATTATTTATTTTCATTTGGCAAGCTTGGGATTGTCATTTTTTTAAAACTATGTAAGATCCGTCGAGTTTTAAAATGACTTGCATTAATAGTTTTTAGATGTAATTGTTTTCCGCCGTTCATTTCCGTCTGCTAATGTTTAAATTTAATTTTATTAATTGTTTGCCGTAATTTCGATCAGGCATGCGGTTTCCTTGTGTTTTTGTGGCCATGTTATGAAGAGATGCATTATGGTCTCGAGGTCAGTCTATAGGCGTCTACCGCGAAGCTCTAACGTGTTGTGTTAACTTAAGATTTTTTTTTTATTATTTTACCTTGTCGGTTCAACCTTGTGTTTTTAGTAATTGTTCCTGTGTTTATCTCCATCATGCAGGTTGATGAATTGTTTTCTGCTACTATTTAATTTGATTAATTTAATTTTTTTTATTTCTCGTTTCATCGCGGCCGGGATCTACGCATGCCGGATCGTTATTGCATTCTCTTGCAAATTATCAAGCCCTTTCTCATTGTGTTATGCATGTAATTTTTATTTTTACCTTTAGGGCTGTTTAATTTTTATTTTATTTTAAATTAAGTTTTTTTTCTTCTTGGCTTTGCAAGCAAGCATGTTAGGCGCTATCTGGCCTTCGTGGTAAATTTGTGTTGGTTGATGCATGTTCCGTTTCTGGTGAAGGTTCTCCTTTAAATTTTTAATATTAAACCTTTTATTCTTAATTTTTTATCTTTTGTTGTGGCATTATTTCACCGACGGCAGTTCCGTTGGTTTTTGGGGGGGTGTCTGTACGATAGCCTGTGTGTGTTGTCCCCTTCTCCATCTTCCTTCCACTCCTTTGGAGCTCTTCTGTTGGGACATGCCATCTGGAGGTGATTTTGCTGCGGAAGTGACCCGGACCCCTGAATACAGGTAACTTGGCCCATCCACGCTCGCCATACACGTCTCACTCTGGTAAGCAGAGCGTTGGTTATCGAGTTACCGACGTGCTGCTGGCCAGTGCCGTTCATGTGGGGTATCAACATTCATTGACCATCTGTCTTTAAAATAATTATTGATCTGATAACCTGTGTTATTGTCGTGTCTGTGTTGGAGGATGTGTATTCGTAATTTTGGGGAAGATTAGGAAGAAGGTGGACGTAAGTTAGAAATCTTCCCGGAATTCACCTGGAGTAGAAATCGGAAACTACTTCCAGGATGGCAGAGTTGGGAATCGAACCCGGAAGTCGAGGGTGACTGCCAAGAATGCTATTCACTACACCAGGAGGTGGCCATGTACACTAATTACTTTTGTGTAACACTTTATATGTACAGTTCGTCTCCTCATAGCGTTGCTGGAATGAAATTTTGAACGGGATAACCAGAGTACCCGGAGAAAAACCTGTCTACCTCCGTTTTGTCCAGCACAGATCTCACATGGAGTGACCGGGATTTGAACCACGGACCCAGTAGTGAGAGGCCGGCGTGGTGCCGCCTAAGTCACGGAGGCTTTAACTTTGATATAATATGTAATTATTTATTGTTTACTACTGTGCTTGAAATTTGTTTTCAATTGAGAATAAAATGAGATTTATGTTCTGGATTTTATTAAAGTTATCATTGTTATTTTATGCTGCATTGGCTAGTTTTCTACTAGCTCAGTCGTCTTAAAACGAGCTGCAAATAACTAGTTTCGATGTATAAAAGAAAGCCGAGCCAATGACAATTAAGTATTTTATTGTGAGGAATAAGAGAGCGGCGAGCGCCTTTCAAAGCTTTGCTATGTAGAGAGCCAGCGATAGGAAGGGGGGGAAAAGGTGTCCTGTATCTCCTCTGCATAAAAAATGGTCGAGCCAAGAAGCGTGATTCATAGTAGATAATGCCACGGGTCTTTGGCGCGAGCAAGCAAGGTCCGCGCGCAGAAAGAGACCACATGATCGAGTGCAGCCAATCAGAGGGCGAGATTGTCGCAATTAACGAAGCTGCTATTGTCTATTTAAACAGCAGATTTCAAGAAATTTACTACGCTAAGAAAACGCAGGTTTTATTTCAAACTTTATTATGTTCCTACAATTAAGATTGGATGCTTATTACGGCAATAAAGTTGATATTTGTAGTCTCCCGCCAATAATGGTTGCCATTTCGCCGAAATGCCGCCCACATCTTAGAAAAGGGGATGGAAGGGACTTCTATTCGGACTACGCAGGCGAACGAATGTGCTAAGTCGACCCAGGTAGTGCGGGCAGTACGCAGAAATATTCATCGGGAATCGAAGTGATAGGGATGGTCAAGCATTTTGATACGGCCTTACTCGAAAAAAAAAAAAGAAATAGTGTGAGGACTTTAAACATTTTCAAAAGTTACAGTGCAGTGATAATTTGTTGAAGTACGAGTGATATCGAACATAATAATTTTTTCGTAGTTGAATTATAAGAGGGTATTCTTTTACTTAATGTGTGGAATTTCATCAAATAAATTCTCAAAATTCTCAACAAAATCTCGATTATTTTGAAAGCCGTCGTAAATGCAGAACATTTGTGAAGTGTACAGACAGTATTGAAAGATATACTACGAGACATTATTGGAAAATATTATTCTTTGAGACATCATCACTATGATAAATATCTCGAAATTGAGAGGGAGAACTTTCGAAATTATGGAAGTTATTAGGATGAAGTGCTAAGAACTTAATGGAAACATGCCTTACGAGAAATTAATGTCTGGAGTAACATAGACAGATCATAGAAGAACATCTTCAAAGTTATTCGAAATTCTACATTAAAATACGCACTATGAAGAATTCCTCAAATAATAATGATACAATATTTTACGATGAGATGATACCAACGAAGAGAAAGGAGAAGACGTCTAAAGTAGCAGTATTTGAGACAAGCAGTCAATAATCCAGGATTCAAACGAGGATTAGGATGCGGCGAGTTTGCTGTCCAATTCAAAGCGTACCATTTACACTGGAGATGTCTGATAAAATCAACCATGGACATGACGGGTGATTGCTGATCTTTGGAGCTACGGAGGCAGGAGTATGGAAGGGTATGGTAGAGGAAGCCACTTCTATCAGGACCATATCTAGACGACTGTTTCCGACTCAAAGTAGAGAGAACATCATCAGTTATTTTATTTAGTTATTTGTGGAGTAGTGAAAGCATTCCCAAGTCCCATTTTAAATGAAATAGTTTAGTAATGTCTTAGTTCATCTCTTGAGATTTTAGATATGTTTAGATTTTGCTTCGATTTCGATTTTGGATTTTATTACATTTTTGAATTCAGGTGAGACCTTATTTGCGATTTTGCACTTTGAGTAGGCCTCGTGGGGATTTTTAGGCTTTAGCGTTATCATATATTTTTACGATAGTTATATAATGGAGCTAGGCTTTGTAACGTGTTTTTCGAGGGGTTTTTATGCCACTGGCATAAGTCAGTAGGAAGCCATTCTATATTTATTTACGCGGCAAATTGTTCAGCCAAGAGAATTTTTTCATGTTAATTTATTATTATTATTAATTTATTATAATTATTATTTAGATATTTTCGGAGCATTTTATAAAAATTATAAGCATACAGATAGGTTTTCTATGTCTTAGAAAACGCTATCATGCAAATTATTACGAACGACGATATCATAGAAAATTATCTGATTACGGGATTTTACGGAGTTTTCGTCAGTTAGGATATTTGAGAGACATGACTCACTGGGAATTCAAATACAAGCTGATTCCTGTCGAGAAGCATGACGCAATCTTGGGTCGCAGCGTCGAGAAAAGGCGAATTGTTGGAACGGTAAACGACTTCTCCCTCTCGCGCGCCGTGTGTAATGAACCAGAGGAGAGGAAGTAGCGGCGTGCTCAGCCAATCAGTGGAGACAACGTAAGCTGGAAGACGGTACCATGGTGGGGGAGCCAACGTGTGGATATATCGTTCGACGCGCCGTGAAACGGGGACTATCTGTATAGAACTTCCCGAGTATGGTTCACGCGGAAGTCGCTCCGATGTTCCGTGGAGTGGACGACTAACTTTTGTAAAACTTATCCAGTGTGGTTATACGAGTGTTTGGGTCCGATGTACGGATCATATAATTATCTAATCTACCAGAATATCATCAAATTTCGACGGAGATGACGACGTCCAGGAGACTGTGGGAAGCACACAGCATCATCAAGTACGAGGGAAATGCTTTGGCAATTTCCAGTGGTAAGCGCTAATGACGCAGAAATACGCAATCTCTCATTTCTCTTTGTTTTACATTTCATATTTCAGTAACTTCATAGCTTGGAAATAAGAGTAAAATCAATTTATCAAACTCCGTTTTCACGTAATTTTCTATCGGTAATATTAAAATCGCAACGCTCCAATTTAAATTTTATACTTATTATTATTAATTTTGCTATACTTGTTTTATATAATAAATTCATTTCTTTTACAATGCAATCTTTGCTTTCAGTAGGTAGCATTAGATATAGACCAATTCCTTCTCCTGATACAATTGTTTGTTGGGTTAATGATCAAATCATACCACGATCTGAGTGAATAGATTCTTGACGGTGTTCTACCAGAGCTAGACGTTGTTAAATACAAATTTAGATTTCAGCATTGCATTGAGGTCTTGGCGCCCATTAAAACAACATAGCTTAGGCAAAGGTAAATAATTACATTTTCTCCCAACAGTGTGGGCTAGCGAAACTGTTACATTTGTCGCCGACAACTTGGGGCTGAAAACCTAATAACATTCGTGGAAGGAGAAGGGTATATATGTCTGTGCCTGTATTTTGGGGGTTATTTGTCTTTATCAGTGTATATCATTATGGGGGATGAGAAAGAAAGACAGATGAGGTTACGTAGTGGTCATCAACTGGAGAGTGATGATACGAGCAGTATGTCGAGTGATGGTAGTACCGGGGTAGCGGAGGTAAATCCCGATACTGAAACAGGGAGTGTAGGCGGCCAACCAGAATTAAAAACTTTACTTCTCGAGTTCATGTATCAGAACAAAGTTAGTAGTGATGCCTTAAATGCAAAATTAGAACAGAATAATGCAAAATTAGAACAAAACAATAGGGAAAATAAAGAAAGTACAGAAGCCTTAAATGCAAAATTAGAACAGAATAATGCAAAATTAGAACAAAACAGTAGGGAAAATAAAGAAAGTACAGATGCTTTAAACGCAAAACTGGAACAAAACAACGCTAAATTAGAACAAAACAGTAGGGAAAATAGAGAGAGTAATGAAACTTTAAACGCCAGATTAGAACAAAACAGTAAGGAAAATAGAGAGAGTACTGAAACTTTAAATGCTAAATTAGAACAAAACAGTAGGGAAATGAGTGACAAATTTGAACTGATTAGAGGTGAGATCAGGGGGGTGATGGAAGAAAAGGCTAAAGAGATTATTGCAGATGTAGACAGAAAATTAGGAACAGTACAGGAGGAGTTGGAAATTAGAATCAGTACACAGGCTGAAAATTTAAAAGAACTAGTGCAACTGGAAACAGAGCAGGTCAAAAAGCAATTGGGGGGAGAAATTGACAAAATTCAGGTAGCTACTAAAGAGGTTAAGGAACAGCTGGGGGGTAGAATTGAGAAAGTCCACTCACAAATAGTTGCAGAAGTAAATGATTTAAGAGAGAGTAATAGAGAGAGCATTAGCAAGATTGAGGAGAAACAAGCAAAGCTATATGATAAAGTAGAAGAATCAGAAGGAAACATTAAATTAACAGTATTGAGAGGAAGGCTGAGGAGAAAATCGCAGAATTAGAGTTAAAATTAAAAGCTAGGATCAGGCAAGAAAATAGTCAGAATAGGCCAGTTTTTGTGAATAGCACACACAGGGAGGTAGAACTGGGTAAGTTCAGCAATCGACAGGGGTGCCCAATGGAGTTCATGAACACTATAGAAAATAAATTCGGGGAGAGGTTGGAAAATGGTAGTATTGAGTGGTGCCAGGTAGTTGAAATTTTAGAACAAGTGTTTGTGGGGGAAACGAGGAATTGGTTTGCTGTCTACAGAGACAAGTTTACTGATATCAATGATTTTAAAATGAAATTCTGTGAAAAGTTCTGGAATGAGGTTATTCAGTCGCAGCATCGTGAGGGAGTAGTGTGTGGTTAATATAACCCTAAAGGAAGCTCCACCATGACCGAATACTTTTAAGGGCAGGTATTAGTGTGTAAATATCTGGATGGGTTGAAGGAGGAAAGTGATGTGGTAAGGTTGCTACTTAGGCACTTTCCCTATAGGATCAAGGAGGCTGCTTGTATCCAGAATGTAAAGACTATATCACAAGTAGAAAATTTGTTAAGCACATTTGATGCACTAGGGAGAGGGGGTTATGAGGACAATTTCAATCCGAACCAGGGTAATAATAATAATAGACCTAATGAAGCCAGGCATCAAGAAGTTCAAGGGAACGGTGGCGAAGGAGCCAACGCTCAAAATAGAAATAATAATAATCAGCTAAATCAGAACAGAGGAAATGGCTATGGTAATCAGTATCAAGGGAGGAACAATGATTTCAGGGGAAATCAAGGGAGGAACAATGATTACAGGGGAAATCAAGGGAGAAACAATGATTTCAGGGGAAATCAAGGGAGAAATTATAATGACAATAATTACAACCAGAATAGGGGTCAAGGAAGAGGACAGCCTAGTGGTAGTAATATACAGCCAAACAATGACAACACAGCCCAGAACAACCAGACCAATTCAGTAGTTAGTAGTACTACGGCCAGCTGTAGCGGTTCTTTAAACGCGAACCAGGCTGCGAAGTAAGGTCAGAATCTCAGTCTGTAGCATGCCCTGTCCATACAATTATACAGGAACCCTATGACCTAAATGTAAGAAATGAATTATTACATGAACTAAATGATGAAGGTATTATTCAGGAAGTGGTTAGTAAGAGCCCCATAGTTAAATTTAACGTGTCCGAGGCGTACACAGATGTTTTAATTGATAGTGGTTGTATGAAGAGTTGCATAAGTAGTGCATTTTATGATAAAATGAAAGGAACTGGAGTAAATTTTGAGGAGATGCCAATTAAAAGCACTTCTGTTATCACAGCTGTTGGGAAGAGGTCTAAAGTAATTTCTAAGCAAGTTTTAGTAGACATTAAAATTAATAATCATGTAGAGAAGCAGATTTGTCTTGTAATTCCAAATTTAGTATTCAGTGTTATCTTGGGTTCAGAGTGGCTAAGTAGAGTGTCTGGTAACTTATGTTATGATGTAGGGAGTTTGAAATTTAAATGGGGAGATTCTGAAGTAGAAGTAGCGTTCAATGACCATATTCAGAGGAGTAGTATTGTAGGTGTGATTTGTACTTTAAATGAGATATCGCCAGCCGTAGAGCGGGTTTCTCCATGTTTTGTGGGCAGTGTGATTACGAACGGAAGTCTAGAGGACTCGTTACGTGATGCTGCATTTCAGGGAGATATAGAGGTGGAACAATGTGTTCGGCTCTATGATGTGTTATGGTGTAATAGGAGAGTGTTTGAGGATCGCATTGGTATGGCCAATTGCTGTACACATTCATTGAACGTTATTGATAGGTCAGTATTCACAGGACATAGATATCCTGTACCTTTCGCTTATCAGAGTGCAGTTGAGGCACAAATTAACCAGATGCTTGAAGATGGGATTATTGAGCACTCTAACGGTCCGTATGTTAATTCTTTGTTCACGGTACCCAAAACCGACGGCACGGTTCGTATTTGTTTAGACGCTCGTTTGGTTAACAGTAGAATTAGTTCAGATCAGCTGAAATCTATGTCAATAGAGGAATTAATGCAAACATTTGAGGGGAAGAAGTATTTCACTTGTGTAGATTTGAGTTCCAGTTTTTGGCAAGTGCCACTTATGTACGAAGATAGACCATTTACAGCTTTTAGTCATAAATATAACCTTTATCAATTTTGTAGAACACCTTATGGGTTAAAGAGTAGTTCAGCAGCTTTAATTAGGGCTTTAAACATCGCATTAGGGGATGACACAGGAGAGTTTGTAACCAGTTACATAGATGATATGGTAATTAGTTCACGCAGTTTTGAGGAGCATCTACGTCATTTAAATATAGTTTTTCAGAAGTTAGATCAGGCAGGGTTCACTTTGAAGCTGTCTAAGTCGTCATTCTGTCAGTCAGAAGTGACATTTTTAGGTCATAGAGTGTCGAGTAGAGGTGTAACACCAGAAGAAAGTAGGGTTAATAAGATACTTAACGCAGAGGTGCCACAAAATGTTAAACAGTTAAAAACTTACCTGGGAATTTGCAACTTTTTCAGGAGGTTCGTTCTTAAATACTCAGGGTTGGTAGAACCATTCAGGGAATTGCTTAAAAGTGGGACTCGGTGGAGATGGGAGTCCAAGCATGATCAGGCTTTTAGAGCGCTGAAGGAAGGTTTTGAGAAAGCTGTAGTGCTGAAATATCCGTTAAAAGATAAGGAATATGTGGTTATGACAGATGCTTCACATATAGGCATTGCTGGAGTATTATGTCAGAAAGATGATGAGGGTAATCTGTGCATTGTATCTTTAGCCTCGCGAGGACTGACAGCAGCAGAGAAAAGATACACGATTACTGAGTTAGAGCTTTTAGGTATTGTTTTCAGTTTAGGGAAATTTAGAATGTATTTAGTAGGGGGTAAATTTGAGATCCATACAGATCACCATGCACTATTGTATATGAGAACTTGTAAACTCAGTTCTAACAGAGTTAGTAGGTGGATTCTTGCTCTGCAGGAATACGAATTCACAGTAAAATATATTAAAGGTAAAGATAACATTCTTGCAGACATGCTATCGAGGGACACTAATTTATGTAGGGATTATCCTGTGGTTAAAGCAGAGGACGGTATTTTAATATGTGCATGTGTGGACAGTAGCAACAGGGCATCGTTACAGACACTGAGAAATATGCTAGTGGAGCAACGTGATGACGTTAAGTTAAAGGAGCCACTGGCTAGGTTGGAAATAGGTGAAGAAGAGTATGTGAAAGTAGGATGGTTCACGTACAAGATGCAGGATGGGCTTCTTGCAAGGAAATGTAGGAATAATCGGTGGGCAATATGTGTTCCTGCCACTTTGCGGGAGGAGCTAATTTGGTTCATTCATAGGGAATTAGGACACTTTGGTGCTGCCAAGGTCTTCTCTGAAATTGGTCGTGACTTCATTTGGAGTAAAATGGGAAGGGACGTTACGAGGATTTTAGCTAAGTGTGACACCTGTCAAAGGAGTAAATATCCAGTTAAATATTTAGTGGGGGTGAGATCTGCAGTTCTCGCCAGTAGTCCCGGCGAACTACTGTGTGTGGATTTATTTGGCCCGATCGTTAAAGGACAGTACGGCTACGAGTACATTTTTATAGTTATTGACGCTTTTAGTAAGTATGTCAAGCTATATCCGCTAAGGAAAGCCACGGGACTAGCGTGTAGCCGTCTGATCATTAATAAGTATGTACCTGAGTTTGGCATTCCTCTCAGGATACTATCTGACAGTGGACCACAGTTTACTGCAAAGAAATGGAGAACCAGTATGCAGGAAGCTGGTATAACACACGTTCATTCCTCTGTAAGGTACCCTCAGGGTAATTCTGCAGAGCGTCCATTAAGGGAAGTGGCTCGTCTTTTTCGGACTCTAGTGCATGACAAGCATGCGGCCTGGGTTGGACATCTTCCCAAGGTCGAGACTTGGCTGAATTCTGTCCAGCATGAGAGCACGAAATTGACGCCATACGAAGTTCACTTCGGAAAAAGACCACAAAATGAACTAGCGAGGGTGTTGGGATTAAATGAGGGTAAGCAACCGGGGATGGATTACATTGTCCAGTTGGCGAAACAGAATTTATCTAAGTCAGCACAAAAGAGAATTCGCCAACAAAAAGAAACTAAATTTGACCTATTCGAGCCGGGAGACAGAGTCTTACTTAGAGTGCCGAAACAGTCAAATAAGCTAGAGAAAGTCATGTCCAAGTTCTTTTATCTCTACGAGGGCCCATTTATAGTTTCCAAACGTATTGGGAAAACAGCATATGTGCTGGAGAATAGTGAGGGAAACAGATTATACGGAACGTATAATATACATAGTCTACGAAAATATGTGTCATAAAGTGAGTGTGTTTAGCTGGCGAGCCAGCCTATCAAATGAGTAAGTGTGGTATTTGGTGCGTGGGAGGAGATGGTCTTCCAGGCAGGCGTATCAGAAGTCGCACAGGGGGGTAGTATGTAAGTAAATGAGGGTTTTTAAGGTACAGGGAAATATGACGGGATTGTCGGATGCTCTTGAGCACTAAAATGTCTCGATACACCAAGGCCAGAATTTGGTAGCACTGGTGAATTCCCATTTGCCTCCAAGAGATGGGTGAGCGCTTGAACAGGGTATTTTTGCTTAAGGCGTCCACGAGGCAAAAGATGGGCCATCAGAATGCGAGACAATCCTTCATGAAACTCAAACATATCAGCACACGTGATTTCTGTTTACGGCCTCGCCATGTAAGATTTGTAAGTGTGTAATTTAAGATAATTTGTACAATGGTATTATTTGTGTGAGGAGAAATGGTCTGTGTTGAGAACTAGTATTAAGTAGAATATGGTCTACGGGAACTTAACAAGACAGGACGATTACGGCACAGAAATATTTGGTGTTATATGTAATGCGCATTTACTGTTTTTTTTTTCAGAAGTCAATATTAATTTAATCTACTTGAGAGATTAAGTATTATGGTCACGAGGCGCTGCCACAATAGTGTGATCGTGTGCTCAGTGATAAGTGGAATTAAATGTCACCATAAGGAGGGGACCTCCAGTGAAATTAGGAAGTTCTATGGTGATATAAATATATCAGAACACCTTCAATGCTTGTGATATGACATCATAAATACATAGTGCTCACACATTAATTATGTCTATTTCTCCAACATAGAGAAATTTGAGAGGCGGAAATATCCGTGGAACACTATTCTATATGTAAATCATTGGACTGGTTGCAAAGTGCAATCCATAGTGACAACAAACTTTGACGCAAAGTGCGTGAAGAAATATTATGAGTGTATATATCTGTAATTTAGGGTGATCTCATTTATGTAATATGTATTTTGGATGGGGTTTATTAACGTGTCTGGGATAATCAGATAATGGACCGTCGTCACGGTAAATCATCCGATGATCCGAGGCGAATATGTAACGTGTTTTTCGAGGGGTATGGCATAAGTCAGTAGGAAGCCATTCTATATTTATTTACGCGGCAAATTGTTCAGCCAAGAGAATTTTTTCATGTTAATTTATTCTTCTTCTTCTTCTTTCGATTCGGCCATCTAAGGACCACGTCATTTCAACTGTTTCTTGTTGCATCGAGCTTTAACGTCCTCCCAGTACTTTCGCATTAGTTCTCGATGCTGTTGTTTCCTTTCTGCAGTCCACTTCTTGCCAGTTGGAAGCTTTGGCTTTTCTTGAAAACATCGGTGTGCTGTTAGTTTTTGTTTAAGTGTGGCACGTTCCCAAATATCGTTGCCTGTTATTCCCACTTCTTGCAAATCTTTGTCCACCTCAATGAACCAAGCTCCCTTGGTTTTCTTTTTGAGGAAGTAGGTGAAAATTCTATTTGTCAATCGTGCTGGGTTCATTCTTGTTATATGACAGTAAAAGGCACTTCTCCGTTTCCTCATGGCATCAGTTATTTTTTCCACGTGGGTGTAAAGTTCGTGGTTGTGCCTTCTCCTATATTCCCCATTTTCTTTTACCGGACCCAAGATTTTTCTTAGAATTTTTCTTTCTTTCACTTCCAGCTTCTCTGTTAGTCCCTTGCGATGCATTGCAAGGCACTCTGCAGCATACAAAGCCTCTGGACGGATGACTGTTTGGTAGTGTCTTAACTTGGCATTTGTTGATATGGATTTCTTGTTGTAAATGGCCTGTGTTAGATTGTATGCCATTTCCATTTTCCTGATTCGTGACTCGAAAGCTGCCTTCTCGGAGAGATTGGGGTCTATCCACTCACCCAAATATTTGAACGCTTTCGTTTGCTTGATTTTCCCCTGTCCTACATCCAGCTCTTTTGGCGCTAGCTTGATATTAGTGATGAATTCTGTTTTTTTCAAAGGAGATCTTAAGGCCCGCTTTTGCTGCTTGAATCTGGAGTTCATTAATTTGTGCTGCGGCTGCATCGAGGGAATCTGAAAAAATTGCGAGGTCATCTGTGAATGCTAGGCAGTCAACTATCAGGTTCTGTTTTTTGTAGCCCAATCTGACTCCATTTTCAGACTTGTTAATGTTCATCACTTTTCGCCACTGCCGGATGACTTTTTCGAGCACACAGTTGAAGAGCAAAGGAGATAGTCCATCTCCTTGTCTTACACCAGTCTTGATTTCGAAGGGCTCTGAAATTTCTCCCCTGAATTTCACTTTGGACGCAGTGTTGGTTAAGGTTTTCTGAATGATTGCTCTTGTTTTGTTGTCCAGTCCCAGTTCTTTCAGTATTTCAAATAGGGTGGGTCGATCGATAGAGTCATAAGCCTTTTTGAAGTCAATGAAGGTCACTACAAACTGTTTATTATAATTATTATTTAGATATTTTCGGAGCATTTTATAAAAATTATAAGCATACAGATAGGTTTTCTATGTCTTAGAAAACGCTATCATGCAAATTATTACGAACGACGATATCATAGAAAATTATCTGATTACGGGATTTTACGGAGTTTTCGTCAGTTAGGATATATTGAGAGACATGACTCACTGGGAATTCAAATACAAGCTGATTCCTGTCGAGAAGCATGACGCAATCTTGGGTCGCAGCGTCGAGAAAAGGCGAATTGTTGGAACGGAAAACGACTTCTCCCTCTCGCGCGCCGTGTGTAATGAACCAGAGGAGGGGAAGTAGCGGCGTGCTCAGCCAATCAGTGGAGACGACGTAAGCTAGTTGGGACTGAAGAGTGGGGGAGCCGACTGGTGCATATATCGTTCGACGCGCCGTGGAACGAGGACATTTCTGTGTAAGACGAAAGCAGTACGGTTGCACGCGGAAGTCGCTCCGGTGTTCCGTGGAGTGGAGGACTAACTTTTGTAAAACTTATCCAGTGTGGTTATACGAGTGTTTGGGTCCGATGTACGGATCATAGAATTATCTAATCTACCAGAATATCATCAAATTTCGACGGAGATGACGACGTCCAGGAGACTGTGGGAAGCACACAGCATCATCAAGCACGAGGGAAATGCTTTGGCAATTTCCAGTGGTAAGCGCAAATGACGCAGAAATACGCAATCTCTCATTTCTCTTTGTTTTACACCTCATATTTCAGTAACTTCATAGCTTGGAAATAAGAGTAAAATCAATTTATCAAACTCCGTTTTCACGTAATTTTCTATCGGTAATATTAAAATCGCAACGCTCCAATTTAAATTTTATACTTATTATTATTAATTTTGCTATACTTGTTTTATATAATAAATTCATTTCTTTTACAATGCAATCTTTGCTTTCAGTAGGTAGCATTAGATATAGACCAATTCCTTCTCCTGATACAATTGTTTGTTGGGTTAATGATCAAATCATACCACGATCTGAGTGAATAGATTCTTGACGGTGTTCTACCAGAGCTAGACGTTGTTAAATACAAATTTAGATTTCAGCATTGCATTGAGGTCTTGGCGCCCATTAAAACAACATAGCTTAGGCAAAGGTAAACAATTACATTTTCTCCCAACAGTGTGGGCTAGCGAAACTGTTACAGCTTCGACGATCTATTGAGATCGATAATAGATCCTTTTATATAGATTAATACAAACAGTGGGATGATAGATGCTCTTTCGATGAAATAATGATACCGTAAGATATATTCATTTTTGAATAGGATGAGAAATGTGTAGACAAGAATTGTAGTTAAACTTGTCTGCATTCTGAGCAAGTTTGATACAATTTCGTAATATTTAAAGTTGTTTGGAAAGTAATCCATGATTGTGTGAGGAATAAATGACATTGTGGTCATATAAATATTGAAATGATTGGAAGGTTGCAACTATCGGGTGATATCAATTATTGGAAATTATTATTCTACCATTTTTATTAATTGTAATATTTTGAAATAATGCATTGATATGATATTGACAGTGGCTACGTTACCACTTCACTCCAAGGTGAAATATAAATATTATAGAAGGTTATTGCAAGGCAATATTGCTGTTAAAAGGATTAAGTTGTATTTGAGAAAGTTATGTGATATTATTTGTTGTTTGTTTTGCGTATGGAAAAGCTGATACTTTGAGCCAGATGATACTGTGTAAACAGCTGATGGTTGCTCATGATTGAGTGGAATAGTTAAACAACAGTTCAGTCATAACAATTCATGGTAATAGAGACTAATGGTGGAAACTAATGTGGAATATTTTTATTATTAGAGGAAAGTACACAAACCTGAGCCCCCAGTTTGTTTTAGAATGTTTCTAAAATCCAATTTTGTCCGAACGTAAATCAAATTATTTGCAACTTATACCTGTCATATTTGACTTAAAATCATTGATCAACGTTTGTAGGTGTAAACATGTTATTCATAAACATTGCGTTGTTTTGATTTTTAAATATGGGTTCCTAATGTGGGCCCCAGAAAAATTATTCAGAATTGTGTTAAAATAAAGTAAACAAATTGAAAATAGGTGTATCTATTTGCAAAGATAGAAATTTAACAGTTATGCACACAGTCTATGTATTCATATGCGACAAAAGTCACATATGTAAGCATCATTTCTCGCATCCACAGTTCACTTTCGATTTCTCTGATAAATTTACTGACCTTAGATTCTACCTACATTATTTAACCTCATGCTGTTCGGATTTGTGCGGGGAAGATGTTAGGATTGCTTAACTACCGTACACGCCTTACGCCCTCTTGTAGATTTCCTCTTCTTAAGTTTTGGTGTGGGAATTATTTGATATGAACTTGTCTCGAAATCCTTTCCCGTTATGTTTCTTCTTTCTCTGATAAGTTAAGCTTGGATAGTTTAATCTGCAAAGGTGTCAAACGAACTTGATACGCTCCAAATGACATTGACGAAATAGCATTCTGAGACGCTCTGGATGTGGATGGTTTATTGAGGTCTGTTTGAACAACTTCGACTTCTTCACATGTCCCTTGTTCTCTCTCTTCTTCTACATCTTGCCACCTCGAACTATTAGGCGCATTGTAGACTTGACTGGCTTTTTTTCAAGCCCATCTTCTTTTTACGGAGAGCATCAATAGCTTTTGCCATGTCTACAGAGGACTACGATCCTAACAGTTAAGTTTTTGGCTTTAAGGCTGCAACAAAGTGCCCAATTTGCAAGCTGATTTATCAAAATCTAACACATTTTAGTTTTACAAGACAACAAATGGGGGCCCGGATTAGGAACCTTAAGGGGGCTCGGGTTAGGCACCGGCATGCTTATTTTCCAAATACCGAGAGCTTTTTAACGAGTCAACGAAAATGTGATACAATACCCTACATTGATAGCTTGTCTTGTAATGTCCCCTTCTAAATAATGTAATTCTTAATAAATTTACGCATTAAATCACGAAGTAAGGCAACTGAAAATGAACACTTTCAGAAACATTGCAAGTAACTCTTTTCATCAATGGCCGTGTGATCATGAGAATTGGAGACAATGACACTAGCGCTTGACTGAGTTCTGGTCATCTAAGGACCTACTACTTCAGTTCATTGACAATGGGTAGCAGCACCGTACAGAGCTGTAAGCCTATAGGCTCTCATTAAGAACTGGGTCCGGGATTGGGTACTTTCCCCTATAAAATATTTTTTGAAACTAACCCATGATCAAACTTCTTATGATCTTAGATTAATCGCTCGGATTATATTATTGATTGTGAAAAATGCACCGAACACGGCACGTTAGTGTAGAAATAGAGCGAAGACAATCTGCAGATTGATTGTGAAGCGAAATAAGTGTTCTACATTTGCGCATATTAACGTAATTTTAGGATTATTTTCTAGGAGTTGGAATAGATTAGAAATAGATTGGGATCAAGGTGGAGTGTAGACATTAATTTATAGGGTTGTTAACAAAGGTTCTTTGCGTTTTAAGGTCACCACGTATTCTTACACGATGAAAACGTCTATTTTTGTGGCATCACTTTACTAAGTATTTTCTGGGTTTATGCTAAAGGTTCTAGTCACATATAAGAAGCGGTATATTCTAGCTGTTTTTGAGTTTTGTAAATATTTATGAATTAATTCAGACACATATTTACGTTTCTTTGATCCTATTGTAAAAATCTGCGTTATTTGTGTAGAGAAATAGGTAGTCGTAGTGTTGTGCTATGTAGTTAGAGTGGGAGATTTATCCACGGTGTACCACCCCTTAACCCCCGGGAAGCGCTAATTTCTTACTCTCCTTTTGTATTTAGCGACCCAATATGCATGTAGTTAGGACTATAGCACTAACATAGCTAGGTGTACCCTTTTCCTGTTCGATTTGTCTTGAGCACTTTGGAGTTTTTCTAGCCGGGCACTTCAAGATGCTCCAACCCACCTCCATTTTCGGATATTGGAAGATTTGTAACCATGAATTATGGGTACAACACTTTATTATATAAGGGAGTAATAGTACAGAATTAGCCATGTTCTACTTGTCCGATAGATGGTGGAGACATTTATAACAATAGTTAAATATTATTTAATATGCGCACTGCTGCACGGCTAAAAGCAACGGGAAACTTCGGCCCTTAATAATCTTCCCAACGATATGCACCTCTCAACGCATTATAACTGGTAATAATTCCGTCCTCTCCCGTAAATTTTCAATCTGGAGGTAAACTGGTCCCACTTTCCGGGGTTGACTACATCACAAAGATTACAAAGGTGACATCTGTTATTCCACTGGACAGAACGTGGAAGTTACAATTGTCAGAGGCAGGTTTAAGAACATTAAAAGGGAAATGGATAGGTTGAGTATGGATTTGGTTGGGATTATTGACGCATGGGATTTTAGGCAAGGAGACTATGCATGATTAGCAATTAATCTAATAACAGTTAGAGGGAATAAGCCTCACATTGACAAGGGAACATGGACAGCTGGTGAAATAGTATGAGCAATATAGTGAACGTCTTACTGTAGGTAAAATCGAAACGAAATCTACGTGCACCAAAGTAGTTACAGTCAGTATGGCTACCAGTCAAGCGGATGATAAAGAAGTTGGAATGGACTGCAGAGAAAGAGGTGAAATTTTGAGATTTGTCGAAGTTGAAATTCGGAAACTTGGTTATGGATTGCGAAGAATACTTCGGGGCAAATAAAATATCGACGACAATCCGGTTGTTATGACTTATTTGCTGAGTACAAATGAAGATATCCAATGCAAGTCAATGCGAAATCTTGAGTATTTAAATAAAATCTGTAGCAGAAAACTTTGGGAGAAAGGAAAAAAAACCAGACAGAATAAGTAGAAGGAAGACAACTTTGGGTCTCTCGTATATAAGAATGAATGGATGAAAGATGGATGAACAAGAACCACCTGACATAGGCGATAAGCCTGAGTGAGTTGCTACGTTGAATAAGGGGGACGAGCTGATCAGTTAGTTAGTTATTTGTTTTTCAAAGAGCAGAACTACGAGTTCATCTGCCCCTAGCTGATCAGCTAATTTCGCTTATAATTATGTAGGAATTTTTGACAAGTATGTATAAGATGGCAGACGTTTGTTAAGAAATATGTTTTTATGCTTACCTAAGAAAGTAGGAGCTGACAAATGGGAAGAAAATTATACAATGAATTTGGTGAACCATGCTTCAAAGGTTCTGACTACACTTATTTTCAAGAGCATGGAACGACAGTCGAGTAAGGCGAAGACCAGTTTTAGTCAGCAGAAGCGTAGGATTAAGGGAAGCTCTGTTGTGTTTTAGACTATTCTTGGGAAATACATTGAATATAGTGAAAGGTACTGCGCCCGAATCTCACATTAGCCACCACCCAAATCCGCTGAGATGGTAAAGGATTGTAAGGACGTCGATCCCCAGCCAGACACATCAACAATTCCCTACTGGGCGGATGACTAGGAAACCCTTGACGCATACAGACGAACAATAACACTACCAATCAGTAACACATTTACCAAAACAAATCTAAATCCATAATAAGATGGTAGTACGAGAAACTCGGATCTCGGACGTGAACGGTGCAAGTTGAGACTAAGTGAGTTCTAGTTGCTAACTGATAGTATTATCGCACGGTGATTGCGTAATGAAAAGTAGATCAGTTTCTATAAAAACAAACAAACAGGCATCAAAGGTGCCTGGGATTTATTCCCAAAAATATACACAAGATAGAAATCCCTATCACCAAATAAACAATAGTAATATCAATAATAAGAAATATCGTCGTTAGGAGATCAAATATCTACTTCACAATGAGTACATTCTGTAAGAATTTCGTTGCAGGCATTATAAAATTCGAATATAGATTTCGAACAATTAAATAATTAGTCTTCCAGTGACTTGGTAAAATATTTTGGCTTGATATAATCAGCTGTTCGCTTTAAAACACTTTACAATAAAATAACCCTAATACATACATGAATCGTTGACAAACGTAGTTAAAAATTCTACTTCAAATAATAATAATAATAATAATAATATTTATAACATATTTACCTACGTCTAACGCAGTATAAAAATCCTGAACTAGTTTTGACCTGATATGTCAAAACTATTAGCGCTATCTCTTCCAAAATGTTCCTTCCTTCCACATAACAAATAAACAAACACTGGCTCACATTAACGATAAGTTCTCGCAATATTGGGTATTATGTCACAATCAATGAACTAAAATTAACGAACAATAAAGTTAGTTATAGTTCTAAGAATTCAAATCCAGTAATAATAATAATAATAATTACTATAATAAAGATCGAGACGGAACTACACCCTAAATAAACGACGTTGTGGAAATAACATTAACGCTTACTGACATGAACAACACATACATAGGCTCCTAGATGTCAGTTACTTTCTTAACACACTGTGGCAATAGCTTGCTCTCAAGGCAATGCTCGCTTCGTTTCAAATACGTGAACAATACTCTAATATAGCGTCTCAAGCGCTTCCAAAATGACACAACTTCCTTCCTCTCCCTAACCTCTTAACTTTTCATAACATACTGCACGGAATTCCTTCACAATCAAATAAAACCCATCTTACAACACTCCTGTAGAAGAATCAGTGATCTTCCTACATGACACTACTGTGTACATGTTTCATGATACACTCCTAACATCCTCCTTCTCTAAATTTAAAATCATCGTGCTTAAACTTTTCATAATACTCATGTTCACAGCTGTACACCTTCGTTTAATATTCCACGTACCTTTTAAATAATGCTTTCATAATAGCATTATGCTTCGATTCCACGTAACATGAGTCTAAATTTCAAAATACTTTGTAGTCCGCTCGTCTTTCAAAGTTAATAACAATATCTACCGTCATTCCGTTTCTTATAAACATCTATAAATACAATATTCATTTAACAGCTTCATTTACATATATTTGACTTCAGACAGACCTACAACTCTTCTGGTCTTCATTTCGAGTTAACAAAATTGTTGTTAAATAATTTTTGCTATTTATCGGCATCACCTGACTTCCATTGTCATAATAGTGATCCTTTCTGACAATAATATAGTTACTGAAATTATCCATGACTTGATTAACGTCACATAATCTTAATATTCCTTAATTGGAATTTTACTTGTTCAAAGTTATTGTTTATAACACTTTAAATTGTTGCAAAAATTGTGAAAACATTGTTTATAGTTAATAATAACATTCTGATCCTTTATAATAAATCTTGTATTCTAGTAATAACAACGCATTTATATTGTTTATATCATAAACAAATTTATCATATCATTCGTAACCTTATATTTACAAACGGATTATTTATCAAAATATTTATCAGAGCATTTCCTATCGAAACATTTCTATCGAAACATTCCAATCGAATCATTCCAATCTGAGCATTCCCTTGTATAGAACAGTTTGCGTTTAAAGTGAGTATTAAAAACGTTTCTATAAAAATTTTAAACGACTTTCTAAGATCAAAACTATCAAAATCACGTCTAATACGACACACGTGACGTGTATTTAAATTTATCTAAGAAAATCTCCAAAATGGACAAAGTAATAACATGAGTTATGAGAAAAATATCTAAAATATGAATTGGTCACCCTGCTAATTTCAAACAAATACTACATTCAGAACTACAGAGACAGATCAGTCATTCCTGTACCTTTATGACGTTCTGCGATGAAAATACCTAGTCGAATGGCCTCGATATTCCTCTCCCTCATCGGCTCGTGCTTAAGTTGCTTCTGGCTTGGATCGTGCGGGTAACGGGACCCACAGCTGGCCGCCTCGTCTCTGCTGGTCTGGAAACCACCTGTTTCCTGGCCGTCCGCATAACATTCTTCTCTCTTCCCGACTGTATGCAATCTAGACACAGGAACCTGGAGCATTGAACACCGGATACCATCTACTTCTCTCTTCTTCTCTTCATCATCATCAAAATAGTTATGAGCGTCCATGGTTTATATCTCTTCTGGATCTTGTTAGTTGAATGAGTAGTATTGTTGGAAATAAGCGAACTGCGTGTTGGTGAAGCAGTCGTGGTAACATCGATCCAAAGACTCTGTGAGCATCTCTGAGCTTCCCAGTCCATAGTGTAGATCATCCTCCATTCATGCTTTAGTGAATCATCGAAGTCTTCTTAGAGAATGCATAACATAAACATCCTCCCTGACTTTTGGTTGCAGACATAATATCTGCTTAAATAATAGATAGTAATGCTTCAATAATGTAGTAACTTGCTTCATAAATGTAGTGGCTAGCTATGAGTGAAGTATTCGTAGAATTGTTGAATACAATTTATAATGATACCGCCGTAGTCTTTCTGTTCGTTTGCCGTAGTTATAGAACTTGCTGGTTTAAATACTCAATATTTCTCTCCAATACTTTTGCCGGACTGTCTCCTTCCTTTCCTCGGCGATCGATGCGTCTCCCGCAGATTATTAAAGTCTCTCGATCGCGCTTCCCATTGTTACCGTATCTTCGCTCTTCAAACGTCAAAAAAGAAGTCTCCCTCGCTCTGGCGTGCGGTCGGGCGCGTGCCGCTAGAAATCCAGTTGTAGCCTCGCGTCCGGACCACTTATGATAGAATTATGCTATTTTCTCTTCTATTAGCCAAAATCATATAATTACGAATTTCCAAATAAGTGTCGGATAATGTTGTGGGTCTGTAGATGAGCTAATTTCTCTTAATAAAAGCAAATATGGTTTAATTACGTTTCCCTCACAAATTTTGTGATCTAATTTGATTGGCTATGAGTTTATTGTTGAATACTCTCCCTGTCCTAGCCTCTTATAGAAGAGTCGTGTGCATGATTTGTTGTTGCCGACTCGGCTAACCAAAACCGGTCTTGAGAGTGCTAACTTGGAACTTTTGACAATTTCCAGCCCTTAATAATCAGACTCTCCCTTGGCTAAATCTTCATTCACTACATAATTTCCAAATCCAAATATCTCAAAATAGTCCAAAATTCTCCAGAAATGTTTCTAAATGATGCAATTCACTTCCCAAAATATATCCTTGAGAAAAATAAATTATCTCCAATTTCCAAATTATATATCAAAATGATGACAGATCGGTTCGATCCTCGACTCTGGCAATAACTTGAGCTTCGGTGAATTAGGGCTCAGATCCTCTCCTAACTTGTTAATTAAAGTATATAACATAGACTTTATTTAATCAGTCTTCACCCTTTATTGAGACCAAATTCATCCCTTAATTAATCCTGGGATAGAATCTTCTGAGTTTTGTGTGGTTGAATTTTCCAATTGGTCGGTCATTCTCTATTCTAACTATAAGGTAGCAATTGTTTCCATAAACTCTTCCGACCCTAAACGGGCCTCGAAAAATATTAGCAAATTTGACATATGTCTTCTTTAGAACATCAGCTTTCACAGACATCCTGACCAGTACTAGTTCTTCCAATTTCAGTGGTCTACTGTATCTCTTGCCTTGTCCTCTCTTCAACCTCTTCTCTGCTTGCTTGTTGAGATGTTCTCTGGCTGTTTCAATCCTCTGTTCCACCGATGGTGGAATATTGAAGATTCCGTTCCATGGTCGGATTGGCTTCTGATCGTAATGTAACGTTATTGGGATTTCGTTCGTGCTTTCATGCCTCGTGTTATTAATACAAAATTCCATGAGTGGTACTACGCTTACCCAATTAGCGTGGTTCTCTGAACTATAAAGACGGATGTACTTTGAACACTCAAGCATCGTTCTTTCAATCGGGTTTGTTTGTGGGCTTCGGATGGAACTAAAGATATGACCAATTTGAAGTCGATCCTTGGCTTCTTGGAATTCCGCAGCTGTGTATTGCGTTCCATGGTCAGTAATTAGTCTTTCAGGCTTTCCAAGCTTAGGAATGATGTTCTTTTCGAGGTGATACAAAACAGTCTTGGTAGTGGCTTTCTGCATCGGATTCATGATGACAATTTTCGAGAATACGTCCATGGCTACTAACAAATACTTGTTGCCTCTACTGCCCTTTGGAACGGGACCGAAAATGTCCTGGCTGAATAATTCCAAAGGTTTGTCTTCTTTAGAACTTTCAAGAGCTCTGAGTTATATTTGTTCTTCTGGCATAACTCGCATGACCTAATAACAATAGCTATGGAGTCACTCATATTAGTCCAATAGAATTTCTCTTGCGCGGTGCTGTACGTCTTATCTACGCCACCGTGACCTATGCTCTTGTGCACTAACCAAACCACAGGGATTTTCAATGTGGGTGGAATCACAATCCTCACCTTTGCCTGGATAGTATCAACATACTTGCAGACTATGCCATCAATTAGCACATATTGAGTGGCTTTCTTCCTCGTCTCAGCATATTCCACGTCATCAGCTTCTATTTTTCCAGCCATATATCTGCATAAATTTCTCAGACTGGTGTCTCTCTTCTGGCTAACTGCTACTCTCTTCAGTCGCTCCAACGTTGACTGATCTTCGTCGTCTAGTTCTATCACGTAGACTCTGACGTCCTTATCAACTGTAGGATTCCTGGAAAAAATGTCAGCTAATATGTTATCCTTGCCGGAAACATGAACAATCGTGGCGTTAAATTGTTGTAGAAACAACGTCCATCGAGTCATCCTGTCGCTGGATAAATCCGACTTTAGCATGAACTCTAAAATTTTATGGTCTGTTCTTATAATGATCTGGTGTCCTATCAAAATTCTCTTCCAATGGCGCCATAGTCTCAGAATAGCGAGGACAATGACCGCTAAAAAATTGACAGAGACCCGCGAATGCTCGTACATCTCTTATCTTCTTGGGTCTTGGGAACTGAAGGATGGCATTTATTTTCTCTTGGTTGGGATTATAACCAAATTGATCGATGGTGTGCCCCAGAAAATTAATTTTCTGCTGGAAAAAGTGGTACTTAATGAACTTGACCTTGATGTTTGCCTCTCTCAGGTTTTCTAGTAGCTTCCTCAAATGCAATAGATGTTGCTCAGGGTTTTCCGTATAAATAATCAGATCATCTACGTAGCAAATAATATAGGCTTTCACTTCCTCTGTCGGCTTGCAATCCAAAGCTCTTATCAGTGCTGGACTCGAGTTTATAAGTCCGAACGGTACACGTTCTAAAATATAACTCGTTTGGTTGAATAGAAAGCCGGTATAGCACTTGCTATCCTCTGTCAACTCAATTTGATAAAAGGAACTAGTTAAGTCTATAACTGAGAAACATGACTTTCCCTTAAACTTCCTCAGGAGCTCTCTAATTTTGGGTGGACGGTCATTTTCTTTCAGGAGAAGAGAGTTCAAATTTCTGGCGTCTAAACAAACCCGTAAAGTACCGTCTGCTTTCTTAACTGCAGTAATCGGATTTAAGTATGGGGTTGCTTGTTTCCGAATAATGCCGTCTCTTTCCATGCCTTTTATAAGCTCTCCTACCTCAGCTTGGTATTTCTCAGGAATGGGATACACTTTCCTTTGAAATGGAGAGTTGTCCTTAAGCTTTATCTGATATTTGAATCCCTTGATTAATCCTGGTTTATCATCGAAAACATCGGCATAACTGTGTATTAATTCTTCTAATTTTCCTTCATAAATTTCAAAATCTTCTATTTTCATCCCATAATGACCTTTACCCTCCAGTTCTACTTCAGAAATAATTATTTCCAAGTTCTCCTCCGGGATTTCACTTTTAATGCGGTACTCATTTTCTTGACTTTTGGTTTCGCTGCTCTTCTCATGAAATTTAATTAAGCCATTTCTAAGATCAATAACGGCTCCAGTTTTAGTTATGAAGTCTATACCCAGTATAGCATCAAAACTAATCTTGTTTAGAACAATGAATATTTGTTCGTAAACATGACCATTGATTGTAAATTTCATCAGTGCTCGGACCCTGCACTTCATTGTCTTATCATTAAAGACACCTCGGACCTTTATAGATGACACTGGCATGGAGATTAAAGACTTCCCGTCCTTCAATTTGTTATAACAGCTTTCAGATAGTATAGATGCATTAGCTCCCGTGTCTAGCAGTGTTCTTAGACTTTCACCTTCAATCATTATTTGTAGTATAGGCAGTCTAGCTATCTTTCCTTTCTCTGGTTCCTCCCTTTCATAAAGTAAGTCTTCGTCCGAAACTTGGTAAAATTCGTTGATGGCGATCTCATGCCTTTCGTTTGTGAACAGTGCTGTCTTCTCTACTTGCGTTTCCCAATTGGCGTTTTTCTGTGTTCCTCATTTCGATTTTGCTGTTGTCCAAAATCTGAAGTTGAGGGTTGAGGTTCCACTTCCTCATTCCGTGGATTATTTCGACCTCTGTTTTCTCATAAGCCTTCCCTATACTCCTGGCTTTCTCGGTCTCTTTCTTGGTAATAACGCCTAACGTTATCATTGTTTTGCCAGCTTCTATTTTGTTGTTGTTGCTGTTGTTGCCGGGCTGTTGTCGTTGTTGTTGCCTCCGAGCGTAGTTCTCATTGTTCCAGTTGTGGTATCTCCTATAACCACCTCCTGAACCTCGGTTACTCCTGTCGTAATAATCGTTTCTACTACGGTCGTTACTACGATGATAACCTGTTCTTCTCTGACCATTGTTCCAATATCTTGTCTGATATGGTCGTCCTTCTCTTCCTCTGCGGTATGATGGTTCATAGCGATTACTCCCGTAGTCGTTTCTTCGCGTGCGACCTGGCCTACTTCTTTCGTCTTCTGTTTGTTGCACCTGGTCAACCAATACAGTATGCACGTCTCTGTGCTCTGGCCTCTGCCTAGTGTGGCTGTTCGATTCAACATTCGGAGTAGAAGATGTATGGTCGAGTCTTCTCAAGATTTCTGCCATTTCCTCAAGCGTCTTTACTCCTGCGGCTATCAGGTGTCTCCTGACGTCATTAGGCAGCTGTCGCGATATGGCATGTATTAGCTCACTTTCGGCTATCGGGGGTTGCAAATACTGAAACATTGAGAGCTGTTGAGTGAAGAAGGTTGCATACTTCGTAGGGGTCGAGTGCGCATATCTCTTGGAATAGATTTTCGCTCGTATGTCTTGCTGCAATTCTTTTGACCAGAATCTTCTCTGCAGTGCATCAGCGAATTCCTCAAAATTGGCGTAAGTATAGCGAAACGCGCGATGCCAAATTAGAGCTTCAGACTCTAAGTACTTCTCCACTACCCTCATCTCTCTGTCACGAGGTATTCTATTATCATCGAGATAAAAACGCATGTTCCTCAAGAACTCCACCGCTGTAATATTGCCTACGCCGCTAAAACGTGCCGGCTTGTCATCAATGTTCCTAAGAACTATCACATTTTGGTTAGAGCTTAGGCCTCCCTGGTTATAATATCCACCTACATCTCCGTATTCTCTCTTAATACGTTGAGTGTCCTGAGTTAAGTGTTGCCTATCTGGTACACGACTGTACACGCTTTCTGCATCCTCTTCTATTCTACCTCCTCTCACTTCACATGTTCCTATCTCTTCTTTGAGCCTTTCATCTCTTCGCTGGTAAAATTCTGCTAAGTCTCTTCTCATCCCTAGACGTATTTCTTCCCGCAGTTTCTCATGGTCACAGGGTTCTGCGATAGACAGATCTTTGATCCTGTTCCGAATCTCTAATAGTTCCTCATCCTGACTAGACTTAATGTTAGCTACCTCTAAATTAATATCGTCAACAATAGTTCGAATCGCGTTCAATTCCTCACTTTTACCGGATTCTGCTCTATTCACAATTCCTTTAATTTCGGTTATGCTCGATACTCTAGTCTCTTCTATGTGCTTATACAATTCTAACTTAACATTAGCATTAAGTGATCTAGCTTCGTTTTCTACCTTGCTAACATCTTTTAGAATTTGACTATATAATTCCAACATATACTCCTTGTTGGATTGGATCACACTCTTTTTCAAGTCATTCACAGATTTTTGTATACAAGTTTCAATGTCAACATTTATACCATCAGTAATAAGCTTTTGTTGTTCATCCAACTTACCTTGCAGTTTGCTTACAATCCCATTTAAATTGTTGAGCTGTTCATTGAGTTGTTTTTGGGACCCTGTAATGCTTACATTGTGTTTTCGTTGTTCAATAGTGGCAGTGTGAATACTTCCCTGAATTTTATCTTCTAATTTGATAATAATCTCACTACATTGTACTTTAGCTTCTGTCACTTTCTCAGCTATCTCTTCCCTTAATGAACTAATCTCATTTTTGGTAGAGGCCACATCATCTTTCATTTGTTTGAAAGTAGATTTGGTCTCTTCCAGAGTTTTCCTACTTTCATCAATAGCGAATCGACTCTCTTCTTGTGTCTATTTGCTTTGTTATTGGGCCAACCTTCCCTCTTCTTGCGCTTTTTCTAAAGCTTCTCTTATCTGCTGCCGAGTTTGTTTAACCTCGTCTTGGCCTTTTCGATTTTCTTCTTGTATTTCCTTATTTTCTTCCTGTATTTTTCTATTTTCTTCATGTATTAAAGCAATGTTGGCTTTGTTGGCATCTTGAGCTACAGATAATTCCGCTTTCACCTCGGATTTAGCTGTCGCTGCTGTCTTTTTAATTTCCATTTCTAACCGTTTGCTATTGTCGTGTTTGAGTTTGTGTAAGGCCTCAACATCACCTGTTATCTGGTTTTGATTTACTCGAATCATCTCTAACATCGAATTGTTATGGGTCAAGTCTTCCGCCGACATAATAATAATACAATTGAGCAATGAGGAGGATTCCTCTACACTATATTACGGAAACCTCCGAGTGACCAACTCATACTGTCTATAACAAAGGAATTCTCCAATAATCCTGATTTGATAATCATAATCAACTGAAATCTTAATACCTAACGAATAGTATTCTACTAAATTGATCGTTCTTCATTTCACAATCCCTAGCTGGATTTAATAAACAAAACCTGAATTTAATTACCTCTAGACTTAAATGACCAAAATATCAACAGCTGGTTCAAAAATATATGCCTCAAACAATCGTACTCCTCAAATTTGTCAATGTTTATTCATTTAAACAATTTTTCAAAATTTGGGATCGGCATTTTTATAATTTTCAAAAATCTACCAATATCATCACATGGTTGTCGTTGAAGACGATAGTGTCTCAACACAATTGATGCCAAAGCACGTTGGGCGCCAAGTAATAATGCCCCATATGCGCCCGAATCTCACATTAGCCACCACCCAAATCCGCTGAGATGGTAAAGGATTGTAAGGACGTCGATCTCCAGCTAGACACATCAACAATTCCCTACTGGGCGGATGACTAGGAAACCCTTGACGCATACAGACGAACAATAACACTACCAATCAGTAACACATTTACCAAAACAAATCTAAATCCATAATAAGATGGTAGTACGAGAATCTCGGATATCGGATGTGAACGGTGAAAGTTGAGACTAAGTGAGTTCTAGTTGCTAACTGATAGTATTATCGCACGGTGATTGCGTAATGAAAAGTAGATCTGTTTCTATAAAAACAAACAAACAGGCATCAAAGGTGCCTGGGATTTATTCCCAAAAATATATACAAGATAGAAATCCCTATCACCAAATAAACAATATTAATATCAATAATAAGAAATATCATCGTTAGGAGATCAAATATCTACTTCACAATGAGTACATTCTGTAAGAATTTCGTTGCAGGCATAATAAAATTCGAATATAGATTTCGAACAATTAAATAATTAGTGTTCCAGTGACTTGGTAAAATATTATAGCTTGATATAATCAGCTGTTCGCTTTAAAACACTTTACAATAAAATAACCCTAATATATACATGAATCGTTGACAAACGTAGTTAAAAATTCTACTTCAAATAATAATAATAATAATAATATTTATAACATATTTACAAGGATTAAATACCTACGTCTAACGCAGTATAAAAAACCTGAACTAGTTTTGACCTGATATGTCAAAACTATTAGCGCTATCTCTTCCAAAAAAGTTCCTTCCACATAACAAATACACAAACACTGGTTCATATTAACGATAAGTTCTCGCAATATTGGGTATTATGTCACAATCAAAGAACTAAAATTAACGAACAATAAAGTTAGTTATAGTTCTAAGAATTCAAATCCAGAAAATAATAATAATAATTACAATAATAAAGCTAAAACATGGATTTCTCCAAATCCAATACTAGGTGAATTTCAACTGGATCATGTACCTATATCCAAAAGAATTATGAAAGAAATTATGAATGTCAAGGTTATAAGAAGCAGAGAATTTGACTCTGATCACTATTTGTCTAAAATTAAACTCACATTCTTACCCAAGAGAAACCACAGAAGAGGGGAAAGAGTAAATAAATATAACACAAATAGACTTCAAATTACACAAGAAACATCGGAAATATTTCAGGAAGCAATAAAAGTAACTCATCATGGGAAGTGGCAAGATTTATCTAAAGAAATAACCATCTCAGCTCAGAAGACGTTTGGGCTAGCCAAACCTAAGAAGAAACCTTGGTGGAATCAAATATGTGAAGATACGTTACAAGAGAGAACAAAACAATGGAAAAAGTGGAAATGCTCTGGAAAGATGGAACATTATGACCAATTCAAACAGCAAAGGAAAGACACTGCTAGAATAATAAGGGGTGTTAGAAGATCATTCGAAAAATCACAACTTACTGACCTGCAAGACAGCTTTGTTAAAAATAACTCTCGAAACTTCTATCAGACTTTTAAGAGTCAATTAAAGGGGTATCAAGCGCCTAGCATATGCTTTAAAGATGAAAATGGCAGACTTGGCCTAAGCAATGTTGAGAAATGTGAAATACTTGCGAAGCACTTTGATCAACTTTTAACTGCCCTGAACCAGATCATAAGTTGGAATTCTCACAAGCAACAGAAAATCTGGAAGAAGATATACCACCCAATGCTGAAGAAATTAAAGAAGCAATTAACAATCTAAAAAATAATAAAGCTAGCGGAGAGGACTCTATAACACCTGAACTTTTGAAATGGTCTCAATCAAAAATCATTGAAGACCTGCAGTTAATCTTTGAAAATATTTGGAGAACAGAGAGGATTCCAGAGGAATGGAAAGTGGCTCTAATACACCCATTGCATGAAAAAGGCGACTAACAAAACGTTCATAACTATAGAAGCATCTCTCTTCTTCAAATTGCATACAAGGTATTTTCAAAAATATTGCTGAATAGAGTAGAAACATCACTTGACAAGCAACTGGGCGAGTATCAAGCTGGATTTCGAAAAGGTAGATCTTGTTCAGAACAAATATTTAACTTAAAATCCATAATTCGCCATAGGATACTGATTTCAAATGACTTAGATGTGACTTTTGTAGATTTTAAAAAGGCCTTTGACTCGGTTGGTAGAGAAACCATGGATAAAACAATTCGTGAATTTGGAGTGAAAACTAATTTGGCAAACCTAATACGTGAAACCCTTACTGACACGATTTCAAAAGTAAAATTTATGGGTGACATATCAAAATCTATTAAGGTAAATACAGGTGTACGGCAGGGTGATGGTTTATCACCCCTTCTGTTCAACTGTGTTTTAGAGAAAATTGTAAGAATTTGGAATTTAAAGCTAAAAGAACATAACATTTCGCCAGTAACTTTGGGGAGAAGAAACAAAGGCTTTGAAATGAGTTGCCTAGCATTTGCAGACGATTTTGCTATATTGTCAGAAAACCTAACAAGTGCAACAACACAAATCAATCTCTTGGAAGAAATAGCCAACAAAACAGGTTTAAGAATCTCCGTAGAGAAAACTAAATTTATTACAAACATCAAGAACGCTTCAAAATATTTGGCAACAAATATTGACCCAGTGGAAAAAGTAAAGAAATTCAAATATCTGGGAGAAATCATTCAAGAAAATGGTTTAGAAAAATCTTCGGTAGAAGAAAGGGTACTCAAGATGGAAAGAGCATATGGTATCACTAAGAATTTTTATAACAAAAAGTGCTTATCTAAAAATCTTAAAATAAGGCACTACACTACAGTGGTGAAACCGGAATGCCTAAACGCAAGTGAATGTCTGGTACTAAACTATAGATTAGATAAACTTGAAGTACTAGAAAGGAGAATCATGAGGAAAATTTTAGGTCCAGTGAAAACAGCAGAAGTATGGAAATTAAGATCTAATGATGAAATATACAGGAACATAGAACATATAACAGAAACGATAAGAAAAAGGAGATTGCAATTTTTTGGACATATTTACAGAATGGATGATTCCAGATTAACAAAAAGGATATTCAAGTACCTTTCGGAGAAAAGGGCAACAACTAGCTGTATTCAAGAAGTAAAGAAAGATTTAGAAAGACATAATATAAGTGAAGAAGAAACGGTGAACAGAGATATCTTTAGAAAAAGGGTATTATGTATGAAAGGATTCCAAGGAAGATTGCCAAAGAAACCAGGTGCGAAATGGTCCGAGGACAGAAAGAAGCAGCATAGTGAACGGATGAAGGAGTACTGGAGGGAACGGAAGAGAAAACAACAAAGTGTGAAGAATTGAAATTGGCACGTGGTCCCTAGCAGGCCTCATCGGAAAGAAGAAGAAGAAGAAGAAGAATGATCGAGACGGAACTACACCCTAAATAAACGACGTTGTGGAAATAACATTAACGCTAACTGACATGAACAACACATGAATACGCTCCTAGATGTCAGTTACTTTCTTAACACACTGTGGCAATAGCTTGCTCTCACGGCAATGCTCGCTTCGTTTCAAATACGTGAACAATACTCTAATATAGCGTCTCAAGCGCTTCCAAAATGACACAACTTCCTTCCTCTCCATAACCTCTTAACTTTTCATAACATACTGCACGGAATTCCTTCACAATCAAATAAAACCCATCTTACAACACACCTGTAGAAAAATCAGTGATCTTACTACATGACACTACTGTGTACATGTTTCATGAAACACACCTAACATCCTCCTTCTCTAAATTTAAAATCATCATGCTTAAATTTTTCTTAATACTCATGTTCACAGCTGTACACCTTCGTTTAACATTCCACGTACCTTTTAAATAATGCTTCAATTCCACGTCACATGAGTGAAAAATTTCAAAATACCTTGTAGTCCGCTCGTCTTTCAAAGTTAATAACAATATCTACCGTCATTCCGTTTCTTATAAACATCTATGAATACAATATACATTTAACAGCTTCATTTACATATATTTGACTTCAGACAGACCTACAACTCTTCTGGTCTTCATTTTGAGTTAACAAAATTGTTGTTAAATAATTGTTGCTATTTATCGGCATCACCTGACTTCCATTGTCATAATAGTGATCCTTTCTGACAATAATATTGTTACAGAAATTATCCATGACTTGATTAACGTCACATAATCTTAATATTCCTTAATTGGAATTTTACTTGTTCAAAGTTATTGTTTATAACTCTTTGAATTGTTGCAAAAATTGTTAAAACTTTGTTGATAGTTAATAACAACATTCTGATCCTTTATAATAAATCTTGTATTCTAGTAATAACAACGCATTTATATTGTTTATATCATAAACAAATTTATCATATCATTTGTAACCTTATATTTACAAACGGATTAATTATCAAAATATTTATCAGAGTATTTCCTATCGAAACATTTCTATCGAAACATTCCAATCGAATCATTCCAATCTGAGCATTCCCTTGTATAGAACAGTTTTCGTTTAAAGTGAGTATTAAAAACGTTTCTATAAAAAATTTAAACGACTTTCTAAGATCAAAACTATCAAAATCACGTCTAAAACGACACACGTGACGTGTATAAAAATTTAAGAACATCTCCAAAATGGACAAAGTAATAACATGAGTTATAAGAAAAATATCTAAAATATGAATTGGTCACCCTGCTAATTTCAAACAAATACTACATTCAGAACTACAGAGATAGATCTGTCATTCCTGTACCGTTATGACGTTCTGCGATGAAAATACCTAGTCGAATGGCCTCGATATTCCGCTCCCTTATCGGCTCGTGCTGAAGTTGCTTCTGGCGTGGATCGTGCAGTTAACGGAACCCACAGCTGGCCGCCTCGTCTCTGCTGGTCTGGAAACCACCTGTTTCCTGGCCGTCCGCATAACATTCTTCTCTCTTCCCGACTGTATGCAATCTAGACACAGGAACCTGGAGCATTGAACACCGGATAGCATCTTCTTCTCTCTTCTTCTCTTCATCATCCTCAAAGTAGTTATGAGCGCCCATGGTTTATATCTCTTCTGGATCTTGTTACTTGAATGAGTAGTATTGTTGGAAATAAGCGAACTGTGTGTTGGTGAAGCAGTCGTGGTAACATCGATCCAAAGACTCTGTGATCATCTCTGAGCTTCCCAGTCCATAGCGTAGATCATCCTCCATTCATGCTTTAGTGAATCATCGAAGTCTTCTTAGAGAATGCATAACATAAACATCCTCCCTGACTTGTGGTTGCAGACATAATATCTGCTTAAATAATGGAATAGTAATGCTTCAATAATGTAGTAACTTGCTTCATAAATGTAGTGGCTTGCTATGAGTGAAGTATTCGTAGAATTGTTGAATACAATTTATAATGATACTGCTGTAGTCTTCCTGTTCGTTTGCCGTAGTTATAGAACTTGCCTTTTTAAATGCTCAATATTTCTCTCCAATACTTTTGCCGGACTGTCCCCTTCCTTTCCTCGGCGATCGATGCGTCTCCCGCAGATTATCAAAGTCTCTCGCTCGCGCTTCCCATTGTTACCGTAGCTTGGCGGAGCACTATACAAAACAGATCCTCGCTCTTCAAACGTCAAAAAAGAAGTCTCCCTCGCTCTGGCGTGCGGTCGGGCGCGTGCCGCTAGAAATCCAGTTGTAGCCTCGCGTCCGAACCACTTATAATAGAATTATGCTATTTTCTCTTCTATTAGCCAAAATCATGTAATTCCAAATTTTCAAATAAGTGTCGAATAATGTTGTGGGTCTGTAGAACAGCTAATTTCTCTTAATAAAAGCAAATATGGTTTAATAACGTTTACCTCACAAATTTTGTGATCCAATTTGATTGCCTATGAGTTTATTGTTGAAAACTCTCCCTGTCCTAGCCTCTTATAGAAGAGTCGTGTGCATGATTTGTTGTTGCCGACTCGGCTAACCAAAACCGGTCTTGAGAGTGCTAACTTGGACCTTTTGACAATTTCCAGCTCTTAATAATCAGACTCTCCCTTGGCTAAATCTTCATTCACTACATAATTTCCAAATCCAAATATCTCAAAATAGTCCAAAATTCTCCAGAAATGTTTCTAAATGATGCAATTCACTTCCCAAAATATATCCTTGAGAAAAATAAATTATTATCTCCAATTTCCAAATTATATATCAAAATGATGACAGATCGGTTCGATCCTCGACTCTGGCAATAACTTGAGCTTGGGTGAATGAGGGCTCAGTACGTTCGTGTTTTTTTTTACTTAGATAAGACTGTTGATTTCGTTAATTGGAGTAAATTATTTGACATTTTGAAAAGGATTGGAGTATAATCGAGGTATAGAAGTGTGTCTACAATCAATACTGAGACCAGCTGGCAGTTATAACATTCGCTGGACAGGAGGAACTAGTATTTTGAAGGATGTAGGAATTAATAGAGGAATTCGCTCAATGTGAATATTATATAAATAATTTCATGATTTAGGCCTAGTTGGTGCAGACATTGTCAGTGTTTCATTTTTTTCTTTTTTTTTTCAAAAAATCGAATGGTATCTGCTTCATACCACCACTGCATTCACACACACATTCCAGTCCCGGCTAGTAGATATTTTCTCTCTGATATATCAGATGTTAAAAAGCATGTACCGCAAACCTAGTCACTACGTGTTTGGGGTCGTAGTTTGAGTATTTAAAATAACCCATAAGTGTGCGCCCTTTAACTTATTAACAGGTCTACATACAAGGAGACTCGCAAATCTAGTAGATGCGCATCTACCCGTAGGGAAATTGAGATTCAAAGAGACATAGAAGATGCGCTGTCGAAGCTGAAAGGAAAATTGCATACTATATCAATTTCTCAAAAGCCATCGACACCATCAAATAGTCATCACCATAACAAAACTTGACAATCTAATCAGCCATGATAATTACATATTATGGTGCATTATAAAAAGCATACTAAGCATATACTATATAGAGGTAGATGATGAAATCTCGCGTTCAGGAATCATAAAGTAAACAGTAGGAGGGTTATTAGGTGACACACTAAGTCCGCTTTTGTATAGAATGGCCACAGTGGACATAATAGATACGATACACTCAGATTAAGTTAAAATGTATATATATGCAGATGACATTGTGATGGCATCGACATCGACAGAGGACTTGCGTACCTCTTTCTGTAAATATGAAGACTGGGCAGAGAATAGTGAAATATATATTAATGAAGAAAATAAAGTGACTATGACATTTAGAAGAGGTTGGAAGCAGGTGACTTTCTTCTGAAAGATGTAATGTAGGACAGCATTTTCTAACTCTTATTTTACAACCTATCCATTTAGCAGGTAATTGAAAACACGAGATCAAAATGAACATTATAAGTCAAGAAACAATTTCAAGTTATTTCAACTCTGAGGTGTGCTACCGAAAGTGTCATCTTATCCGATTCACAAGCGAGTTTGCTTGTTTTTCTACTCAGTATGCTCTTAATGCTGAGAATTGAGTTCATGATAAAATCACAGTAAGGAAAAGTGGAATAAGTTACATAAATGCAGCTAGAAGAAATACAATTAAGACTACTTTGGCTTCGATTGCCACATGAAATGCTAAAGGATGTTGGTGACTCCTGCCACCTATAAAACAACATGGACAAAGCAAGGAAAATAAGTAACACTTGGGATGACATATGTTGACATCAAATACAGATGTAGGTAGAAAGAATTCAGATTTGAAGCCGTGGTTTGGAATGTGGTACTATATGGAATTGAAACATGGATTGCTTGTGGTAAAGAAAAGAGAAAATAGTTGCATTTACATGAGTTGTTATAAAAAAACTTTAAGATTGGACGGGGGAGCGATTTCCAAATAAATGTTATGCAGATGAATGGGGGGGGCGGGTTTAGATGTTTAAGTGAGTGGTTATGAATGGGAGATATATATTGGTAGGGCACGTACTATGGCACAGTATTTATGGAGGAAGAGTTAACGACATGATCTGTAGAATATGAGAAATAAATTGCTTGGGATATAGAATGTGCGAACTAAGAAAAAAGAAAGAATTTATTACATCAAGCATGGGGGACATTGTGTGTTATGGTGAATCTGTCTAAAGACTGAAATCCTAAACAGTAACAACAACATTTCCCTGTCAATTGGCATTTTAGATTCCTGTACGAAATCTCACACTATTATGCACAAAAATAGAACCCTTTACCTGAACATATGCGCATCGATGATCTAATGGCAAAGGTCAAGCAATTTGCAAATGGTGGCGGCACAAACACCTTGTCCTTTTTGGCACCCGGTATGTAAAAATCTATCATTTTAGGATCGATAGATTGTGGTTGTTAAGATACAATCCTAATACACTAATGCTCTCAGACCTATGACTCAAAAATTTCCGACGTTACACATTACATTGTAAAATATATAGCCTGTATGATCAACATATTATTGTTGAGTAGAAACGACATAATTTACCGGTACTTCTTGAAGACTAATTTCCTGGTTGAGTTATAAATGAAAGTTACTCCAGAGATAATTTCACTAACTAGGTCTCTAGATTTTCACAGGTTATTTCACATGCTTGATAATATACCCCAAATGGAACTTTTTGTATTGAATATTTCAAGTTGATATGTCCAGATACATCATATGGTGCTCTAGAAAAGTTTTTACGCATTAAGTAATAGTGGAAGACAATATAGTAACACTGCATCTAGAAGAAAATTGACCATCGTACGAAATTTTGAATCGAACATTCCAAGCCATAGCGGGGAGCATGCCTTCGGTGAGAAACCCTATCCATGTGGCGTATGAGGAGCCAAACTTTCACAGTTAGAACAATTGAAGACACAAATATTAACCCATAGCAGTGTGAAGCCATTTCCATATAGCGCATGCGGAGCCAAATTTACCCGGCATGGGCACTTTACGAGACACATGTTAAGCCATATCAGAGAGAAGCAGTTTCCATGTAGCTTATGCCAAACCAAATTTACACACAACCGCACTTGAAAACACATATGTTAACCCATAGCAGTGAGAAGTCATATCTATGTAGTGTATGTAAAGCCAAATTAACACGGAAGGGACACTTGAAGAGAGACATATTATCCTATAGCAGTGTGAAGCCATATCCATGTAGCGTATGCGAAGCCTAATATGCACAGATAGAACACTTGGAGGCACACATATTAACACATAGCCGTGAGAAGCCATATCTTTGTAGCGTTTGCGAAGGCAAATTTACACAGAAAAGACACCTGAAGAGACATATGTTAACCCATAGCGGTGACAAACCTTATTCATTTAGCGTAAGCAAAGCTACATTTTCCGTAAAAAGGAGTTTGAAAAGACACCCGCCTATCCATAGTGGCAAGGGACCATATTCGTGCAGCGTATGCTAACCCAGATTTATCTGAAAAGAAAGTAAGTTACACCTGCTTTTACACAGTGGCGAGAAGCCATACTGATGTAGCGTATGCGAAGCCAAATTTTCACCGCAAGGTCACTTCAAGACACACATGTTAACCCATAGCAGTGAGAAGACATATCAAAGTTGCGTATGCTATGCCAAATTTACACAGAAAGGACAATTGAAGACACATGTTCACCCATAGCGGTGAGGAGCCATGTCCATGTTGCGTATATGGTGCCAAATATACACAGGAAGGACATTTGATAATCCATAGCGGTAAAAAGGCATGTAGCGTATGCGAAGCCAAATTTACACGGAAAGGACACTTGAAGACACACATGTTAACCCATAGCAGTGAGAAGTCCTGTAGCGTATGCGGAGCCAAATTTACACGGAAAGGACAACTGAAGACACACATGTTCACCCATAGCGGCGAGAAGCCAAATTTATACAGAAAGGACAATTGAATCGATTATTTCAGAAAGCAGTAAAGTGCCAAAATATTAAATAAATGAGTTAATGGCAGAATATGTTACTAGGAGGGTATACGCTCATTTTAGTGTTGAAACCAGACAAGAAACGTCCTTCTATAATGGTCAGGCATTACGTTGAATTTCGTATTTATTTCAGAACCCAGTTAAATGCACCGCTTGACTGGTTTCTGCAGTAACTGTTGGTACATTTTGTGATACACCGCCTGTTGGCTGGAAGGCACTGCTGCTCTGAATCAAGAATCTCAACTGAAAAGAGATCTTGCTCCTTACTTTTCCATCCAGATGGCTTACTTTTCAGGAAAAGTAAGTTTATAAATATGATTTATTAGGTATACTTACCAAATTATTAGTTGAAGTTACATGTAACTATATTCTTTGATTCAAAAGTGTATAAATATTTAAAAATATTATATTTTAGCCTGGACATTTCTGTACTTTGTTGGTCTGAGCCCTAAGTTTTTCTTTGTTATTGATTGTTATAGGTGCCCATCAATATCAAGAAGATACGAGACCTAATGCCCTAAAACCTTACCTGATAGGATATGAACACTTTAATGACATTATTTTACAATGACCTACAATAGAGACAGAAGGTGCTATAGAGATTGTTTATGAGGATTAATTACCTCCTGTCATGATGAGCAGTCAATGCTGATTTCATACTTTTAATAATTATATTTGTGTCAGCAATGAAGTCTAAACCTAATAAATTATTTTCTTTTTCCACAAATATGTGTTTTATGACAAAATCCTTTCAAAATTTGAAAATTAACTAATAAAATATGTTCGCAACATTCGTTTACTGCAGAAACCAGGTGAGTGGAAATTGTTTCAGATTGTTATACAAAATAGTTCATAAGCACAAAAGATTTTTCCTGAGATAAGAAGTATTCAAAGATATATACTTTCAAGCTAAAATATTACAATCACTACCAAAACTTTTAGTCTGATGCTAGAGAGTTTTCTTCATTCTCCCACAATTGACAGAATTGGTGCTTGACTGGTTCTTGAAATAATCGAATCAATTAAAGACACACTTGTTAACCCATAGCAGTGATGAGCCATATCCATTTAGCGTATGCGAAGCCCCATTTACACGGAAAGGAAACTTAAAAGACTAGTTGTTTACCCATAGCGGTGACTAACCATATTCATGTACCGCAGGCGTTGTGAAATATTCCCTGAATGAGACTTTAAAGTGACGCACGCGTATCCACAGTGGCGAGAACCAATTTTGTGTAGTGCATGCGTAGCCAGATTTGACCGAAGAGAACGTTTAAAGTTACACCTGATTTTACACAACAGCGAGAAGCCATATTCATGTAGCGTATGCAAAGCCCAATTAACCGTGAATGGACACTTGAAGACACATGTGTTAACCCATAGCGGTAAGAAGCTTATCCATGTAGCGAATGCAAAGCCAAAGTACTGCGGGAGGAAATTTTAAGAAACGCATGCGTATCCACAGTGGCGAGAAGCTTTCTTCCTGTAGAAAATGCGAAGCCAAATTTTTACTGTGCCATGGAACTTGAAGCTCATGCGTATCCACTTCAGCGAGAAGCCATATTTGTGTAGCGTATGCGAAGCTAAATATCCCGGATTGGAAACTTGAAGAGACACATGCGTATCCACGGCGGTGAGAAGCCATATTGTGAAGTGTATGCGAGGCCAAATTTGCCCAGATACGACACTTGAAGAGAAACTCATTCAGGTGATGAAAATGCAAATTAAAGTACCTCTTGCAAAGCAAACTTCACTCTGTATCCATAGCGGTTAGAAACCATGATTATGTAGCATTTGCAATGCTAAATTTGCTTAGATTAGATATTTGTATTTGTGTTGTCTTTATTCTTTTGACTGGTTGTATGTAGACCTCCACACCTGTACTGTATATCCTCAGTTAATGATTTTATCTCTTCATCATACATCCCAGGCAACTTTTTCAACATATTTTAACCTTGTGTATCCCTAACGTTCTTATCGTGTACATCACCTTCCATAAATAAGTTTGCTATTCCTAGTTGTCTAAGTATGTGTCATATCAATTCATCTCTTCTCTTCATCAGCTGTTGCTAATCCATCGCCCGTTGTCCACACGTCTTAGTAACCTTTCTATCAACACATCTGATCTTTATCAGTCTCCTGTAGCACCGCATTTCAAATGCTCCTATTCTACTGCTACTTTTTCCAAAAGGATGTTTTGAAAATGACGTTCTAATACCTTCATCTATATTTGATGTCTACATAATTCTGTTCTCTGGAACTCCCGTCATTGCCTGAGCCAACTTGATTTTAATATCTCTTTGCTTCGTCCATCTGTGGTTATTTCCTCTTTAGCTTCAGTAGGGGGATGATGGTGCTTTAAACCCATCGCCTACTTTCTTGTTGACTTAGTGGATATCTCGCGAACCCACGTCGGATTTTGATAAATGAGGTGTCGTAGGACTCGGGGTGACGACCTCTTTCCTCTGGACAACTTATTTCCACCCCAAAATAAAACCTACCACTACTAGGGACTAAAATGTTTTTTTGTTTTTTTTGGGAAACATTGCTTTCCATGTACAACAAGTATGCGATTCAATGCTATGATGAAATGCAACGTTGTTCCACTCAAGAGACTTGCGTACGGTAGGATGCCAATATGAATTAACATTTTTGTATTTTGTTTTTACGCATTCGCACTTAGGGTTTTTGAAAGACGGCGGGCTTTTTGAATAATGATGTATAGATGAGTTACATTTTTTATTTAACGTTTGAATATGTTAGGTTATGTACACATAAACGCGTGAATCCTGCAGTTCTAGCTATAAGATATTACTTCACTTCAAGTTTTTTGCATTTCTTTTCAAAATGATTCAACGCAAGCACTCCTATATAGTGTTTGGTGATCCAAACCTTCTTTACTCTGCCTTTTGTTTGTTTATATGATCATTTTTGATAGTTCTTTTCAGTAGATACATTTTAATGGCTGGTGAGAGAATTCTCAACCAAATGCCATCATTTTCTTACACGAAGTGCACCCTGCTGTAAATAACAAGGCTCTGGCGTCCGAATAACTCCCGGGATAAGGAGTGATAGAGGAGTAATAATAATAATAATATCTGGTGCCGGGTGCAAACTTTGTAATTTGACACCCAGAGGGTAACTTGCATGTCGAATTTCGTTGTTCCTTGAATCACTATGAAAGTCAAGGCGGTTAGATATCTAAGCTCCTTGAACACTATAGCGCTTTCTAGTAGAGAAATGAGGATCTTTGTGTTGGCGGAAATTCCCGAGATTAATTTGGCCATTATGAACACAGCCTACTGGATTCAAATGGGTTCTTTGACATGCCAACATCGTATGACATGCGTGTCGTATTTTTGCCGCCTTTCCAGTATCAATTATTATGGCCAGGAGCGAACCTGCAATATTGGGTTAGTAGACCGACACGCTATCCACTCACCTCTGTAAAAAAAAATGGGCCAGCTGACCCGGCTGGTAGTCCCATGTAAGGGTCGTCCCTTGCCAGGGTTACAGTGAAGACCACAACGGCAGCTACATGGAGACGTTGGAATTCGGTACAGTGTAACTGGCGGAATTGGCAGCCCAGTGCTCGGGATTAATGGAGTGGAAGGTATCTGTTCCAAGGCTGGGACAGGTATCAGATGGGAGGAGACCGAGATAAACTTCCAAATTCATCTTCATGATGAAGCAGGACACTCTCTTGTCCTTAGGATAAGAAATTGTCCTTAAAGGCGGAGGAACCAATAGCATTTGGTCAACGGCATGGGAATGTGGAAGGCAACGGGAAACCACCACATTATATTCCCAAGGATAATCTTTAGCATGACTGGACAATATAAAGCTCCCTAGTCCCCGGCAGCCCTTAAGTGGGCAGGGGGTGCTAAGAATCTCCGGGCCAGTCATGAAAAGGATAGCCACTTGGATTGTCCGCAGTTTATTTCAAAATGGAAAGACTAACAATGCCATCAGAGAAATGGAAAGACTAAATGTTGACATCCTTGGAATTAGTGAGATGCGCTGGCCTAATTCTGGAAAATGTACCGTCAATGGTTACCAAGTATATTATGCAGGTAATGACAATCCCCACCATTATAATGGTGTAGCGTTCATATTGAACCCAAATATTACTGCGACAGTGAAGAACTTTGTACCTGTGTCCGATAGGGTAATTTTTCTACAACTCAATGCAAAACCGATATTACTGAATATTATCAAGGTGTATGCTCCAACTTGTGATGCATCAGATGAAGACATCGAAGCGTTCTACAATCAAGTCAAATTGACCTTGTCTTACACCAAAACGCATAAGATTACCATTGTGATGGGCGATTCCAATACCAAGGTAGATCATGGTCGACGCGTTGATATAGTGGGTAATTTCGGATTAGGGAGTGGCAATGATCGAGGTGATCGATTGGTCCAGATATGCTAAGAGGAGGACTTCATCATAGCAAACACTCATTTTCAGCTTCTTCCACGTCGTCTTTACACATGGACCTCAAACATCGACAATAATGACAGGAATCAAATTGACTATATCCTCGTCAATAAGCGATTCAGAAATTCCCTAAAAAGTGTGAAGACATATCCTGGTGCTGATATTAACTCCACTCATAATGTTTAGTTAGCCAAAATGAATTTGAACTTGAAAAAATATCAGCCAGTGAAGCACAGCAATCATTTTGCGATCCGTAAGCTCCAAGACCATGTATTGAGAAATGATGTCCAAGGAATGATGACCTCGCAAGAAAGTCCATGGCCTTGCGTATGAACTAAAATAAAACAAATGCGCATCTAATATCATCACCTGTTACACTCACATAGCGTTAAATGAGCCAAGCTTCTTGCTGGCTGTTACCGAGAATTTTCTCGTAATAGCAAGTCATTCATTCCACACAGAAATGCTTATAACTCTTAAACTACATCACCAAATTTAACAAAACTTAATTATACACTTCCTTTCATTCCCTATATCGTTTATAAGTGATTAGTTTCAACATCCATCCTTAACAAAGTTCAATCATTTTCTCTACATCCACTCACAAAATCTTATTTTAAACACGTTTCAAGTTAACCCTAATCAACATTATTAAATTATTACCCTCATTACAAATTTTAATTACATAAGCTCTGTTATATACAGTGTTGCCTAACGTAGACAATACGTTGACGTTCAAGAAAATTTAATTTCATCAGCTTTAAATAAATTTACAGTGGATATATATGCTGTCTATCGACAAATTATTCCAAATTTTATACACATGTTCATACATTTTTATACAATTCTATACATTTTTGTACGCTTCTATACGCTTCTCTATACATTTTTCTAAAAGCTGCACACTCGGTCATACTGGGTTTTTAATTACAAAATTGGTATAATGAAATCGACCAAACTTAGTTGCACGTTGTGACTTTTCCGTGGTTTCATAAAGTTTTGTTAAGAATATGAGTGACAAGGAATTCTATTCGTTTATCAAAATTGATTTTCCGCGCACCTCTATTTCTTAACACAGCTAAGACGTTTCTTTACATGGATTACATATTTAATAGAGATGAACATCCCTTAAACTTTGCGGCAATACATAATCGCAATAGCTCACACTAGCACAAAAACAACCTCATATTTCAACATGTATGGCATAAATAAATCCTCCACTATGTTAAACAATAACCAAAATCGATAAAATTGTTATTAACATTTCTTCTGTGGGAACCTCCTTTAAACAGGGAAAAACTCTCAATCAGTAACGTCCAACACGTTTACTGAGCTACATTAATACATCCAATGGTGCTTTCACGAAAAACTTTCAACTTCTGCAAACGTCTTTAGACTGTCATATTTAACCTCCGTGAGTTTACTTGACAAAAACGATATTAAACAAAATTCGCCAGACACAAATAAAAGTTAATAGAAATATTAATTCTGATTCTCCACACTGGTCTATCATTAAAAAAAATATCCTTGTAATATTATGTCTGCAATACGGCATAATACTACACTCAAAGTAATTTTAAATAATTGCAAAATTATTTAAATGGTCAAATAGAAGTCATTCTTGACTGGGATACACAAGCTTTGATTCCCTAGCCTAAGATGTAAAAACTTCTACCAAAAAGGTTTTCCTATGAACATGAACTGAATAAAGCTCTCAGCTTTTCAAATTACATAAGGATTGTCAGTGTCGCAATGTCTTTCCATTTTCTATCAAAATAGTCTTATGGTATAAGATAATAATCTTATTGCACGACTAGTATTTCTAAGATCGTCGTAAGTTATACAATTAAAATACGCTATACAGTTACCGTTCGCTGTTTTTCTTCTTGTCTTGATGTTTGAACCGAAAAGTGCTCAAATCAAGTTAAAAATGAAGATACTTTGAAATAAAGACACGCTGTCTGAAAACAAGCTTTAAATAGATACTTTATAATTTTAAAGTCAAACCGTGACTGCTATACGGAAATCGAATTCCTGAAGAAAATTGTAATCTCAGTTCAACTGATCCTCAAAATAAATTTTAAATTAATAGATGAACGACTATCATCTCTAGACTCTGATGAAAATACTAAAACATATATGAAGTGTATACTACACAAGGACATATAAATATAAAAACATGGAGTAAGGTGGTTGCTCAAAATTCACTATACAGGCTCAAAATATTAAAATAAATAGCACTCCTTCCTTAAGATGTTGATTTGAAGAACCTGAAGAGTATTCGCACAATACTTAAGTTATTCCCATATTCCTGAATACAGATTGGGATCTGTATTCGAACCTCAGACCTGCTACCTCAGAGAAAAGAAAGCGTTCTATCTCCGGAAAATCACAACCCTGTGAACGAACGACATCCTTCTGGCAACTTCGTCATTGTATGCTGGGATATGCCCTAGCCTATCTTGAAAATCTTCAGTATAAAACCATTGTTCTTCGTTGAAAAATAAAAGTAGCAGTGATATCGATGATAATTAATTACGGCAGAATTATTCATATGTGTAATGAATGAAATTATTTCCACTGCTGTATGGATGTTAGATTATCGTAGATTGACTATAGTGCACAAGGTAATACGCACACTATGTCCGTATTCAGAGAATACAATCTAACGGAGTTCCATAGTTGCTCGTTGCACTGCCTTAAATATGTCCCTTACGCATAGGTTTTTAACACATCATATCGACTACTGTTATAAAGTCGAATAGAATTACTGTATGTGTGTTAACTGCCATAATATTAAATAATGTTTGTTGCGTCACTATGAAAATGTTTGAGTTCTGGACTGCAGTTCACCTGCTTCGTGAATGTTCACTGCGCGTCTCACTAAAAGTGATTATTGGCTTCTGAGGTAAACACTTTTGTGTTTCGACATTCTCGTCTAATATCACCGAAATGGTAAATGTGAGAACGCTCAACTTATAACACAAGGACCTTATCTTCCTGCTCTACTAATATAGCAACTCGGCTGAAGTATTAACTCAAATGACTATGAGTTATCCTAATTATAAAACTCGTTTGACTTCACATAGATTTCACTACGGGAATATGCACTGTTCCAGCCTACCAACGTAGCATCTGCTCGAGTGTCTGAACACTGCACTCGGCTTAGAAGCTGTGGGACCTCAGTTAATTTTATCCTTCACAAGAGGGTTTTTCCTCACGGGATGATGATTTAAGAAAACATTTTCAATTGGGGGGTGCAATTCGTCATCAGATTTGCTGACTACTTCCATATGATCCAAGCTTTCATACTCATCCATGAAATCAGTTTACTGCTGTTCAACGAGAGGTTCTTTCTTGAATTTGCTCTCGATAGCAAAAGAAAGCGTTTCGAGCTTTGGGTTGAGAATTAATAAGTTTGGGGGGATTATGTAATCTTGGTATCTGAACAATGAACCGGCCATCAGGAGAACGAGTGGTGGTGTTCAGAAAATGTTGCTCACAGAATTCGTTTTCTGAAGAGGTCACGTTAGGTGAATCAACGCTTTCAAGCCTCCGGAACTGTTCCAAGTCAGTATTAGCGAAATAACATTGCGATGCGGGTTGGGGAGAATAATGAGGAAGTTGACCGGTGACGATCCATCCAAAATTAGTGTCTCTGGCAACCACGTTTGAGGATAACTTGCGAACCTGTTTACGAAGGCAATTCCAGAAAACATTGGCACTAAAGTGTATGTCAATGGGGTTTTGTACATTGAAGAGAGGATCGGCTAGCCTTAAATGCGAGGGAATGCTTAAACCTGAAATATCAACAGAGTAACTTGGAGTATCTTCTCCTATGCTATTGAGAATGAGACAATTCAGTTTAAGGAAGTTATTTCTGTGACAAATGTCTCTTATGGTTAGCTTTGAAAACTGTAAAGCTTGCAATTTTGAGCTGTTAATGCACGATACGTTAATAGAAGTGGGGTTTACAGGTAGGCCTAGTTTTTTGATTAATGAATTAGACACGAAATCGTGGGTTGCCGCCGAATCAAGAAGACCGCGTGCACGGACCCAGTTGCCAAAGTTATCCTGAACTTCGATTTGGACAGTGGACAATAGTACTTGGGCACTACGTATGGACTTGGCATTTTGGATGTAAGATGAAGCATTGGAACTGTTAGCATTGTTACTTTTCTGAGTAGTAGATGCTGTCGATGACCTTGCTTGATCATGACGATGTAGTAAAGTGTGATGAGCTTTTTCACATTGGAAGCAAAGCCTGGTGGACTTGCAATTTGAAGCAGAATGCGTGGGTGCTATGCAGTTGAAGCAATGTTTATTCTGGGAAACTAATTTTCTTCTGTCGTCGACTGACATTTCTTTAAAAGATTTACATAGACATAAGGCGTGGAAATCTTTACAAAGTGTGCACTTTAATGGTTCATTTAAACTCTTACGGGGTTCGCTTTGAGTGTTTAAAACGAGAGAACTAGCAATACGGCGTTCACTAGACCTAGTTGGGTAACCAGTGGTGTTTGACTTGAATTTAGATGAGCTGGACCCAGGTTTTTGGGTACTAGACGCTATGCGTTCGCTTTAAGGTTTAATACACATTGATTCAAATTTAGAACTAGGGGATGAGGGTTCAATTTGATTAGCTAAAGCAGTTAAGAGTTGGCATGAAGCATTTATGAAAGTGACTAAATGCTCGTAAGAGTAATCATCTTCTCTGGAAAGTTCAATCTCCCAAGCTTTGAGGGTAGCAACATCGACTTTAGAAACCACTAAGTGTATTAAGAAAGTGTCTCAGTGTTCAGTGGGTTGATCTAGTTGGGATAGAGCTTTAACGTGAAGTTGTGTTTTATCAATGAGAGTACGCAAACTAGTGACGTCATTGTGCTGTGACGCAGGTAAGTTAAATAGAGCCTTCATATGGCGTTGAATACGTAACCGCGAATTACCGTATCTTTCTTTCAACAAGTTAAAGACAATGGGGTAGTTTTCGGCACTTAATGGAAGTGCTTCAACTAACTGCAGAGCTTTACCTCGGAGGATAGATCTCAAATAATGAAACTTGTAGATGACTTGAATGTCTTCATTGTCATGAACAAGAGAACAAAATAGTTCATAGAAAGAATCCCAAGTAGATTCGTCTCCAGAGAAGTGGGGTAAATTAATCTTAGGTAGGATTGGTTTGGGCTTGTGAGTGCCCTCACGAGAAGAGGTTCGTTGTTCGTGAAGGGAACCAAGAAGAGAACCGTCTTTTTTCTGTTCTTCTTCGAGTTGGCGTATTATTTTAAAAGCAGAACCTATACCTTCGTAATATTGATTTTCGACTTAGACTCGATCTTCAGTTTGATTGAGCACACAAGTTTCGATTTCAGTTTGGATGTTACAATAATTTTCATATGAACGGTCAAAATCCTTTACGCGATGTTTTAACAAATCTAATTGAGCTTCTGAGGGATCTAGCTCTTTGATGTATTTTCTAAATCGGGTAATTTGCCCTTTATAGGATGTTCGTTTAGAAGTAAGTTTTTCATCCTTATCCTTTTCTATAGGAGCCATGACAAAATAGGTAAATTAAAGTACAATTTACGAAACTGTGGAATCTTGGAAATGCTGTCAGACTGGCAGCAGCAAATAAGTTGAGAGAAAGGGACACACCAAAGGAGACAGGAGCGGCCTCTTTCTCCTTCACAGGCTTTGCACGGTGAAGCTATAGCTGAAAATTTCAAAGAAGGTATTAATGATTTGCAAAATATTGTCAAATATCCCTTGACAAATAATACCTGATAAGTACAAAGTCATGAATGGACTCTCCCGGTTTTCTGGGACAAAATTTTGGGTAGATTATTAGCTTGGGAATAACCTAACCCCCAAGGGAAGATGATGAAGAAAAAGAAGTGGGTTTCGGACGGGAGAAAAAGGATGGAGAAATAGAACGAGAATCCAACAGAAGTTATAATTTTAACTTTAAGTATACTCAAAGGCAGCTGCCACTGCAAATCCGCTTACCGATACCTAAAGTGGGTAGGGACCTGGGCGAAGCTAACAGGAAACGCAGCTGTAACTTGGGCTATTCGCAAGAAAGCTGCTATAGCGTATTCCCTCTCAAGCATAAATATACCTACTATGAGGAAGGGTGGTGGTCTGGCAAGACAAAGAGTAACAGATTTATTGTGTATCTGTTAAAAGGAGTTTGTTTCTAAACAAGTATTTTGAAGAATACAAATAATTTGAATCAGCCGTGATATTTTAGTTTTTGAAATTATAGAATTTCTAAAGAGCGACCGAATGCTTCCAAGAAGGATAGGGATAAAGCAATTATACCCTCGGGAATAATTTTGGTAAGAGCACCAATAGTTGCATTTAGAAATGACTAAGCTTTTACCCAGCAAGGCGCCGACTAAAACTTCAGACAATGAGAAACACTTAAATTTTGAAAAACCAACCATAAGCGGTAGAGAGAATCTCCACAAGCAGGAAGCTGGCGTAGCGAGCTATGCTTGCCATACTGGCCAGTTAGAATTAGCTATCAAAGCTAAGAGAGACTTTAATAAGTTAAAAACTAAGTGTTCTTGCTCAAATGCAACCAGTAGTGAAAACCTTATCAATGGATTTATTTTTATTAAAGAGGGCACAACCCTAGGAAAAGTCAAGGAAGACAGGATCTTGCCTAACCGTTATGTTTGAGAAATGATAAGTCAAAAGAAGAAATCTTAATTTATTTAACAATATAAAAAGAAGTAGTTTATGTAACAAATATATAATTTTGATTTTGTAAACAATTGGGGTTGCAGACCTCCGAAAACATTTAATGCTTGCGCCAGGCAATTGACAATTCTTTTGGTTTTAAACCTTTTTTATGCTTTAAAATCTTCGTAAGATTTTGAAATGTTGTCAAGATTAACAAATGGGAAATTTAAAGATAATTGACGTAATTAAAGTTAAACAATAAATCAAGTACAAGGTGTGTACTTTAAGGATTTCTAGATAGGTATCTTAGAAACATGAAGAAATAACAACTTCGAAAGTAACAACAACAAAAACAGGAAGAATGAAGTAGAAATTTCTATAACTTTTTCCATTAATACAGAACTACGTGGGTAGATTATACATAGGAGACTATACAAATAGGGCAGGTCACTTATTGTGAAACCTGAAGAGAAAAATTGAAAGGAAGTTTCTAGAACTCCTATGTGTAAGTAGGGATCACGAGAAAAATGGGGCAAATTTCCGTTTCGTGAAACCTAGAGGTAACTCTCTTTTGAGTAGAAAGAATTGTATTCCCTAATTAGAAGGGAGAAACAATATACATTAAGGCGTGTACTCGACACGAAGTTTTACAGACATTAATTCGTTGTACGTGGAGCAAGTAAGGGAGGGCACTTATTGAGAGTGACACCTCATTGAAAAAAGACCTAGAGTAACAATTTTGTTATTCTAGTTTTTTAGTAAAGGGTTTGGGAAAGATCAAATGGGATTGTGGAAGAGTGTTCATGGCCCTATTTATTGTACTCGGACGAGCGCGACGCGGATGAAAAGTTGAACAGGCGCTGTTATCACTATAGTTTGTTGATATAGTTTGAAAGTTCACTGTAGTAGCACAAAAAGTTGATGGCAAAGAAAGTTATCGCAATGGTGGAAAACAACTAGTTACACTAGATTTGCGAGAGTCTATTGCTTGAAAAACTTGTAGGTTATAGTTGAATGCACCAGAAAAATCCCAACGGAGTAAGAAAAATTAGATATTGATTAGCAGTTCATAAGGAAGATTCCTTAGTTTGAAAAAGTATTCCTATATGTGAGTGGAAAGTACTAGAAGGTTTAACGTGTAGATGAATTGTTCGGCATAGAAAATTCCAGAACAATCATGACTGAAGAATAGGGCAGAAATTAGTCCAACGGTGGAACGAGCTAAGTATTTTATAGACAGTGGGTAATTTAATGATGTCCCACGTTGTGAGAAAATCTCTCATTTAATAAGCATAAGGAATGCTGCTTCATGTTAAGATTGGCTTAGATAGACAAAAGCCCAACATAGAAAATCCCGCGAAGGATGATTATTGCCCCACATAAGAAATCTCACACTGCCTATAAAATGATCATTAAAAGCATGTAGCTATTTAAAATCAATTAAAATAAGTTGAAGAACGTTGAAGTAGTACTTAGCTCATTTCTGATGAACGGCGAATCCTTAGGTGACCGTTTGTCAGGAATTCACAACATGGCGAAGATTTGAAAGTTTGTCTCTCGAGGTGAGGAGACGAGCTTTAGTAAAGCTCCGACTGACTAGTTTGACTTCAAACGCACAAGTGAGACCAGCTCAGCAAAGCGCGGAGGGACCAGGGAAGGGAAAAGAGTGGGGGTAGGATACAAAAGGAATACATATGAGAATAGCAAACTTAAAATAATGATTTCTCTTGATGAAATGGTCTTCAAAGAGTTGATAGCAGGCGTCACTAGTGCAGCCTGGAGGGTGAAAAAGTAGACGAAGTTCTATTGATCACGGAGATGATAGCTGGCAATAGCGACGAGATCTGGTGGCTAGATTGGTAAGGAAGTCCTCTTGTACAGGGAAGAATTGAGGAACTTCAGAGATTCGCTGCTAGATGACGCTAGGTGGGTCATGGAAGATATATATCTAGAACAGACTTACAGGTAGTGTGAGAGACATATACCAACAAAGAGAAATCAGAAGATCACTGTTGGTGTTCGCGAAAAAAGGAAGGGATGAACTAAAGCAAAGAGAAGCAAAAGCTTACTCTATCTTACCGTGTATTCCAAAGAATACACCAGCAGTACTAGAAAACATATTTGAGAATTCAATTTAGTTCAGGGGCCGCAATTGTACGGAACTACGTGTCTAAACTTGTGTTTAGAAACTAGTCACGTTCAGTGCAATCTGTAGGTAAGATATATCCATCGATTTGTTAGGTATTCTATGAGTATTTTTTAATAGCCGGGCACCCGACCCAGGCGCCGGACAGACAATGCATTGTTCCCGATTCAGCGCATGACCTTGACTCATCGTTCCACCCCTTCCCCCCTCCACTGCCACATCACACCACAGCAATACACAGTAGCAGAGTAGTAGCAGTAGTGTAGTTGGTACGTCGCCACAGCGGTTCCCGGTTAAGTGGCTGAACTTAAGTTGTGACTTGCATTGTGCTATTTTTTTAACGACGCTATGAAACGTACTTATGAAAGTGGACCTAAAAATGAAAGGATAAAGTAAAGAAAGAAAGAAAGAAAGAAAGAAAGAAAGAAAGAAAGAGGAGACTGTTCGTGCTTGTACTAAATCGTTAACTGCTTGGTTGCATCCTCAAACTCAATCAGGTTTTGAGTACGTTTCGGTGCAGAAACAAGATCAAAACTAAAAAAATGAAAATAATGAAGGTGAGAAGAAACCAAAGTTAACTATATTGTAAAAGTGTTATAAGTTGTTAAGCGAAGTAAAATTATTGTTATTAAGAGTTCCATTAACAATTTGGTCAGGACGTATTATATTATAACAAACTAATATCATATTACGTTAATATTATAAAAAGCATAGAATGTGTGATAAAAAAACAACAACAATGAAGCGGTTTACGAATTGCGACGGTTGATTCACTTCACTTGGACTGAGCACATTTGTTTGTTTTTCATTTACATTAAAAATCACACTGTATCGGGTATACAGTATGCATCGTTTCAACGGACGACTATCATTATTGACACAGTCTTTTTGTCCCGTTAACCAACCAATAATCAGTTAGTTGGCTTAGTTCAACAGTTAGTTGAATCTATATCTACTTATAAAACAACTATAAATCACTACACTAAATTTTATTGCTCAATATTATTCACTATGTATTTTTTTCAGATGTTGACGCTCATCAACAGTCTGTCGTACATAAAACCGATGTCTTTCATGTCTTGATAAGCCAGTCGATATTAACAAGGACGCAGTAAGCTTGCTGAAACTGGACACGCTGAAAATTATATTTTGCAAGAAAAATTGAATTTCCCAGTCCCGTCAATAATCCAGAAATGGAAAGGTTAATCATAGCATCAGGACCTTGTCAACGTCGTGGTTCCTATCAAAAACTGCCTGATGGACGAGGAAGTAAAATATCGTTTTCAACTAATTACTACTAGCCGGCCCCGTGGTGTTAGGGTAGCGCGCTTGCCTCTCACCCGGAGGCCCCGGGTTCGATTTCCGGCTCCGTCAGGGATTTTAAAACTGACGTGAGGGTTGGAAAGGGGTGAACTCAGCCTCGTGAGGACAATTGAGTAGCTGTCTGACAGTGAGGCAGTGCCCCGATCACGAAAACCAAGATTAACGGCCGAGGGGACCTGATGCACTGATCAAGCGTCAGCCCCATATCTGTAGGCCAAATGGCTGGGCAGCGGTCGCTTGGTCGGCCTGGGCACTTCATGGGCTGTATACTACCAGGGCTTGAACTAATTACTACAGTTGTATATCAGGTTCTGGGATGAAATGTTACAGACATAGGCTTTGCTATTCGCAAAAGTTAGACCGTGTCTACTGTCAACCATGTTGGCTGTTACCACAACATTCAGAGAACACTTTCGCTAGTACGGGACTAAACGACTGGAAACATCTTTCTGATAGAATTAAAACTCATGAACAATCGGATGACCACATATTTTCTTGTGTTATTATTTGAGAAATGGAGGAATGATGAAACAATGAGTGATGCTTTAGAAAAACAGTTAAAGGAAGAGCAATATTACTGGAGGAACGTTCTAGAAAGAATAGTTAATGTTTCATTAACTTTGGCCACCTATAGCCTTGCTTGCCGTGGACGAAGTAGTAAAATGGAAGATCCAAATATGGAAATTTCTTGTCTATATTAGGACTTCTGTCTGACTATGACCCTGCAGTAAAATCCCTTTTGCAAAAGCCAGCAGGAAGTGTAGGCCTAAACTATTTAAGCCCTAGCATCCATACTGTGAACTGAAGAGGAAGACTGAGAGACGGGAAGAATGGCGAGCTGCTGCCAACCAGCCTCACGGCTGTTAACCACAGAGAGAGAGAGAGCATCCAAAATGATGTTATTTCTATGATGGCAAATGAAGTACTGAAAGAAATCAAGTATGAAATACAGAGCTCTCCTTTTTCTCTGTTATTATGGATACAACTCAGGATATAAGTAAAGTTGATCAGTTAAGTAAAGTTTTCAGGTGGTACGTCAAAGTGGTAAATGATGAAAAGAATAAACCCAAAGAAATAAAGATTTGCGAGACGTTTACTTCTTTTACAAAAGTTGATGATCAAAGTGCACTTGGTTTGGCAAGTAAAGTAGTGGAATCTATTAAAGGTCTTAAATTGAAAAAATATCGTGGCCAAGGTTATGACGGCGCAAGCGTAATGAATGGAGTATACAATGGAGTGCAGAAAAAGATTCAAGAAGTTGCGCCAGATGCATATTTTGTACATTGTGCAAGTAACAATTTATATCTGGCGTTGAAAGACGCTGTAGAAGCCAATCGTGAAATATCACAGTTTTTTGAGGATGTACAAAATGTCTACAACCTTTTTGGACACAGTATCAAACACTGGCTGGGGATGCGAGATGCATCTGAAAATGCAAACATAACGTTAAAAACACACAACCCAACAAAATGGTCAGGAAGGTACGCAGCAGTTATTTCTTTAAAGGAGAGGTTTGGCGATGTATAAAGAGAGCTATCCAAACTTAGTTTGACAAGTAATAAGGCAAAAGAAAGGAATGATGCAATAGGATTGAAAAAAAGAAAATTGAAAGTTTTGATTTTGGTCTTCTGTTAGTTGTACAAACAAAGATTTTGCAGCAACTGATCAACGTATTTAAATGTCTCCCAACTGAAAATATGGATATTGTTTCAGCTTTTGATCTATTAGGTGATGCTCTCTTGGGTGTTACAGAACTAAGAATTTCATTTCCGGACCTTATAAAGGAAGTTTCAACTATGGGCTCCAAGTGCGGAATACCTTGTGAGTTTTCTGAGAAAAGACTAAGGCAAGTTAAAAAGCATTTTGTTGAACAGAGTGTAGACCATCGATTTCTCAATCCTGAAACTAGATTTCGGGTTTCTGTGTATTACCCCATGTTTGATACAATAATGGCTCAGTTAAACAGCGGATTTGAAGGCATGAAGTCAGTTATTAATGCCTACAAAGTTCTTCAGCCTTATTTCCTGAGCAATGGTTCAGATGACGAACTGATTAAAGAGGCAAAAGGTTTCGCCAAGATTTTTTCTGATGATGTGTCGCCAACATTTCCTGCAAAAATTTCCAGCGTGTGTGCATCTTTTCCTCTAAAATTAAGAAAGTGTCCACTGTTAAGCGACTGATAGACCTCCTCTACATTGAAAATCACATTCTGGTTGCAAGCTATCCTGACGTGTGTACTGCTTGTTTTATGTTCTTGTGTGTACCTATCACAGTGGCTAAAGCAGAAAGATCTTTTTCCAAGCTGAAAATTATCAAGTCCTACCTAAGAAACACAATGAGCCAAGAACGATTGAAAATGACAGAGCTCGAAAACTTAACTTCTCACATGTAATTAACATGTTTGCAGAAGAGTAGGAAAAACATTTTTGTCTAAATTAGGTTACTTGAAATGTTTATTTGTTTTAAATAGGTTGTATAATAATAATAACTCAACAGTTTTGTGTAAGCAATGAGTAAAAATTTTAGATTTATTTTATTTCAATTTATTTGTATAATACATTAGCCTGTAATTTTGAGCTTTCGACCTGGCGTGTATTTTATTTTTAAAGCCTAGTACTTCATAGACGATCCTATCTGTTCCCTTTTGTTTTCTACTCTAGCTTCATTATTGTCAGTATGAAATATTATGTATATTTACATGCAGTTTTCTACTCTTTCTAATTGATATTTGTGTAGACGTAGTTTTCTTTTTACGATAGCACAATTTCACAAATTGAAAAGCTATAGCTATTATTTATCATAATTATTTAGGACATTTTATGGAGCCAACAGCCAAAGTATAAATTAAATACGGTATTTCTAGAAAGAAAGCCTCCGTGGCTTAGGCGGCAGCACGCCGGCCTCTCACCGCTGGGTCCGTGGTTCAAATCCCGGTCGCTCCATGTGAGATCTGTACTGGACAAAACGGAGGCAGACAGGTTTTTCTCCGGGTACTCCGGTTTTCCCTGTCAAAATTTCATTCCAGCAACACTCTCCACTATCATTTCATTTCATCTGTCATTCATTTAATCATTGCCCCAGAGGAGTGCGTCAGGCCTCGGCAGCCGGCATAGTTCATATCCTCGCCGCTAGATAGGGGCTCCATTCATTCCATTCCTGACCCGGTCGGAGACTGGAAGCAGGCTGTGGATTTTCATTTTCATTTCTAGAAAAAGGAAAGTGGCAAGGGGGGAGGATTCCAAAATTGTATAAAGTCACTCTGATAAGTTCTTATCTTCAAACATTATTAATATTAAAGGCCTGCAGTTAGGTCAGGTTTTCAAACGATAGTGAGGGGGCCCCATTTCAACTTCTTGGCCCGGGGCCCCTTCAGGTCTGGCTACGCCACTGTTCAAGATATGCATTGATGATATAGCTTTACTTATTACAGCTGCGGTATGCTCTCCCCAAGATAAGGGTCTATCAAAAATGACTCCTAGGTTGTTCACAAAGTTGCTGTAGGGGATAGCATTGTCTAATAATATTATCGGTGGCAGGGAGTTAAGATCGAGAGAGTTAAGAAGATTAGTATAGAGGGCAGATGAGCAAGGTGAGGAAAAGGGCACCCTATGTCCTTGGGATGAGAAATCTTCCCTAAAGGCGGATGATCCAGCAGATGGACAACGGCATAAGACCAGGACCAATAGGTATGTGTAAGGGTAAGTGAGACTTTATAAGCAGTGGTGAAGGCAACTCGCCTAGAATACGGTCACTTGGATAACAAGCCGGGTTGCTCAGCACCTTACATGGCCCCATCAGTGAGCTCGGGCTCGGAAGGCTGATAACCTACCAGCCTTTAATTACAAGATCAAAGAAAAAGGTAAAGGGAAATATCGGACTGATCAAATGGTTGACGACAATAGTGCTATGCAATGTTGTATATTTGATGTGTGATTTATGTTTCTTTGCTTTCTGTCATGAGCCTAAAAGGCCTGTTAGGTACAATAAATGATGATGATGTTATTTGCAAATTAGGTTCATTGTGCTGAAAAATATAATTTAAGTATTTTACATGCAAAGAGAATGTTAATTTATAGCTATTTATGAATAATAATTGAAATAAGAGTACGGTAATGTTTTAATAATGAACCACTGCCGGCTGGATCGCACCCCTCCTGGTCCCTTTAAACTGCCTGTCCATTCGACACTCACAGGCGTACAAGATTTATGCATTAATTCACCGCTAGGTGCAGCACCAACGCACTGGGATTGCCGCGGCTTTTTAAAGAGAAAGATACCTGAAACGAAGGATTGTTATGTTTGGAGGCTTAATATCGAGATTGACGGACGTGAAAACATTTTATTAAGTTAGTTCTTTTGTTATCCAATCATCTAAAAGTATTCGGACACATACTTACGGGCAAATTTTCAGTATAAAGGAAAGCAAAAATACATGTGGTGGAGGCGATTGTTTTAAGGGGCGAAATGTCTAGCTCATTTTCCCGTAATTATGCAGATGATAATAAAAATACAACTACTTCTGAGTTAAATCTAACTTATATACTTGGCGAGATGAAAAGAAAAGAATAAGGACAATAAAAACAGGGAAAAGAAATGCCTCCGGCCCCCGAAAATGGGATGTTGATTTATTTAGGGGCTTTGCGACATCGTGGTCATGTAGCCCCATGTACTTGGGTGTGAGTTGAATTCGTCTGATAACCCGTCTTATTGTGATGGCTGTATTATATATTTTTACAGATTTTTTTGGATAGATTGTTTATTTACTTACTTATTCATTTACTTACAAATTTATTTACTTAATTATTTATTTACTTATTTATGTATTTAATTATTCATTTTCTTGTTTATTTGTTTACTTATTTATTCACTTATATATTTATTTACTCATTTAAGTTACTTACATATGTATTTATTTAATTAATTATTTACTTATTTATTTACTTATTCTTTTATTTACTTATTTATTTTCTTATTTATTTATTTGCTTATTTATTTACTTATTTGTTTCTTTACTTACATATTTATTTACTTATTTACTTACACATTTATTTATTTAATTACTTATTTTCTTATTTATTTGCTTATTTATTCACTTTTTAATTTACTTATTTACTTACATATTTATTTAATTATTTATTTACTTATTTATTCTTTTACTTATTTATTTACATACATATTTATAACAAACGTTTGGTGCTTTTCAGTCGGTCAACACGAATGTACCCAAAAAGAGCTGGGTTATGCCCTAATCCTGAAATAAATTACATGAGATTAATAAATTTAATGTAATTTATTTCAGGGTTAGGGCATAACCCAGCTCTTTTTGGGTACATTCGTGTTGACCGACTGAAAATCTCCAAACTTTTGTTTACTTAGGCAACACTGAAAAATGGCTTCAAACCCCACAATGTTACATATTTATTTACTTATTTATTTATTTACTAACATATTTATTTACTTACTTATTTACTTACATATTTATTGACTCACGCATTTACTTACTTAATCATTCATTCATTTATGTATTTATTTATTTTTCTATTTATTTGCTTCCTCATCGTCACCTTCTCTTGAAATTGCACGTAACCACATCCCACGCAGTGAATTGTCCGATGGTATCTCATGAAATGAGATTCCCCGATATTCTAACTTGCCCTGTTCTGATTTACAAAAGGGCACGTAGCTTTACAGCATTATAAAATCGTTCAGAATAAATTCAAAACCTAACTTCGCCATTAACATCAATATAAAACTTATGTCTGCCACAGTCACTTGGTGCTGCTTCCTAGCGCCTTTATTTGGAAACGTGGTTGTACGCTGAAACCAATGCTGTAATCGTTGAATGGGCAGGCAATTTAAAGCAGCCAGGAGGGATGCAATCCAGCCGGCAGTGTAATGAATGAACTTCGCCCCAGAAAGAAATCCTATGTACGCCACTGACGCTAGGAATAATTGTTTGGTAAGATTTGTTAGGAAAGTAGAATAAAATTACGTCTCCACGATGAAAGTACAGTAACAATGCGTCATACCGTGTGGTTTGTCTAGTGATGTACCGGTAAACATTAGCCTGCGAGGCTACTTAGAGAAGCAGTGTGAAGACGTGCTTGTGACCAGTACAGCCCAGCACACTGCGTTTTTGCGGGCACACAAGTGAGGTATTGTACCCGATACCTAGTTGAGGCTATCGGCTACGCCAGCAGACATTAAGCCGTAGTTGAGATTTTAGGAAGAGTTGTGAAAAGATAGCGCTCAGATCGAGTCAAGAGGAATGTCAGGATGACGTAGAAGGTCTAGGATTTAGAAGGCGCTGACCGCAGTCAAGCAGATGGAATTATGGATGGAAATATGAAGCTTTATTAAGATCTATATGGAACATGGTATTTAAACATCTCAGAAGAGGAGATATAACATGCATTATATGTGGTAATTATTTGAAGGAAGTCAGATAACCCTTAAGTTATTTTATAACTTAATAGCCGAGATGATCGGGGTTCGAGATTGTATTTGTGACGCAAGACCACAGAGGTGGGGAGAACGTCACGTGTCTGCGCCAGGCAGGTAAGGGTCATTGCAGTCCAGAGGAAGTCAGTCGAGCTCAGTGAGCCAAGCAGTCAAGTTCTGTTAGCAAGAGAGTCCAGTACAGCGAGCAACGCAGTCGAATTCAGAGAGCGTATGGAAAGGTCGCGCAGCGCACAGCTTTTGTCACGAAAAGTGAAAGCGACAGTTTCAACTTCACCCAGCAGCGAACGAAAAGTAGGTCAGTGAGCCGGGTGGACACCAGCAGCTGGCCGCGTGAAGACCGGTTATATAACTAGCTGTACGGGCCAAGCAGTCATGAGAAGGCCGGGGTTTATAACAGTACAGTAAAACGAGTTGGAGAACTTTATTCCAAGCTGCATTTTGGAAACGCAGAACAGCATAGTAGAGCGACATGGCGAGGCCAGCTTTAAATGTATAAATAAATAAATAAATAGCCTTACAAATCCCATAAGGGCTATGGCCTCCTGCTTTGCAGGGAATTGCTCAGTTTTAACTCATCAGGTGAGCAAGTCCTGAGGAGCATTCGGGCTTATTCTTCCTGATTGGGCCTTCTATATAGATGTGCAGCTGATTAAAGATTAAGTAAATTATATTACGATGGTATAACATTCGCTCCAACAATCTTCATTTCTGAGTCTGGCGATATCAAGGCCTCAAATATCCATTAGTATTACGGAAATCATAATAGCCATCAACCAATATCTGGGAGCTTCCCATTGCCACTAAGCACAAAGCTTACCCTGTCTAAGCACTTGAACAATGACAGAAACTGCCAAGTCTTCACTCTTCAGTAAAATCTACGTATATTGAACCGTTTCAAATAGGTCTTTTTAAAATGCAATACAAAACCTTACCGGTGGAGTTTTAACATCTAGTTTGGATGCAGATACCTATACACGTTCTTTAACATCCCACAAATCATTCACTATGTTGTGCACATGTGGTCCCGGAACGAATTAACAAGTGTTTCGCAAGATAGTTGAACCTTTTGAATTCCTTGTGATGCAGTAAGGTTATAATCCCCAGTGAACACGATGATGTTTGCTCAAATTAGAGTGCGAGACAATGTTCCATTAGTTCTGTCCGCCATGCAAATGACTTCTCACATGTGCTACAAGTGTATTACTTCACTCCAGTATGAACAACAGTGTGCTTCTTGAGGTCACCGCTCTGTGAGAAGCCTTTATTGCACACCAGAGATATGTACCGCTTTGCTGCATGCCCACTGAACGGTGTCTTTCTAGTTGATGCATTGTTTTATTGGTCACTGCATGCGAGTCTCCCTAGGTCTTTCCACTCCTGCCTCATCTTCGCTGTTCTTGTCCATTGTTTTCCTCCCCATTTTACGAACCAGTCTGCCCATCTGATTCTTTGTCTCCCGACGTTTCGTCTTCCTGTTCTTGGGTCCCACATCGTCATTTTGTACGTCCATCGGTTAGGATCTAATCTCGCTACATGTCCACCCCATCTCCATTTGAGCTGGTCTGCTGATGTCATAGCGTCTTTCATGCCGGTTCTCCTTCTTAAATCTTCGTTCCGTATTCTATCTCTCAATGAGACATGAAGTATCTTCCTTTCCATTTTCCGTTGACATCTCTGGATCATTTGTCTTTGTTTCGATGTTAATGCCCAAGTTTGGCAACCATATAGTAACACCGGTATAACGCATTTTTCCAGAACTTCAGCCTTTAAAGTGTGTTTTTGGGTCTTGTCAGCCAGTATAAACTTTAGGGACCAAAAGCTCTTCCATGCTTGTCCTATTCTTCGTTTGACCTCTTTCTCTGAACGACTTGAAAATGACATGTTCTGACCGAGATATACATATTCTTCAGCATATTCCAGCGTTTCTCCGTTCACATTAATTGGGGCTTCTAACGCATTGGTCATCAGCTTCGTTTTCTTCGGGTTCATTGTAAGGCCCACTTCTTTACTTGTTTTGTCTAATTCTTTTATCATTTGTTCCAGCTCTTTCGCTGATTCAGCCACCAAAACAATGTCGTCTGCGAACCGTAAATGGGTTAGTCTTGTCCCATCGATTCTGATGCCATATTTTTCTTCCCAGTCTAGTTTTCTAAACTGATTTTCCAGCAAACAGGTGAATAATTTTGGTGAGAGGGGGTCTCCCTGTTTTACTCCCCTTTCTATCATGATGTTACATCCTTCTCTTTCTGTCTTTATTCTGGCTTGGTTACCGTCGTAGAGTTTGCCAAGGAGTCTAATGAATTTGTTTGGGATGCCTTGTTTTTCCAGTGCTTCTAAGACGCTTCCCTGTTCTACGGAGTCAAATGCTTTGTTGTAATCCACAAATGCAATATACACCTCTAGATTAAATTCCTGAACTTTCTCCATGAGTTGATTTATTGTTTGCAAGTGGTCTGATGTACTGAAACTCTTTCTGAATCCTGCTTGCTCTATCGGTTGCTGTTCGTCCAGTGCCTTTGTCATTCTATTGGTAAGGATCTTCATAAATAGCTTGTAGAGGTTTACAATTAGGTTGATCGGTCTGTAGTTGTTTATGTCGTCCTTGGCTCCCTTTTTGTGTAGAAGTATGATAATGCTTTGTTTCCACTGCATTGGTATGTCTTCTGATGTGAGTATGGAATTAAATAATGTTGTGATGACTGGGATTAGGTCTTCTTCACCCCATTTTAGAAATTCATTGTAAATTCCATCTTCACCTGGGCATTTTTCGGTTTTCGTTTGTCGAATGGCTGCTCTTACTTCACTGGGTAGTATTGGAGGTGTTTCTTCCTCTAGGTTTTCTTCTGATGTATTCTGGTCCTGATGCAAGTTGGGTCTTTGAGAGTTACTTGAGTATAGTGTCCTATAGAACTCTGTCGCTTGCGTCATTATCTCTTCTCTTGAGGCTTGTCTTTTTTCGTTGCTGTCTTTTACTCCCAGCATCCAATGTTTGCCTGGAGTTAATTCTTTTCTAATCTTCTTTATTGATTTTGTGGTATCCATGATTTCTTTGACCACTTTAGTGTTGTGTTCTCTGATGTCTCTTCGGATTTCCCTTTTTGATTGTTTATTGACTTCCGCATATTCCAGCTTTTTGTGTTCGTTTTCTATGGCTTGTGATTTTAGGCGTTCTCTTTCTTCGATCAAACATTTGGTGCTATCCTTAAGTTTTATTCTATTTTTCATACTGTTTCCAGGTGTTGACGATTGTTTGGCTGCGCGGGATATGCAATTTACGAGCTCTGTATAGTGTTGTTGGACTTTTTGCTCCGTTTGTTGGTTGAAGTCTCGTAGGTTTTGTTGAAGTGCTTTTACATACTCCGCCCTGTCTATGCATCCTGGATGTGTAGTTTTGTTGTTGAAGTAGTGTCTCCTTTTCTTCTTTATTCTCACTTTCAATCGTACCATTCTGTGATCTGTGTCAAACTTCAGACCATTTATCACTTGTATGTTTTTCACCTCTGTTAGTCTATTGGTTAGGATGAAGTCTATTTAGTTTTTGATTTTCCCATTCGGAGATTTCCATGTCCATTTGCTTTCTGGGTTTTTCTTGTAAAATGTGTTCACAATTTTAAGTCTTTGTCCCAGTGCAAACTGTATTAGTCTTTCTCCTCTTTCGTTCCTTGTTCCGTATCCGTGAAGGCCCATAGGTTCTTCTTCTTCGTATTCCTTTCTTCCTACCTTGCTGTTGAAGTCTCCAATTATGAATGTTGTGTGTGCTTCGTACTCGGCTAGTGTGTCTTCGAGGAGCATATAGAAGTCTTCAATTTCTTCTTCCGTACTTGCTTCTGTGGGAGCATAGACTTGAATTATTATGAATGTGTTGTCATTTAATTTTAGGGATAATACTATGATTCTTTCTGAGATTCCCTTGATTTCTTTTATATTGTGTTTTAAATGTCTTTTTTTTAAATCAAAAAACCTACCCCTTTTTGTCCTTTTGTTTCCCCTATGAAGCTAAAGACATCCCCATTTGTTTTCTCTATTATGTCTTCGCCGTATTGTCTCACCTCACTGAGGCCTAATATATCGTACCTTACGTTTTCGAGTGCGTTTTCGAGTTCTATTTCTTTATCTTGTGTTCTTAAGGTTCTAACGTTTAGTGTACCAAGTATGAGTTCTTCTTCCTTGTGTGAACGTTGTTTCATCGTTGTGTTGTGTTGAATTCTTCTTCCCCGTTTTTTGAGGTCAAGTCTTTCCAGTGCACCCACTGGTCATTTAACAGGATTTTCTGGTATCCAACTCTTACATTGTTATTACCCTTTTCCCTTTCTTCCCTGGCTTTCTGTCGGAGTGATGCTTGGATTTCTCTTTCTTTTATTGTGAGGTCATCATCTATGAATATGTCTTGTCCTCTCAGTTTGTGTTTGTTTCGGACTATTTTTAGTTTGTCTGCAAAATTTGTGAAACTGACTTTCACTATACCTCTATTGTTTCTGTCTTTACCGACGTAGGTTGATTTTTGTGCCGTCACTTCTTTTTCTATCGTGTCCAATATCTTCTTGATTTTGTTCTTTAGTTCGTCTTTGTTACTTTCATCATTAGTGAATTCTTTACTTTTTACCACTATGTTGTTCCTCCTTTCTCTTTTCGCCTGTTGTTCTTTTTGTTCTTCTAGGTCACTTATTCTTTTGGATAATGTTTCTATCTTTTCTTGTATTGTGTTGTCTATCTTAGTGATTTTTTGTTCTAATGACTCATTTGCTCTTTCGCAGTATTCATTTCTTTTTTAATTTCCTTTCTCATGGACTGAATTTCCTCTCTTGTTTCTTGTTTAAACTCTTCAGTTTGCTTTTTCAAATCTTTAAGTTCTGATAGTATTTCAGAAAACATACCTTTAATGTCGTCTCTTTGGGGTTTTGCATTGTTTGTGTGTTCTTCTTCTCCCGAGCTTTCTGAGGTTGATATTTTGTTTTTTCTCTCTTTTTGCTTTGTGTTTTTGGTTGAGGGCTGTGTTTTGGGTGGCATGTTGTTATATTTGCTAGTTACGTACTGTGATATATTTTACTCCTCTTTTTGGCGCGTGTAGTGTATTAATCTGCTTTGGCTTCATTCACTTCGTTTTTGCAATATAGTTCCTCACACACTCATTCGCTTCTATTTTAGTGCTAAAATATGTCGATGTATATTGTTAAAAGTCTTCACGCCTTAGTAGCAGGTTGCTGGTTTTCTTGTGTGAGCTGATACTATGCCTGTGCTTTGTGCTGTAAGACGTTCGTTATGCGACGAATGTCCTCTTTCATTGTTGACAGGCCAGCGTCTTGTAACCGGTATGTCTCCTTCTCCATACAGAGTTTCTTCTTGTCCATACAGGGTTTTTATGTGTTACCTGCGACTTCTGAGGTAGGACATTCACTTAGATTTTTTGTTCCTGTATGAGATTTGTGTTATGACCATCTTTATGCGATATAACCTCACTATCCCCTTGTGCAGGGAGGTATTATTAATTACTGATATTTTCTATTTACCTTTACCATTGATAGGTTCTTGTATTCTTGCGTTGTGGGTGACTTCCTACCGCACTTTTGTAACTTTTATAAGTTGTACTGGATACGTTTTACTTCGCCTCAAACTAAAACCCGGGGAGCTCAGAATTGGCGCGTGTTTACTTGACTACTTGACTCACAATAAACCAGCTTTAGGCGGAGATTATTATAGCATTGCAGTATGGCCGAGCGGGTTATTTCACATTTTATACGCAAGCATTATGACAGAAGCTGAACTTTATTACAACATTGAGTTGGAACGTTTATCCAGCATTTGAATTATAAAGACAGATAGTTACGAGATACTGCAACTGTGAACTTCAAATGAACATAGTTTTTCTTAATGACATTACGACTATTCATTTCATAACGCATTCCAAGTAACATTAACGATTGTAAGCAAATGAAATATTATAAGCAAATGCACTTGGGAACATTAGCTCGTGCATTAATGCAATTCTTTCTTATGAAGTATTATGAATTACCGAGTACGAACACAGCTACAGGGTGTTTCATAAACTTAGACACTCTGATAAACAATTTTATTTTCTGAAAGTGAGACTTTACAGTTATTGGAGATTGAACTTTCAACACTCAAACCGAACATTGTATGGAACAGTGGCGTAACGTAGAAGAGGAATAGGGGGTCCGCTGTTTCTATGAACTTTTTCGTGAGGATTTGGACAATAACCGCTATGGATAACCAGAAATTCATCATGTCGGAGTAAACGCAGACAGAGACGCGATGGCACCACGGAGCGATGGATTCGATTCCTGACGAGGAGGAGGTCTACCAGCTGATTCACTTGGGATTTGAAGGCAATCGTCATTGCGTCGGTGGAATGATATTCACGCCAATCTTTCGAGAAATTCATTACATAGGGAAAATCGACAATCTTTGAAATTTAATAACAGCTGACTATGAGAAGGTACTGTAAGAGTTATAACTTCCTGATACGATTATTATCATGAATACTGGGCACACATGTATATTTTTCTAATAGGAGTGATACGATTATTTAAGACATGGCTTTGACTTTATATGCTTCGAATTTTTGCTAGAATATGGCGTGACCATATGATATGGCGGGCATCATTATACGAAATTCTCACCATTGGTTGGCTTTATTAAGCAGATGTTTGGCCTTTTAGACATTTTTCCAGCAAGGATAGTTTTCAAGAATAGTTTTTTTTTGTGTGACGAGTATTTCGAACTTGTGATCTGCAATTGATTATCTAAATTACTTCGTCAGTTCATTGCATACTAGCGAGTGTGTATTATTCATCAGTAGGGATTTTTTTCATTGGATTGTTTGGAGATATTAAGATGTTATTCACTTTAGTGAATGAATATCGCTTTTATATGACAAGTAGAGACTTGTTGATTCCTATCTGGTACATTCACTCATTTTAGTCTTCGAGATGGGGTCTTTCGTATTTATACGATTGTATGGTGGTTACTCATCTTACCCATCGTTCAGGGCACTATCATGTTAGTCGACGGGGCGAGGTCTTTCGTATTTATACGATTGTACGGTGGTTACTCATCTTACTTGCCATTGAGGGACTCATTTTTATCATCCGAGTGTACATGAGATTGTAAGAGAATCAAACAAGGAACTACTAGTCACATATCAGTCGAACTTTTGTTAAATAAAGTAAAGATAAATGTTAGCAGGGTTACATTTGTAATTCTTGTTTGCCAATCCAATATTTTGTTGCTATACTCTTTTGAGAGTACTTTCAGTTTAACAGCTGTTACAGCTGATGCTTTTGATGATTTTTATAATTGTGTTTGATACCTTTGAGAAGGATTTAAAGTAATTGAATCTTGTAAGATGAATCATTAATGGTCAGATTTATTTTAAGGCAGATCAGTATTGCAGATTTTGATATGAGAGATTATAGCACATTAGTGTTTTTCTGTGATGTGAATTACGAGAATTGTAAGAGAATTTATGCTATTTGAAAGCAGATCTAGAATTACTTAGATAATATTTTTTTCAATTGTTTAAGAAGTTGTCTAGATGTGATCAGAGTAAATACAGTTATTGGAGATTGTGTGCGTTGATAATTTGAAGCCAGTTATATATTTTTTGTGGATCATGCAACATGGTTAAGTAAAGTTTGTGATATGCATTTTGTGGAAGTTGCCAAGTGATAGTTGCAACGTTGCTAATGTATTTTGAGGCAGACATGAGGTTGTCGAACCCAGTCTAGCGTAATTGTTGAGATTCATGCTGTATGTGCTGAATATTTATGGAGTTTTGTGGAATAATTGTGGTATTCAAATGTGATATTTGAAGAATTGAGGATATATAATGTCGTTGAGGATAGTCAGATCCAACGTGATGTCGTGAAGGCAATAATATTTTTGGCATGAAAATTAAATACGAGATATAACTTGGAAGTGATAAAACTATAAGACAACGTTCTATAACCTATATTAAACAATTTGTTAGGAAATTAAACAAATAAATAAAGTTGATAATACAAGATTTTCTGAGAATAATAATTAATGAAATAATAATCTGAAATTTAAGCATATTAATGATCTGACCTAATGAAATAAAAATCAGAATGACTAGATGAAATAATAAAAATCTAAATAACCAGAAGAATAAAATTTAAATAAACTGATAAATTAAATTTTGGAATAGATCAATGAATTAAATAAATGGATGAATTAAAGATTGGATAAATAAACTGATTTAAATAAATTAATAGACGATTGGATAGATGATGAATAACTGAATTAGAAGGTGATAATTAATTAAAGAAGCTGATGATTAATAAATTTATATGGAATTAAATAAATTTAATTGAGATATAATTTAAGGAATTGCAACTTGAGTTGAGGAATTAAACAATTTGTATTGATGATTTAAGACGATTTAGTCTGAAAGAGATAATAAGATAAGAGTGTGTGAATAATTAGAAAGCATAATGTAGTAATGATAATAATTTTCATTTAAATGATTTAATGGTGATGAATTATTGATTCTGACAGGAATATGTTGAATTTTGAGATAAGAATTAATGTGAGAAATATTTAACTTTGATGATGATGAGCAATGACCAATGAGCAGTGAATTTTCTGTAATTCACGAACAAGCAATTATTAATGACAATGTAAATAGTGTAAATTAATTATTCGATGTTTAGGAGCATTTAACTAAAGTATTTAACATTTGAATTATGCCATGCAAGCCATAAAATTACGTGATATTTAAAATATGTGATTATAATCTGTATGTTTAGACAGATTAATAACTTTTTTAAATCCACATCCATGATGTTAAATTAAAGAGAAATTAGGTCTCAGGTATCACAAATGTCAGTGACGAAAGACATAGTGCTTCAGTGATCCTGAGAACCCAAGAGAACTTTAGAGATTTTTTCTGTTGTATGTGGATGAAATATTTTTGATTAGAAAAGAGATGGTTCGATTTTTGGACAATGACAATTTAACGTTGGCATTCGACCATGCTCTCAAGTAGGATGAATATTTAAAATGTCTGTCTGACTATCAAAGTGAAATGAATTTGTTTTTATCTTAGTTGTGATCTGATGATGATGTGATTTTCCTTTTTCTTTCCTTGTCTTGAGTAAGGTTTAACCGGAAAGGATGTGGTTTGCTAGGAATTCAGTTGATGGCGCCCATTTATATTTGCATTTTTTCTATTAAACTTAAGCCCGTAACGACCCTAGAGATACTTTGTCTCGTGTTACCCACTGCTTTTTTCGATAACTCAGCTGAATTTCCAACACATTCCTTATTTGACTAGAGGTTCATTTAACTCCGCTCTGTCCTGGAACTCCAGGAATGCGATGTAATAGCAGATGGGTCATCGCATCCCCAGGACGAACGGGTACAGTATGTATAATGGAACAGTCTTACCGCGACAGATTGTCTCATTTTACGGCGTCTGTATAACAATCGTCCTTTTAAGTGGATTCGTCCAAAGAGACAAAGTGCGAGTTTTGTTGTGAGGTGGTTGCATTGTAACACACGAGGGAGCTGTTGTACTGTAGCTGTCCTGATTTAGGCGGGAGACTCCTGACTTTCCATAGTTTATCTCGCCTCATGATAACTCAAGTTATCCTCCTGATTCTTGTAAATTATTGGTGAACTTCAAACATTTTCCAGTGTCGTATTTTAAGGAAGTGTTTATTGTGGGCAGGTAATGATTGTTATTGGGCTACCTGAATTCGCAAATGGGATTTGTTTCAATGTAAGCGGTTGCTTATTCACTTTGTCACATTCTAGTGTTTTTGCTCGTTGTTTGATCCTACATTATGGCTAAAAAATACAACTCTGTCTTTTTTGAAACAGTTTTCGGTACAATTTCCGTGAATGATTGAATCAGGCGAAGGTCAATTATTTTGTATTCTGTACTATTTGTCAATGTTAAGTTTTTATATCACATTGGATTGGTGAGAAAGTGATATTTCGAAACTCGTGGGAACAAAGAGGCTCCTAGAAAATGTCAAGTGCAGTAAAAAGAAAATGCTGTTAAAAGTGGGAGTAATGGGATAATATGTGACGAATGCTTATTTAAATCCTTAATTTTGCAGCACCGTTCGGCAACTAATGAGCTAATATTTGCCTCTCTTATGAAAATCTCCAAAGTTTTGGTTTTGTAAGGTTGGCAGGTATGAAAATGTTACAGGGGAGCTAAGGACAAGTGGGCAGTGAAGCCTCACACAAGGATTTCGGTGTCGGTGGGAACGAAATAAGCTGAGAACTAAGAAACAGCTTGTAAGGTCAGATAGTTCTGAGCGCACCATGGAATACCAGTAACTCTAAAACTACGGTACCACACCACATTTCTTGCCGTGTTTGCCAAAATATTACAATTAGAAATGCAATACTTTACTATGTCGAGTCGAAACCCTGCTGATTGCAATCAATTGCAATTTTTGGAATTAACTTACGCTTATTGTTTTCTCAAAGAAGTAGAAAACGTCTCCTACTTCCTTTAACTTTTCACTTGCTCAAGGTTATGTGGCAAAACGTCTGACGCGCGCTGCAGGTCAAAGATGTTAATCCGCGCAGATGTCTCACTCATTAATTCTATACACATGCTGCGTCAAGGTTGTTGGTTCAATCCTCGGCCCGTGTTGTGTATGGTCACAATATATATAATATCTAAGCTCAGTATAGTGCAATTTGATCCTTAGGGTTTAGCAATTCATATGAGAAAGACTGGGGGTTGAAAGTCTATACTTTGTGCTGAGTAATTTTTATTAATGCAGCCAATGGCCAAGTACTTTTCTTTTCAGGACGGGTCAGGGAAGGGATATTGGAAGGAAATCGGCCGTGGACCTATTGAAAGGAACCGTTCCGGCATTTGCCTGGTGGTGAAAATGGGAAACCACGAAAACCATTTTCAGGACGGCCGAGGTGGGATTCGAACCCGCGCTCTCCCGACGCCAGCGAGGCACGAGGTAGCGCGTTAGCGCTCTCGGCCACCGCGGCCGGTATTGTGCTGAGTAATGTAGACATTAAAACTGTTGGCTTGGTTTCCTAGTACTGCACTTCATCAATTGCATGTAGAGTATGACTATCTCTCTGAATCCCGAGCCTTAATTAGACAATCTAGATCTGTTCATATGATAAACACACAAACAGCTCCTTGACGTTTATAATTTGTGATGACGTGTGGAGGTTTCTTACCAAAATAGGCCTATTCATAAGTGGTTCCTGTTGTAGCATTCCATATCAGCACCAAATAGTTAGGCCCCTTGAAACAGCAATCAACACCCACCACCTCTTTATTGATTACTAAGAAGGAAACACTTCTGGAATGTTCCGAAGGGGTAGACATTTACAGGGATACTTATTCATCATCCTCAACGCCCTGACGTAGATAGAAATTCCATTTTATGTACAGTAGTATACACATAAAGAAAATAGAGCAAAACACAAGAGAAATTCCTGGAAGGGAATTGGAATTTACCATCAAATTTTCTGTGTGTAAATGACAAATGTAATCTGTACTTGTTACAGTGTATCCTGAATGTTAAAGTATATTACTTAATTATCCTGTGTTGTAGATTCCTCAAAATTATGGAGGGCCAACCATGTATCAAAAGTGAACCAGAAGAATTCCCTGAGATTGTAAGTTGTTTTTTAGTTCCATATATTGTTACGTATATTGTGTACTATAACGGATAGGCATGACAAATCTTTGTGTAATTAATAGGAATTATGTCATGTGACTTAATACTACCAAATAGTGATGGTGATAATTCTTGTTTTAAGGGGCCTAACATCCAGCTTATCGGCCCCCTACCAAATGGTAATCTGGATCTGTAATGTTTGCTTTTAATTTTCCTAATAATAATATTAACACCTCCGTTCTTCATTCTATGATTTATTGGTCCTTGTATTCATTTTCTCAGCAAAATGGTGGTTGTTGATTACTGTTTTGAACTGGGGTCGATCTGATATAATTTCTTCTGTGATGGCAATTTCTTGAAGTTCTTTTTCTATTTCACTAAGCCACTGGTTCTTGACTTCCATTGGGAGAGCAAGCTTGAGAATCCTTTTGGTGAACCTGTGATGGTTCATTCTGAGAATGTTACCGTAGAACTTAAAATGCCTTTTCCTGAACGTGTCAGTGATCTTTTCAGAATGCTGATAAATCTCCCGAGTGTTGCGTTTCACCCAGATTCCTTCTAAGCAGACTGGACCAAGGATTTTCCTCAATATTTTCCTTTCTTGTTTCTCTATGTCCTTACTAAGAGATCTACCTTCAATGATCAATGTTTCTGAGCCATATAGAGCTTCAGGTTTGGTTACTGTGGTATAATGTCTTAGATGTTGATTTATTATTTACATCTGTAGGTATTGGCCTTCTGTAATTTTGAATCTTCCCTCCTAGTTTGGGTCATGATTTAATCATGAAGTAAAGTACTATCCCATCATTTGCCTGGAGGGAGTGTGGAAACCCCCGAGAAGAACACTCAGGATGGTTACTATCAGCGGTATTCAAACCGAATTGCTGCAGCTGCCATCAAGACCGTGTTGCACGGTTTAATGAGCACAGATATGCCGTAGGGTTTGAATTTATCTACTTGATGATTTTTTGCCTAATATAGTCTTTAGAGTTTTCCCGTCTAGATGACGAACGGATTCGTCCATGAATTTGGAGTCCCGTCTTAGCTGCAATTTCGTGAAGTCCTTCAAGAACCTGAACTGCCTCTTGTCTATTGTTAGAAAGAATAACTCGATCATCTGCTACGGCCAAACACTGTAGATGAATTTTATTTTTGAGTCGTCGACCAATAGTTATTTCTTTTGTTTATTTCACCTTATTCAAGGAAACGATTGAATAATGATAGGGATAGTCTGTCTCCTTGTCGAAGTCCTGTGCTAATATGAGAACGGTCAGAAAGGTCACTGAAATTTATCTATTGAAGTTATGGCTGTCGGTGTCTGTCGATTCAATACTCTTGTTATGCTGTCAACTTAGAATTCTTCTGAAATAATGAATAGTGTGTGTCGTCAGCTTTCCTGATGTATCCAAAGAGAGCATTGTTTCCCTGGCTTTGTGGATTTGCGAGACGGTTTTGAAATTGAGAATTTGTTCTGCACATGACCTGCCATTTATGAATCATGCCTTTTATTCGCTAATTAGGTGTTCATTTGATTTTCAAGTCTCGTGATTAATGTTTTCAAGAGAATTTTGTACGCAACTGATAGTGAGGATATTCCTCCGTAGGTCTGTATATGTCTGTTCTCTCCCCCTGTTCAACTAGTGGGTGAATTAGATTGCAATACCAGTCTTCAGGAATTTTCGCCATAAATTTACAAGAATTACTTTAAATTTCTCAGCTAGGTTTTTACATCTTAATTTTAACATTTCATCTTCTTTTGGAGCTCTGTTATTTTTAAGTTCATTGGTTACTGGCTTGGTTTCTTCTAATGAAGGGAGTTTTGAATCTGAAATTGGAATCGGTTGCTCAAATCAGGATTATTCTTCAGGAGTATCGCTGGTTAAAAGGTCATGGAAATTATCTGTGAGAAGTTTACAGTATTCTTTATTGTTGCCAGGGCCTCTTCCGGATGTTTAAGACATAAACTAGGTACTGAGTAATGTGATAGTTCGTCAGCAAATGTTTTGTTACAGTTTCTTGTACTGTTTTTCATGTAAATTTGATCTATTTCTGTCAATCTATTCTGATGTAATGTGCGTTTTTCAGATCTGATGATCGTTGAGGCTTCTTTCTGGGCTTTGATGAATTCAAGCCAATTATTTTTTCTTTTTCATTGGAACTGCACTTTTTAAAGGTTTGAATAAGAAGGGCTATGGCCTTATTGCTGGTTTTGTTCAACCATCTGTCTTTACGTTTTCGAGAAAGAACCCCAATGATCCGGGAAACTCTCAATAGTGTATCTTCTAATTCCATCCAATTGGAAGGATCTTGGTTGAAGATATTTCCACGGAATTTTTTTGAATTTTGTTTAAGACATTTCAGATCAATTCGTGAATATTTTAACTTCTCTGAGTAGTTTGGGTCTGTCAGGTTGAAACTTTACTGTAATTAAGGAAAAGTGGTGATCAGAGAAAATCATTCTTTTTTTTTACTTTTAATTCATAATAATAATAATAATTATTATTAATAATAATTGTTCTTCAGGAGGATCGCAGGTTAAAAGGTCATGGAAGTAATCAGTGAGAAGTTCACAGTTTTCTTTATTATTTCCAGGGCCAAATCCGGATGTATAAGACATAAACTTGGTGCATGGTAATGTGATAATTTGCCAGCTAATGTTCTGTAATAGTTCTTGTTATTAATACTATTGCTATTTTTAATAAAGTTTATATAACCTTAAGTCAATATGTGTTGTACCGTACCGGTTTCAGTCACATTGTGACCTTCTTCAGTGTAATTTAGGACATGTAAATGTGCAAGAACATACATTTAATATAAATTCTGCCATAACAGGGGATTTTAAAAATATTCTTGTTCCAAAGGCTCACAAATTAAAATGTTAAAAACCAGGTCTGTTACAAAATGTGTTAAGATAAACATGAACAAATCCTGATAAATACAGCGTGGGAGAGAAGAGATGTGGATGTGAAACTAAATAAGTAGAAGAAGTTAGGTTATAACTGATAGTTTGGTATGTATTTGCGAGGTAGAGAAATAATGGAGTCAAAACGTTGGAAATAATTGTTACCAGGTAATGTAATGAATGTGCAAGAGATGTATTATTTACTCTGACCACCACGTTCTGTAGTTTCTTGGCAAGTAAATAACCAGTACAGTTTTAATATACCTCATATATTGACTTATGGTTATATAAACTTTATTCTTCTTTCTCCGTTAGGGTCTTCTGAGGACCACGAACCAATTTCAATATTTCGTCCTTGGTTGTTCTTTCTTCTTCCTCCGGTGCTGCTTCATCTTTTCGCTGTGTGTCTTCTTTCTCTTTTCCGACCATTTTGAGCGTGTTTACTTATATTGCCTTCCTTGGAGTTGTTCCATTCCCAATACCTCTTTTTGTTGAAAATTTCTCTCTCTAGTGCATCTTCTTCTCTTACATTGTTCTTTTCTAAACCTTTCTTTACTTCTTGAAACCAGGCTGTTGTCGATTTCTTTTTCCAAAAATATTTAAAAATCTGTTTGGTTAACTTGTTATCATTCATTCTATATAAATGTCCGAAAAAATAACAATCGCCTCTTCTTTATTGTCTCCGTTTTGCTTTCAATGTTCCGATATATTTCTTCGTTACTTCTTAGTTTCCAAAACTCTGTAGTTCTTAATGGAACGAGAATTTAGCGTATAATTTTTCTTTCTGATACTTCTAATTTATCCAATTTATAATTTAGTATTAGACATTCACTGCCATATAAGCATTCTGGTTTAATTACTATAGTGCTGTATTTTCAATTTCTTAGATAAATATTTTTTGTTATAGATATTCCTGGTTATACCATATGCTCTTTGAATCTTGTAAACTTCATTATAATTAAGGAATAAGGAATCGGGCTATCATGGTTATATTTATGTCATCATATTATTATTGCTATTAGCCTATCATCTTTATTTAGTCGTGCTTGTTTATTACTTCCCAGGATTTGAATGAGCAGCCACCCTCTGATAGGCTGGTGGGTATGAAAATTGAAGAACCTGATGATATATTTGAAGATGCATTTGTTAAAGAAGAACTTGATTGCCAGGTGACTGTGTACATTATTTCCTACCTTGAACTATTCTCAAATCCCTTGTTTTATGTTATGTAGTTTGTTTTAATCAGTTTTAATTTCAATTTTGAAATTGAACAACAGAAAAGTTTATATTTTTGACTGTATTTTATGAGTAATGTGGAGTGAGTCAGATCGTTTACTTGGGCTGTTTATTTATTCTTTTGTCAAATGTCTATAATAGTTTAAAGTGGTTATTTATTGTCCTTTTCGAAACAACCTTAAATAATTAATGCAAAACCTGGATCATCTGTAAGGTTAAGTCGTGAATCATTTTCTTGGTTCATTTATCGTAGCCATATTTATATATTACTAGTGGACCCGGCAGACGTTGTCCTGCCCGAATATATAGAGTGGCTACAGCAACATGAATTTTCGATGAAATTTATACTAAGTGACATTTGATATTGATTGTTTAAGAAAAAACTCAAATCATTTCCATGGAAGCCTACATGAAATCCCAATAATTCGATATCACCGCCACCTATGTTACAGAAACATAACTACAAATTGTTCTCAGAAAGTCAATTATTCATGAACACGGGCCGATAACCTCGATGTTAGGCCCCTTAAAACAACAATTATCATCATCATATTCATGACCTTCTCAAATGAAAGCACTGCCAAGAGAATGGGCCCGGGAGAATTAGTGGGGAAAGAAGACCCTGACAAAAAGTAATCAAAACATTTCTGGAACCTGATTGTAACGCCACATACCGGGTACAATTGGGAATCTAAACCATACAGGGATCCACTCAAACAAACTTACATGTTGGTTATTTTCGATGAGCCGTTATTGAAATGCCAAAACAACGCCAAGCTACGATGCAAGTAATGTGCATGTTTTGAAGCCTAGGTTAAATACTAAGAATTCGACATCACCGCCACCTATGGTACAAAATGAAATTATGTATTATTCTCCGAAAGTCAATTATTCATGAACATTTCAGAAGACACAACTGGCAAGGGAACAGACTTGGGAGATTTAGTGGGGAAAGAAGACCCTGTTGAGCTGAGACTTGAGTTTTCACTAAGGCTAGCCTTTTCCATGACGACAGTTTTTGTTTTGTTGACTGTACCTTGTGGCTCTAAAAGTGTGTTCATCCTACAGTTTGGTCGCTACGCCACCTACCGGTTCCAATTGGGAATCAAAACCATACAGGAATCCACTCAAACATACGACAAAAATGTCATCAAAATCTGTCCAGCCGTTTAGGAGGAGTTTAGTGACATACACATGTACAGAAGAATTATATATAAAGATATTTATATTTATTTATATTTAAATTATCTTGATCCGACATTTAAATTTACCGCCCTCCATATAGGTTGGTGCGTGTCCTAAATTCACTTTCCTTTATTTCATTACAATTGGTACTTTTGCCTAACAATTCTCTGATTGGTTACTTTTTCCTGGTTGTCGAGCTTGCGCCAAGCTCGGTGCCCATCTTGGCATTTCTCCAGCATCTGAGTATGCGACTAGACGTGCAATATGTAAAGTCCTCTCTTTAAAGTAGTAGGCAATCTGCCTTTCCACTTGTGTTAGCTTCTGGTTGGTACTGTGTTCTTTGTGGAGCGAAGTGCATACCGTATTGAAATTTACCTTCATTTTAATGGTGTTTGAGTGTCGTGTTTGTACGTCGTTGTATTTTGTGCTTCGGAATCTACCCCACGTCACATCTTGGTGAGTTGCAGAAATGTTTAATTGTTTACTCTTTCTTATCTTCCGTCCCTCCTTTTCGCTTGAGTTCGTTACGCGAGTGGTAACCTTGCCTGGTGGCGTTGTTCGTTTTTAGTCTGGATCGCTATTATCATGTTGTGAGGTCAGGGCTTGATTGAATGGTGTGATTCCTTCCACTTTGCCTGACGCTCATATGACTATGTGATGTTGGGATTTTCGCCGTATTTTTCAGTGTTCCAGTATGGCCATTTCAGAAGAGTCTGTGTTCTCCACGTTCGTACTGGGTCGGAATCGAACCGGCAAATCCACATTTTTTTGGGACAAGCAAAACGATCTAAGATCTTTGTTCCATCACGTGGCATCCTCAAGGTTATGTGTATCTTGTATTCTTGCGATTTGGTTTACGTTCCCGTATCTTTGTTGTTTTCTCCCAATTCTGTAGTTCATTTTTGACGATCTTCTGAATTGCCCTGATCCAGAATCACCAGTTATGAAACCTAAATGCCCTCCTAATGATGATCTGATTCCAGAGCCTACATATGTGGAGGTAGTAAATAGCATTAAACATCAGAAGAATAATAAAGCTCCTGGTAATGACAACATCCCAGCTGAGCTAATTAAATCTCGACGATAAGTATTTCACAAATATATATTCCAACTTATCCTGAGAATCTGGCAGAACGAAACGATGCCTGGAGAGTGGAAAGAATCTCACATAGTGCATAAAAAGGGAGACATGGATGATATTCAAAATTACCGTTGAATACATCCTATAAAATGTTATCCTTTGTTATTCTAAATCGCTTAAAACCATAATGTAGAGAAGATCTGACCTTTTCACAAACAGAACCGGTTTAAGACAGGGCGATGCTCTGTCTCCTCTTCGCGTCCACATTGCTCTCGAAATAGTTATCAGATCACTAAAATTAGTTCCGGCTGGCATGCATCTCGGACAGTATCATAAAGTGCTTGCATATGCAGATGGCATTGTACTCATGGGAAGAAATGAGATCGAGATAAAGGAATTGTTTGTTGAACTTGAGGAGATAGCTTCAAAATTAGGCCTTAGAATAAATGACCGAAAACCTTAGTACATGGTAATGAAGAGGAATATTGACGTGTTTGGGAATCGGTGACCTCTTCTTATTTCCTTATTCTCCTCTCTAATGGTGTTTCGGCCCCCAACGTGGTATATATCCATATCTTGAAGAAGATGGACACCTCCTAGTAAGAGAGCCGAACAGTCACAGCGAAGCACTTGGCGAAGAGTGGGCGAGAAAATTCAACCGTGCAAGAGAGCCGAAGCTGAGAGGGAAGAGGAGGGGGAAGAAGAGTGGGGAAACAATACGGATACATAAAGAAAAATAAATTATACATATTAATTTTTAGATAAAGCGAAGTAAGAACTTGTAGTCTTCATGGAGAATGCAAAGATTGACGATGATGCCCTCTACTTGTAGAGTGTTGAACCAATTCTTGAAGTGACCGGAATCGGAAGGTTCAGCGACCTGCCGCACGGAGCACTGTAGAGAGAACTTACACAAAGAGAAAATATTGCCATTTGGAACAAACTTTCAAAGAATATAAGAGGAAGTACAGAGAAAACAGAACACAAGGAGGTCTCCGTTGGTGTTCACAAAAAAGGGAAATAAGAAAGAACGTGAAGGAAGGAAGAAAATCGAAGAGAAATGACAATTAAATCTAACATAATATGTATATTCAGGAGAATATACCATGCTGGCGGCCGAAACACCTGCAGAGAGGAGAAAAAACAGTTTATGAATCGAGTGACAAAGGTGATATTCCCGACATAGGTCTAGCAATATGACCATTGTTAGTGAGAACCTTCACAACTCGAATTTTACCGTCACGACCAGGATAACAATCAGTTACTCTGCCCGAGATATATACCACCGGGGGGGGGGGGGGGTATATTCCCTCAAGAAAACCAGGTCTCCCACCTTGATATTGTGATTATAGAGGAGCCCACTTCTGTCTCCTTGGAAGCGAAGTTAGGTACTCCAACCTCCATCGTTTCCAAAATGAGTTACGCAGGGCCCCAATTTTACGCCAAAAATCGGCCAACGCTTGTCTCTGTGAGAATCGAGCAAAGGAGGAGGAGCGGAAAGGGAACTACCAATAAGACAATGGCTTGGAGTTAAAGGAAGCAAAACATCAGGATCATTAGAAAATGGGGTCAGAGGGCGAGAATTAACAACACCTTCTATCAGAATGGATAGCGAATTGAATTCTTCATATGTCAAAATGCGATTGTCTAAAATCTTTTTCAGATGTCGTTTTGTTAGCTTGACGCAGGATTCCCACCTTCCACCATGATGAGGGAGGTAAGGAGGTATAAATCGTCATTTGAAACCTTTTGCATAAGAAAAGTTGGAAATTTGTTCCATTGCAGTAGAAGAAGTAAGAGCTTTCTTCCATAAGGTAGCTGCACCTTGAAAGGTGGAGGCATTATCGGAAAACATTTCCGAGGGAATTCTACGCCGAGCAGTGAAGCGAGAAACGGCTGAAAGGAAGTACGAAGTAGAAGCATTAATTACTAGTTCTAGGTGGATCGTACCAGTAACCACGCAGACGAAAAGAGATACGTAGAGTTTCCCAAATAGTTTCCGTTTAGCTTCAGGGGAATTTCGTTGATATTGGAAAGGACCCATATAATCGATGCAAGTTAAAGTGGAAGGTCGGTTAGGAGAAGAGCGGAAAGACTGTAAATCGTCCATGATCTGAGTGCTGACCTTAGGTTTTACTTTGAAGCAGAGGATGCATTTATGTATAACTGAAGAAACTTCATGAACGCCATTTATTATCCAGTACTTTTTCCTTAGAAGACAAAGCAGGGTGCGAGTACCAATATGCATGTTACGGTAGTGAAAGTCACGTATGATTAAGGAGGTTACGTGATGCTTAGAAGGCAAAATGACAGGATGTTTCTTGTCTTCAGAGAGAGAGAGGAGCGAGGGCGCAAATACGACTGGACTTAGAATGTTATTTCTTTGTTGAGAGCTAAGACAATTCGGTAGGAAAATCTTCCTCCTGCGTGAGCTGTAAAAACTTAGTGGTGGCAAGCATTAATTCATGGTTAGTTAAATCCGATTTGGGAAGAACTGGTTGATCAATTACAATATATTTCCACCTAAGAAGATACGCGAAAACACGGATAAGCTTATAAATGGAAGAATAACGAGACGACAAAGAAGACGAAACGCTAGTGATGAGACAAGAAGCACATGCTTTGACTACTTTAGCCTTGGGCAAGTTAGACATTCGAGCTGGAGGTTTAGAAGGCCAGCTAGAAGAGTATTTGACTAACCACGATGGACCGTGCCAATAAAGATCAGATACGGCTAACTGAGACGGTAAGCAACCGCGTGAGATAATATTAGGTAACATCTAACCTGGCCATCAGCGATCATATTTCAAATTAATAATTATCCTCACATGCTGCTTCTTCTTCTTCTTCTTGATTAAATATCCACCAACAGAACTCGATATGGAATACCTTACTTTCTAGGCAGTTATAATAAGCAATTACGCCTCCCTGTGGAGGTTGGTTTGTCAACTCTTGGTGTAATGGACAAGTTATTGGAATTTTTGAATATTCTTATTTTAGATGGCTCATGTGAATACACAGAATTGAACATTAACGTGCCACAACTACAGTAGAAGGGACGTTTTTCAAACCGACAGGTCTGAGTAGAGCCCGCCATAGCTTCTGCCTACCTATGCCGTGCTCCTCTTCTCCATCTCTTTTCTTGACCTCCCTTGGGCAACTCTTCCCTCAATTCAGATCCGGATAGTATTAGATGTTCATTCATTTTCTCACCTTACTCAACTGTTTTATTTACTAGCTGTTAATTTACCCTAATTTACCTCCTCCTTCACTTGATGATATCCTCTACATTTTATAAGATGTGTGTAGCCCACATTCAATGGTGCTCACTGTGTGATACCCACAAGAGGATAACACAAATGTAAATTTCCCCATCCCGTTGAAGCAGTGCACCAATATTGATTAGATCCTTAATACATCTGTGATGTTAGTCTCTATGTGCACTTATGTGATCTCTACGGTGGACAATATGTGGCATGCTTAAATGGGCACGTAAGAAAGAGAAGGGTCGGCAAGTTCTTCATATCCACTCATACAAAGTGCACTGCTACAGTCACTTCCCCCATTATGTTTTGTAGCCCTCTATGTATGTACATAGGCTGCTGAGGTAAAGTTTATAGCAAAGAAATGGGTTGGAGAGGAATGTGGTAAGCCCTTTCACATGGGCAGCTCCATGTCTGTTTTGTGTTCTTTCATCCTCTCTGTGGATGCTTTTGTGACTTGGGGGATAAAATACCATCTTTTCTTTGAGGTATGACCAACATTAGTGCATACTTCCAGCAAAACCATAAGATTGACATTGATGATATTCCCTTGCAAGGGCTATACACATTCATGAGCTTACGGCTGGTGACTGTAAGGTGGGCCCACTCCTCTTTCCCTTTCTCATCTACATTTCATAATATTAATGTGCCCAATTTAATCTTTGTAAAATCAGCCTAAGTAATATGTTTGTTCTCTCGCTAAATCTGTCAAAGTGTTAAATTGATTCTTATATTTTTGAACCAGTGCACATAAGGTGGGTATTGATTTCTCCATTATTGTTTGCATTTATCTTCAACCTTGAGCTAGTAAACTCTTGCTAGTGATTATCTAGATCAAATTAACAAGCCGACGGCCATGATTAAATAGTTTCCTAACTGATAGTAGGGGCATTTCTTTCTATTAGGTAATATTGGAGCAGGGAGGAAAGGACTCAAATATTGATAATGTCTTTAGTATCCTGTAAGAGATGAAGGTTAATTTTATTGTCTTCTTAATCTCGTGAAGAACAGCCCTGCTATTCCATCACCTTTACATGGACCGTTGTAGACTGCATATGAATTAGAGCATTTCCATCAGCCTGGCAGAAAGAATGTAATATCACGATCCCGTGTAACATATCTGTAATCTAACGGATGTGATATTGTGTAATTCTGTTCCAAATGAAGGAGTGTTAGAGATATATCTGAGTATGCTAGCAGGAAAACATCTCTAGTCCAAGGGATTGATACAACAGAAGGGCGGACATTGGTTGTGTTTTGTACTTTCGGCAAAGTTCGAGCCTACCTAGATGGCCGAGGAATTGTTATTGACGGATTATGGCTCCCATCAGTTCCCACAACATGTGTCTGGAAACTAATCGAATCCTATAAGGTGGTCCCTACTTTCATCTCACTTAATGACTAATCATTTCCAGTGTCTAACCATCTTGGTATTTTGTCTCTTCTTTTGCTTTCCTATCCCTAATTCCCCTGATTACAATGAATGGTCTTGTTACCTTACCTGGGTTTCTCCATTCCTTGTTTACTAATTTTATTGATGGGTGATGCTCAATTGACATGTCATGTTTCTCAGTCGGGCAACTTGATTGTACCTAATTGTAACGGGTGTATCACTAATCCTGAAAGAAATTTACATGAGATTATTAAGTACAATGACGTTAATACTGTTATAACGGATTGAAATCATTGTTAAGTTTCGATAACAGTTTTCGGTACCCTAATGATGATGATTGAGTCTTCAGTCTTTTGACTGGTTTGATGCAGCGCTCCATGCCTCCCTGTCCTGAGCTAATCGCTTCATCTCTACATAGCTACCACACCCTACATCCGAGGCAATCTGTTTAACATATTCTAACCTTGGTCTACCCCTACAGTTCTTGCCCTCGACCCTTCCTTCCATAACTAATCTTGCTATTCCTGGGTGTCTTCGTATGTGTCCTACTAACCTATCCCTTCTCTTCATTAGCAGTCGCCAGAAACATCTCTCCTCTCCCACTCGTTTTAATACCTCTTCGTTTGTAACCCTATCTACCCATCTGATCTTCATCATTCTCCTGTAACACCACATTTGAAAAGCTTCAATTCTCCTCTTTTCTGCTGCACCAATAGTCCAAGTTTCACTTCCATATAGCGCCACGCTCCAGACAAAGGCTTTCAAAAATGACTTCCTAATACCTAAATCTATATTCGATGTCAACAGATTTCTAAAAGCATGTTTTATTTTCGTTTAATAGGAGAGTATGACCCTGAGCATATTTGAAGAGCCATTCAATTTTTAATCTAAAAGTCTAAGAATTATACTTCTCATATAAATTTTACCCAACACTATTCTCGTAACGCCCATTCAAAAAGTACATACTCGCAGAAAATGCAAGCCAAGGACTTGCACAAAACGGATCCCTATGTAATTTATTTGCTCAGAATATTTAATCCCATTGCTCCTATCACACACATAAACTAAATTGTTTTGGTGGTACAATTTCCTACATTTATATAATTTATAGACCATTCTGTACAAACTTTCTTACTTAGGTCTTGTATTATGCATTGTATTAGGAAGGTATTCAAAGTAATAGAAACCTGTGTAAGATTTAATTCCACCTATGTAAAGGAAAGTGTTTGTGACACAAGTAATTGTCTGCAGGATGATACTGATCTCAGTGAGGATATTAAGATAGAGGAATTCTCCATACCAGAGATTGTTCCATGCAAAACAGAAGTACCATCTGTAGTAAGTGGAGGAGATTTGAAAGAGGTAAGCATCTTACTGGGTTAGTACTAGTTGCATCTTATAAAGGGCATGACCTGATCTCCATCATTTCCTGGCAAATGCTATTTAGGGATTACAAATGTGTGTATTCAGACCATGCTGATGCTAAATACAAGCTGATTAGTGGAATAACGAATACTAAAAGAAAATACATAATAAATATTATTTATGAATCTATATGTCCACGCAAACTTAAAAGAGAACCACTCATTGCAGTGCAGAGACACCTTGTGGCCACGATATAAACTAACCCTATCAAAACTTGGTAGCAATCAATAGTCATATCCGTAGTAAGTAATATTGTGCAAACTGCGTATCATGTCATGATTTAGTGTAAAAGTAACAACACATACTGTAATCATTTCAAGTAATAATAACAAACCAATTATAAACATATCAATATTTCTAAGTGTCTCGTGACGGGGTTGACCAGTGAGATTTATAAGGCAAACTTAATAATAAGCTAATTGGAGAGTCGGTAGAATACGCCACAGTAGTCTGTGAATTTAGGTTGCACATAATGGCAGAAAACGACCAAAAAGCAGTTAAATATTTGCAAATAGAAGCATTCAACTAACAAAATTAAATCTATAAACAGTAAGAAAGCATCCCGTGCAAAATGGAAACAATTATACCCTAGGAACCGTCGTAAAGATCCAAATAGTCACATACAATAAGCTACGCAGAGACTATTAATTTAGACTCAAAATCACGCTCGTGTCCGACCTGACAATCTACCTTTATAAATAATACAATTCATGTAGGGATATAAAATATGTACATTCCTCACTCAAACTGTAAAATAACGAATCCTCGCCAATGCTGTAAGTCCACATCCTCGTGACGACGCCCTTAAATAAAATTATAAAGCTTATGGGGCATGGAAATTCAGTATTTTTGCCACAGGGCCTAAATGAAGGGAATGGAGGGGGCTGTCCGAAATTTCAAGTAGATAGTGTTCCTGGTCTTTTTCCAAATGGTAGGTATGTACAATTCAATTCAGCTCGGTGAAACGGTGTAGATTTGATCCCAGTAAAACGGTGTAGATTTGCGCCAAAGGACCTAAATGAGAGAAATGGAGAGGGCTATCTAAAATTATTGTTGCCAAAAACCTTCCTTGGGATGTGCACTACAACCCTACAAAATTTCAATGCAATCGGTTAAACGGTGTCGTAGTCCATTGGCTTCGGACAGATATACATTTCCATTTTTATACATAAAATTGTAATATCGCTCGAATGCCCAATCTGCACTACACACAATACACTAGAAAAACTTACTTGGCAACTTTTATATGTGCAACCTTAAATATACCCTGGCTCTTTTTATGTTGGAAGATTATTTTTATAGGCGTTGCAATAATGGTGAGGTATCATGTGTGCAGTACAGGGATCCACTGCCGCCTTCATAAAAAAGTTATCAACCAAAATTTTAAATTATATCCTAAGAAACGTATGAATTATGTTGTAATTTTGAGATGCTCTTAAAATGTTGCAGTACAAAATCAGATAAGTTACGATGTTATATAACCAAAAAATATAATAAGTATTCAACACACAGATGATCTCCAGAAGCGTAAATATTAGAAGAACATTATAATTGTTTTTGACTTATAATTAATACTCCATTTAGTTTTAATAATTGCAAATTCTCTTTTTTTTATCTTAAGAGCAACACAGCATTTTTATTTACAAGATAATTGATACTTTTTGGTTATATTTGTTGTTGGTAAAATAATTTTTAACAGATCTGATTTTGATTGTGTTGGAATCTTTTTGAAGAGCATCTCATAATTACAACTTAGATTCAATTAACTGCAATTTTATTCTTTAATAGACTTCTTCCAACAAATTGTTAACTTTGATGATGATGACCACACGGAGGTCGAAACTACAATATTTTATAATAATATACCGACTGTTGGTGGTTTTATTTCATACCATTTAGATTTCAATGTGTCGAATTGACGCTCATAGCAAGCGTTAAAATTTTATGATTTTGTTGATATCATTGATGTTTTTGCTCTTTTCCCTCAGTGATCCAGTATGTGTGATGTTTCTATTTATGTTTTAAGATTAAACCCACTATGTTACCTCTATTTACTGTTTCATCAGAATGAAGTGTGGAGTTGGAAAGTAGCTTCCACAGTCTATTAAGAAGTACCACCCCCAGCATTTGCCTGGAATTTAAAATGAGAATCCATGGTGATCTATAACAAGGACGGAAGACGGGGGGGGGGGGAGGTTGAAACTCACTTAGCATCAGATGGAAGAAGTAGCTTGGCCACATGACCTGGAGCTTTGCGTTTTTAATATTTGAAATCTAAGATTTGATGTGCAAGTTCCAAGCTTGGCTGTCTAAATCACTGCAAGTGGGTTAAAACTATTATTAATAGAGGCTTTGTTTAAGATACCATATATGTCTACATTCATAAGAGCTTTTGAAATAGACTCGATAGGAATGAGCGGGGTGGAGCTATTAGAATAATAGTCAACGCTCCAAGCAGTGTTTTGTATTGTAACCTCTGAGGGCAAGCTGCTGAAAGAATGAACAACTGGCTCATGTCCTTTCATTTTTATCCGGTATTGTAACTAGGACTCCCACTATCATAAAATTATGCCCTTCACTGTTATCAGAATAATAATGTTAACGACGTGACAAATGAGTCGGTGGTATATCATGTATGGCAGTTCTAGGTGCCTGGAGATGATTGCTTACAGAAACAATAAATTCCAACCATCAGGTTCTAACACCACCCACACCAGCCTTAAGAAGAGAACACATTCATTCAGGTTGCCTTGTAGAATTAAATTTCTCCTTCGTTGACAAATGGAAAGGTGCCTATTTTCAGAAAATGATCCTATTTCTCTCCATCCCAGTCACTTCAGTAACTGTTGATGTATAATGTGAATACAGTAGACCTACTGCTTGCAGTTAGTACCAATATGTAGTGGCAATATTTACGTAACATAGTCTACAATACACTCTTTTCAGAGGCACATGACTGGCTTACTCTAATTTCTTGGAGAATTTAATATACCTTCTCCTTCTTCTTCCTATCAATTGTTACGCCAGGTGGCCTGCTAAGGTCTCGTTCCATCTCTTCGTAGGTTGACCTACGTCGCTTCTGCCTCTAGGTTGGTATTTAAGGATTCGTCCGGTGATCCGGCAGGTCTTCATACGTAGTACATGGTCCTTCCAAGCTGATATGTACTGTGTTTATAATTGGTTTTACTTTTAGTTCTTTAAGGATAACCTCAGATATTTTCCTATCCCATAGTATATATCCAGCTGTTCTATTGAACCGCATCTTAATAGTCTTCTTCAAAAATGTGCAGAATATTGGCTTATACAGTATGAATAATTTATACGTTCATTGAGCTTGGAATGCAAAGTCGCCAATTAATGATATGTGACTGAATTGAAGCAGCTAGGTAAAAACAATTATTACAGGCTAATTGCTGCAAAATGTCGAATTAAAAGTTCTTTCATCAATTCTTAAGTCTATTACTTCCTTTAACCCTCAAACTGTGTCGTAACAATATGAGTACATAAACTGTGTCGCGGTGCCACTAATGGTACCACCTATATTCTAGGACATACCTCTGGTATTTCGATTTTGTTTGACTCGGTATTTATTATAATACACTATCTAATATCAGTAAACAAATCTACATAGAAAAAATTCTGAAATGACTATACACATTGGAGAAAAAAAAGTTCCAAATCACTGCAAACCACACGCACGTTTATACACAAAGAAAAATATAACGAACTTTGGTGTTAAAGATTGTAATAAAGTATATGGATTGTATATTTTCATATACCTAAGACATGGAATAATAGATAATAACTAGAATTACACACATATGTCCTACACCACAAATTGTCATAACACCTGAACTTTCACTTTCAATCGTCACCTCTGCATTCCCGACAGACTACAGATCGGCATGTCTGGCACACTGGTCGGTCACAATCTTCACAGTATTGATTAGATTTATTCCATTGGGATCTACGGCATATCGCACACCTCTTCCTCTTTGAAGGATCTTCGCTATTTCGTGCATTGTCCTTTGGAAGTGGCTTCTTCAAAATACGAGATACGGTCAGCCTTAGCTCCCTACGTAGGCGAGTATTCACAAGCCTTTCATTGAGATATGGTTCAGTCAGTTGCTTTGTCAGAAGTTTTAAGAATTGGAAACGAGCAATGACCTTACTGTCTTACAATGAGGTATACAGTATGTGAGCATTGACTGCTATTATATTGAGAATCGTGTAAAAGATAGCCATAGACCATCTGCGTGTACGTCTACCTGTCGTACGTAACGCACTTCTGGTCCAGTGTGTCTACTCCACCTTTTGTGTTATTGTAAAATGCTATCATCTCGTCATTGTTACATTCAGGGTACATCCACCTAGCATGATGCATACTCGACACCAAAATTACAGCCTTACCCTTCTTGGGCACGTGTGAAAGCTGTGAAAGCAGCGTGATATGTTTGGTAAATCCATGTTCAAACGAGCCCATAGGACGCCTTCTGTTAGGAAGAAATTGTGGTGGAATCTCCCGCTTATTTTTTTGAGGGTCCCAACGTAAGTCAACTTTCTTTGTTTTAGTTCCGAAACAAGCTCTATTGAGCTGAAATAGTTATCGGCGGTTCGTTCCGGCAATCACTTTAGCAAGCCGCACTACACTTTGCGTTGGTTTTTGTAACTGTCTTTCTTCTAAATTCAAACCAATCCCAACACTATCTTTCCCCTTGTAGATATATCCATTTAGAAAGTAGTTTGTTCGCGCATCGCACAAGATCATAATTTTGAGACCATATTTTTGTGATTTTATTGGCCATATACACCCTGAATTTGCAGCGACCTCGGAAGCCAACTAGCATCTCGTCCACACAAGCCAAGGATCCGATGTTGTAAAGACTCTGAGAATTTTCTACCATTCTGTTGAACAAGCGGCAGCAGGATCTGTACATCTCCTCTCACAACGATCCAACGGATTGTCAAACCGCAAAACAATAATCAAAAAGAGAACTCTTCTCATGGACAGCGTCGTACGGAATATATCTCTACCAGTACCATCTGAAGCGAACAAGGAGTCTCAGCTTTCATTATTTGATTTGAAAATAGCACTGTAGTACAGGAGACCAAACAATACTTTTATTTCGATACTGATTGTATCCCTCATTTCAGTTCTGTCTGTTTTAGAAAACCGTACTCTGTAAGTTGTGAGCTATTCATTTGTGTGCTTCACTACTTCTTCCACCATATCATCACAAAATAAACATTCCCATACTTGTAGTGGTGTACAAGAAACTCCCAGCAGTCTCGCTTTTCCTTTTATTGTTGGTACTGCCCCCGTAAATTGAATTATATAGAGACCACGGTAGCTATTTTGGAAAATTATAAAGAAAGTTATGGCTGTCATAGTTATGACGTGGGTAGTCATGACGTAAGCACGGATGACGCAGACGTTATGCCAGCAGGCTACTTGAGCTGAGATTCTCAGTGACGTCAGCATTTATTCGAGAAAGATCCGAGATCTACGACGCAGTCGCAGGAAACGTGGAAATTATGCTGAGGAAGAAATTATGCTATTGGAGGGGAGGCTCGAACCAATGAACGATAGTTTGAAGAAAGACGGAGATTGCTGAAACTATGGTATTTTTACTACCTTTTGGAATGCAGAATTGTGGAAATCCATTTGCAGTAGAGGCATTGATCTGGAATTTTGGTGAAATTTATTTTCAGTTTTTGAATTTTGAAAATCCGTCATGTATTGACGAAGTTGGAACTTCTAGCGATGACGCAGTAACACGCTATGGAAGGGATGGATACGCCCCTTATGAAGTTTATAAAAGGCCTTGCGCAGAAGAGAGGAGTCTCATATCATCGAAGCTCATATCATCGAAGCTCATATCGTCAAAGCTCAAATCATCAAAGCTCAAATCGTCAGATCTTCAGTCTCAGTTCTTATATAGTCATTTCGGTGAGACGTCGAGTGAAATTAGTAGAAAGAGTCGTCATTATAACGCGTGGTGAAGTCACCGCAGTGAACGAGATTCGAGCAGACAAGCAGTGCAAGTTTACAGTGAGTAAATCTAGGTGAAGTTAAAACGCACATTATAACGCGTCTACAAGATTAGCTATGAACAGTTAGCGATCGCCTATAAGCTAATTCTATTGTGCAGTGCTACATTAAGGAGTGTATAAAAGTTGAACAATTTCGAGGAGTTATTTTGGAAGATATTGGCAATTTTAGACGACTGACAAAAGTGATTTTCTCGCCATCTGAGAAGCACTTTGTATCGTCAGATTCTACGCCACGGCTGACACGGCTAATGCAATAGGGAGACTTCAGATTGCTTTTGTGACACAACGCTACAGTATGATGGAGCAGTTTAATATGGCAGTTTGTTCTTCTATTACCATAACCGAAGAGAAGATGGAAGCCTAAAGGACTTTAATGCAATTGGGACATATATCTACGGAGTAAGATAGCAGCATGGAACTTCGCTAATCGCCATTCCACACAAGCGAACATGTGGTGAATAACCATCTACACCCATGTTTCGTGGTTCAACGCTGAATACTATCAAACAGCAATGGAAACGATTTCATACTCACTGAATATGAATATTTCTTCGGAAATTACTACAAAAACTTCATGGCGATTTTCTACTGGAACTTCAGGGATTTTTCAAGAGAGGTCAGGGTAGTCCCGACTCACAAAGAAGAATTTTGCCGGAAGGATGTCTTTCGTCTACACGGAGCAGTGCAATTTCCGGAGGAGGAAGCAGTTCGATTCTCCGAGGGTGCTGTTTCCTGTTTCGAGGATGGAGCTCATCTTCAAGTTGGTGAAATGGATCCATCAGCAGTCTTCTTTGGGGAATTTTCCTCTGGAACTTCAATCAGCAGATAAGGTAGTCGTGAACGTTTATTGTTGTATTTGAGTTTTGTAGCGATATTTGAGCAACCATTTTCCCATATTTTCTGTCCTCATGTATTTTGCCCTATATTCTTGTTTGAGATTCCTATTATCAGTACACCTTGATGAGTTATGCCTTTTTCGACGATTTATTAAGACATTGTTATGTCATGGGCATAGTTAAACGATTTTGGATCAGTTGAGACTGATATTTAGATTTTTCAGTAATTTGCTTATTTTTGTAGTCACGATTTGACTGTAAGTTAATGATTTTTATGGCAGATTTAAATTCAGACAGCGTGTCACTTTATTAAAGTAATTCTACCCCAGTTTAATTACTTTGACCAATTTTCTGTCATCATCAAGAAGGAAGAACATTTAAATGATTTTAGAGCGTTAAAATCCATTACGTTGTCGACGATCTTGGAAATACTAGTCGTTATTTGAATTGATTGCAACACAGACATTTATCGTCAGTTATGAACGACCATTGCATCATAGACAATTTTGTGAAAGATGAACTTTAATTATGAATTATTGAATGCATTAAAGTCATGAACGTTTGTTAGGAGTTTTTTCTCAATTAGAGATTTATATAATGATGTTTGCATTCCCCAGTCTAATTGGATTCTATTCGACTATTGTGCAGTTTAGTCGCACTTTATTTGATGATAGTATTTTTATACTACAATTCTTTTAAGATGTTAATCTTAAATTTTGATAGACCAGACAGGCGTATATAAGCGTATTCACTATTAAATTTGTTTGTGATTGGCAAATTTTTACTTCATTTCGATTCATGAATGAAATCCATGAAGGTTAAATGACAACAGTTTTGAAACAATTAATGATTATAAGAATTTTTGAAGTGGAACTATGAATGTATAATCGCTAGTGCAGCGGACGTGTTGAAAGTCGCAGATGTATAATGCCCTTGAATAAATGAAGGAGGTTCCCACAGCAATTAATGATGTTAAAGAATTTGTTAGTGGAGGTTTTTGTAAGTTCTGTGGAAGATTTTGATGCCATATATATTAATATATGATGAATTTGGGCCTATTTTAATGCAGTTTGTGCATTATTTTGTAAGCGAAGTATTTTCCGATGGAGTGTATTATCTTAGTCCTTTGAAAATTAATCAAGTGAATTTACTGTTATAATTAACAAAAGTATTGAAAGAATTCGAGATAAGATTTTGAATGAAGATTACCGTCACAAATAATTATAATAATTATTACAACCTTTATTAAACCAGATAGTGACATTAAATGTATAACTAACCTTCATTGGTCGATTATATTGACACGATTATGAAATTACCAACCGGATGAACATGTGGTTAAATGTATTTCTTAAATTAATAATTTGAATAATTTAAATGTTAATATTGTAAATAATGATGTAAATATCTTTGACAATAATGTGGAACGAAAGTAATGTTAGAGGCGTGTTTAAAATTTTTGTAATTATCTTCGACAATATTATAAACAATTTCTAATTGTTATAAATTATTTATGAGTTTTTGTTATAAACATTTAAGAGTTTGTTTTATACTCTAAACAATGCTTATTAAACATTTGGATGATAATTTAACAAGTTTAGGGATTGTCAGAATAATCCAGTGGTATGTGAGTAAAGCATTTGAAAGATTTGCGTAACTATATTTGTGTTGTCTTGCGGACATTTAAAGCGTTTGAGAGAGAACTGGATTCTTACGCAATGTGGCATGACAAGTGAGCCCATTTGACAGGTGTGCGTCAGGTTGAGGGTAGACCGAAGCTGGCCAGACAACTGGTTATCAGCGGGCAAGGTCGTCTACATTGAGGCCTTGTGCCTATAAATACAAGTGTCATGTTTATTAAAAGAAACCAAATGCTCTGTATATGTGTCTCGTCCTGACTTCCTTTTCCAGTCCAAATGTGTTTTGAATGTTACGTTATTTTGAGCTCGTGGGAGCTAACATGTTGTATGATAACTTTGCAAGTCCTTCAGGAGGACGTAGTCAGATTGACATGGGCTACTGATAGCCACATTTATTTTGTTGAGTTGTTAAAATCATACCCTTTATTTGAAATAAAAGCTTTTGTACACTTCAAAGTTCTTGTCTTCGTTCTGGTTCATTTTTAAATGTCATGGTGGAGGTTATTGTGGGAGCATACTTTAGAGATCCTGTTGTCAACCCAATCCCCGAGATAATTTTTAAGAGGTAAGTAAAGGTAAGTATGAACCCCGTCTATTTTGGTGTGTTCCACAATGATTTCCTGTTAACTTCTGTGCTCAAATCTCGGTAGTATCTGTCAGTGCCATTTTCATTGGTGTAGCTGAGCCGGTGCGGTTGATTATTGGCAATCCGATTGAGGGGGCGGATATCTGACAGCCTACTATCCGGGTTTACGGGGACAGTACTTTAACAATATTATGGGCAGGTGTCTTCATATTACGACAAGGTTCAACAGAGGACCACTTGTACCGGTTTTTTTTTACCGTAAAATGCTGATGGATTTCCTTCCACTAACTGTGAGTTTTCTTCCGTATTATGTGAAATACCTTCGTCATCAGAGTCATATTCCTGCTCGGAGGCAGACTCGTGTTCAGAATTAAAGTCAACATCTTGGTCATCACGGTCACTTTCAACACTTCCCTCATCGTCTTCATTCAGCACAATGTCTCGCTCCTCCTCAATTACATTCGAAAAATTAGGATGTGAAACTGAAATACCACTCTCCCGAAACGATGCTATTGCATCAGCACAGCAACTGCTTCCTTCGCAGAGTTACAAACAGCTCTAGTAAGAATCACCGCGCACACAGCCTTCAGAACGCGAACTGTGTCGTGGTGCCATAAGTGTCACCAATTCCGCTCCGCTTGCTAATAACAAAGAAAGAAAACTGCGCAGTCGCCCGCCAGTCTGGCTATGAAATTAAAGCAAGTAGACGGGAAGATACATAGAAGGGAAACATTCTAGGATTAAAATGCCCATTGTAATAAAAGTAAGTTTGAGAAGCGGTGCCATAAACGACCCCACGACACAGTTTGAGGGTTAAAGCACTGTTCTCCACATTTTCTACCACAATTAGGTTTAATTAACCTATGAAGACTGATCGCTTTCATAAGTTTCAGAAGAAGAAGGGATGACTTGTATAATCCAGTAAAATGTAATGGAGAATACGAATGTATCCTCAATCAATTTTACAGATTATATATCCTTCTGTTAAGTTACATTATTTGTTATTTATTGAGTAGAAGCATATGACGATAGCAAAGGAATTAATGATTCATTCTTGTCGCTAGGATGTAAAAGAAGAAACCCAAGATGAAGAGGGTGACGCAAGTAGACATCATCTAAATGAGTAAGTGACTACATAATAAGGAAAAGCATACTTTTGTTTTATGTATGTGAATGAGGTTTGTTGACAAAATCTGATATCCTCTTTGTATATCTGTCATTGAACATATTTATTTTGTTATTGCACGTCCAAAGTTGATATTGATATTCACATTTTATTTAGCATCCCAAGAACTATCAATTCTCATTCAGAGTTGGCGCTGTTGGATGTATATAAGAAAATTGTGGGACTCGGTTAATGATATCCATATGAACGTTAATGATTGCACTTATAATCTATTGTCATCAAGCCAGGAGATCTCCGTTCAACACGCTGCGACGGGGTACACATGCAGTACGCATGCGCAGCCCGACTATTACAAACCTAAATATATCGGCTTCCCGCATACTGATGGTTGTTATCGCAGCAGACGACACGCAGCCAGTGAAAGAAGGAATGCACTGAGTGAGTGAAGCAAGTAGTGACGGAATTAATGTTTTTGGTAAACGCGATACGTGGTGAGCGGGAATACATCTGCAGTTCAAACCCACCTCCTGGCACGATATCAATATTTGTAATGGTTACTGTTTCTGATGAGTAGAAAACACTCTTACCTTAGCACAAATCAGAAATTATCTGTGATATGAGGAAATACATAACTTACAACCTCCCCTATTGCGTTCCTGTATCGATGGTATTTACTCTCAGTCCTATAGCGTTGTTTGTTAACTAACCCAAAACCCTGAATGCCAACCGTTTCCTCCTTTCCCGTGATGCTACATGTAGCAAACGTTTCATAGGCGATTATCTTCGATTCATGCAGGATTTATGTGTTTTGTGAGGAAATAATTATATCTTATTTAATTCTGCCGGGTTGATTTGCCATTTCCGAGTTTCTGCTTTCAAGATAACATCATCAGAGTATTTTCTGTGAAAACGATCATTAGATGTTGTTGGGTACGCATCATCAACCTTCAGTTGGGGGTGATCGGGAGCTGTGTATCAAAATGATCACACTACTTAAATTGCGTTTGGAAATATTTATTAAGCATTTATGTGCAGATATCTGAAATAGTTTACCAGTTACATTTCAAAGAAGTAACATTTGTTCTTTGAACTCAGAATAGCATATCGCAAATTAGTGATGGTTTTTATATCACAAAGATATATTGTAGCGATAGAAGTGCTACCTAATTCTATTAAAGAAAGCTTTTCAGTCGGTCAACACCAATTGTGCCCAATTACATTAGGCGGGAAACAAGTATTTACACACTAACACGCTTTATGTACAAATACCTACTTAATTGGATGGCATGTTTCGAGCGTCATGCGCTCATCCTCAGATCCTGCTCACTTAGGCTTAATTAATTACGATGTTCATGAATTACACTTATACACAAATATATATACAGTGCTCAGATTACATCAGTTCCGTATATCTTGTGTAACGCGTCAATCTTATTTACACATGTTATTGTTCACTACTGTGGTAGTTGCGTTAATGTTGATGTATTTTAAATATGCTAACCTGTGTTCCATTGAATTATTATTGTGACCAGATTCAGAAATGATGTCTTTACTATTTTTTTAATTATGTTCTAAATCAACCGTTTATATTTAAATTGGTGGCCTATTGTGTGGTTGTAATGTACAAATTATACTCAGCACTTAAATGGAAAAATGTTGTTTAAACTTGACTGTTATATGACACTTGGGTCCTATACGTCCGCTTCAGCTCACTGCTCATTCACTCCCCAGTGAGATTAATAAATAATGGAGACCCATTACAACTGGGTACAATCATGTTGACTTACAGAAAAACATTAAATTAGATTAAATTTCAATGATAGTGTAGTACTGATGCGGAATTTCAATGCTGGGATGGGAATTAGAACTGTCGGGTATGAGCACATAATGGGTAAGTGGGGTAAGGATAGGGTAGCAAAATGTATATTGGACTTCTGGGCTAACATGGGGTTACACATGAAATTCATTCTCGAAGCATAAGGAGATTCATAGGTACACTTAGAACGTTAGAGGAACCGGATCAGTAATAGACAGTATTATTACTGACTTTGAATTTAGTAAATTGATAGGAATTGTGGGGTATTCGGGGGCATCTTTGATGAAACAGACCATCAATTGATCTGCTGTGAATTAAGCATTGTTAGAACTAAAGTGCAGAAAGTGAGTGCTGTTCGCCGATGGATTAGGGCTGAAAGTCTCCAGGATAAGTAACTTATACAGAAATACAGGAAATCATGGGGGGGAAATGTCTATATAAATTGGAAAAGGTGGGGCGAGTGGCAGGGAAACCTTTCTAGACTGTTATAAAGATGCATAGAAATAGAGGAAAGAGAGAATTCATTAGTATTCTGTATAATTTAGGGCTACTCATTGTAGATACCAAGGAAGCACACGGAAGATGGCAGGAATACTTCGAAAACATGCTACAGGTTCTTTATATTTGCTTGGCAAATCACACCAACGTGCACCGTAGCTCGGCCGTTTCTTCTCGGGAGCTGTCACAACATGAATTCAGGGAGTTCTACCCAATGAATACTGATTTCTTTTTCCTGAAAAGCCTCGTGTTGCGAGGATTTAATGAAGGGAATTACAGAATTGTCTTATTTTCTAACCGGCAGTATGTTTACAGCTTGAACTATCGTACGGTACTAATCGCTCAAGAGACCAGCAAGCGGTACTTCGAGAGATATGTCACTTGCGATGTGTTGTGCAATCCCGGGCCTGTGAACCTCCCTTTACATTTCACGTTTCTGTCTGTGCGTATATTATCGCTTACGACATATCGCTTATCTTATATCGCCTTACTATGAACGGGGCTTTACAACCGGCTATTGGCCGGGGACCGGCAGTCAAGATCGAGCGGAATCATCTTGCCAAGCAAAAAGACCCTGTATATATTAATGGAGACTTATCTGGCAATGTGTCAGATTTTGAGATTACAGTATGCAGGAGGAAAATGAGGATGGGAACAGGATCACGGTTGATGAAGTAGAGAGGGTGGCAAATTAACTACCATGTTGCAAAGCGGCAGGGTTAGTTGAATTTCTGCCATAAATGGTAAAGTATAGTAGAAAGGCAGGGCTGAAATGGTTGCATAGGATAATCGAATTGACATGTGGCTTAGGAAATCTACCCTCTGACTGGACAAAAGCAGTAATCGCGCCGATTTATAAGCAAGGTAACAGGAAAGATGGCAATAATTACAGAGGGATTTATTTGATAAGTGTCCCGTGCAAAGTGTACTCAGGCATTGTAGAATGGAGAGTTCGATCACTGGCCGCGAGTATGATAGATGAAATCCATTGTGGCTTTAGACCACTACGAGGATGTCAAGATCAAAATTTTATTACGCGACAAGTTATTGTGAAGTGCTACGAGAGGAATAGACAGTTGTGTTTGAGTATCTAGAGAAGGCATACAATAGAGCAACCACGGAGAAGACGCTCAGCATCCTGAAGGATTATGGTATCGAGGGAGGGCTGCTGCAGGCAATCAGAAGTGTTTTCAGTATATTGATAATCAGGCTGCAGTGAGAGTTGATGATAGGATGAATTCTTCGTTCAAGGTTGTTACCGCTACTGTCCTTATACATGGACCATTTGTTGAAGGGCAGAAACTGGCTCGGTGAGTTTCAAGGTAAGTAGTCGGGCCTATTCGGATGACCTAGTTGTAATGACGGACCCCGGCGAAAGCTTGCAAGCCAATAGGTGTGAACTTGTACTAAAATGTAGGGAGTATGGTATGAAGATCAGCATTTAAAGGACGAAGGTTCTGTCGATTGGGATAAAATGCAAGGAAATAGATTGTTAGGTGGAAGGAACAAAAAACTGAATGAAACCAGAACGTGGCGATTACACTTGCATCAGACGTGATCGTTACTTTTACATTCATCTTTTGGGGGAAATCACGTCTTCATGTTAGTAACCATGGTCCCTACTGCACCTGAAATATGAGCTGAAATACGTAAATATGTGTTTTTATTTATTGCATCTTAAACAACGGAGCCATGTTCCAACCTCGCTTGAATCTCGTTCAACTGTCAAGAAGGTGCACTCAACGGCACACACCGGTGCGCAAACGTTGTTGCCAACATGTGGGATACGAAATAAACCACAGAATATTGGTGCGTGAAAAAAAAACGGGAATGTATATATACACTAACGCGGCCCGCAGGCTAAATCCAATGCCGAACCCCATTGGATTGGGCAAAACGAAGGTTCTGATTTGATTATACCTAACAATATGGTGAAAGCAAAAACCATTGATCTGGATTAAAATACTGGGCTAGGCAAGAACCAATGGTCTGGATTAAAATTATTGATGCGTTATGATATTCTTGATTGAAATTGGAGATTGTTAACACGCACAATCCATGTCTGACTTAAGACTGAAACTTGGTGCATTTTCACATTAACTTGACGGCGCTCTTTTGTTTTGCGATATGGGATATGAAATAGTACTGAATGTGGGGGGTTGGCAATACTGTTTTTCACACAACTGGACTTTTACCTATATAAGTCGTCATCTAAAGAGGGGAGTGTGGGTGGGTTGTGGTCAGCGGACGAGTAATCATTATTTATACATCATTTCATAAGGCATTTTGTCTAATTTATGTAGTATAGAAAATGTTATCGTTCGTATCTCATTCAGTGCTACTGAAGATTTTAAGTACTTGGGCTGTGCATTCTCTAACGTTGGTAGCTTGGTAAATGAAATAGGGTCAAGATGTAGAAAAGTCAATGCAGTGAGTTCTCAGTTGCGATGTACAGCATTCTGTAAGAAATAATTTAGTGTAGCGACAAAACTCTCCCTAAATCTCTCAGTAATTAAACCGACCTTGCTGTATGGAAGTGAGAGCTGGCTGGATTCAGAATACCATATGCATAACCTAGAGATAACTGATGTGAGTGTAGCAAGAATGATTTCTGGGAATAAAAGATGGGAGCAATGGCAGGAAGATACTCGTATTGAAGAGATAAAGGCTATGTTAGGAATTAACATTCTAGATGAATCTATTCGCATGAGCCGACTCAGATGGTGGCGTCACGTGGAGAGATTACCTAAGAAGTTAATGAGTTTGGCTTTAGAGGCTAAGAGAAGCAGAGGTAGACCTGGGGGGCGATGGTTAGATTCAGTGTTTATTGATTTCAAAGTAAGATGAGTTGTAGCAGAGGAGGCCGCATTGCTAACTGCTAATAGGGGATCATGGAGGCGATTTGCAATTAGAGGCTTGTAAACTAGATGGCGAAAGGCAAAACAACCACAAATGATGTGTATGTATGAAGGAAATTTGATAGGAAACATGAAAATTGAATTCTGGCATAATTAGGTTCAACTAAAATCCCCTTGGCCTTCACCCATGTCTCACTGGTTGCGAGTGGCAAAAGTGTAACAACACTTTGCATCATTTGGACAGGTGGTGGTGGGGATCAATGTTTTAAGGGGTGTAACATCGAGGTCAACTGCACCTGTTGACATACAGGAATGCTACTGAAGGAAGAGTTTCGACTTCTCAAAAAATTAGGGTAGTGAGTAAAGGAAAAGACCATGATAGACTCCCTAGGCTTCTAAGGTCTAAGCAGAACAAGAGTTGACCATGTGAGAAATGGTTATTGTTAAAATGGGTGGAACAGTGAGGTCATCTGTCCTATTGACAAAGGGAGATCGACAGGATGCTAAAATAAGAGCCTGGCACAAGTAACAAGACGTACTGCATAATTCAAAAGAGGCTCCATATATTTTCATACTGTGCCCCACCAGTTGATTGGCCTGGGGAGATCATTAGTGACAATTAGAGGCTATTGGTGAAGCCTATGAGACTGCACGATGATAGGCCTACATTTCCATTAGCAGCATATCAATGCCTGTGCAAAGCCGTCAGCGAGCTGGTAACGCGCAGGTTTGCTTTGGGAGGAGACCGCCGCCCCCGGCTCTGGACAGAGCGGCAGCTGGCACCGGGTAAAACTTACACAGCTGGCAGAAAGCAACTACTTACCGCTCTGTCGCGTAATGATTGAGTAGAGCCACGGAACCCCGCTGTGGTAGCCTCTCGTGTCCTCTTGTCCTACCCACGCCGAAAGTAGGCCCTCGGCCATCTGAACTTCACGGAATATTCCTGCATAAAGCTGAAACATTAACAGTCTGTCAGTTGTCTTCTCAGATACAAATATGTGTATCACCTACAAATGGCGTCCATCCACAGGCCATTTGCCTACCGCGCTCTGTCATGTGTTGAGGCGAACTGACGGATTCAAGAGTTTAGGGGACGCAAGTAAGACAAAATGGTGGATTTGTAACCATATAATTAGTACATTTACATGGCGAACTCAAATAGATTTTAGTGTACCTGGCGTATTGAATACTGTCAAGTAAACAGGACTCAGATCGATGCGGTAAAAATTGTGGAGTTCAGAAACATGAAACAGCGTATCGTATTCAAAGCGATTGTGCGCGTTCTCGAGTAACATTGTTGAACTTATCTACTCTCATCTGTCACCCGACTCTCTAATTGCTTGTTTATTTTCTGCCCATGTTCTACGTTTCGGACTATGATCCTGTCGTGGTTGATAAGCGTAGTTTGTTTGCACGTGTTTTTAGCATTAGTGTATTTTCGTCTGTTTGCTTTAATGTCTGGTCTGGTGTATCTGTACGTAAAATGTGCTCAACAGAGAAAGTATAAATACCCCGTCTCCCTTTGCTGCTTATTCCGTTCCGTTTCCCAATTGTCTGCTATGAATAAATTGACTGACTGAGTGGCGGAGCGGTAACATTCTCGCCTGCTTTGTCCAAGGTTGCAGGATCGAATCCTGGCACTGACACGTTACATTTCCCATTCGGGGCAACATTCCGGCGTCTCTAAACGTTTCAGTAGTTAAATGGGACGTAAACCAATAACATTTGCTCATTGTTAAACTGGACAAAAACTTGTTTGGAACAAACAACATCAAAATCTTTCGCACATACTTTTTTTTCTGTCAAGAAATATTGGATGATAATTACTGATCTTATGATTTGCTGTTTAGTACCGGTTAGCCAACATAACCAAAAATTGTATACCATATTGAAATCGATTTCAACATGAACTGAAACTGCTCATGTAAACGGGCACCGTACGGAAAACAGGTTCGTATTCAAATCGATTTGAGTTCATCATGTAATCGTAGTAAATTATTCTAACTAAATTATTCGGAAGAGTGACAGTATCTTAATATTTTATACAATAGCATTAGAGATACATCATGTGATGTTATATGGTCCATAGTTCTGACAGTGGTGCGGCTGGGTCTATGTAAATCTGTTCGGTAATGATTTTTTACTGGCATTGTGCAGTGTGTGTACTATTGGTAGAAATTTGATATGATGCCTAATTGATTGGTTTATATTATTTTATTATGAAGGGCTGTAGCAGTTCGGAAATAGCCATGCATTACTGGTTCCATAGATGGTGTAGCCATCTTTATCAATAATAAACAATGCCCCCAATTGCCACCTCATGGCTCCAGCATACCTGTGCCATACTTTGTCCCCAACTGCAACGGGAAAGTACTGCAATAATGTTCTATCTGAAGTAATTGACCCGTCTATGCATAATTATATATAATGTTACCCTTCTCTTTCGTAGAATTCCAATCGTGCGTTAAAAATTTCCCACCATCTGATCTCCAGCCGAGGGCCACTCGTGAGGGGGTTAACATCACAAGGGTGACAAACGGAATATCTGGCATTCTACTGGTCAAAGCATAGATATTTGTAGTATGAATATCCGGCGGCAGGTGGAGGAACATGAAATGGGAAATATCTAGGTTGAAGTTGGATTTGGGTTGGATTCGTGAAGTATGCAGGCGGGAAGAATGGGACTCCCTGGCCAGGAGACTAAAGGATCATTTGCACTAAATCAAATAACGGCTATGGGGAATAAGTTTCACATTGTCTGGAGAACTTTGACAGTGGATAGAATATTATAAGCATTATTGTTAATAGTTGATTGTAGTTAAAATTAGAACGAAACCTACGTGCAATAGAGTAGTCTAGAAGGCTACAAATCAAACAGATAATAAAGAAGTGGTTTATATTATTATGAAGGGCTGTAGCAGTTCGGAAATAGTCATGCATTACTGGTTCCATAGATGGTGTGGCCATCTATATCAATACTACTAACAAATACAGTAGGGTAAATTCTGTGGCTTGTGAATGTTGTAAAGTGAGATTGAAATGCTGTGTTAAGAAACGGAAGAGAAGAATAGATAGTGTCGAAATGTAGAAACTATGAAAAATTCGAACGATTGAGCAGGCTGTTAGAATTCGGCACCGATTACTAACGGGGCATAGCTAACACGCTTTTGGCATACATTACAGAACTATCAACACATGAATGAGACCAGGAAGTATTGGACGTTTGTAAATTGCCTTCATTATGATCAAGTAGAGATTTCGAAATCTGAATTGGGATTACAAAACGTACTCCGGGGCCAACATTAATTCTAACCACAATCTGGTAGTTTTGAAGTAGATGGGATGCATTGAATGTGAATTTTTGAAGAGTAAAGTTCTTAGAAGAAAATATTGTCAGAGGGAAAAGACTTTGGACGACACTCAGGATATATTACAATATGAATGAAAGATGGAAGAACAGGAGCGCATGACTTGAAATAGACAAACAGAAGACAGAGGTCTGAAAAATGAGGCAATGATGAAGAGCAAGAAAGCTAAAGAAAATCGTCCAAAGAAGAATGAGCAATAACTACCTCTTATTGTAGTGGATAGCATAGTTGGCTGTCGACCCGGAGGTACGGATTTGTTTGTTGGCCCTGTCAAGGATTTTAACTCTTGTCTGAGCGCTAAGTCAGGGTAAATTTAACCTCATGAGGCAAAATTGAGATGAGGTGGGCTCGATTTCCTCACCAGCCATCCTAGAACTGATTTTTCAGGTTTTTCTAGTTTTATTCCAGGCAAAGACTGGGATGGTTTCTAACTTAATGCAACGGCCGCCTCCTTCCCAATCCTAGACTTGGTTCCAAATACACAATTTAATACAGACATCACAATACGCAGATTATCAGAAAAATACAAGAAGCAACCCAAGTACAAGGGGCTAATTGATAACAATGTACAAGCTCCTAAAAGAACACTACAGAAATGTCCAGATGTACAAAATTGATTTTAAGTAGTAATCTTTTATCCAGCTTTTCGAAAGATTAAGAATTCTTTCTGGTAAAGATGGCTTAAGTGCCCTTATATTAGTGACTGAGGTGGAAACCTGTAATCGATATTAAACGGAAAGTGGATTGATGGAAAAAACACATCCAGCATTTGTATCGAGCTAAGGATATCAAGGATAATGAAGTGAAAGAGGAGAGGGAATTGATGAGCATAAGAAAGGAGATTTATTCTTGGAATTAGAATTATCCTCTTGAAGGCCTACGTAGATAGAATCCAGCAGACATGGGTTATGTACCGACTGAGTTGCTATGATGCATAGAGGATGAGGATCCGGTCAGTTTATTTCGCTTCTTAATATTTTGGATCATTGACTGGTAGCCTATCCAAGGTTATAAATGCTTGTTATCAAACAGCATGTCATTACCTCTATACTCAAAAAAGGAGGAACTGGCAGATGGGAAAGTTCTCCTACAATGAGTGTGATGACCCACGCTTCAATTTTTTATTAGAATAATAACCAATGGATGGGATGGCAGTCGAGTTAGGAAGAAACAAGTTCGGTTAAGCAAAATCTTAGCAACAATGGTAGCTGTATTAAGTATTAGACTGACCTTAGAAAATAGAATAAAGATCGAGAAGAAAACGTTCGTGGCATATTTTGTATAAATAAAGCTGGTGATAATGTTGATTGGAGTTATTTTTTGACAGTTTGAAAAGTATGGGAATACAATTCAGGGATTGGAGTGTGTCTACAACCAGCTGGTATTTATTAGATTTGATAGACATGAGAGAGAGATTGGTATTTAGAATAGTATAAGGTAGGACTGTATTTTATCATTGGTCCTTTCAAACTATTCATTTGGCAAGTAACAAAGGAAACGACAAAGACATTTAAACAATAATTACAGGGTGAAGATAAAGTAATTCCGACTCGGTGATTTACTAACGACATTGCCATTTTAGCCTCGCTTGAGCATGTTTCTAAACGGTGTGGACCAGGTGTTGTGGAAAGAATTCATAGTAAAATCATTGTATTTGAAACAGAATAAATGGAATGCAGCAGGAAGATATTAAAAAAAATATTCACATCGATTGGATGTTGAAACGCTAAGGGACGGTGTTGACTCCAACTTGGGCACAAAATGGTCAAAGCAAATACAGTAAGATATAAAAATTAGGTTGACTTCTGTTTAAATGAGTAGTTTTTGAAGCCATTGTCTGGAGCGTGGTGCTATATTGTCATGAAACTAAGACTGTTTGCGCTGCACAGAATAGGAAAGTAGAAATATTTGATCGTGCTGTTGTAGGAAAATAGTGAAGATTGAAAGATTATATATAGTACCTAATGAAGGGTTCATGAATCTCGCGAGTAGTTATAAAAAGAAGAGATAGCTTGGTATGGCACATAATAAGGCAACAGGAATTGCACACTTACAGTTGCTATGGAAGGACGGTCGAGGACAAGAACTCTAGGGAATAATCAAGATCAGAATATTTTGAACGGATTGCTTTGGATGTAGGGTGCGGATGTTCTGTGGACACGGAATGATTACCTCAAGAATGAGCGATGTAAAGGGCAGCATAAACCAGTCCTAATACTGATGATTCAAACAAAAGCAACAATGTATTCATGTCACTCACACCGCCTGTGCGAAAGTTCTGTGGACACGGAATGACTACCTCAAGAATTAGTGACGTAAAGGGCAGCATAAACCAGTCCTAATACTGATGATTCAAACAAATCCAACAATGAATTCCTGTCACTCCCCTGCCTGTGCGAATGTTCTGTGGACATGGAATGATTACCTCATGAATGAGTGACGTAAAGGGCAGCATAAACCAGTCCTAATACTGATGATTCAAACAAAAGCAACAAAGTAATCATGTCACTCACACCGCCTGTGCGAAAGCTCACCTCGATTTTTCGTGATCATATACGCATTCACTTAAGCAAGTACATTTCTTTGTGCATGAAGTGAAATCTCTTACTGTATTTCAACACTTACAGGATATTGTGCCAGGTTTGACAAACATCTGAGATACTTAGATCAGTTAATCTGAAACATTGACTGTGATATATCGATTATTTATCTAGAATAGCAGTGTATAAACTGTGAATTTCTTCACGTCTAAGTACAGGTCGAGATATTAGGACGCTGGGTGGAAAATAGTTCAATGCTCCCAGCTACATTACGGGGTTAGACGGGAGTCACATAGTTGTAAGCCGAAAGTTGTATAATTGTGCGCTATATGGTGTGGTTAATCTTGAAGAGTTACCAATTTCTGTACATTATAACATACCACCGATATATATAGTATCTGATATTATCTTGTGTTTAAATCTAATCACCCATCTCCACACAATTTATGAAGCCGTAAATAGTGGTTACCATTCATCCACGAAGTATTCAACAGTGAAGCATAATAGCCCATATGGTTTTGAAATCTCATTTTTTGCTTATCCGTAAATTCCCACCATAATCTATAAGCCAGAGTGGTTATTCTGTAGTGAATATACTGTGGAATATTCTGTTACCTGTACGAGCACGCACTTTCTAAGTCAGCTGGATTTCTGTTACCCGGATTCTCTCATATAGTCGTTACATCCTCGTACAGCCATGTTGTTAAAGCGACACTATGTGGTGTAAAAATAAGTTGAACATTCCCACTGGCAGTATGAATCAGCACACAATTTCCGAATCCATTAAATAATTTCAATACTATTTGTTGGTTATGCTTCCTCATCTTACAATGCTGCTAATGTACAAAGCTTATCAGTCGTAATAAGGTGAAAGTAGAAATATTAGAAGGTTAACAAAATACGATTAATGAACTATGAAATGTATCTCACGCATATAAATTAGAATAAAACACCTGAAGAGTGGGCAAACTGCATCTAAAAGAAATAATTGAAATTGCTATTCAGCCTTAAAATACACAAAATTTTCGAATATAAGTCATCTCTCAAAATACCAATAGATCATTTAATGGCTGTTACTTTTATGGTGTTAATGGTGGCATTTGACATCCAAAATTTGCCATACTTTACAGCAAAAAAGAGCTCAAGGACCAATTTGATTGTTTGCCAAACAACATGTGCCTGTGGAAAAATTTACCCCTTTCCCTGTATAATCTGTTCTTTTGAAATTGATACGGATTTCATATTTATCAAGAAAATCAATGTCTCCAAATACTCCGACATGACACACCATTTTGTTTGCACAATAAATAACCGATTTTAAAATATTCAGACTGTACGAAAACCATAGCATTGAAGATTAGAAACTAAATCAGTTCCAGGTACCCGACAAGGACTGTTTTCATTGTCGTGATATTAACGAAAGTTGTTCCAGTTATAATTTCTAATATTATATCTCTGGATCTGGAAAGTTTCTTTCAGCATTCTCAGATAATTCAATATAATTAAGAGCGCACTGCAATATATAAATACCAATGATTTCAGGCTGATATGTCCTGATACTTCGAATCCTGCTGTAAGGACGATATCCGCTTTATGCAATACTGGAGGACATAATACTAGCACTGTGTCAGGAAGAAAATGTACAATCCATAAAAATTTGAAGACGAAGCTGCCAATCCGTAGTGGCAAGAAGCCTTATACGTGCAGAATATGTGACTCCAATTTTCATTTGTCTAATGCGTTGAAGAAACACATGCTAACCCATAGTGATAAGACGCCAATCTCATGTAGTATATGCGATGCTAAGTTTTCCACGAAGAGATATTTGAAAGTACACATGCTAACCCATAGTGGTGTGAAGCGATACTCATGCAGCACATGCAAAGGCAAATTTTCTGTGAAGAGCAATTTGAATCGACACATGTTAACCCATAGTAGCGAGAGGCCACACTCATGTAGCACATGCGAAGCCAAGTTTTCTGCGATGAGCAATTTGAAATCACACATGTTAACCCATAGTGGTGTGAGGCCACATTCATGTAACAGATGCGATGCAAAGTTTTCCCTGAAGAAATATTTGACATCACACATGCTAACCCATAGAGGTGTAAGGCGATACTCGTGCAACACATGCAATGCCAACTTTTCCCTGAAGTGCACTTTGAATCGACACATGTCAACCCATAGTAGCGAGAGGCCACACTCATGTAGCACATGCGAAGCCAAGTTTTCTACGATGAGATATTTGAAATCACACATGGTAACCCATAGTGATGTGAGGCCACATTCATGTAACAGATGCGATGCAAAGTTTTCCCTGAAGAGATATTTGAAATCACACTTGCTAACCCATAGCGGTGTGAGGCGATACTCATGCATCACATGCAATGCCAACTTTTCCCTGAAGTGCACTTTGAATCGACACATGTTAATCCATAGTAGCAAGAAGGCATACTCATGTAGCAAATGCGAAGCCAAGTTTACTCAGAAGAGCCATTTGAAGAGACACCTTAATACCCATTGTGGGGTGAGGCCATAGCCATATAGTAGTTGCGAAGCCAAATATTAGGCCTATCTAGAGCCGTTTTAAGAGACACGTTTTAACCCATAATGCTGAAGAGCTATACCCTAATGCTCGATTGTTCGGAAATAACTGTACTAAATATATAGCCAACGTCAAGAAATAAATAACTTCATGTATGTTTCTCATGTGTATTTATTTTCATTCGCAATTTATCGAGCACACAGTTAGGCTCGGTTTGATTTCCATCATACACTCTGAATATTAACTTTGCATTTCAAATACATAGGCCGACCAATGTTTGAACATGTGTGATTATTATACATCGCATATTGAAATTCCCGCCACATAACAGTGGGGAGTCGAGATGCTTCATGCGAAGCAGTTCCATTGCTTGGGGTGTAAAGGGCCGACATTCTCCTCTCCACACTTCTGTCGTGCACATCACTAATAGGAAGGATCACTCGTGCATCACATGAGAAGCCAAAGAGGTTTTGAAAGCACAAATGATAACCCATAGTGTAAAATGCCATTCTCGTTTAGCGCATACAAGGCCAATTTTGTACGTAAAGAGGTTTTAAAAAGGTGCATGTTAATCCATAGTGACAATGACCTTATATCAAGTAGCATATGCACAGCCAATTTTGAACGGAAGGATTTGAACTGGATGAAAAACATAGCATAGAAAGGCCGTACTCACGTAGCACATGTGAAACCATCGAAGGTGGGTCTGAATTCACACTTCTTAACTCCGAATGGCTAGAAACCATACTCATGCAGCATTTGCGAAGTATAATTGCTCGTAGAGACTATATGAAGAAATGCATGTTACCATAATGGCAGGAAGCCATTCGAAGGTTATTTTGGTGGGGAATTTGTAGATACACATGTTAACTCAGAGCGGTGAGACACATATGCTCAGCCAAATTTGCATAAAAAGGATATTTGAAGGGAGGAATTTGAAACCACTTGTGATAACGCGTAGCAGCAAATGCCAAATTTGATAAAGGAAGCCTTTTAAGGCACACGTCGGAGCTCATAGCGATGAGGAACAATACGAATGTAGCTTATGCGAAGCCAAATTTGCTATCAAATGCTCTTTCAAAGCACACATGTTAACCCTTTTTGGTGAAAGTCTTCATGTGTATCTGCTCAGCAAAATGTATTAAGAAAGGGCATTAATCAATTGCTTGGCATAAATAAGGTTAAGATTTTTTGAGAGACATGTCATCTATTTTGATGCCAAGCAATTATTGAGTGATTATGCTAAAATTGTCAAGCCAAATTTAGTGACATTTCCCCACCTATATGTTTCAAGCCAGTGTGTACATATTTCTTGTCTAGCAGGTAAACATATTGATAACGTTCTAGATGCTAAATAATTAATATTTTGCTTCATTTGTTTAATACAAAATTATAAAATATAATTCTGTAAAAAATTGGAAGTTTTAATATAAATTTGACAGGCTAGACAATCAATATAGTATATTTGTTATATACTTGTTAATTCTTATAATCACACACGACTTCGAAAGATAACACACGCGGGAACAAAGATGACTGCAGCATTTTCAAGGAATATCTGTTATGAATCCAGTTACTCACGGAACGTAAATTTATCGATATAATATGAGAAAGAATGGTTCCCGCGTTGTCTTTGTTACAACAGTTCTAGCGCTGCGTGTCTGGAAATAACACAAAACAAATTAGAAAAACTAGGGCCAATACATCGGTCAGTGACATTTTTAGCAGAAGCCCCCTCTTCCGATGCATCGGCCCCGTGACACCATATGGGCTAATCCATAGCGGCAAGAATCTATACTCTATATTTTATAAGGATAGATTAGTTTTGGGGAGGAAAACAATTTTTGTTGATGGGATAGTTGTATCTGAGTTTTGCAACTTTAAAATGAATAGTGCTTCAGCCTGATGCCTTAATATTTGTCAGTAATTATTTCCAGACTTACAAAGTTTCCTGAGGGATTTCTTGTATTGTGCTTTTAGGGCGCGGTCACCGTGGTTTGGTGGTGTTTTGTAGAGCTATTTGTCTTGCATATAAGATCTGTTGATGCTCGCTTGACGAGCGAAACATGTCATCCCATAGTTTTATTTTCAATTGTCCTTGATAATAAATATAAATCATAATCTCTTGTAATTTATTTCAGTATTTTCACATATTCCAGCAATTGGAATGATTTTTGTGTTGACCGACTGAAAGATACAATATTATTGTTAATATGGCAACACTAAAACATGGCCTCAAAGCTAACTTCACTTTTATACTCATAAAGAAATTCAGGACAAACACATTAGCATATTCTACGCAAACTCCTAGAATGAAAAACAGGGTTTTGTGATTGAAATATGAAATGCAGATTGCAAATCAATCAGTGTAGGATGTTTTTCTCTCTTTGGAGCGTCTCTTAACCTGTAGATTATAATTAGCAAATACGCTTATTACTAGAAAAGTACGGATATATTATAGTTGCGGATAAAGAAATTGGAAATTTGAATGCTTATTGGTTTACTTGAAGTGATAGAATCCATTTGTCAGTGTTTTCTAATTCTATCAAAGAAAGCTTTCCAGTCGGTCAACACAAATTTTGCCCAATTACATTAGGCGGGAAACAAGTATTTACACACACTAACCTTAAAATAGGACAAATGGGTTAGCTATGGGATCACTACTCAGCGGTCTAGTAGCCAGCATTTTCTTAAGAAGCATAGAAAGTAATTTTCAAAACACACAAGAAGCAAATGGGATTAAACAATGCAATAGATACGTGAATGATGTCCTATGCATATAAGACATGGAAACAACAAATGAAGATACTATCTTACAAGATAGCAACAGTTTACACCATTTGAACAAATTTATTAAGGAGTCGGAAAACGAGCGGAAAATAAATTACCTCAATATAACAATTGAACGGTCGAGGAATAACTTGTTGTTCTCGATCTTCCGCAAGCCCACTCGAATATCACACACTATTGATAATTGTTCCAACCACTCAAGCACAAATAAATTAGCTGGATTCAACTCAATGGCCCAAGGGGCGTAAGTATACTTATGTTAAAAGTTAATTTCAACAAATCAATTAAAATAATAAAACAAATAGGTAAAGAAAACAATATTTCACCTGATAAGACAGATCAAATAATACAAAGTTATTGGACAAAAGATAGTACAATACAATCACCAACCAGTTAAGCAAGTAAGTTCGCATTTTTCAACATCGTGAATGCAAATTCGTAAAAAATCACTAATCTTAAAAAAAAACAGGAAGCAAATTAGCATTCAGAACGAACAACCAACTTGGTAGGCACCTCCATAACAGAAAAAATATACTCGAAATCAGATGTACTTATTTTCTTGCCAAGAAACAGGTTGTCAATCATACTACGTAGGGCAGACAGGAAGGAGTATGTACACTCGTTATAAAGAACATAGAAATGCCTTCAAACACAGGAAACACTCAGCAATATGCAAGCACATGTATGGCACAGGAATTAGCTTTACAAACATTGAAATAATCTAGGAATCATACACTACGAAACAAAAGTAGGGAACTTGACATAAAAGAAGCCATAGAAATCCACTTAGCCAAATTAAACAACCCAGATAATCTAAATGAACTCACATTCATGGAGAGTAGTACCGTAGAGTGGGGCGAAGTCGATCAAAATACGTTTTTTCGACATATTACTGTATGAAGATGACGTAATGCAATTTTGAAAACGCATATATATAATGAAGCTTCATCAATCTAATGCTTGCATAACAACATGACAACTTCCGTAAATTACGAAACTATTACTGTTTGAAGTGTGATCGGCTTCACCCCACCTGGTGGGGTGAAGTCGATCATAGGTTTATTTCAGCCTAGAAACGACTTCACACATCTTATGGGGTGAAATCGATCATCATATTAGTTTTTAAAATATTTCAATCATGATTTAACATATAGAAATTGCAAAATTTTTACACTTTTCTAATATTTAACCCTAGCGAGCTTATTCTCTAAAGCATACAATATAATTCGTAAAACAAAGATTCCCTATCACTAAAATCTCGATTAATGTTATGTTCATTTCTGTGATAGTCTATGGAAGAGGTAGCGTACTCTTTTTAAACTCTTTGAGAGCAATTTCATTATTATTTTCTTTGCAAAAACGCATTACATTCAGAGACAAATGGCTTGACAAATTGTATCCAATAATAGCCTTCTTTTCCTCTATATTTCATACATTAGTACGTTTAAGAGGAAACCTCCACTCTGAGCACTTAACTGAACCTTCAATCAAACAATTTTCATCAGTGGTAGTCAATGCAAGTTGTCCTCCAAACGTTCAGCGTGTTTACCTTTGACCCAGTAGTATTGTGTTTACCTTTGACCCAATAATTTAGGATAGTATATCATTCAGAGGCTTTTCTGATGCATATTTTCCCCCCTTTTTACTCTGTGCACAGCATTGTTTAAATACTGAACACTATAATGTCGTTTCCCAGCAGCGCCTGGCTTCTTCTGATATATTCGTACCATGATCGACTTCACCCTACCAAATGTAAACATTCGGTATAATACATTATTGCTTGCATGCGGCATAAATTAGGTGCGGTCAATGGGCAGTACAAGAGCACAACACATCAACTTATCAAATGAAGTCGGTGAAGAAGTTGGGTTACCGATTGAAACCGGTGGATGACTGTTTGTTGACCAAAGTTTTGAAAAATATTAAAAATGGACATTGATTGAAAACCTAACCACACTTAGCGTGTTATGGTTATAACATACAAATAATATCATATAAATAGCACGGAGCTTCAACATTCCAAAGAAAGTTAAATCGTTACTTCTCCATTTACCCACCAGGTGGTAGCACTGAAATTATATCGAGACGTCACACTGATCGACTTAACCCCACCTGATCGACTTCTCCCCACTCTACGGGAGTATACATTTTTATACTTTGGATATTGCGTAATCCCGAGGACATATTGCATCATCATGACGTCATCACACTAGAGCGAGCATGTGCACGTGCACATGTTAGCGTGGGAAGAGGTCGACCTTTAACCGCTTGAAGCAGATAACCTTTGGCTTATTTATGCGATAGAGATAAAAATTAATGGGTGTTGACGTTCTGATACCCGTGCAAGTGTGCACCTGTGCGAGCGATCACGTGATATGTCTGCAGTGTTCGCGTGAGACGTGGTTGACCTTTAACAAGTAGTGTTAACTTGGGGGTTTTGTCCACTAACTTATTGAACCCTCGTCGTATCGGGCCCGAAACTGATATCTCACACACGTAGTAATGCCCCCTCTTTTCCTATAGCCTCTTTATTTAGGTAAAATACCAAAACTAAAAGGTCATCCGCGAGTAGTGCGGTAGTGTATGTTCTCATTCAAGTCCCGTGTGTGCTTGAATACGTATGGCTATGTTGGGAAAATGTTTGGTGGTGGACGAGGACTAGGGTTGAGTGAGGGCTCGTTTAAATGCTATTTTTCACGCTCTATTTGATGGTGAGGTTATTTTTTAAAATGGGTGGAATTTGGAAACGGAATTTGTGGTAAACATGCGTTTTTGACATTTTGGCGAATTTAATGAGCTTGTAAGGCTAGAACGATGTGTTATTTAGGAATGGCGTGACGTCCTCTTTGCTATGAATGTGTGTCGGTATTTTTTTTTATTGTTGTTTTTTGAAATTGGCGCTATTTTGGAAGCGGTGAAGATGAGAAAAATGTTTTCCTGACGTCAATGAAAGGTCCCTATGCCCTCTAGGCTGAAAGCAAGTTTCAAGTGTCTACGACAAAACAAAATGATAGCCTACTTTCTGGCGAACATTGGCGATGATTCGCGAACGCATGGTCGGATTTGAGCATATAAGGTGTCGTAGGACTTGTGGTGAACCACCCCTTGCTATGGACGGGGGTATATCCACTCCAAAATAAAAGCTACCCTTACCTGGGGGTTAAGAAGTGTTTTTTATGCATGCGCACTTGAGGGCTATTATAAGAGAGCGGAATTTTTAATGATTATTTTTAGATGAGGATTATTTAAATATTTATTTAAAAAAAACAAAAAAGTAATAGGTCATTCGCTTTCTAGTATCTCGCTAATCAATAATGCGATTTAAACATATGGGGTGTCGTAGGACTCGTAGTGAATTCTCCTTTTGTTTGAACGAGGTATGTCAACCCCCAAAATAAAAACTACCCTTACCCGGGGTGAAAGAGTAATTTTTGTATGTATGCACACCGGTGGCTTTTGTCAAAGGGGCCTAACTACACTTTTGTTAATATTTCCTGAACCCCTGATGGGATTTTGCCATAGGCAGTATCCTAGCACTTGGGGTGACGCCTCGTTTTTGAATGTATGATTCATTTCTTTGTAAAAAGTGCCTAACTACACTTTTGTTAATATCTCGCCAACCAATCATGCTAGGGACTTGTATGAGGGGTCCTAGCACTTGGGGCGACGTCCCCCTTTGAGGGGTGAAACTAATCCCCAAAAGTGAAAACTCGATATCTTGGAAACTAACAACACTAAAATTAGGTGTGATAGCTTTAAAAATAGGTGATGACATAGGCTTTTACCTGGATAGGTCATTTCACCCCTAAAACAGTAAATAATCATGTTATGAAAAAAAACGTGTTAAACACCTAAAAATGATAAATGAAACTAAGATCTTTTGTTTTCACGAAAAAGAGCAGGGGGGTGAAAACTACCCCCAAATTGAAAAATCGATACCTTGGAAACTAAGAACCTTAAAATTAGGTGTAATAGCTTAAAAAATTGGTTGTGACATAGGCTTTTAACTGGATAGATGATTTCACCCCTAAAACAGTAAATAGTGATTTTACACTGGGGAAAAGGTGTTAAACGGGTAAAAATGATAATTGAACCTGAGATCTTTTGTTTTTCATGAAAAATAGTAGGAGGGTGAAAACTACCCCCAAATTGAAAAAATCGATATCTTGCAAACTAAGAACCCTAAAATTTGGTGTGATAGTTGAAAAATAGGTGATGACATACACTTTTACCTCGATAGATTATTTCACTCTTAAAACAGGGAATTGTAATGTTACAGCAGAAAAAGTTATTAAACACTTAAAAGCATAAGAGTTTTGTGAAACCATGCTTTAATGAATGTGTGTATGGAGGATGACAGCTTGCTAATTATTATTATTATTATTATTATTAGGTAATATTATGGATTAATGTGTTTATAGCTAACGAATAAGGCTACAGAGTTTTATCAGTTGTTGTACAAATCAGGATGGACAACCCGTTGCTATGCCCCATGAATTTACCCAAAAGAGCCAAAACGTTAAGGTTATCGACCTGAGATTTTATAAAACTAATTATCGGAGAGGGTGTTGTTTTGGACTGACAATGGCTAACCCTTTCCCATGATTTATGAATTGACCCAAAACGTTTTACCTGACAAGACTGAGTGTACCCTGTTGAAGCCTTTAGAAAATCGAACCGGGACCTCTGTGGTGACAGTTGAGTTATATTAATGATGCTTGTTGAACAAACACACACTTGAATACTATCGCTGGGTTGAATCTGCACAGAGACACTGGCTTTGTTTGTGTAATGAGTCTTGGTGATAAGAACACGGCGCTCTTGCCAGCAAGTTTCATATTACTCGTCTGCTTGATAGTGGACATGCTTCGCACCGTGTTAATATACATGACTAGATAGTTGTTAGGTAAGGGTTGACAAGGCTCAATGAACCTTATTGCAACCTATAAATGAAAATGAATTTTTAGGTATAGTCGGGGTTGGAAGCCATGGCCTTAGGGTAGACAACCAAGTATGTTAAACACTACACTGTGAGATGGTCAAATGATAATATAACAGAACATATAGAAAAGTTTTCTGTAGTTTAACGAATTGACTAAGAGTTATACCATGAGAGGTATAGGTAATTGAAATTGAATCCTTAGCTGTTGACCCTACTACATGTAAGCTATAGCAATGCCCGCCTATAAGCTATCATGTTAGAAAAAGAAATTTATGGGTTGTTTTAAACGGAGAATGATTGTGTTTACTGTGAAACACAAATCTGAATTTAAAAATAGTTTATGTCCTACATGATGTTTGAACCCCTTTTTTATTTATACTTTAGACAAACGCTAACATAGTTGTAATTCAGAAGCCAAGGCTGCCTCCTTTCCAATCCTACACCGTACACTGAAGTTAAAATTAATAATGATCACGTTACAGACAGCCAGTTTCAAAGCCATGAGAAATAAGTGAACAAAGTATAAAATTCTTGACCCAGTCGGGAATTTAACATGGTGTTGTTTCAAGCAAAAGAGAAGCGTTCTATAAACTTAACCACCAAGCTGTCCTTCTTTTTTGTCGTGTAGCCTCCTGAGAGGCCGAGTGCAGGTCTTTCTATTCGACGCCCGTGGGCTATCTGCGCGTCGGGATGAGAGATCGAATGTATGAAGATGAATTCAACTGGGCAAGGATATATGGAAGGAAGCGGCCGTGGCCTGTCAGAAGGTACTGTCCCAGCATTTGCCTGGTGTTGAAAATGGGAAACCACGGAAAACCATTTCAAGGACAGCCACCGGTGGGGCTCGAACCCACGCGTCTACCGAGTCAGCAGAGAGCATGGCCCCATGACCTAACGCCACGCTTTAACCAGCGTAGCCACTACTGTCGGTACCATGCTGTCCTATCGACCCCTAATTGTTTGGCTGATGGTGAAAATAAAATTAAATGTAAACTATAACTAAAACTAAATACACACTTATAACTAGAAAAAAGAAATGTAAGACAAAAGGATAACAGGACAAATAAAGGACAGAAGGAGTAAAAAATGCCCCTCAACCCTCAGGAATGTGGATTGATGGACTTGAAAGGAAGGAGAGCCATAAAAATTAGATATGAAAGTAAAAGAGGAGGGGGTCCCGCTCCATAGGTAATCGATAAAAAGGAAGAAAACTGGACCCAGCTCAGGAATCCCTTTTGGTCGCCAACTTCCAAACTGATCAGCCGTAAGCCCCTGAGGGTGTAGGAAATAACATAAAAATAAAAAGAAGCCTGCCTCCTCACACAAGGAGGGTATCAGAAAAAAATAAACAAAGGTCAATTAAGTCAGAAAATAAAGAGACTCCCTAAGCCTTGGATAGCCTAATAATGTCGGAGTCGGTAGAGAACAAGTGTTGAACAAGTGTGGTCAACAGGAAAGAAGATAGACAGGAGCCTAGCACAAGTCAGTGGAAGCAATGACGGACTCAGATGGGGCTCCATGGTCGTCAACCTACATTCCACTAGATGTAAGCCCATGTTTGGGGGTGGTGGAAAATAAAGACCTCTTTTGTTTTAAATCACTGGCTTTAAGGACGGTAACACATGGCATGCCTTTATAATGCGATACTGGTCCTAGGGGTATGCAAATTGTATTAGATACTCAGCGAATAATAGTGTACATGACCCCTTATTATTTTCTCTAAGTACAGTAAATGGGAAGCATGACCATGATTTTCAAGCCCCTAAGTAAGACAAAAACAAATTATTTCCATTTCCAAACAGTTGGGGTGAGGTGAGGTGAGTTTTCTAAACGTCAAATTCATGAGGTTTTTCTACTTGTAATGACGACACTCAAAATACGTTTCATATTCATTAAGTCCGTTATTATCAGGAAACATTTTCTGCCAACAGGTGCTTACAGCATATGGCAAGGCCTTACACTCCGGGGTTAGTCAGTCTTTCTTGCTAAGGATGCTCTATATACCCTAGAAAAGGCTATACATGTTAGTTCTGAACACTTAGTGTTAATTGTATATTAAAATTTTATGCACAGCTTATAAAAGCACGTTTTGCATGCAGTCAAACTTTGTAAGATAGTTACATACAACACGCAAAGTGTGTTTCCGCTACCTAGGGGTGGATATGAGCACTCACTGGTGATATCCGAGGTGAGCTGATTTGCTCACACATTTGCTCCCATATTGGCCCCCACATTTGCTCCCATATTTGCTCCCACTTTTGCTCCCACTTTTGCTCCCATATTGGTTCCCACCGTTGCTCCCACTTTTTTGCTCCCACTTTTTGCTCTCATATTAATGCCAACTCTTATAATTATAAGCAGCAGCAAAATGTAAATGGAATAATATTTCTGATAATGTTCAAAACAAAAGTCCTAAGGTCTTCGGTTTGAATTCCCAACTATGGTTGTCAGCCAATGAGTTACACTACAGGATACTTTTATTTTTGTGTTGTGTTGCGTGATAATTTGCCGATCTCGCGGTGTAGTGGTTAGTATACTTTGGTGTTATCCCTGAGGTCTTGGGTTCCAACTCAACTATGCCCAGAATTTAATTTTGATATGAGAGTTGAAAGGTTAGGTGAAGTTAGGTTACGTAAAGTTATGTAAGCTGAAATGATAGGTTAGGTGAGGTTAGGGTAGGTTAGGTTAGGAAAGGTGAAGTTAGGTTAGGTTAGGCGAGGTTAGGGTAGGTTAGGTTAGGATAGGTGAAGTTAGGTTAAGTGAGGTTAGGGTAGGTTAGGTTAGGTTATGACTAAGTTTGTTATGTTTAGTTGTTTTAGAAAAACACCACTTTTGCTCCCATATTTGCTTCAATATTTTCTTTGCACTTTCAACTATCTTGACTTGTGTATTTACTTTTGCCGGCATATTTGTTGACATATTTGTTAGCATATTTGCTCCCTCTTTTTATATTTGCTTTGCTCCCACATTTCATCCCATATATGCTCCCGCTTTTTTCTTCCCACTTTTTGCTCACAGTTTTTGCTCCCACATTTGCTCACACTTTTGCTGACACTTGTTACCCCCACTTTTGCTCCCACTTTTTACATCTATATATGATCCCACATTAATCTATTGTTGTTATTACCAAGTTGTCTTTACTAGAAATTAGTTTATGCTTGACAGTTGATATGGAAGCATCAGTGACTAGGTATGGTAAGCCTTATGCATACTATAAAGGGTATTCATATATTGTGAAACGAAGCAATAAAAATGGAACTGTTATTTGGCGCTGTTCAAAGCAACGATCGAAACAGTGTCGAGGAATGCTTAAGACAAAAGAATTGGACATACTTTCTTCAAACAATCATGATTGCAAACTTAATAATCATGCTAGTGTAAATGTAAGGAAAACTCAAACCGACGCAAAAAAAACAAGTCCAAGAAAAAAATAGTGCTGCTGAAGATAATATTAACCTCAGGTCTAATACACCACAACTCACTCATGCTGTTAGCGAGTTGTTTAATGAGAAACCTTTAACACCTCCTGTAAAACCCATGATCAAACACACACCCACATCTCAAAAGCCCTCAACTCTATCAGAGACAACATACCCCATCAAGAAGTTGGTTGGGGAAGGTGAAAAGGATGGTGATGGTGATGATAATAATAACATAACAATGTTAAAGCACTCTGGCACATCTAAAAAGAAGCTTTCAACACTATCAAAGGCAACTCAAACCTTTGAACAGACTGTGGACACAGGTGGAAATTATGATGGTAAAGATGACGACGATGATGCTGATCATTATGAAGATGATTATAATGATGAGGATGATAATGATGATGATGGTGAAAATGATGAACTGCTTCACGAGTATTTAAAACCATTCATAAAAAATAGCAAATGGAACGATCCTAATATATTAGTCGAACGTCTACAGCTCTTGCATGCCTGTAAACAGGCTGGTCATGTTGGTTATGAGGAGGAGCTGTTAAAAATAGAAGATGAACTTCGTAAAGCTGGTATTATAGTGTAATTGGTCAACGTAGCAACACCCCCATCCCCTAAAATAATGTTCAGCAAGGGTTATATTTAAAAACTATAACAAGCAAACGTGAACAAAAAAGAGCTGTATCCTGTGTGTGTGTATACCTATTGTAAAAATATATATATTTGAATTAAAATAATTAACACAGTTTGTATATATTTCTTGTTTTTTTTTTTGCATGTTGACTGTATATTTGCTCAACCACTTTTTGGTTTTTCAATGCACATTTTTGATTTGTTTTGATTTTTCCGTAGCATTACAGTTATCAGTCTTGTAAACTGGGTGATTAATATAGGTATAAAGGCATCTTAAAAAAATCACAAGCATTACAGTTGTTACATATCACGTATAATATGTTACATGTTATCCTACATTCCACATAGGGCTCTCCCTTCTTAACAGTGAACTCTGTTGGTCATTAAAATAACTACTTGTAAAATAATTCCAGTGGCATATCCAGCTAGCAAATATCATATATTAAATATTTTCACGTCATAGAACGACAACTTGAAAATCATTTATGGTAGGAATACCTTTAATGGGACCACTAAACCTTCAAGTATGCAATATACATTGCAGATAGTGCTGTATTTTGGTCGGTAGTGCCTCAAGTGCTTACATTAAAGAGCAATACTGTAAACATATAAACATTTAATAAATCATAATTGTTTTCATTAAATATCATATACCTAATAAATATGTTCACACCATAGAATGACCATTTCAAGATCATTTATTGTAGGAATATCTTTAATGGGATCTCCAAACCTTGAAGTAAACCGTATTTGATATACATTCCACATAGCTACATAACCGACAGTACGTCGTGGTATCAATCTCAGCCACCGCGCGCGCTCATTGTTTGTATTGCATTTCAGTTCCATTTGCATTTTATTTCTTGAAAATCACCCCCAAGCCAAAAAATACATAGCAAGCTAGTGAAAACATGTTACACATCTATAATTTTAGAAGAGCTCTCAGGTATTTTATGATTATTTATTTAGCCTATTTTCATTTTTGAAAAAAAAAAGGCTTATGAGATCACCTTTTGTCCATGTGTCTGTCTGTGTGTGTGTGTGCGTGTGTGTGTGCGTGTGTGTGAGGATTTTTGTGTGTGCTCCCGTAATAAAATCTAAACGGCTGGAGCGATTTCAATAAAACTCGGTAAGTTCATAGTGCTATACCGTGCTATACCGCGCGACCCCGACCGTGTCCTTCAAATTTTGTTACTTCTCACCAATCCAAAATGGCGGCTGTGCGAAATATTTCACCAGCATTCAATATCTCCGAAACTATTTCCGATTTCACCCTGGAATTCTGTATGGTGATAAAGGGAACTACTGTAAGTTCACCTATGTAACTTTTGAAAACCTGGTAGCTACAAAACCAACATGGCAGCCAAGCGAAGTTGCGAATTTAAATAGACGTTTCTCACGATTCAACCAATCAAACGCAATAAAACTTGGTACAGCATATGTATATACACATTGTAATGCACCGACATCTAACTTCGTTCAATTGTTTACATAACCTCAAGATGGCGGCTCTGCGAAATATTTCACCGGCATTCTATATCTCGTAAATTATTACCGGTATCACCATGAAATTTTGTACGGAGATAAAGAGCACTACTGAAAGTTCATCTATGAGTCATTCAAAAGCCGGTTAACTACAAAACGAACATGGCGGCCAAGCGAATTTCAAAGTTTTAAATAGACTTTTCTCGCGATTTAATGATCCAAACGCAATGCAACTTCGCACAGCAAATGTTTATACACAGTGTAATGCACTGGTGTCTAATTTAGTTCAATTGTTTATATAACCTCAGCATGGCGGCCGTGCGAATTTCGAAAATTAAGTTTTTATTTCTTGTGTTCTAGTCATGCGATCGAAATCAACATTTGCATAATGAACGTACACAATAATCATCACCTAATAGTACATAACTCTATGGCCTACATATATTAAAATCCAACATGGTAACCATCCGAAATATTTAGTCGGTTCTCAATATTGAACCCTTATTAATCTATCGATGAATAAGTATTCATGATTTTATTATTATTATTACTGATGCCCAGGCAGTACATGTTGAAATTGACAAAGGGGGAGCCAAGGTAGTGTGTTGCAATGATTTCAACAGAAGCAAGCTTGGTAGTTATTCCTGAAGACGACCGGTTAAACCGAGTTCAAGGACAAATTTCGTAACAGCGCGCACCTAAATTGGAGTCATTAAGGGAGTGTCATGAGTAAAGTTTCAACCGACCCAGGATTGAATCACCCATTCAGAAGAGACCACGCCAAAGCCACGCGGTCAGTTGCGTACCCTGGAAAATCGCGCGAAAACGTATATCTAAAGAACCGCTGATCCGATCTAATTCCGCAATAGTGCACTGAGACGTTTGGATAAAATGATGAAGATTGATACTAGTCCCAAGTTTGTGTGATGAAAACTCCAGATTATGTTTTTAAATTCTCCCCACTCCACCTCATTCTGTCAGTTTCCAATAAATTGATCGGTGAGAAACTGGACAACTTTATTGAGCTCTGGTGAGCAAGGTTCGCGTCACTCTGCGTCACAATATTCAAGCGCTAATGAGCGTACTTTACTAACATTTTACTTTGTGCTCAAGGGAGCAATGTTCACATATAGAAGTGGAGATCTCTAGGCGAGATAAGGACTGCAAGTTAGATATGTTTAAGACTTGTTTTCAAGCCAGTGGCGATGAGTTTGAAGTGTGTAATTTTATGAAAAATTTTGTATTATATTTTTTAAGTGATATTTGTGCGTGTGTAAGCAAATGCTAAGATAGAGCAAGTCTACGATCAGTAATCGCATTAGGACATATTCGTGAGTAAAAGTAGTAGCTCACAGCGATTATAGCTAGGCAATATTATTAACATTGAACATTTCTGTCCAAGAAGCTTCGCCAAGATATCCGTTTGGTCATGTGATGGATTGATGTGCATCGCTTCTACAACGACGTCGACGATGGAGGGCTAATTTCCCGTAGGGAAATGCACCGGGACAGAGGTTAAATGTTCTGCAAGCTGAAACGGTAATGTACGAAAATTGATTTATTCAATATGTAGTTAGATAAGGCGCGGGAACGGTGTAAATAGTTCATTCATTCTTTTTCTTGTGTTTAGATTTTTTTGTGCTGACACTATCATCTTTAAATGTACGTTGGCGCGTGGCCAAATTTGTTTGTTGTATATTTTTCTTTGGAGTCATATTTAGTGTACACGGCGCGTGTATTTGATTTTATCCATGCGAATGCGAAACTCGTTACATTCGATAAGTGGTGCTTTATTAAAGTTCATTTTGTTATAGGAAAGGGAGGTAATTATTGTAATGTTTTTATGAACAGGTTATTACTCATACTAGGGTTTCCGAGCGCAACAAATTAAGATGTAACTGTAGAACACCTTAGTTCTAATTTTTTAGCATTTTTTTAGTCCTTTTCAGGTTCGTTAGTCACGGACTAGAACGGAAGCGCAAGCTGGTGGAAAAATATTTATGTCATTTGTTTCAGGTTTCTGTCAAACCCATACGTGTGATTCTGTGTGTGTTCATGTGTCAGGTGTGTGTATTGATTCTTCGTGATGAGGGATAGGTGATGCTACCGCCCTCATATTGTTGTTGTCGTTGTATTTTGATGGAAAGTCAGAGCGCTCCTCAGAGGCTACTGTACCTTGTCGAGTGTTGATTCTTGGATTTCCTAGGGGAAATGCTGAGATATTTTATTCTGACACACACACGTATATCTTGTGCTTTGGGAGCACGTTTTTTCGAGACTCGAACCCGTGCCACGGGAGGTCGAGGTTATTGACACGTGGGTTGACAGATGTGCAGATTTCCACTTAGCGCCCGTCTAGGTTCGGTGACTCTTTGTTAGACAGTCCAGTTGACCGACTGACCCCTATAAGCTATCATTAGCAAACCTGTTCATTTGTGATGGTCTTTGGACCGTAATTATTGGGGAGTTCGCCATGTCTGTTACGAATTATCGCATATCGTATGAATGGAATATTGTTTTAATTATGTAAATGTTGGCTTTGAGCCTAGTGATTTTCTATCACTCACGTCATGTTAGTTTGTCTGTTGTGACATCCGTGTGGTGTAGTTGTATTTACTTGTAAAAATGACAGGCGGTCGTATGTGTATTTCTTTTGTTGGTCACGTGTTAATTTACTTGTGTTGATTTTGAAAAGTCCTAATTTTCGGCAGTAATGTTTTTGCTACGGCAGTTCTTGATTCCAATTTCAAGCGGAAATTATTTGTGGTTTATTTAGGGTAGGAAGTGTCGGATTAATTTAAGTAGTGTATAGTTGGTTCCCCGCGTCTGTCTAGCTCTAAACAATGCAGATTCGTCCTCTGAAGGTTTACCGGATGGCGACGAATCTCGCATTTATTTGTACTCATCGTTAAGCATGTAGAACAGCTGCACACGTACACAATGTCATTGGAGTATTTGGGACATTTGGTCCAATTTATAATCTCTCCTGAGATTAAGCCCAGTTTCGGCAAGTAATTTATTCAGTTGGGAGTCATTTGGGAGTTCTTGGTTTGTTTACTTTTTTCTTGTAAATAGTTGATCTGTTATTAAATTCATTTTTTTAACCCTGGTATTCACTTCTTCCTGCATGTTATTTTGTTATGTGTTACCCTGCATGTTAATGAAGCGCTTTAACAACAACTTACGAAATGGACCGTTACACCCCCCGAAACTGAGTCTCATAAGCTTCTTTGCAAGGGTTCATATATCAAAAATGGCTGCCAATGCGGGATTGTTGTTGTTGCTTTGCTGATCTCATACTTATTTCGCTGAGAAATAATGCCAGGTCAAGCGGGCAAGAGTAAATTCAGTAAATTGAGGCGATATTGTACCGCCATGTGCATTAGTAAAATCACTGAGTTCTTAAAGTTAGAAATATTGAACAAGGTTAGAAGTTGATACTGCATTTGTTTATAACTTGTTCTGGCGCCCGGCATGAAATTAGAAAATTTGCATATTAGTGAACTCAGTCAAAGCAGGAAGGTGTTGCCTTATTTTTATATTTAATTAACTTCGGTTAAATGGTGTTGTTCGTAAATTCTGTTGGTGAGGAATTTAAAAGCAGATCACAAGGGAGTTATTTTATTGTTTGGAAATAAGAGTCTTTATTCAGTAAAATTTTGATTACTGAAAATTTCATTAAATTAGAATCAGTAGTATTTAAATATCAAGACATGTGTGCGTGTGTATGACTGAAATCCCAGTGCATGACCCTGTTTTTCTCTGAGTATATATTTGTGTGGTGTGCGATGGCTAGCATCGAAGAGATCAAAGTGTTGTTAGAGCAGATGTCTATGCAAATGTCTGCGAAAACGGAAGAACAGTTAAAAATTCAGAGTGAACACGGTGATAAACAGTTACACGAGTTACGGGAGCACAGTGATAAGCAATTAAATGACATAACTACGCAATTGCAAACCCAGAAATTAGACAGTGATAAACAATTAAACGACGTAACTACGCAATTGCAAACTCAGAAATTAGACAGTGATAAACAGTTACACGAGTTACGGGAGCACAGTGACAAACAATTACAGGACGTGAACAGTAGCATTACGGTCCAATTGCAGGTCCAGAAATTGGATACCGATAAACAGTTACACGAGTTGCGGGAGAATAATAATAATAAACAGTTGAATGAATTAAACCATAAACTATCAGAGCAGGCAACAGTACAAACAGTACAGATAGAGAAGATCACCCATGACATAAACCAAAGTACTAGGGTAGAATTAGAGAAACTGGCAGGTGAGGTAGCGGAAAATGACTCAAAGCAATTAGGAGAGATTAAGAAGCTGGAATCTAAATTCGACAATAAATTTGTACAATTAGATGAAATGGTAGCCGAAAAATTAAAACAGATTGAGACAGCATGCGTAAACAACACGGCTGGAATAAAAAGCATGCAGGATGAACTACAGGGGCAATTTGAGAGACTAGAGGCCAAGAACGAAAACATACAAGAGCAGATTAATTCTGTCGATAATAATGTACTCGAATTAATAAAGGAACTCGACAAGCTTGAAATAAAAACGGAGAAAGAACGGATGCACTTGCGCGAAAACTTGGAAGACCAATTAAATAAAACCCAGCAGGTGATACAAGAGCAAATACGAGAAGAGGTAGGAGAAAAATTGGATAAAACTCAGCAGCAAATACGAGAAGAAATAGGAGAACAGCTAAATAAAAATCAGGAAGAGGTAGGGGAACAATTAATTAAAACCCAGCAGGTGATACAAGAGCAAATACGAGAAGAGCTTGAGAAGAATCAGGAAAGAAACGAAGAAAAAATTAGTAGTTTGAAAAACAGGATCCGGAAAGATTGGGAACAGCAGGTGAATGAAACTAAAGGAGATAGGCTGACGATCATAAAGCGGCTAGGCGAATACAATTCTAGGATGCAGGCTTTGGAGGAAAATACGAAGTCCAAACTCCAAGAACACACAGACCTCATAATTAAGAACGAGATAAGGTCCTTAGAAAACGCTACGTTATACTCTGCAGAAAACACAGTAGGCAAACAGGGAAGTATTGGAATTCCGCTGGGCTCGAAGCTGGCTGAGGATACGAGCCGAGGTCAGAGTCCAGAAATAACGAGCGACAAATTCCAACACTACAGAGGGGAGACATCAACTCCACAACCCGGCTTGGCACCTGCCCAAGTGATACAAGTAATTAGGGGGAACGACTTTAAACCCGACAAATTCAGGGAGAACTCAGGATCCACTCCCAAAGCATTTTTACGTCAGCTGGATGACTACTTTAACGACCAACACGTCAGTCCCGAAAAACAGCTGCGGCTGGTTGAAATATTTTTGGAGGGCCCAAGTTTAATTTGGTTACAGAGTTTCAATTACACATTTACTGACATGGCCCAGTTTAAAGAGGCATTCTTGAGAAAGTTCTGGAGTCCTTCTTTGCAGCAGGGGTTGAGGATGGATTTATACACCAGGAAATATCAAAGCACACATCCCACCAGGTTTTCCGAGTTCTTTAGCCAACAGCTGGTTAAATTCCGTGATTTTGACGACCCGCCTACAGAGGAAAACATGGTTTTAACCATCAGTAAGCAGCTTCCAATGAATATTCAGCAGTTTTTAGTGGCCGGTAATATCAAGACCGCAGTTCAGGCTGAGGAAATACTTTGCCATTTGGATGAGACAAGTATGGTTAGTCCGCAGACAGGGAGACGGAACATGGAGTGTGTAAACACAGACGAAGTTGTTCAAGGGCATCAAAATAATCACAATCAAAATAATCACACGAAGACACAGTCTACCGGAACGCAATTTACGCCCGGACGGCAGGAGTTCGATGGCCGAAACCAATACCATAACAACAATAGGAACTTCCAGAATCGCCGTGATAATTATAATAATAATAATCAGAACAATCACAATCAGTGGAAGTACCAGCGAGAGTATACCAACTGGAGGGGAAACCCAAGGCAGGGTAGACCTTACTAAAGGAACGGGGAAGGCAGGTGGAACAATACAAGGAATTATCGGCAGGATAATCAGGGAGACTATCGCAATGATTGGAACGAGCGGTACGCTGAATCACAGAAATATTTGGACGAGTTAAATGCCGAAGAAACATAGAAAGAGAAGTGGGGGCGTGCGATGGCGAATAGGCAAAGCCCAGATAATCACCAAGGAGCGGGGGCGGAAAGCTTATTACGGCAGCAGGAGGGACGCGATGACAACCGGCGGAACTCAACGAATGGGTCCCAGGATTTAAAAAAAAAACACGATTGAACCAAAATCAGATAGCCTGAGAACGGAGGACGCCAGGGAACGGGAGGAGTTGATTGTCGCAAACATAGAAGAGTGGGTAGCATTCCCGGACGATTGCCTGGAGGAAGTGGTGAAAGACCGAGAGAATGTAATCAGACAATTACCGATTATTTATGCACATATTGGAGGTATTAGAGTGAGGTGCCCGATTGACACGGGTAGCCAGGTGAGCTTAGTCACGGAAGCATTGTTGAAAGAAATTGGAAATAAACAAACCGTTCCAATTATGCCTGTACCATTAATGAAAGTCTGAGGGGTCATTCCTGACAAGACCATAGTTTGCAAGCACCAAGCATATTTAGACCTGGAGATATTAAACCACACATTTTCGCAAACTTTCATCGTGATACCAAAGATGAATTATAATGTCATTCTGGGAGCCAACTTCATCTGTGATTTTCATGCTATAATTGACGTACATAATAACACTGTGAGTTTCAAACAAGTCGAGGGGTTGAGTCATGTGGGTCTGAACATGGAAGAGAGTCCACTAGAGAGAGAGGCGAATACTTGGGTCATTGAAGAATGCACTAATGAGGCGATCGAAGATAAGAACTTGACGGAGGGACGAGTAAGCCAGACAGCAGTGGTTGAAATTGACAGTCGAGATATTTCGCAGGAACTTTGTGTACATTTGGCGGAAGAAGAAATTAGCGGGTCCAAATTTGAAATTTTACTTCAGAAGCGACTTAAGGAGGCAATAGTAGGGGAACCTGACAGAAGAAAATTAGAAGAAATTTTGAGATATCATAAGGGAGCTTTCGACACGATTCCTGGAAAAGTTTTAAATTTCCAGTATGCCATGCAAGTTACCGACTGGACCCCATTTAAGAGTAAATTGTACCCGATCCCCGAGAAACATTTTGCTCAGGTGAAGGACATTATTAGTAACTTATTAGATTCCGGCATGATAAGAAAAGCAGCAACCCCATACTTAAATGCAATATTGGCTGTGGCCAAGCCAAATGGATCAATTAGATTATGCCTAGACGCTCGGGTTTTAAACAGTAAACTGCTAGTTGAGCATGACCAAGCACCAAGGATCAAGGATGTATTGAAGGGCTTCCGTGGGAAGAAGATATATTCTAGCGTCGACCTAACGAAACGTTTTCACCATCTCAAACTTGAGGAAAAATCCCAACTACTGACGGGGTTTTTATTGGATAACCAAAGCTATATCTGGTCTCGCATGCCCTTTGGTGTAAAAACAGCTGGATGTGCATTGATAAGAGCACTAGACAGGAATCTGACTGAGGAGGTCAAGAGCTTCACTACGAGATATGTTGACGACATACTTATTATATCAGAGACAATGGAGGAACACTTGGTAAACCTAAACAAACTATTGGACAACTTGAGAACCATGAATTTCAAAATTAATTTGAAAAAATCGCACTTTTGCCAGAGCGAGATTCTGTATTTGGGTCACATAATTGATGTTGAAGGCGTGAGACCTAATCCGGCAAAAATTGACGCAATCAAGAAATTTCCCACACCAACTAAATTAAAACACGTGAGAGCATTTTTGGGAGTGACAGGTTTCTTTAAGGAAAATTGTCCTGGATACACGGAAACAGTAGCACCGATGCAAGAAATGCTAAAGAAATCAAATCGATGGTCATGGAATGAGGAGTGCGACAGGTCCTTTAGAGCCACGAAAGACCTACTGGAGAATTGTGTGAAGCTAGGGTATCCAGACTTCGAGAAGAAATTTATAATTCAGGCAGACGCTTCATTGATTGGAATCGGTGCCATGCTGTACCAAGAGGACGCTGATGAACCCAGGAAACGATCATATTTGGCATTTACGAGTCGTAAATTAAGGAAGCACGAGAGGAACTACACTGTGACAGAGCTTGAGTTGCTAGCGATTTTGTACTCACTTCAACAATGGCGCAAGATGATCTTCGGATATTCCATTGTTGTCAGAACTGACCACCATGCACTGACGTTCTTATTCAAGACAACGATGGCTAGTGAAAGAGTTACGCGTTGGTCCATTTTCATACAGCAGTTCGACATTACCATAGAACATTGCCCTGGAAGGATGAACATCATACCAGATGCTCTAAGCAGGAATCCTGAAGATGAGAACGAGATAGCAGCGGATGTTCACCACATAGCACTAACACCTACGGATCGTGGATTTTTTGACAAGCTGAAAGAAATTCAGAAGGAACAAGAAAAGGACCCATGGATGATGATGATGATCAAATTTTACAAGAAGGAACTACAGCCAGGTTCACCTGAATATCGAGAAGCCCGTGCCAAGGAAGCGAAATTTCACTACTTGAATAACCTTTTGCATAAGTACGTGGATGAGGATCACACCAAACTGCGAATTCTAGTTCCAGCATCATTACAGAGAGGATTGTCGTGGCATGTCCACGAAAGCCTAGCACATATCGGCACGGACAAAACGGAAGCGACAATAGGGGAAACTTTTACTTGGCCTAAGATGCAATACACCATTGTGGAAGTAATCAGAACTTGCGACGCGTGTCAGCGCACTAAACCAAATAACTTCATGTTGAAACAACCTCCGAAACCATTATTACCTCAAAAACCATGCGAGATGGTCGCTATTGACTGTTTTGGCCCTCTGGTTAAGGGAAAACGAGGATGCCGACACATTCTTGTATGTGTCGATGTGTTTTCCAAGATGGTAGTATTATGTCCAATCCAGAAGACGACATCAAAGCAAGTCCTCAGCAGAATTCAGAACAAAGTCATTCCGATGCTTGGGAAGCCGGAATTCATCTTATCGGACCATGGTACTTATTTTACGAGCAATGTTATTAGGCAAGGTTTAGAGAGCCTAGGGATAAAGCATCTTCTGTCGAGCATTCGCCATCCTTGTGGAAATCCGAGCGAGAGAACGATTCGCTGTGTTGCCAAGTATTACCGAATCATGATTCCTAATGATCATAATAAGTGGGTTGACAAAGTAGGAGATATTGAGATGTGCATGAACACTACAAAGCACGAGTCGACAGGTCAAGTCCCACTAGTTGTACACCACAACAGGTTGCCTGAGAGATCTTGGGACAAGATTATTCCATGCCCAAGGGATCCTTTATTAGCACATGAGCTGCGAATTCAGCGAACCAGAGAGCACATGAAGAACCAAGCGGACCGAAGACTGAGGAGATACAGAGGAAAGAAATTTCATCGTGAATTACAGGAACAGGAACTAGTGCTTGTTCGAAGACCACCGATATCTGATCCTAAAAACAAAGTATTTGCCAAGTTCTGTCCAAAATTTATTGGCCCGTTCCGCATCATTAAGAATTTGGGTAACAATGCTTACAGACTTGAAGAATTGAGCACTGGCGCTAAATCTGTCTTCAATAGCGCTAATCTCAAGCCGTATTACAGAAGGGAACCATTTGACGAATAATCAGGACTATGAATGCAGATCATTATTGCAGAATTTTATTGAGAGCCAACACTCAAATATACGTGGCCATGTAGAGCCTGGGGAGAGCGAGCTTTGTTTGTAAACAAGACAGCTAGTCCGGCAGAAGTTGTAATCGTGTGGGAGAGAGGGGAGGTCTGGCGAGACCTGTGAATGACATTGCAGCGTGGAGCGCGCACACAAATTGGGTAAGTGGAATGTACACACAGGCAGACGAGTGAGGTACTTAAGAGATGTTATCTTTACTAGTGTGGATATTATTTTTAAAATCCAAATCAATAACTTGCTTCGAATTTCAAAACCTTGCTGAGGACAAATGAACCCTTATTAATCTATCGATGAATAAGTATTCATGATTTTACTATTATCATTACTGATGCCCAGGCAGTACATGTTGAAATTGACAAAGGGGGAGCCAAGGTAGTGTGTTGCAATGATTACAACAGAAGTAAGCTTGGTAGTTATTCCTGAAGACGACCGGTTAAACCGAGTTCAAGGACAAATTTCGTAACAGCGCGCACCTAAATTGGAGTCATTAAGGGAGTGTCATGAGTAAAGTTTCAACCGACCCAGGATTGAATCACCCAATCAGAAGAGACCACGCCAAAGCCACGCGGTCAGATGCGTACCCTGGAAAATCGCGCGAAAACGTATATCTAAAGAACCGCCGATCCGATCTAATTCCGCAATAGTGCACTGAGACGTTTGGATAAAATGATGAAGATTGATACTAGTCCCAAGTTTGTGTGATGAAAACTCCAGATTATTTTTTTAAATTCTCCCCACTCCCCCTCATTCTGTCGGTTTCCAATAAATTGATCAGTGAGAAACTGTTTCGAGGACAACTTTATTGAGCTCTGGTGAGCAAGGTTCACGTCACTCTGAGTCACGATATTCAAGCGCTAATGAGCGTACTTTACAAACATTTTACTTTGTGCTCAAGGGAGCAATGTTCACGTATAGCAGTGGAGATCTCTAGGCGAGATAAGGACTGCAGGTTAGACATGTTTAAGAATTGTTTTCAAGCCAGTGGCGATGAGTTTGAAGTGTGTAATTTTATGTAGATTTTGTATTATATTTTTTTGAGTGATATTTGTGCGTGTGTAAGCAAATGCTAAGATAATGCAAGTCTACGATCAGTAATCGCATTAGGACATATTCGTGAGTGAAAGTAGTAGCTCACAGCGATTATAGCTAGGCAATATTATTAACATTGAACATTTCTGTCCAAGAAGCTTCGCCAAGATGTCCGACGTTTGGTCATGTGATGGATTGATGTGCATTGCTTCTACAACGACGTCGACGATGGAGGGCTAATTTCCCGTAGGGAAATGCACCGGGACGGAGGTTAAATGTTCTGCAAGCTGAAACGGTGATGTACAAAAATTGATTTACTCAATATGTAGTTAGATAAGGCGCGGGAACGGTGTAAATAGTTCATTCATTCTTTTTCTTGTGTTTAGATTTTTTGTGCTGACACTATCATCTTTAAATGTACGTTGGCGCGTGGCCAAATTTGTTTGTTGTATATTTTTCTTTGGAGTCATATTTAGTGTACACGACGCGTGTATTTGATTTTATCCATGCGAATGCGAAACTCGTTACATTCGATAAGTGGTGCTTTATTAAAGTTCATTTTGTTATAGGAAAGGGAGGTAATTATTGTAGATGTTTTTATGAACAGGTTATTACTCTTACTAGGGTTTCCGAGCGCAACAAATTAAGATGTAACTGTAGAACACCTTAGTTCTAATTTTTTAGCATTTTTTTAGTCCTTTTCAGGTTCGTTAGTCACGGACTAGAACGGAAGCGCAAGCTGGTGGAAAAATATTTATGTCATTTGTTTCAGGTTTCTGTCAAACCCATACGTGTGATTCTGTGTGTGTTCATGTGTCAGGTGTGTGTATTGATTCTTCATGCTGAGGGGTAGGTGGTGCAACCGCCCTCATATTGTTGTTGTCGTTGTATTTTGGTGGAAAGGCAGAGCGCTCCTCAAAAACTACTCTACCTTGCCCAGTGTTGATTCTTGGATTTCCTAGGGGAAATGCTGAGATATTTTATTCGACACACACACGTATATCTTGTGCTTTGGGAGCACGCTTCTTCGAGACTCGAACCCGTGCCACGGGAGGTCGAGGTTATTGACACGTGGGTTGACAGATGTGCAGATTTTCACTTAGCGCCCGTCTAGGTTCGGTGACTCTTTGTTAGGCAGTCCAGTTGACCGAATGACCCCTATAAGCTATCATTAGCAAACCTGTTCTTTTGTGATGGTCATTGGACCGTAATTATTGGGGAGTTCGCCATGTCTGTTACGAATTATCGCATATCGTATGAAAGGAATATTGTTTTAATGATGTAAATGTTGGCTTTGAGCCTAGTGATTTTCTATGACTCACGTCATGTTAGTTTGTCTGTTGTGACACCCGTGTGGTGTAGTTGTATTTACTTGTAAAAATGACAGGCGGTCATATGTGTATTTCTTTTGTTGGTCACGTGTTAATTTACTTGTGTTGATTTTGAAAAGTCCTAATTTTAGGCAGTAATGTTTTTGCTACGGCAGTTCTTGATTCCAATTTCAAGCGGAAATTATTTGTGGTTTATTTAGTGTAGGAAGTGTCGGATTAATTTAAGTAGTGTATAGTTGGTTCCCCGTGTCTGTCTAGCTCTAAACAATGCAGATTCGTCCTCTGAAGGTTTACCGGATGGCGACGAATCTCGCATTTATTTGTACTCATCGTTAAGCATGTAGAACAGCTGCACACGTACACAATGTCATTGGAGTATTTGGGACATTTGGTCCAATTTATAATCTCTCCTGAGATTAAGCCTAGTTTCGGCAAGTAATTTATTCAGTTGGGAGTCATTTGGGAGTTCTTGTTTTGTTTATTTTTTTCTGGTAAATAGTTGATCTGTTATTAAATTCATTTGTTTTAACTCTAATATTCACTTCTTCCTGCATGTTATTTTGTTATGTGTTACCCTGCACGTCAATGAAGCGCTTTAACAACAACTTACGAAATGGACTGTTACACCCCCCGAAACTGAGTCTCATAAGCTTCTTTGCAAGGGTTCAATATCTATTAATCTACTACAGCAATCAAACTGAAACATTGTAAGTGTATAGATGTTATAAGCATAATTTCATCTATGGGACGTTCAATAACCTGGCGAGCACAAATCCAACATGGCGGCGACTTGAAATTTAAATATTCTAATGGACGTTTCTTGCGTTTTAACCATCCGAACGCAGTGAAACTTAATACGTATATCCTTAAACAAAGTTTAATCGACCGGCATCTAATTCATTAAATTATTTTCATTACCACAAGATGGCGGCTGAGCGAAATTTTATTATCCCGCTTTTATTTCTTGTCTCCTAATCATGCGATTAAAGTTTGAATAAAACACCTACACAATAATCTTCATGTAATAGTACATAAATCTTAGGCCTATAATATAAAAATCAAGCATTGTGACCATCCAGAATATTTAGACGGTTCTCAATATCTACGAATCTATTACAGCAATCAAACTGACAATTTGTATGTAGATAGAGGCAATTCATATTAGTAGGATATATGAAAATAGGCTATTTAGTTATTCACGGAACTACTTGTTTAGTACTGTATAACTGTTTGTTGACTAGCATTTACTGTTACACAACGTTATTTTTGGTAAACTCTACATAAGTATCCTAATTGGCTCTGGTATAATGTCTTGTTTAACAAACATGGTCAAACGGTTCGTCTATAGGTTTAGGCCTCTGTTGTATATGATTTCAAAAAATGATAAACAGCTAAACTCACTGGTCAATAACCAACATAGTGGCCAAAATGTTTCCCTGATAGGTAACTCATGTTTGGTTAGTCAATTCTTATTGCAAATCCAGTCAAGACCTAAAAAATAGTATTAACACCATATCACTAAACAAATCAAACCATCTTAAGGTATTTATTAAATTTAATTGCATTTTAGGAAACTTGCAAGCATCTTGCAGCCTTCAAGAGGAAAGTACAGACAGGAATTGTGAAAAGGAAGCCGCTAAATCATTCAATGTAGTAAGTGTTATGAACCTCAACGTAAGAAGTTATGAAAGTCTATGTGAGGGTGTGGTTTTTGCCGTTGGATGCCTTTTCTGGCACCCACTTCAGAGACGAGTTTATGGGAGATGAAACTCAGCTATCATGTCGAATGTGGAGCTCCTAGTCTAGGAGAAAGTCACGTTCAGGTATTTGTCTGCAGGAAGTGTAGGAAACGAAACAACAACTAAAAAAGCATACAAGTAAAGGGAATATTATGGAATTTTCGAGTATATGTTGTGAATGTTTTAAAAAATTGGTTAAATTTCATGGTTTGTAGACCTCTTGGCTAAATCTGCCAGAATTTAGTGAATTTTCATCAATATTCGGCTAATTTTATATAAATTTGAGGTAGTTTCAACCATTCTTTAATATTTCAATGGCATTTCAATAAATCTGGTAGTGATTTGTTGGATTTTGCTGAAATTTGGTGGAATTTGCTAAATTTGCGGTAAATTTAGTGGATTTTACAAAATTCTGGTCAATTTCAAGATAAATCTCGGATATTTAGTTATTTTACAAATAACCTCTGTCACTGTGATGGCTGTATTAATGTGTGCTTCGACTATGAAGGGTAGGAATGGTAAGGAGCTGGTTATGGACTTAAGTGCATAGTCAATTATATTTACTTTCAGGATGTGTGTTGTGGGAAAATCGAACACTCCTCTTGTTAGTTTTTCAAGTAAGTGTACTCCATGCCTCCCTTAGAAGCCGCTAATGAGCTCTAATCATTGGCAGTTTGCAACCATCTCACTATTGTTAACATAGAATGCTCATTACTTGTTATTTCAAGTACATGTTGTCATGTAGGTAAGGAATTGATCCAAACATAACATGTTTTGATTTTCTTTGCACTTGTCTGTGGGCAAACATGGCATTTAACTGGAGTACAAGTGGAAAACCACATGAGTTGGACGTTTAGAAAACTCACCTCACCTCACCCCAACTGTTTGGAAGTGGAAATAATTTGTTTTTGACTTACTTAGGGGCTTGGAAATCATGGTCATCATTCCCATGTACTGTACTTAGAGAAAATAATAAGGGGTCATGTACACTATTATTAGCTGAGTATCTAATACAATTTTGCATACCCCTAGGACCAGTATCGCATTATAATGGCATGCCATGTGTTACCGTCCTTAAAGCCAGTGATTTAAACCAAAAGAGGTCTTTACTTTCCACCACCCCCAAACATGGGATTACATCTAGTGGAATGTAGGTTGACGACCATGGAGCCCCAGCTGAGTCCGTCATTGCTTCAACTGACTTGTACTAGGCTCCTGTCTATCTTCTTTCCTGTCGGCCACACTTGGTCAACACTTGTTCTCTACCGACTCCGACATTATTAGGCTATCCAAGGCTTAGGGAGTCTCTTTATTTTCTGACTTAATTGACCCTTGTTTATTTATTTTCTGATACCCTCCTTGTGTGAGGAGGCAGCCTTCTTTCTATTTTAATGTTATTTCCTGCCTTTTGCTGAAGCCACATTAAAGGTAGGGTGTATGTAACCCCACCACTTGGGGTGCACCCTGGATATGGCTACACCCTCAGGGGCTTAGGCTGATCAGTTTGGAAGTTGGCGACCACAAGGGATTCCTGAGCTGGGTCCAGTTTTCCTCCTTTTTATCGATTACCACTGGAGCGAGACCCTCTCCTCATATACTTTCATATCTACCTTTTATGGCTCTCCTTCCTTTCAAGTCCATCAATCCACATTCTTGAGAGTTGAGGGGCAATTTTTTATTCCTTCTGTTCTTTATTTGTCCTGTTATCCTTTTGTCTTACATTTCTTTTTTCTAGTTATAAGTGTGTAGTTAGTTTTAGTTATAGTTTACATTTAATTTTATGTTCACCATCAGCCAAACAATTAGGGGTCGATAGGACAGCTTGGTGGTTAAGTTTATAGAACGCTTGTCTTTTGTTTGAAACAACACCATGTTGAATTCCCGACTGGGTCAAGAATTTTATACTTTGTTCACTTATTTCTCATGGCTTTGAAACTGTCTGTCTGTAACGTGATCATTATTAATTTTAACTTCAGTGTACGGTGTAGGATTGGAAAGGAGGCAGCCATGGCGTCTGAATTACAACTATGTTAGCTTTTGTCTAAAGTATAAATAAAAAAAGGGGTTCAAACATCATGTAGGACATAAACTATTTTTAAATTCAGATTTGTGTTTCACAGTAAACACAATCATTCTCCGTTTAAAACAAGCCATAAATTTCTTTTTCTAACATGATAGCTTATAGGCGGGCATTGCTATAGCTTACATGTAGTAGGGTCAACAGCTAAGGATTCAATTTCAATTACCTATACCTCTCATGGTATGGCTCTTAGTCAATTCGTTAGACTACAGAAAACGTTTCCATATGTTCTGTTACATTATCATTTGACCATCTCACAGTGTAGTGTTTAACATACATGGTTGTCTACCCTAAGGCCATGGCTTCCAACCCCGACTACACCAAAAATTCATTTTCATTTTAAGGTTGCAATAAGGTTCATTGAGCATTGTCAACCCTTACCTAACAACTATCTAGTCATGTACGTTAACACGGTTCGAAGCATGTCCACTATCAAGCAGACGCGTAATATGAAACTTGCTGGCAAGAGCGCCGTGTTCTTATCACCAAGACTCATTACACAAACAAAGCCAGTGTCTCTGTGCAGATTCAACCCAGCGATAGTATGCAAGTGTGTGTTTGTTCATAAAGCATCATTAATATAGCTCATCTGTCACCACAGAGGTCCGGGTTCGATTTTCCAAAGGCTGCAACAGGGTACACTCAGTCTTGTCAGGTAAAACGTGTTGGGTCAATTCATAAATCATGGGAAAGGGTTAGCTATTGTCAGTCCAAAACAACACCCTCTCCGATAATTAGTTTTATAAAATCTCAGGTCGATAACCTTAACGTTTTGGCTCTTTTGGGTAAATTCATGTGGCATGGCAACGGGTTGGCCATCCTGATTTGTAAAACAACTGCTAAAACTATGTGGCCTTATTCGTTAGCTATAAACACATTAATCCATAATTACCTAATAATAATAATAATAATAATAATAATTATAATTAGCAAGCTGTCATCCTTCACACACACATTCATTAAAGCATGGTTTCACAAAACCCTTATGCTTTTAAGTGTTAAATATCTTTTTCTCCTGTAACATTACTATTCCCTGTTTTAAGAGTGAAATAATCTATCGAGGTAAAAGCGTATGTCATCACCTATTTTTCAACTATCACACCAAATTTTAGGGTTCTTAGTTTGCAAGATATCGATTTTTTCAATTTGGGGGTAGTTTTCACCCTCCTACTATTTTTCAAGAAAAACGAAAGATCTCAGGTTCAATTATCATTTTTACCCGTTTAACACCATTTTCCCCACTGTAAAATCACTATTTACTGTTTTAGAGGTGAAATCATCTATCCAGATAAAAGCCTACGTCACTACCAATTTTTTAAGCTATTACACCTAATTTTAAGGTTCTTAGTTTCCAAGGTATCGATTTTTCAATTTGGGGGTAGTTATCACCCCCTGCTATTTTTCATCAAAACAAAAGATCTTAGTTTCATTTATCATTTTTAGGTGTTAAACACGTTATTTTCCCCATAACATGACTATTTACTGTTTTAGGGGTGAAATGACCAATCCAGGTAAAAGCCTATGTCATCACCTACTTTTAAAGCTATCACGCCTAATTTTAGGGTTCTTAGTTTCCAAGATATTGAGTTTTCACTTTTGGGGGGTAGTTTCACCCCCAAAGGGGGACGTCGCCCCAAGTGCTAGGACCCCTCATACAAGTCCCTAGCATGATTGGTTCGCGAGATATTAACAAAAGTGTAGTTAGGCACTTTTGACAAAGAAATGAATCATACATTCAAAAACGAGGCGTCACCCCAAGTGCTAGGATACTGCCTATGGCAAAATCCCATCAGGGGTTCAGGAAATATTAACAAAAGTGTAGTTAGGCCCCTTTGACAAAAGCCACCGGTGTGCATACATACAAAAAATTACTCTTTCACCCCGGGTAAGGGTAGTTTTTATTTTGGGGGTTGACATACCTCGTTCATACAAAAGGAGAATTCACTACGAGTCCTACGACACCCCATATGTTTAAATCGCATTATTGATTAGCGAGATACTAGAAAGCGAATGACCTATTACTTTTTTGTTTTTTTAATAAATATTTAAATAATCCTCATCTATAAATAATCATTTAAAATTCCGCTCTCTTATAAAAGCCCTCAAGTGCGCATGCATAAAAAAACACTTCTTAACCCCCGGGTAAGGGTAGCTTTTATTTTGGAGTGGATATACCCCCGTCCATAGCAAGGGGTGGTTCACCACAAGTCCTACGTCACCCTATATGCTCAAATCCGGCCATGCGTTCGCGAATCATCGCCAATGTTCGCCAGAAAGTAGGCTATCATTTTGTTTTGTCCTAGACACTTGAAACTTGCTGTCAGCCTAGAGGGCATAGGGACCTTTCATTGACGTCAAGAAAACATTTTTCTCATCTTCACCGCTTCCAAAATAGCGCCAATTTCAAAAAACAACAATACTAAAATACCGACACACAATCATAGCAAAGAGGACGTCACGCCATTCCTAAATAACACATCGTTCTAGCCTTACAAGCTCATTAAATTCGCCAAAATGTCAAAAACGTACGTTTACCTCAAATTGCGTTTCCAAATTCCACCCATTTTAAAAAATAACCTCACCATCAAATAGAGCGTGAAAAATAGCATTTAAACGAGCCCTCACTCAACCCTAGTCCTTGCCCACCACCAAACCTTTTCCCAACATAGCCATACGTATTCAAGCACTCACGGGACTTGAAAGAGAACATATCCTACCCCACTACTCGTGAATGACCTTTTAGTTTTGGTATTTTAATTAAATAAAGAGGCTATAGGAAAAGAGGGGGCATTACTACGGGTGCGAGATATCAGTTTCGGGGCCGATACGACGAGGGTTCAATAAGTTAGTGGACAGAACCCCCAAATTAACACTACTTGTTGAAGGTCAACCACGTCTCACGCGAACACTGCAGACATATCACGTGATCGCTCGCACAGCTGCACACTTGCACGGGTATCAGATGACGTCAACACCCATTAATTTTTATCTCTATCGCATAAATAAGCCAAAGGTTATCTGCTTCAAGCGGTTAAAGGTCGACCTCTTCCCACGCTAACATGTGCACGTGCACATGCTCGCTCTAGTGTGATGACGTCATGATGTTGCAATATGTCTTCGCGATTACGCATTATCCAAAGTATAAAAATGTGTACTACTGAGAGTTCACCCCTATTCACACTATTGGGCAGGAATCCCGTCAACGATACCGTAACAACATAACGGAAATAGCCAGGCAATGCATAAATATTGGGGGTAAACGAGAGAAACTGCTAAGTGAGATGGTTGTATTTTGTAATGTATTCCCAATAAACCTAGGCCTAAATAAGACATTTATAACGATTCCAGAAAGCCTCTAAATGTCCAGCAGCGCTTACATATGACTCATTAGTTTATTCAATGCGGGGAAGAGAGCTTTCGTTAATAGTTGAGATCTTCCTTCTCAATTATGCATACATTCGTACTGATTAGGTCATTGCCGGCCACGACACAAACTAACAAAATAGCAAGTAATGTTTTCAAGTTGCAACAACAGCTGGCGCGGGGAGCACTTAAACGTATCATTAATGACAAGTACTCCGAATATCAACCATGGTGCTCTACTGGCAACAAACATAAGTCTAGCAACATCAGTGCGGTGAGAGCGTGCATCAAGAACGGACGCAACAAGGACCAGATTCTAAAACCAGATAAATTGGCATAATTCCATTTAGAGGAGTGTATCATTTGTGTATTCACCTTACGAGACATAGCAATACTATTAGACCACTAGTTTGAACAGGAATGCTTGACTTAGTATATAATAACAAAATAGTGTAGACAACATCACTACTGAAACAAATTACAGGAATCTATGACTCCATGTAATGTTTTGTCAGGGTCTGGGCATAACACCCAATATACAGTAATTAGGTACTGCCCCCGTAATTGAATTATGTAGAGACCACGGTGGCTATATTTGAAATTATAAGAAGAGTTATGGCTGTCATAGTTATGACGTGGGTAGTCATGACGTAAGCACGGATGACGTAAATGTTATGCCAGCAAGCTACTTGAGCTGAGATTCTCAGTGACGTCAGCTTTTAGTCCAGAATATTCCAAGATGTACGACGCAGTCGCAGGAAACGAGGAATTCTGCTGAGGAAGAAACTATGCTATTGGAGGAGAGGCATGAACCAATCAACGATAGTTTAAAGGAAGACGGAGATTGCTGAAACTAAGGTATTTTTATTACTTTTGGAATGCAGAATTGTGGAAATCCATTTGCAGTAAAAGCATTGATTTGGAATTTTGGTGAAATTTATTTTCAGTTTTTGAATTTTGAAAATCCGTCACGTATTAACGAAGTTGGAAGTTTTAGCGATGACGTAGTATCACGCTATGGAAGGGATGGTAACGCCCCTCGGGAAGTTAATAAAAGGGCTTGCGCAGAAGAGAGGAGCCTCTTTCGTTCTCTGATCATTCTGAGATCTCATTGTCAGATCATCAAAGTATATTTGTGAAAGTTCTTTTCTTATACATTCATTATAGTGAGACGTCGAAGTGAACAGCAGTGAAAAGAATCGTCTTTATAACGCGTGGCGAGGCCACTATATTAACGAGATCCAGGTCAAACTAGGTGAAGTTGAAACGGACCTTGGAAAGCTTCTACAAGTTTAGCTTCGAACAGTTAGCGGTCACCGATAAGATAATTGTATTGTGCAGTGCTACATGCAGTTATAGAGAAAAGCTGAACAATTTCGACCGAGTAGTTTAAAAGATATTAGCAGTTTTATACGACTGACAAAAGTGATTAACTCGCCACTAGAGAAACACTTTTGTATAGCCAGAATTAACGCAAGGCTAACGCTGCGAGTGGAGTAGAAAGACTTCAGATTGCTTGGTTACAGAACGATACAGTATAATGGAGCAATTGAATACGGCAGTTTGTTCTTCTAACACTACAACCAAAGAGCAGATGGAAGGCTAAGAGGGCTTATTGCAATTGGGACATACTTCAACGGAGTAAGATAGCGACATGGAACTTCGCTAATTGCTATTCCACACAAGCGAACATGCGGTGAATACCATCTACACCCATGTTTCGTAATTAAAGGCTGAATACCATCGAACAGCCATAGAAACAATTTCATACTCTGTATATGAATAATTTCTTCGGAAATTTCTACAAAACTTCATGACGATTGTCTACTGGAACTTCAGGGAATTTTTCAAGAGAGGTCAGGGATATCCCGACTCACAAAGAAGATTATTGCCGGAAGGATGTCTATTCGTCTTCGAGGAGCAGAGCGATTCACGGAGAAGGAAGCAGTTCGATTCTCCGAGGGTGCTATTTCCTATTTCGAGGATGGAGCTCAGCTTTAACGTGGTGAAATGGATCCATCAGCAGTCTTCTTTGGGGAATTTTCCTCTGGAACGTCAATCGGCAGATAAGGTAGTCGTGAACGTTTATTGTATTTGAGTATACTAATAATGTTTGAGCAACCATTTTTCCCATATTTTTATCCTCATGTATTTTGCCCTATTTTCTTGTTGAGATTCTTATTCTCAGTACACCTTGTTGAGTTTTGCATTTTTCGACGATTTATTAAGACATTGTTATGTCATGGGCATAGTTAACGATTTTGAAACAGTTGAGACTGATATTTGGATTTTTTCAGTAATCAATTTTTTTGTAGTCACGATTTGACTGTAAGTTAATGATTTTTAAGGCAGATTTAAATTCAGACAGCGTGTCATTTTATTAAAGTAATTCTACCCCAGTTTAATTACTTTGAACAATTTTCTGTCATCATCAAGAAGGAAGAACATTTAAATGATTTTAGAGCGTTAAAATCTCTTACGTTGTCGACGATCTTGGAAATACTAGTCGTTATTTGTATTGATTGCAACACAGACATTTATCGTCAGTTATGAATGAACATTGCATTATAGACACTTTTGTGAAAGAGTAACTTTAATAAGGAATTATTGAATGCATTAAAGTCAAGTACTTTTGTTAGGAGTTTTTCTCAATTAGAGAGATATATAACGATGTTTGCATTCCCCAGTCTAATTGGATTCTATTCGACTACTTTGCATTTTAGTCGCACTTTATTTGAAGATAGTATTTTCATACTACAATTTCTTTTAAGATGTTAATCTTAAATTTTGATAGACCAGACAGGCGTATATAAGCGTATTCACTATTAAATTTGTTTGTGATTGGCAAGTTTTGACTTCATATCAGTTCATGAATGAAATCCACGAAAGTTAAATAGAAAAACAGTTTTGAAACAATTAATGATTATAAAAATTTTTAAGTGGAACTATGAATGTATAATCGCTAGTGCAGCGCGTGTTGAAAGTCGCTGAGATATAATGCCCTTGAATATGAAGGAGATTCCCACAGGAATTAATGTTAAAGAATTATTTGTGGAAGTTTTGTAAGTGATGTGAAAGTTTTTAAATGCCATATAGATTAATATATGATGATTTTGGGCATATTTTTTAATGCAGATTGTGCATTAACTTGTTAGCGAAGGATTTTCCGCTGGAGTAAGATTGTCATAGTTCGTTGAAAATTAATCAAGTGATTTACTGTTATAATTAACATGAGTTTTGAAAGAATTTGAGAAAAGATTTTGAATGAAGGTTGCCGTCACAAATCATTATTAAAACCTTTATTAAACCAGATTGTGACATTAACATGTATAACTAACCTTCATTGGTCGATTATATTAAACAGGATTATAAAATTACCAACCGAATGAACATGTGGTTAATGTATTTATTAAATTAATAATTTAAACAATTTAAATGTTAATATTGTAAATAATTGTTGTAAATATTTTTGAAAATAATATGGAACGAGAGTGATGTTAAAGGCGTGCTTAGAATATTTTTATTGTCTTTGACTAATATTATAAACAATTTCTAATTGTTATAAATAATTTATGTGATTTTGTTATAAACATTTAAGAGCTAATTAAACATTTGGATTGAAGTTAACAAGTTTAAGAAATTAATATAATGATCCAATTAGGATGTGAGCAAAGTACTTGAAAGATTTGCGTAAATATAATGTGAGTTGTCTTGTAGACGTTTAAAAGCTTGAGAGTGCAGGCTGTATTCTTACGTAACGTAGCGTGTGAGAAGGGAGTGCATTTGACCACTATGCAACAGGCTGGAAGGTAACCCGCAGCTGTGCCAACATATGGTTCTCAGAGAGTGAGGTCGTACACACTTTGGCCTTGCGACTATAAATACCACTCTAATGTTTATTAAAAGGAAACCAAATGCTCTATATATGTCACACCCTGACGTCCTTTTCCAATCCAATAGTGTTATGAATATTACGTTATTTGGAGCTCTTGGGAGCTAAAATGTTTTACATCATGTTGTATGATAATTTTGCAAGTCCTACTGGAGGACGTAGTCAGATTGACTTGGGCTACTGATAGCCACGTTGATTTTGTTGTGTTATCAAAATCATACCCTTTATTAGAAATAAAGCTTTTGTACAGTTCAAAGTTCTCGTCTTCGTTCTGGTTCATTTTTAAATGTCATGATGGAAGTTATTGTGTGAACGGACTTTTAGTGATCCTGTTGTCAACTCAAACCCCGAGATAATTAAGAGGTAAGTAACGGTAAGTATGAACCCCCGTCTATTTTGGTGTGTTCCACAATGATTTCCTGTGAATTTCTGTGCTCTTATCTCGATAGTATCTGTCAGTGCCATTTTCATTGATGTAACTGTGCCGGTGCGATTGATAATTGGCAATCCGATTGAGGGGGCGGATATCTGACAGCCTACTATCCAGGTAAACGGGGACAGTACATTCGTTTTGACCGACTAAAAGGCATAAATGTTGTAAATAAAACTATCAAATACATTAACTTATTTTAGAAGCGACCAAATATTAAGATAATAAAGGTACGTGCCTATTTGGCAATAAATTTAGAAGATTTCTTACAAAATAAAGAAGTGAGTCTCTCAGACTCAGCGCGACTGGAAATGTTCCTTCAGGATGCGCGACCAGGGTTGAGATTTCTCATATGAAGAACATCAATTCAAAGCTAAAATTTTGTGAAAATCCACATATAGACCTAACGTCACTGCAAGAAGCTGTTATAATGGAAAATAACAACGCATCTTTTTGATGAGAGTAGTGCATTCACACGTGCAACAAAACTCACTCCAGGCCATGACTAATATCTATATTGTTTCCTAAATAGCCAAAAGCTGTTTCCATCACCGTATATAATTCTTAACCCGTGCCATTGGTAGATTTGGCAACACAGGATAAGGGCCCTAGTGTGTATAAACACGTAAGATCGAATGCCGTTTTTTTGTTAACTAATATCGTTTATTTTGATATGACAAGATCTAATAGCAGTTCGTACTAACTATTTCAATACCTGTGAAATTCATCGTCGTAAATCAGACCTGCTGGAAGTTGTAGAAGTGAGTCTTCCTCGTATTAAGTTGTATGTGTAACCGATGACTGGTAATTAGTTAAGCCATCAAATTCTTCATTAATGAAAATGAAAATCCACAGCCTGCTTCCAGTCTCATTAAAATATTTCAAAACATAGGCAGTGTTGTGTGCCTGACTGTAAGTCAAAACATAGCAGCACTATCAAAATAACTGGTTATAATTCTACGTTTTGATCACTTGCAGCGTGGAGAACTTTCAGTGCCTAGTAATTTAGTTTTGCTATATACCTCCATGTGGCCTCTATATTCCAGTACTGTACTCAGTTGGCAAGTGATTTTAGGGAGAGTTCATTAGAAAGCTACCTGTTTTTAAATTAAGTGGCCAGTGGAGATTTAATATACGACTTTAAACATTAGGCTCGGAGCGCTCTTGTGACTTTCTTTAGTGCATCTATGGACCAAAAGTGAAGGAATTAAGGCAGTCTCTCTGTTCGTTAGAATTGATTTAAGTATTTTTCTGAGTGTGAGCACAGCAGCAAGAAAAGAAGACTTCAGACATTTTATCATTACCTTATCGGGAGTTGACTGTAGGCCTAAATAGCTAAATATACTAACAATATGGCTTTCAATAAGTAATTTAATCATAAGGACCTCAATAACAAAATGCATGCTATTTCATAAACCAGCTTACAGTTCAGACACTTGCAACATACCGTATGTTCCTTTCTCTCCCGGAACGATTCCTGTTACCATGAGGTAGCCAGGAGATGCTCGCTGGTTATGGTGTTCGGTTTAGCAGAATTCAAAAATAATACGTTACACACACATATATATATTTGAACTATATATTTACAAATATTACACAACTAAATACACTGGCTGTAGCCGTGGTGGCCACGATTTAGTTCGTTCCCTTTCAAGCCGCGCCATGCTTGTTCAGATGTAAGACAGCCATATGCTGCATGCTGCCGGGAAGCCTCGGGTCACATGAACACGCGGCCGGCCGGCTAAACCACGAGACAGAGCGTCAAGGAAGTGCTGCCGAGAGCAACGCAGCGGAGCACTGAGTAACTACCAACATACCGCCACACCTAAATGCATCACATTTAACAACTGCAAGAAAATGATTGATTTTCATGAATCAACAGAGTAATTTAAAGTTCTTTCACCACCAGTCCGTATGGATCGCCGAATACAAAACACACACAAACCCCAACCAAAACAACATCGGAACAAAAATACACAGCCTTTAGTAATGACAATGAAATGAACATGTTAAATCATACAATAAGAAGGCTCAACTCTATACACAAACAATAAAGTACACTGGTAAAAATTGAACTCTTGCGACACAAGAATAAAGTAATTAACTAAACCACAAGATGACACTGAAAGTAATTGCACATATCAGTCCTGAATTGGCAATGGACATAGTTTATGTACAGAACGCTTCAAAATTCCACTGCTGGTACGAATGGTGACTGCACGCACTCGTCCATCCTTCCCAGGATATGTTTCCTCGACCGTTGCAAGCCTCCAAGAAAGAGGAGGAGTGTTGTCGTCCTTAACCAACACGACAGTTTCAGGGTGAAGGTTAGGCTGACAAGTCAACCATTTCTGCCGCTGTTGCAAGCTATTAAGATAGTCATTAGACCATAGTCTCCAAAACTTCTGCTGCAGCGCTTGAATGTAGCGCCATCTGGAAGTATAACAGTGCACACCATCTCTAAGGTCAGGTTCAGGGAAGGATAACAGGGGAGCACCTATTAGAAAGGGGCCAGGAGTTAAGTATGATGGTTCATCAGGGTCGTCCGATTGACTAACGAGCGGTCGTGAGTTCAGGCATGCTTCTATTTGGCAAAGTAGGGTGTACATCTCGTCATACGTCAAGCAGGCATTGCCAGCTGTTCTTCTTAAATGGTGTTTCATGGATTTAACTCCAGCTTCCCACAAACCACCGAAGTGTGGCGAATCAGGAGGAATGAAATGCCAAGTGAATCCTTCTTGGGCTGCGTTGTTCAGCATTTCTATCTTCCACTGCTCGGACTGGTGCACTCTCAACAATTCATTTCTAGCCCCTACAAAGTTAGTAGCATTATCACTGTATAGATTTGTACACCTTCCCCTCCTGGCTGCAAATCTCCGTAAGGCGGCGATGAAAGCCTGTGTAGTCAAGTCACGAACCAATTCCAAGTGTATCGCCTTGGTGCAAAGGCAAACGAACAACGCTACATAGCATTTTACCTTGACCTTGCACCTGGTTGCACCCTGTTTAATGTACAGCGGGCCAGCGTAGTCAACTCCCGTGTTCAGGAATGGCCGTGATGGAGTCACTCGAGGAGATGGTAGCTGTCCCATGAGTTGAGTGGCTGTAGTGGCTCGTAGTCTAAAACACTTCAAACACTTGTGAATGACAGTCCGTATCACTTTCTTTATGCTTACCATCCAATATCTGGACCTAAGTGAAGCCGTTACATGATTAGCACCAGCATGTAGCAGACGAACATGCTCATCAGCCATAATCAACTGGGTTACATTGTGACGCTGAGGTAATATGATCTGGTGCCTTTCTGCAAATGGTTTCAACGAATTTTGTAGGCGACCACCTACTCGTAATAAGTCGATCCCGTCTAAGAAGGGGTTCAGATTTCTTATTGCACTTTGCTGTGAAACTGATGAGTTTGCCTTCAACTCGCCTATTTCCCTTGCGAATGTCACACGCTGAGCAAGCTTGATACACGTCTGAAGGCCAGTCTCAAGCTCTTCTGCAGATAGTGGTCCCGTTTTTCTTACGTTGTGTCTTCTGGAATTGAACATTAATCTGTTGCAATAAGCCATTACTCTCTGTAGGCGACGGAGGGATGAGAACCTCGTCGTGATTTCGTCTGATGGAGTAGCACTAACTAGACATTGTACCGTATCCCTTCTTTCTGGAAGTTCACCTGCAGAATCCTTCGAGTCCCTAGTGGGCCAGCTACTTAAATCTTGTAGTAACCATGCTGGACCATGCCACCACTGTTGATTGCACCGCAGGCTGAGTGGTCCTTCTCCCCTTGAAAGAATAGCGGAAGGGTTATCTTCTGACATCACATGACCCCACTTGGCTCTTCCAGTCAATTGCTGTATCTCGGAGACACGGTTGGCGACGAACGTTTTCCATTTTGTTGGTTCAGCTGCAAGCCACGATAGTACAATTGTCGAGTCAGTCCACAAGAACATGTGGTCAATTTTCAGGTTTAAGGTGTTGGTAGTCTTATCAACCAGACGTGCCAACAAAGAGCTCCACACAGTTCTAACCTAGGTAAGGACTGTTGTTTCAGAGGAGCCACTCTGGATTTTGAACATACCAACTTTACTGAAACTTCCCCGTGTTGGTTGGTGCTTCGAATGTAAACACACGCTCCATAGGCCCGTTCAGAAGCGTCTGAGAAGCCATGAACTTGTATGAGGATCACCCTTCCCGCAGAGAGAATCAACCTGTCGACATGAATGTTATTTAGAGCTGGAAGATCAGTGAAGATTTCGATCCAGCCTTCAAGTAACGGAGATGGTAGTGGTTCATCCCATCCTAATTTTTCTTGCCATAATTGTTGCATGAAAATTTTACACCTCACAATTACTGGTCCTATCAGCCCGAGAGAATCAAATATAGAAGCTATAATTGAAAGTACCTTCCGTTTTGTGGGCCTTCCACTGTTCTCCTTGATGTGGACCTCAAACTGGAACTTGTCAAGAAAGGGATGCCATAGTAATCCTAGCGTTCTGATGTTGTCTTCCTTATCAAATCGTAGTGGTAACTGTGATTCTCGGAGTTCTTTAGGTACAGTCTCAAGTACAGCCGCGTGATTCGACGTCCACTTGCGGAGCGGGAACCCTCCTCGTTGCAGCAACTCTTGTAGTTCTCCTCGTAGCTGTATAGCATTTTCCACAGTGTCGCTACCACACAATACATCGTCCATGTAAAAATCCCGTTTCAATACGCGAGATGCTGTGGGAAACGCATGTGCTTCTTCTTCAGCCAGCTGGGTTAGACATCTTGTGGCTAGGAAGGACGCTGAGGAAGTACCGTATGTTACAGTCTTTAGTTGGTATGTGCGTAAAAGCTCAGATGGATGTTTTCGCCACAGTATGCGCTGTAAGTTAACATCTTCGTCGTCTACTCTGATCTGACGGTACATTTTTGTAACGTCTGCCGTCATCGCAATCTGATGAGTACGAAACCTTGTCACAATTGATAGCAGATCTTGTTGAACGGTAGGTCCCACCGCCAGAGTGTCATTAAGTGAAACGCCGTTGTCAGTTTTGCAGGAAGCATCGAATACAACTCGTGTTTTAGTAGTGGTACTCTCAGCCTTCAATACTGCATGATGAGGGAGATAGCAGCATGCTTCTTCGTCCTTGCTTATATCTGGAACCAACTTCATATGACCCAGGTTCTCATACTCCTCCATGAATCTCACGTAATCTGCACGCAGATCTGGTCTCTTCTCGAATCTCTGTTCCAGTAGTCTGAATCGTTTCTCCGCTATTTTGTAAGATTTTCCAAGTTGTGGACTTTCTTCCCTTGTAGGTAATCTTACACTGAAACGTCCGCTGTCGTCCCGCTTGGTGTGAGTTGTGAAATGCTCCTCGCAGTACTGCTCTTCCTTGGTTAAGTTGGTTCTTCTAGTTGTCACTTCTTCTATCGACCAGAATTTTTCCATCTTCCTGTCGAGGTCATCGTCCTGTCTGAGGAAAAATGATGAAGTGGGTGGTGCTTCCGCCTTCTTTCTGGTCCGATCCTGGGATATTATGGGACCTGACAGTATCCATCCCAGGGCGGTATTCTTCAAAATGGGTAATTCATCGCAATTTTTCCGCCACCCTTCTTGCAACAGCTGCATGAAAATCTCTGCACCGATGAGCATATCTACTACTCCTGGCTCGTTGAAGTGAGGATCCGCTAATGTAATATCTTTAGGTAGGTTCCACGATTTACAATCAACATAGTTTGCCGGAATATTGCCTGTTATGTGAGGGAGTATAGAACATGTGATAACAGTTTCAAAATTGGACACGTTAGAACTGATACGAACATCAACACTTTGAGATGCAGTGACCGCAGTGTTATTTATACCACTAATTGGAATACTGCTTCTGTGTCGTTGCAACTTAAGCTTACTTGCAAGTGACTCAGTTATAAAATGGGACTGTGAACCATTGTCGAGTAGCGCTCGGCACTGGTGAACTCTACCATTGTTGTCTGCCACTCCCATTACTGCAGTAGACAGCATTATTTGTGACTGTGTCTTGAATTTAAGTGTGCAGTAACTTGCCTTACTATGCCCTCCTCCGTCTTCTCGAATACCTCTACCAGCTAGGGCATCCCTGTCTGTAGTCGTTTGACTGCTTGTGGGACTGTCGAAATGAATTAGGGTATGATGTCTGCCTTGGCATCTCTCACACCTATCAGATTTGCATATGCTGACATTATGATGTCTAAAACAGTTAAAGCACAGACCCTTCCTTTTGACAAAATCATACCGTTGTCTTACGCTAGCCTTCAGAAAACCCTCACACCGATGTACCGGGTGATCTGCATCACAAAAATCACACTTCCCCCTTGTAGATACTATGAGATAACTCGACCTGGATTGTCATTGTTCCTCACATGTTGATTCTTGGGTGGATTTGCTGTGTTCCCCCTTTGTTCCCGTGTTGCCATCATTAGCTCCAACACTTGTGCCCTCTCTTCCAAAAACGTGGATACCTCAGTGAGTCTTGGAAAATTATCGCTGGGAGCCTTCATTTCATACTCTTTACGGGTAGCGGGATCTAACCTATCTAACATCAGCTGCTGAAGTAAGACTTCATGTAGCGGCACTGAAAGGTTGAGATTTTGAATAGCATTCAAATTGCTTACTAAGTGGTTGTTCAATTTCCTAAGATCAGATGCTGTGTCTTTGTGACAAGTAGGTAACGACAACAGAGCCTTGATGTGTTGTGTTGCTATCAATTTTCTGTTGTTGTACCTCTTGCACACGATTTCCCAAGCTACTGAAAGTTAGGGTTAGAAATAGGAATATTTTGAATCAGTTGGTGAGGTTCTCCCTTAAGTGCGGACAGTAGATAGTGGAAACGTTGGATGTTTGATAGTTTTAAATTATCAACAATTAATGCCTGAAAGGTGTCCTGGAAATGTGTCCACGTCTCATATTGTCCATGAAATGTAGGGAGGTTAATGACGGGCAATCGTACCTCCAAGGAAGCCTGCTGTGATTTACCGCACGAATGCTTAGATAATTGATCGTTATTCTGCTCTGAAGTTATGCTCCGATCTATAAATGTAGTCATTTTGGTTTCTAAATCATAATAGTTTTCTTCGAACTGTTCCCTATCCTGTTCATGGGTTTCACTATTTTCGTCGTCATTAATTTCAAGCTTGCATTGGACATGCTTATATTCTTCCCAGAGTGAAGGCAATTGCTTCAGCCTGCTACGTAATGTATTAATATCGGAGCCTGCCACAAACTTGTCTGCATATTTACTGATACGTGTCAGTGATCCTTTAATGACCGCTCGTTGTTTCACCAACAGGTTTTTCTCACTAGACTCCATGATAAGTTAGGAAATGGAAAGAAATACAAGGATTGACTGACCTCGGTATACTGCTATGATGTGCAATTATCCTATAATCCTTTGTGTCCTCCCCATCGTGTACAGCATGCCGCCGAGATGATGTTGCACGTGCTCCAACATTCTCGCTACAGGTTGTCCGCACTCGGAAAGTATACTCAAATGCACCGGAGGACCACGTAATATTTTAGCATTACGACACTTTCACAAATCCGGCCCGGTCTGACCATGTTCCTTTCTCTCCCGGAACGATTCCTGTTACCATGAGGTAGCCAGGAGATGCTCGCTGGTTATGGTGTTCGGTTTAGCAGAATTCAAAAATAATACGTTACACACACATATATATATTTAAACTATATATTTACAAATATTACACAACTAAATACACTGGCTGTAGCCGTGATGGCCACGATTTAGTTCGTTCCCTTTCAAGCCACGCCATGCTTGTTCAGATGTAAGACAGCCATATGCTGCATGCTGCCGGGAAGCCTCGAGTCACATGAACACGCGGCCGGCCGGCTAAACCACGAGACAGAGCGTCAAGGAAGTGCTGCCGAGAGCAACGCAGCGGAGCACTGAGTAACTACCAACACCGTAGTTAAAATTGGCAATGTGGGTAGATTATTAGCTTGGGATTGATCATGACGATGAAGTAAAGTGTGGTGCGGGTTTTCACAATGATAACAAAGTCTTGAAGACTTACAATTAGAAGCAGAATGCTTAGGTGCTAAGCAGTTAAAGCAATGTTTATTCTGGGAAACTAATTTTCTCCTGTCATCGACTGACAGTTCTTTGAAAGATTTGCATAGATATAAAGCGTGGGAATCTTTGCAAAGTATGCACTTTAATGGTTCATTTAAATTTTACGGGGTTTGCTCTGAGTGTTTAAAGCGAGAGAACTGGCAAGACGGCGTTCACTGGACCTAGTTGTATAACCAGTGGCGTTTGACTTTAGTTTAGACGAACTGGACCCAGGTTTTTGGGTAATAGACGCTAAGCGTTCGCTTTTAGATTTAAGAGACAATGATTCAAATTTAGAACTAGGAGATGAGGGTTCACTTTGGTTGGCTAAAGCAGTTAAGAGTTGGCATCTAGCATTTATGAAGTTGACTAAATGCTCTTATAAGTAATTATCGTCTTTGAAAAGTTCCATTTCCCAAGCTTTGAGGGTAGCAACATCGACTTTGGAAACCACTAAATGTATTAGGAAAGTGTCCCAATGATCAGTGGGTTGGTCTAATTGGGATAGTGCTTTAACGTGAAGTTGTGTTGTATCGATGAGGGTACGCACACTAGTGACGTCATTGTACTGTGATGCAGGCAAATTGAATAAAGCTTTCATGTGGCGTTGAATACGTAGCCGTAAATTAACGTATCTTTCCTTCAACAAGTTAAAAGCAATGGGGTAGTTTTCGACAATTAATGGGAGTGCTTCAACTAACTGCAGGGCTTGACATTGTAGAATAGATCGTAAGTAATGAAACTTGTAAATGATTTGAATATCTTCATTTTCATGAACTAGAGAACAAAATAGTTCGTAAAAAGAATCCCAAGTAGATTCGTCTCCTGAGAAGTGGGGTAAATTAATCTTAGGTAGAATTGGTTTGGGCTTGTGAGTGCCCTCACGAGAAGAGGTTTGTTGTTCGTGAAGGGAACCAAGAACGGAACCATCCCTTTTCTGCTCTTCCTCAAGTTGGCGAATTATTTTAAAGGCGGAGGCTATACCGTCGTGATATTGATTTTCTACCTCTACTCGATCATCAGTTTGATTGAGCATGCAGGTTTCGATTTCGGTTTTGATAGTACAATAGTTTTCATAAGAACGTTAATAGTCCTTTACGCGATGTTTTAACAAATCTAATTGCGCTTCTGAGGGATCTAATTCCTTGTTATATTTTCGGAATCGGGTAAGTTGCCCTTTATAAGAAGCTTGTTTGGAAGTAAGTTTTTCATCCTTGCCATCCTTATCTTTATCTGGAGGAGCCATGACGGAATAGGTAAATTCAAGTATAACTTACGTGACTGTGGAACCTTGGAAATACTGTCAGGCTGGCAGCAGCAAACAAGTTGAAAGAAAGGGACACACCAAAGGAGAGAGGAGCGGCCTCTTTCTCCTTCACAGGCTTTGCACGGTGAAGCTATAGCTGAAAAATTCAAAGTAGATATTAATGATTTGCAAAATATTGTCAAATAAACCTTGACAAATAAAGCCTGATAAGTAAAATGTCATGAATGGACTCTCCCGGGTTTCTGGGACCAAATTTTGGGTAGATTATTAGCTTGGGAATAACCTAACCCCCAAGGGAAGATGATGAAGAAAAAGAAGTGGGTTTCGGACTGGAAAAAAGGGATGGAGAAATAGGAAGAGAGTCTGACATAAGTTATAACTTTAACTTTAAGTACACTCAAAGGCAGCTGCCACTGTAAATCCGCTTTCCGATACCTTAAGTGGGTAGGGACCAGGGCGAAGCTAACAGGAAACGCAGCTGGTACTTGGGCTATACGCAAGAAAGCTGCTATAGCGTAATCCCTCTCAAGCATAAATTTACCTACTATGGGGAAGGGTGGTGGTCTGGCAAGACAAAGAGTAACAGATTTACTGTGTATCCGTTCAAAGGAGTTTGTTTTTAAACAAGTATTTTGAAGAATGCAAATAATTTGAATCAGCCGTGATATTTTACTTCTTGAAATTGTAGAATTTTTCAAGAGCGACCGAATGTTTTCAAGAAGGATAGGGATAAAGCAATTATACCCTTGGGAATAATTTTGGTAAGAGCACCAATAGTCGCACTTAGGAATGACTAAGCTTTTACACAGCAAAGCACCGACTAAAAGTTACACAATGAGACACACTTAAATTTTGAAAAACCAACCATAAGTTGTAGAGAGAATCTCAACATGCAGGAAGCCTGCGTAGCGAGCTATGTTTGCTTACTGGCCAGTTAGAATTAGCTATCACATCTAAGAGAGACTTTAATAAGTTAATAACTAAGAGTTCTTGCTGAAATACAACAAGTAGTGCAAACCTTATCAATGGATTTATTTTTATTGAAGAGGGCATAAACCTAGGAAGAGTCAGGGAAGACAGGATCTTGCCGAACCGTTATTTTAGAGAAATGATAAAGCCAAGAAATAAATCTTGATTTATTTAAGAATGCAAAAAGGAGTAATCCATTTAACAAATATATAATTTTAATTTTGTTAACAATTGGGGTCGCAGACCTCCTAAAATCATCTAAAGCTTGCACCAGGCAATTGACAATTTTTTGGTTGAAAAACTTTTATATGCGTTAAAATCTTCTTAAGATTTTGAAATGTTGTTGAGATTGACGAATGGGAAATTTAAAGATAATTAACGTAATTAAAGTTAAACAATAAATCAAGTACAAAATGAGTACTTTAAGGATTTCCACATGGATATCTTAGAAATATAAACAAATAACAACTTCGAAAGTAACAACAACAAAAACAGAGAAAGGGAAAATAGAAGTTTCTAATACTTCTTGTAATGACAGAGAATTAAGCTTTGAGGTTATACAAATAGGGCAGGTCACTTATTGTGAAACCTGAAGAGCAAATTTAAAAGGAAGTTTCTAGAACTTCTATGTTTAAACAGGATCACGAGGAAAAAATGGGGCAAGTTACCCTTTCGTGAAACCTGGATTAAAGAGATTAATGAAAGCTTTGGTAGACAAGAACTAATTCTTGTGCAAGCAAGAAAAGAAATAGATTAATACGCAGTTTCAAACTGCTGATATTTATGCAGAATGACTTAATGATACGTGGAGAAAATTGGGAGGGCGCCTATGGTTTGGCGAGGCCTCATAGCAAAATACATAAATCTAAAGATTAACCTAATTTGTTAGTAAAGAGGTGTAGAGGCAGAGGAAATAGGAACTTTGTAGGGACAATTTTTGGCCTATTTTATTTATTTCGAACGAGCGTGACGCGGATGAGATATCGAACGAGCACTGATCCACTATAGTCTTTTGACGTGGCTGAAAAGTTCACTATTGTAGCACAGAAAGTTTATAGCCAGGAAAGTTATTGCGATGGTGAAAAATAATTAGTCGCACTAGATTTGCGAGAGTCTATTGAGCTGAAAAACTTGTAGGTTATAGTTGAATGCAGCATAGAAGTTCCAACGGAGGAAGAAAAATTAGGTATTGATTAGCAGTTCATAAGGAAGATCCCTTAGTTTGAAAAAGTATTCCCACATGTGATTGGAAAGTACTAGAAAGTTTAACTTGTAGATGAATTGTTTGGCATGTGGTGTATTCTTTGGAATGCACGGTAAGATAGAGTAAACTTTTGCCTCTCTTTGCTTTAGTTCATCCCTTCCTTTTTTCGCAAACACCAACAGTGATCTCCTGATTTCTCTTTGTTGGTATATGTTTCTTACACTACCTTAAGTCCGTTCTAGATATATATCTTCCATGACACACCTAGCGTCATCTAGCAGCGAATCTCTGAAGTTCCTCAATTCTTCCCTGTACAAGAGGACTTCCTTATCAATCTAGCCTCCAGATCTCGTCGCTATCGCCAGCTATCATCTCCGTGATCAAGAGATCTTCGTCTACTTTTTCACCCTCCAGGCTGCGCTAGTGACGCCTGCTATCAACCCTTTGAAGACCATTTCATCAAGAGAATTTAATATTTCAATGTTGGCTTATCTTATATGTATTCCTTTTGTCTCCTACCCCCACTCTTTTTCCCTTCCCTGGTCCCTCGGCGCTCCGTTGAGCGAGTCTCACTTGTACTTCGCAAGTCAAACCAGTCAGTTGGAGCTTAACTAAAGCTCGCCTCCTCTACTCAAGAGGCAAACTTTTAAATTCGACGCCATGTTCGAGTTTTAGAATCAACCGTCAACAGCAACATCACCTTCTTCATGAAGCAAAGATAAGTACCGACTTCATGTTTTAACCACTTTCTCATCGCTTGTAAAAGGCTAAATGCTTTTATTTGGATTTTATAGACAGTGAAAGTTGCTATGTGATAAAATAACTGCTTTCAAGAGATCTTCGTGATCAAACTCAAACTATCAAGTCTAACTTTCAAAATGAAAGATTTTCTGAGATGCTATCTCACATCGATGGATATTTCTAAAATACCCACTGTCTATATAATCTTTTTTCCGCCGAGGGAGTCTCTACCCAATTTAAACAACTCATCATTGCTCTGAAACCTTCCAGAACCTACACTCTATCTACCAGTTATACTGTCATGTATTTTCCACTTCATATGGGAATACTTTTTCAAACTAAGGAATCTTCCTTATGAACTGCTAATCAATATCTAATTTTTCTTCCTCCGTTGGGATTTTTCTGGTGCATTCAACTATAACCTACAAGTTTTTCAAGCAATAGACTCTCGCGAATCTAGTGTAACCAGTTATTTTCCACCATTGCAATAACTTTCTTTGCCATCAACTTTTTGTGCTACTACAGTGAACTTTTCAACTATATCAACAGACTATAGTGAAAACAGTGCCTGGTCAACTTTTCATCCGCCTCGCGCTCGTCCGAGTACAATAAACACGGCCATGAACACTTTTCCACAATCCCATTTGATCTTTCCCAAACCCTTTACTAACAAACTAAAATAATAGAATTGTTACTTCAGGTCTTTTTTCAATGCAGTGTCACTCTCAATAAGTGCCCTCCCTTACTTGCTCCACGTATAACGAATTAGTGTCTTTATAACTTCGTGTCTAGTACACGCCTTAAATTATATTGTTTCACCCTTCTAATGAGGGAAACCAATTCTTTCTACTCAAAAGTGAGTTATCTCTAGGTTTCACGAAACGGAAATTTGCCCCATTTTTCTCGTGATCCCTACCCACATAGGAGTTCTAGAAACTTCTTTACAATTTTTCTCTTCAGGTTTCACAATAAGTGACCTGCCCTATTTGTATAATCTACAAAAGTATTTCTGTATCAATACAAAAAGTTATATAAACTTCTATTTAATTTCTTGCTGTTTATTTTGTTGTTACTTTCGAAGTTGTTATTTGTTCATATTTCTAAGATACCTATCTAGAAATCCTTTAAGTACACATATTGTACTTGATTTATTGGTTAACTTTAATTACGTCAATTATATTTCAATTTCCAATTTGTTAATCTTAACAACATTTCAAAATCTTACGAAGATTTTAAAGCATATAAAAGGTTTAAAACCAAAACCCGCTCATGTTGCACTAAATTGCTGAGTGCGCATCAAATTTGGAAGAAACTTAATAGGGCCTACTCTGAAAAATTCATCTGACTGGTTCAATCTAGTTTGCCAGAATATCGCTCCTATTTCAGTTAGTATGGTACACTTGACCTTTACAAACTGCTGTGAATTATATACTTTGACTTAATTGACCTAATGGTTTACTTCTGACATGATTCAACCCCCTCCCTTGCCCTTAATGGACATAGATTATCTGACTGTTATTCAATAATTGGGAAATATATTGTTGTGAACATTCATCCTGACTATTTATTTTATTCTCGATTGAATCGCCCTGTACGACTAGTCTCATGTCAAGCCTGGTATATCCCTTGATGCCATGGTTATCAGTAGAAGTGCTTGCACTATGGTGCAACTGCTTTATGCCTGGCTTGTGCGTTCTCCGTTTTCTCTGCCTTGGTGCATAAAATATTGGTTTATAAAAGGGAGTGGTGGTGTATTCTTTGAATACACGGTACCTGAGATATAATTTTATTGCTCTTTGCACGTTCATTTCTTCCTTCCTCTTTGTCAAACACCAACAGTGATCATCTGTTTTCTCCTTGTTGGGCATATCTCTTATGTCTTCATAAGTCTGTTCTAGATATATAACTTCTGTGACCCACCTAGCGTCACCTCGCAGCGAATCTCTGAAGCTCCTCAACTCTTCCCGGTGCTAGAGGACTTACTTATCCAGTTGGCCACCAGATCATGTTACCATCGCCAGCTATTTTCTCCTTGAGCAAGAGGACTACGTCTACTTCTTTACTCACCATGCTGCGCTAGTATCATCTGTTATCAACTCTTAGAAGATCAGCTCAGCAAGAGATTAACTTTTTGTATTTAAGTTGGCAATGTTTATATGTTCTCCTTTTGTCTCCTACCCCCCTCTCTTTCCCCTTTTCTTGGACCCTCCGTGCTCCGTTGAGCAGCTCTCACTTCTCAGTCTGCAGTTGACTCGGTCAGTCAAAGCTCCGCTCGAGCTAGCCTCCTCAAAACAAGAGGCACACACTCTTCTACGCCATGTTGGCTAGGTAGTAACCAACGGAAACTTCGACTTCAACATGAAATCAAGATAAGTACCATTTTAAAAGTTTTAACCTCATCTTCATGGTTTTAACTTCCAAGTGCTTTTAATGATATTTTATAGACAGTGTGAAATTATATACTTTGGGGCAAAATCATTCTTCGAGGGATTTGCTATGTTGAGCTTTTGTCTGTCTAAGCCAAACTCAATAGAAAGTAGCTTTTCCTACGCTAACTAAATGAGAAATCTTCTCACCACGTGGGATATTATCTAAATACCCGCTGTCTATAATTATAAAGCTAGTTCCTCCGTTGGATTTTTCTCAACCCCATTTTTCTGCTAAGATCGTTCTGGAACCTTCCAGATCTTGTACTTTATCTGCAAGTCCTGCCGTCATGTATTTCTCACTTACTTGTGAGAATGCTATTTAAAATTGAAGAATCTCACTTCTAAATTACTACAATAGTGAATTTTCGTCCACCGCTGGAATTTTCTATGGCATTTAATTGTAATTTACAACTTTCTCAAGAAATAGACTCTCGCCCACCTAGTGAAACCAGATATTTTCATCATTGCAATAACTTTTTTGTCATAAACTCTCGTGTTTATACAGTGAACTTCTCATATATTTCAACGAACTATAGTGAAAACCAGTGCTTGCTCAACTTTTCTGCCGCGTCGCGATCGTCCGTTTATATTCAAACAAGGCCATGAACATTTTTCCTAAATCCTTATTTCTCTTCCCTAAACCTCTTACTAACAATCCATAATAAATTCTTTAAATTTAGGTCTGTTTCAACGAGGTGTCAATCTATAGATGTGCCCTCCCATTTTTTATCATGTGTAATTAATTAATCTCTGTATAATTGCGTGTCCAGCACACGTTTCAAACTTACATTGTTTCTCCCTTCAAATTAGGGAAAACAATTCTTTCAACTCTTGAGCGAGTTATTTTTGGGTCTCACGAAATGTAAACTGCCCCATTTGGCTCGTGATTTCTAATTAAACATAGGAAGTCTAGAACCTTCTTTTTGATTACCTCTTCAGGTTTCACAGTAAATGACCTGCCTTCTTTTGTATAATTCTCATAAAGTAATTCTGTTTAAATATAAGAAGTTGTAGTAACTTCTATTTTATGCTTTATGTTTTCCCTGTTGTTATTTTCGAATTTGTTATTCTCTCTAGAATGTTCTTTCAGAAATTTCTTATAGTACACTCCTTGTACTCAATTTAATATTTAAACTTTAATCATTTCATTGCCCTTTTAAAATCTTGTCAAGGTTTTAGTACTAGGTTTGAAACCTTAAGAATTGTTATTTGCCTGGAGCAATTTCTTAATGTTGAGAGGTCTGCGACCCTATTTGTTAAAAAGTTCAAATGAACTATGTTTGTCAAAATCATATTGCATGTTTGTTAATTTTCTCAAACTTCTTCTAATTGTAAAATAAATGAAGCGTATCTTTTCGCTTTTTCATTTGCGAATACAAAGTTTAGGCAAAATCCTGTCTTCCTTGACTCTCCTCTCTCAATGACATTAAAATCATTAATAGGGCTTTCACCATTTGTTGCATTTGAGCAAGAACTCTCAATTTTCACCTCACTAAAGTTCTTTTTAGCTTTAATAGCTAATTCTAATTGGCCAGTAAGGCAAGTAAAGCTCGCTAAGCCAGCTCCCTGCTTGTGGAGACCTTCTCCGAAAACTTATGGTCAGTTTTCTAAAAGATAAGTGTTTCTTTGTGTCTAAACTTTTAGCCGGCTCCTCGCTGAGTAAAAGCTTAGCCATTTTCCAATGCAAGCATAGGTTCCTTCAACAAGATTACTCCATAAGGCATAATCCTTTATCATTTTCCTTCTTAGAGACACTTGGTCGCCCTTACAGGAACTCCATAATTTTGGAAATTGAAAATACCAAACCTGAGTTAAATCATTGGCATTCTTCGAATTATTTTGAAAAACCCAATTTCTTTGAGAAGACATACAGTAAATTTGTTCCTCTCAATCTTGCCAGACCATCACCCTTCCCCATAGTACTTTCATACATGCTTGGGAGGAAATATACTAAAGCCTCTCTCTTGCAAACCGCCCAAGTCCTAGCTGCGGTTCCCGTCAGCTTCGACCAAGCTCGCACCCACTTTAGGTATCCGAGCACGGATTTTCGGTGGCAACTACCTTTAAGTGTGTTTAAAGCTAAACTTACTAATTTTGTGGGACTCTCCTCCTATTTTTCTATCCTTCTTTTTCAATCCCAAATCTACTTCCTTCTCTCAATCATCTTCCCTTGGTGGGTGGGTTATTCCTCATCCTATAATCTACCCAAAAATTTGTGCCCAGAAACCCGGGAGAGCCCATTTTTTCTTTTCTCTTTTTAGAATAGTGTCATTTGACAATACTTTGCATATTTCTAATATCTGTGTTGAATATTTCAGCTATAACCACATCGTGCAAAGCCTGTGAACGGGAAAGAGGCCGCTCCTGTCTCCTATGGTGTGTCCCATTCTTTCTACTCATTCGCTGCTGCCAGCTTGACAGCATTTCCAAGGTTCCACAGTTTCGTGAGTTACATTTTCATTTACCTTCTTTAATATGGCTCCCACTGATAAGGATAAAGATGAAAAACTTACTTCTAAACGAGCATCCTATAAAGGGCAAATTACCCGATTCAGAAGGTACATAAAAGAATCGATCCCTCAGACGCGCAATTAGATTTGTTGAAACATCGTGTAAAGGATTTTGAACGTTCTTATGAAAACTACTGTAACATTCAAACTGAAATAGAAACTTGTATGCTCAATCAAACAGAAGATCGTGTCGAAGTAGAAAACTTATATTACGAAGGCATAGGTTCTGCTTTCAAAATAATACGCCAACTCGAAGAGGAGCAGAAAAAGGACGCTTCTGTTCTTGGTTCCCTTCACGAACCCCAAACTTCTTTCCGTGAGGGCACTCACAAGCCCAAACCTACTTTACCAAAAATTGATTTACCCCATTTCTCTGGAGATGAATCCACTTGGGATTCTTTTTATGAATTATTTTGCTCCCTTGTTCATGACAATGAAGACATTCAAGTCATTTACAAGTTTCATTACTTGAGATCTATCCTTCGAGGTCAAGCTTTACAGTTAGTTGAAGCACTTCCTCTGCGTGCCGAAACTACCCCATTGCCTCTAACTTATTAAAAGAAAGATATGGAAATTTACGTTTACGTATTCAACGCCATGTTAAGGCTCTATTTAACCTACCTACGTCACAGCACAATGACGTCACTAGTTTGCGTACTTTAATTGACACTACCCAACTCCACGTTAAAGCTTTGTCCCAATTAGATCAACCTACTGAACATTGGGATACTTTCCTAATACATTTAGTAGTCTCTAAAGTTGATGCTGCTACCCTCAAAGCTTGGGAAATTGAACTTTCTAAAGAAGACGACTACTCTTACGAGCATTTAGTCACTTTCATAAACGCTAGATGCCAACTTTTAACCGCTCTAGCTAATCAAAGTGAACCTTCATCTCCTAGTTCCAAATTCGAATTAATGTCCATCAAATCCAAAAGTGAACGCTCAGCGTCCAATACCCAAAAACCCGGGTCCAGCTCATCCAAATTCAAATCAAACTCCACTGGTTACCCAACTAGGTCTAGTGAACGTCGTGTTGCTAGCTCTATTGTTTTAAACACGCAAAGCGAACCTCGCAAAAGTTTAAACGAACCTGTAAAGTGCATACTTTGTAAAGATCCCCATGCCCTATACCTCTGCAAATCCTTTAAAGAAATGTCAGTCGATGACAGACGAAAATTAGTCGCTCAAAACAAACATTGTTTCAACTGCCTAGCACCCACGCATTCTGCTTCTAACTGTAAGTCCACAAGACTTTGCTACCATTGTGAAAAGGCTCATCATACTCTGCTATATCGTCATGATCAAGCAAGGTCATCGACAGCATCTACTTCGCCGAAAAATGATAGTGCTAACAATTCTAATGCTTCATCTTATATTCAAAATGCTAAGTCCATTCGCAGTGCGCAAGTATTGTTGTCTACTGTCCAAATTGAAGTTCAGGAAAACTTTGGCAACTGGGTCCGTGCACGCGGTCTTCTAGACTCAGCGGCAACTCATGATTTTCTGTCTAATTCCTTGATTAGAAAACTAGGCCTACCTGTAAACCCCACTTCTATCAACGTGTCGGGCATCAACAGCTCAAAATCGCAAGCTTTACAATTCTCAAAGCTAACTATAAGAGATACTTGTCATAGAAACAACTTTCTTAAACTTAATTGTCTAATTCTTAATAGCATTGGAGAAGACACTCCAAGTCACTCTGTGGATATTTCAGGGTTAAACATTCCCTCGCATTTAAGGTTAGCCGATCCTTTGTTTAACATACAAAACCCCATTGACATACTCTTTAGTGCCAATGTCTTTTGGAATTGCCTTCGGAAACAGGTTCGCAAGTTGTCCTCTAACGTGGTCGCCAGAGACACTAATTTTGGATGGATCGTCACAGGGCAACTTCCCCATTATTCTCCCCAACCTGCATCGCAATGTTACTTCTCCAATACTGACCTGGAACAGTTCTGGAGACTTGAAACTATTGATTCTCCTAATGTAACCTCTTCAGAAAATGAATTCTGTGAGCAACTTTTTTTAAATACCACCACTCGTTCTTCTGATGGCCGGTTCGTTGTTCAAATACCAAGATTACATAATCCTCCTAAACTTATCAATTCTCAGCCTAAAGCTCGAAAAGCTCTCTTTGCTATCGAGAGCAAATTCAAGAAGGAACCTCTTGTTAAACAACAGTACACTGATTTCATGGATGAGTATGAAAGCTTAGATCATATGGAAGTTGTTAACAAATCTAATGATGAATTGCAGCCCCCAATTGAAACGGTTTATTTAAATCATCATCCCGTGTGGAAAAACCCTCTTGTAAAAGATAAAATTCGAGTTGTTTTCAATGGTTCATCACCCGACGTTAATGGCAACAGCCTTAACGACACTCTTTATTCTGGTCCTGCTATTCAATCAGATTTATCTGCTATAATCTTAAACTTTCGATTATTTCCCATAGCTGTCATAGCCGACATAAAACAGATGTACCGTCAAGTGTTAATTCAACCAGAACAACGAGATCTTCAAAGAATCTTGCGGCGTGATGAAACCAGTAAGCCCATTAAGGTATTTCGCTTGAAAACGGTTACTTTTGGCTTAAAACCCTCTGCTTTCCTTGCTATCCGATCCCTACACTTGCTAGCTTCTCAAGATGGTCATTTATTTGACCCCAAAGCCTCTGAAGCACTAACTACTTCATTCTGTGTTGACGATTATTTGCAATCCTTCCCCTCTTTGGAGGAAGCTTCTTTTGTATCTTTAGAACTTCAGGCATTACTAAGGAATGGAGGTTTCCCACTCCATAAGTGGAACTCCAACTCCCCTGAGTTTCTCGCTCAGTTTCCCACCGAAGACGTAGATCCTTCTTCTGTCGAAATTTGTGGTAACTCCAAATCTATAAAAACTCTAGGAGTTCACTGGTGCACTAGCACTGACACTCTTATCTATAAAGTTTCGCTCGCAGAAGAGCTTCCTAATACAAAAAGACAAATTCTCTCTGAAATTGCAAAAATTTTTGATCCACTTCAATTCCTTGCCCCAGTTATCGTTATAGCCAAACTCTTCATGCAAGAGCTGTGGTCGCTTAAATGTGAATGGGATGACACTGTCCCTCTTTCTTTTCTTAATCGTTGGCTCTCGTTTCGGAGCAATTTGCTGGATCTTTCCCTTATTGAAATTCCCAGGAATTTAATCAGCTCTCATTCTAATGCATTTTTTTTCCTTCATGTGTTCGCGGACAGTTCCGAAAAAGCTTATGGTTGCTGTGCATATTTAGTTTATTACGATTCACTCTATGGATCTCTAGTTTCCAACCTTGTTTGTGCCAAATCGAAGGTCGCTCCTCTTAAAACTATCACTTTGCCTAGGCTCGAACTGTGCGCTGCACTCATGGCTACAGAACTTGTTAAGAAATTACGGGAAGTATTAAAGGTCGAATTCTCGCAAATCTATCTCTGGAGCGATTCCATGATCGCCCTTTCTTGGATCGCCAAGAACCCCTCTCACTGGCAAACTTTCGTTGCAAACAGGGTTTCCAAAATTCAAACTCTTTCTTCTGGATGTCAATGGAGGCATGTTCCCAGTGCGGATAATCCAGCTGATATTATCTCTCGTGGTTGTTTCCCCTCTCAATTGGCAGCTTCCCAATTGTACTGGCATGGGCCCTCGTGGCTAATCGAAGAATCTTCCTCATGGCCTTCTAAACCCCCAACTACAAACTCCAACTTGCCTGACGCTAAAGTACCTCTACCCATTGCTTCTTGTCTTGTTTCCAACGCTTCTCATCCTTTGTTGTCCCGCTATTCTTCTTTTCACAAATTACTACGAATTGTCGCCTATCTCCTTAGATGGAAATATCTTGTGGTTGACCAACCTCTTCTCCCTAAACCACACCTTACCAATCATGAATTGAATCTCGCTACCGTTAAGGTTTTACAACTGACACAGCAAGAAGCCTTTTCTTCTGAGTTGTCATTGCTTTCTTCTAAAAGAGATCTTCCCAAATCCAGCCGTCTCCGTGCTTTAGCCCCGTTTCTTGATGACCATGGGTTACTCAGGGTAGGTGGAAGGCTCTCGCAATCTTTACTCTCTGAGGACAAAAAGCATCCCGTTATTTTGCCTTCCAAACATCACGTAACTTCCTTAATTATACGTGACTTTCATTACCGTAATCTTCATGTTGGTACACGTACTCTGCTTTGCCTCTTAAGGGAAAAGTACTGGATTATAAATGGAATTCATGAAAATTCTTCTGTAATTCATAAGTGCATTCCTTGTTTCAAAGCGAAACCTAAAATCAATACTCAATTAATGAGCGATCTGCCCTCTTTTCGTTCTTCTCCTATACGCCCATTTGCTTTAACTGGCGTGGACTATATGGGGCCGTTCCAATATCAACGAAACTCTCCTGAAGCTAAACGCAAATTGTTTGGTAAGCTTTATGTTTCTCTCTTTGTTTGCATGGTTACCGGCGCAATCCACTTGGAACTAGTAACGAATGCTTCTACTTCTTATTTTTTATCAGCTGTCTCTCGTTTCACCGCTAGGCGTGGTGTTCCTTCTGAGATGTTCTCTGATAACGCTTCCACCTTTCAGGGCGCAGCTTCCCTGTAGAAGAAAGCTCTCACTTCCTCTCCTGCCATGGAACAAATCTCTACATTTTCTTATTCAAAAGGTTTCAAATGGCGCTTCAAACCTCCTTACGCTCCGCATCATGGTGGTAGGTGGGAATCTTGCGTAAAGCTCACTAAACGTCATTTAAGAAAGGTCTTAGGTAATCGAATTCTGACTTACGAAGAATTCAATTCTCTGTCTGTTCTGATTGAAGGTGTTGTTAACTCTCGCCCCTTAACTCCGCTTTCCAATGACCCTGATGACCTACTTCCACTCACCCCTGGTCACTTCCTTATCGGCACTTCTCTTTCTGCCCCTCCTCCTCTTCCCAATTCTTACAGGGATTTTAATTTACCTATTGTTTGGCGTAAACTTGAAGCCCTCCGTAATTCTTTTTGGAAGAGGTGGAACTTGGAATATTTAACTTCCTTACAACGGAGGCAGAAGTGGTTTCTTTCCAGTCCCGACATTAAAGTGGGGGACTTGGTCTTGGTTAGGGATGTTTCTCCCCCTCTAGTCTGGACTTCCGGTAGAGTGACCAAGTGTTACCCTGGAAGAGATGGGAGAGTCAGGGTGGTCAGAGTCTTGACCATTAACGGTTCGATTACAAGACCTCTGTCTTTGATCGCTCCTCTTCCATTAAATGTGTAACTGTTTATTTGCTCTCTGTTGGTGTTTGCCCCCCCCCCCAGTATGGTGTATTCTTTGAATACACGGTACCTGAGATATAATTTTATTGCTCTTTGCACGTTCATTTCTTCCTTCCTCTTTGTCAAACACCAACAGTGATCATCTGTTTTCTCCTTGTTGGGCATATCTCTTATGTCTTCATAAGTCTGTTCTAGATATATAACTTCTGTGACCCACCTAGCGTCACCTCGCAGCGAATCTCTGAAGCTCCTCAACTCTTCCCGGTGCTAGAGGACTTACTTATCCAGTTGGCCACCAGATCCTGTTACCATCGCCAGCTATTTTCTCCTTGAGCAAGAGGACTACGTCTACTTCTTTACTCACCATGCTGCGCTAGTATCATCTGTTATCAACTCTTAGAAGATCAGCTCAGCAAGAGATTAATTTTTTGTATTTAAGTTGGCAATGTTTATATGTTCTCCTTTTGTCTCCTACCCCCCTCTCTTTCCCCTTTTCTTGGACACTCCGTGCTCCGTTGAGCAGCTCTCACTTCTCAGTCTGCAGTTGACTCGGTCAGTCAAAGCTCCGCTCGAGCTAGCCTCCTCAAAACAAGAGGCACACACTCTTCTACGCCATGTTGGCTAGGTAGTAACCAACGGAAACTTCGACTTCAACATGAAATCAAGATAAGTACCATTTTAAAAGTTTTAACCTCATCTTCATGGTTTTAACTTCCAAGTGCTTTTAATGATATTTTATAGACAGTGTGAAATTATATACTTTGGGGCAAAATCATTCTTCGAGGGATTTGCTATGTTGAGCTTTTGTCTGTCTAAGCCAAACTCAATAGAAAGTAGCTTTTCCTGCGCTAACTAAATGAGAAATCTTCTCACCACGTGGGATATTATCTAAATACCCGCTGTCTATAATTATAAAGCTAGTTCCTCCGTTGGATTTTTCTCAACCCCATTTTTCTGCTAAGATCGTTCTGGAACCTTCCAGATCTTGTACTTTATCTGCAAGTCCTGCCGTCATGTATTTCTCACTTACTTGTGAGAATGCTATTTAAAATTGAAGAATCTCACTTCTAAATTACTACAATAGTGAATTTTCGTCCACCGCTGGAATTTTCTATGGCATTTAATTGTAATTTACAACTTTCTCAAGAAATAGACTCTCGCCCACCTAGTGAAACCAGATATTTTCATCATTGCAATAACTTTTTTGTCATAAACTCTCGTGTTTATACAGTGAACTTCTCATATATTTCAACGAACTATAGTGAAAACCAGTGCTTGCTCAACTTTTCTGCCGCGTCGCGATCGTCCGTTTATATTCAAACAAGGCCATGAACATTTTTCCTAAATCCTTATTTCTCTTCCCTAAACCTCTTACTAACAATCCATAATAAATTCTTTAAATTTAGGTCTGTTTCAACGAGGTGTCAATCTATAGATGTGCCCTCCCATTTTTTATCATGTGTAATTAATTAATCTCTGTATAATTGCGTGTCCAGCACACGTTTCAAACTTACATTGTTTCTCCCTTCAAATTAGGGAAAACAATTCTTTCAACTCTTGAGCGAGTTATTTTTGGGTCTCACGAAATGTAAACTGCCCCATTTGGCTCGTGATTTCTAATTAAACATAGGAAGTCTAGAACCTTCTTTTTGATTACCTCTTCAGGTTTCACAGTAAATGACCTGCCTTCTTTTGTATAATTCTCATAAAGTAATTCTGTTTAAATATAAGAAGTTGTAGTAACTTCTATTTTATGCTTTATGTTTTCCCTGTTGTTATTTTCGAATTTGTTATTCTCTCTAGAATGTTCTTTCAGAAATTTCTTATAGTACACTCCTTGTACTCAATTTAATATTTAAACTTTAATCATTTCATTGCCCTTTTAAAATCTTGTCAAGGTTTTAGTACTAGGTTTGAAACCTTAAGAATTGTTATTTGCCTGGAGCAATTTCTTAATGTTGAGAGGTCTGCGACCCTATTTGTTAAAAAGTTCAAATGAACTATGTTTGTCAAAATCATATTGCATGTTTGTTAATTTTCTCAAACTTCTTCTAATTGTAAAATAAATGAAGCGTATCTTTTCGCTTTTTCATTTGCGAATACAAAGTTTAGGCAAAATCCTGTCTTCCTTGACTCTCCTCTCTCAATGACATTAAAATCATTAATAGGGCTTTCACCATTTGTTGCATTTGAGCAAGAACTCTTAATTTTCACCTCACTAAAGTTCTTTTTAGCTTTAATAGCTAATTCTAATTGGCCAGTAAGGCAAGTAAAGCTCGCTAAGCCAGCTCCCTGCTTGTGGAGACCTTCTCCGAAAACTTATGGTCAGTTTTCTAAAAGATAAGTGTTTCTTTGTGTCTAAACTTTTAGCCGGCTCCTCGCTGAGTAAAAGCTTAGCCATTTTCCAATGCAAGCATAGGTTCCTTCAACAAGATTACTCCATAAGGCATAATCCTTTATCATTTTCCTTCTTAGAGACACTTGGTCGCCCTTACAGGAACTCCATAATTTTGGAAATTGAAAATACCAAACCTGAGTCAAATCATTGGCATTCTTCGAATTATTTTGAAAAACCCAATTTCTTTGAGAAGACATACAGTAAATTTGTTCCTCTCAATCTTGCCAGACCATCACCCTTCCCCATAGTACTTTTATACATGCTTGGGAGGAAATATACTAAAGCCTCTCTCTTGCAAACCGCCCAAGTCCTAGCTGCGGTTCCCGTCAGCTTCGACCAAGCTCGCACCCACTTTAGGTATCCGAGCATGGATTTTCGGTGGCAACTACCTTTAAGTGTGTTTAAAGCTAAACTTACTAATTTTGTGGGACTCTCCTCCTATTTTTCTATCCTTCTTTTTCAATCCCAAATCTACTTCCTTCTCTCAATCATCTTCCCTTGGTGGGTGGGTTATTCCTCATCCTATAATCTACCCAAGTGGCCAGGCGATAAATTATCAAAAATCTTCCCCCGTATCCTGCACTCGATAGAATCCCTACCACACTGGATCACATGTAATCAACTGGATCCTAAACAGGCTCGTTACCTAGAGGATGCATAATTTAGCTTGTTATAATTGAGTATAAAACTTGGAATTCCTGTTTTTTATCCAACTACACACCTCAACGAAAGTTGTCAATTGTATACATTTGACTTCATTGACTGCATATAACAGCTCAAGTAATGTGCATGCTGTTATAGAGCGTAGTTGGAGATATGCCGTACCCTATTGTCCTAGGCTCCAACAATATGTGCAGCGGCTAGTATTCTTGTCTGTCGCCCCAGAAGTCTGGATTTGATTCCCTGCTCTGCCAAGGAATTTAATTCTGGCCTGCGGCTGTTACAGAGTACTGTGCCCATTATCTAGCGATACGCCATGGCAAGCTATTTGGCACCGATGAGTCACCATAGACATATATGAAATTTGAGGACAATGGGTGCACGATATGGACCTCGTGGTCGTCTTGGACGTATAATTGAGGTAATGCAACACTGCCCTCAATTTCCACGCGAGGCAAGGATAGAAGGAAATGAATAACATGTCAATTTAATCAGCAAACACTCCCACGACTTGTTGGGGGAAATAAAATCTAAATAATAATACACTTCTGTGCAGGAAAACATCCTAATGCCGACCTATCCTAGTCGGTTCGATGCTCCAATCTCTACTTAGTATAAAACAAAGTCCCTGATTCTTGGAAGTTACGTGTAATCTCGAGAACGACTGGATGGATTTTGATGCGCTTTTCACAATTCTGTAAAGGATATCTCGAGGAAGGTTTCTATAGAAAATTGATTTATTTATGATCAAAGGAAGCCAAGCCAGTGAAAATGTTGAAAAAATCTGGCGTCCGTGCGCTCTTCAAGCTTACGCTGGGCAAACCGTTAAAATATGTATATGCAATGAGTATAAGAATTGTTCAACATGAGATGTTCTACAAAAAATCCGCGACAGCATATATCTACCTATGATCTCCCACTACGTATGTGTTTACGTTTTCCTTTCTTCCAACAATCTCCATTCAATTACTACGGTAACTTCGGCGACAGTTTACGAGATAGCTAGGGGTGGGTATATCAACTCTGTTACAGCCTAGCTAGTGGGTGATCCTATCTCCCCAGATACAGCCAGCAGCAAACTGTCGAGTTGTATCGTGTTGAGGTAAGACTTCAGAGAAGAGTGGTTGTGTTTGGAGTTTCTCTGGAAGTGCAGCTCGCCTTTTCTGCATTTCGCCTGTGAACGTTTCGTTCCGCACAACACACAGTCAAGTTAAGATTGGACGGAAGGTATATGTGTGATTCATGCACCTCGCGATTCTTAAATTACGTCTGATAAGATTTCGTTGCACATGCTACCCCATGATAATATAATTAACAGTCCATTCAGCGATTTTAACCCATCATACCGATCCGGAAAAAGATATAGGTCATAGTTCATTAAAATCAAAAAATACGCTTATCGCGTAACAATGAAACTGAGCAACAAATGATTTCTCAATTGTCACAAGAGAGAGTAAGAAGGAATTCACAAAGACAAAGGGCGTCAACCCCAAAGTTCCTATGACACAGGGAGGAAAATAATGTTCATGGATTGTGGTCCGGTATCGTTTTGCAATTTACAGGATTTTGACAGTTACATAGATGAACTTGTAGTAGTGCCCTTTATCACGGTATAAAATGTCAGGGTGATATCGGTAATAGTTTCAGAGATATAGAATGTCCGTGAAATATTGGTGAGACGTATTAAAATTTTGAAGGACACGGTCGGGGGTCGACCGAAACAGTACTAAAACCTTACCGGGTTTAATTGAAATTGAGCCGTTTTGAAGTTGTTTTTTTTATCGTATGGCTTTTAATGCCGGGAGTGTCCGAGGACATGTTCGGCTCGCCAGTTTTGTAGCTGCTTCGAGACGGACACCCAATGGGTGAGCTACAAGTACCGTTGGGGAGGGAAGGAGGGAAGTTGGATTGTAAGGACGAGGAGTTGGAAGGTAGCGGCTGTGGCCTATAGATAGGGACCAACCCCGGCATTTGCCTGGAAGGAAGATGGGAAACCACAGAAGACCATCTTCAAGGTTGCCGGCGGGGGGATTCGAACCTCCTCGCCTCCCGGATGTGAGCGACTGCCATCAGTCATGCCGTAACCACCACGGCTAACTCACCCGGTCGTTTTGAAGTTAATAGGGGGGGGGGGAACACATGGACTTACACACACACGTACAAAAATAGGGGGAACACATGGACTTACACACACACGTACAAAAGGTGATCTGATAGGCCTATTTTTTTCATAAACTAAAAATAGGCCAAAAATTGCTCAATCTAAACATCAATCAGATTCTGGAGAAGAAGCGCCCGACCTAAAGTCTGTGTAAACAGGTAAATGCAACACATCTGCATTGAAAATCATGGTCTGTTCTTCTCCTACGAACTTCCTTCCGGCGAAGTGTAATCTCCTCGGGATGAATTGCGTGACGTGTTTCCAGATATAAAAAACAATTCATAACTACACTGACTATATGAACTGTTCCCAATGCTATTTCTACTACAATAATGCATGTCCCATAGTGAACCAAGAAGTATCACCAACTTCCCAAGTTGTTTACTCCAACATATTCCGGCCGGCTGGTTCGACACTGCTTCCATTTCCAGTACCATCATCGTGGATTATGATTCCTCGTCAGCGTCGTCCATGGCCTTCTATCAACAGCTGAGCAAAACAGATCCCCTCTGTTGGTTGCCAGGGTTATATTCATGTGATTACTGTTGCTAAGTTCATCCTGCCATCCGCCAATCCACGTTCATTTTACTCTTGCATTGTAAAGCACGTGTTACCAGGTGTTGAAATAATCACTCGTTGTAGAACTGTGGATACCGTTGTGTGTTGATAATAAGCATTTCACCGGAGTGACTAGTTATTGCTTATGAAGAAAATCCTTAATGTAGAACTTATAATTCTCAATATATCGAATTTGTTGTTATGCACACTTAAATCGTTGTAACGATGATTAAATTCAAATAGTTGGTAAACTAGAATTATTTGCTTTTCAACTCGTAGACTGTGCTTCTCAGAAGATATTATGCTTTCACGAAGTTTTTGAATGAATATAACTGTGTCTACGTTTTGCACCTCGGGTAACATTGGTGTATTTTTGGAAATACACGGAAAGAAAGAATTAGCTTTTGCTGTTCTTCATTACTTTATATCAGTCCATTTATTTATATTTCATTCCCGCACACACCAACATCGAACTGTTACCTCCTGTTTGCCCCGTGCATTTGTTCATTTTTTCTGTCAGTTTTTTTACAGAAACGCATATTCCGTTGAACCAGCCTGACAGAGTCCCATCGCTGCCTTTCGAACCTCCATCGCTTCAAGCCATGAAGACTTCTACATTAATCCGCAGGGCGTCGTGTCCTTCACCAACCAACTACTCCGTGAAGACACCGCTCCAAGAAGAATTTTGTTTTTGTAAAGTTTTTCATGTTTATGTATAACCTGTTTGTTTCCTCCCCTTACTCGCCCGCTTCCCCCTCTTCTTGCCTCCTCCTACTGCTCGCTTCTCCGCGCGCGCTGCTCGCTCGCTCGTTCACTTCTTCTCGACTTGTCTCCGTGCCGTGAGCAACCGCTCACCATCTCAAGTGCACTCAACTTCTTGTTGGACATGCCGTCTAGGCTAGTGTATTTTCGCTGCGTCTAGCAGCCCTCACGTGTACGTCGGAAGTCAAACCAGTCAGTTGGAGCTTAATTAAAGCTCGCCTCCTCAACTCAAGAGGCGAACTTTTAAATTCGACGCCATGTTCGAGTTTTAGAACCAACCGTCAACAGCAACATCACCTTCTTCATGAAGCAAAGATAAGTACCGACTTCATGTTTTAACCACATTCTCATCGCTTTTAAAAGGCGTAATGCTTTTATTTGGATTTTATAGACAGTGAAAGTTGCTATGTGATAAAATAACTCCTTTCAAGAGATCTTCGTGATCAAACTCAAACTATCAAGTCTAACTTTCACAATGAAAGATTTTCTCAGATGCTATCTCATATCGAGGCATATTTCTAAAATACCCACTGTCTATATAATCTAGTTTTCCGCCGGGGGATTCTCTACCCAATTTAAACAACTCATCATTGATCTGGAACCTTCCAGAACCTACACTCTATCTACCAGTTATACTGTCATGTATTTTCCACTTCATATGGGAATACTTTTTCAAACTAAGGAATCTTCCTTATGAACTGCTACTCAATATATAATTTTCCTTCCTCCTTTGGGATTTTTCTGATGCATTCAACTATAACCTACAAGCTTCTCAAGCAATAGACTCTCGCAAATCTAGTGTAACTAGTTATTTTCCACCATTGCAATAACTTTCTATGCCATCAACGTTTTGTGCTACTACAGTGAACTCTTCAACTATATCAACGGACTATAGTGAAAATAGTGCCTGTTCTACTTTTTATCCGCGTCGCGCTCGTCCGAGTACAATAAATACGGCCATGAACACTTCTCCACAATCCCATTTGATCTTTCCCAAACCCTTTACTAACAAACTAAAATAATAAAATTGTTACTTTAGGTCTTTTTTCAATGAGGTGTCACTCTCAATAAGTGCCCTCCCTTACTTGCTCCACGTATAACGAATTAATGTCTGTAAAACTTCGTGTGTAGTACACGCCTTAAATTATATTGTTTCTCCCTTCTAATTAGGGAATACAATTCTTTCTACTCAAAAGTGAGTTATTTCTAGGTTTCACGAAAGGAAAATTGGCCCAATTTTTCTCGTGATCCCTACTTAAACATAGGAGTTCTAGAAACTTCCTTTCAATTTTTCTCTTCAGGTTTTACAATAAGAGACCTGCCATATTTGTATAATCTACCCAAGTATTTCTGTATGAATACACGAAGTTATAGAAACTTCTATTTCATTCTTCCTGTTTTTTGTTGTTGCTTTCGATGTTGTTATTTGTTCATATTTCTGGGATGCCTATCTGGAAATCCTTAAAGTACACATCTTGTACTTGATTTATTGGTTAACCTTAATTATGTCAATTATATTTAAATTTCCCATTGTTAATCTTAACAACATTTTCAAAATCTTACGAAGTTTTTAAAGCATATAAAAGGTTTAAAACCAAAAGAATTGTCAACTGCCTGGCGCAAGTTTTAGATGTTTTCGGAGGTCTGCGACCCCAATTGTTTATAAAAATCAAAATTATATATTTGCTACAAAAACTACTTCCTTTTACATTGTTAAATATATTAAGATTTGTTCTTTTGATTTGTCATTTCTCAATCATAACGGTTAGGCAAGATCCTGTCTTCCCTAACTCTTCCTAGGTTCATGCCCTCTTTAATAAAAATAAATCCATTGATAGGGTGTTCACCACTTGTTGCATTTGAGCATAAACTCTTAGTTATAACTTATGTCAAACACTCTTCCTATTTCTCCATCCCTTTTCTCCAGTCCGAAACCCACTTCTTTTTTCTTCATCGTCTTCCCTTGGGAGTTAGGTTATTCACAAGCTAATAATCTACCCAAAATTTCGTCCTAGAAACCCGGGAGAGTCCATTTCTCAGAGACTATTTATGAGAATCTATTCGTTATTTATTGCTCAAAGTCCATTTGACAATATTTTGCAAATCAGTAATATCTTCTTTGAATGTTTCAGCTATAACTTCGCAGTGCAAAGCTGGTGAAGGTGATAGAGGTCGTTCCTGTCTTCTTCAGCCTGTCTTACTTTCAACCTGTCTTCTTCTGCCAACCTGACAGCATTTTCAAAATCTCGCTACAGTTTCGTAAGTTACACTTCAATTTACCTATTTTCAACATGGCAACTGAAAAGGATGAAACTCTCATTGCCAGACGTTCTTCCTACTAAGGACATCTTGCCAGATTTAGAAATTTCAATAATAAAATAAATCCCACCGATTGTGATCTAGACGTCTTGACACAACGCCTTAAGTTGTACGAACGGTCCTACGATTACTATGATCAAATTCAAACCGACATTGAATCCGCTTTCCCAGAACTTCAATCGGATCGGGACGAGGTTGAACCCTTGTATTTTGAAGGGATCGCCAAGGCCCACCAACTGATCCGCAGTAACTCAGAACCGGACACTAGGGTCATCAGTCCGGCCCAGTTCGCACCCTCTTCAGTTCATATGGACAAACCGAAACCGTTACTTCCTAAGATAACTTTACCTCACTTCTCAGGCCAGGAAGGTGAATGGTATTCCTTTTACGAACTATTCTGTTCCCTTATACATGAAAACAATGCCATTCTCGAAATCCACAAGTTCTATTTCTTGCGTTCGTCCTTGGAATGCCAGGCCTTGGCTTTGGTTGAGTCACTGCCTTTAAGCGCAGATAACTACAACATCGCTTTTGATCTCCTTGAAGAGGGATATGGTAATGTACGTTTGTGTGTTGCTCGCCACATTCGCTGCCTGTTCAACTTGCCAGTCGTAAAACCCAATGACGTCACCTCTTTAAGAGACCTGTTAGACTCCATGCAATTGCACGTGAGAGCATTATACCAACTTAAGCAACCAGTTCAAACTTGGGAAACCGTCCTTATTCATCTAGCTACATCCAGATTCGACTTTTCAACATTAAAGGCTTGGGAAATCGAACTCACTCACAAGGAGGAATATTCTTTCGAACACCTCATCTCGTTTCTGAACAGCCGGTGCCAAGTCCTTACAGCACTCTCATTTCAGAGCGAAAGAGTCGAAACTAGTCCTCTGTGTGACATCCTGGATAAAAAACTTGTCTCTTCAAATGGACATCACTACCCATCTGTCGAGAAAATGCAAACTCGTTCTGCCTCTTTCAACTATCCAAGAGAACATATTAGGCCGCTCAACAAATCTTTAAAATGCACGCTCTGTAAACAGTTTCACACTTTGTATTCCTGAAAATCCTTTAAAGAATTGTCTGTTGAAGACAGAAGGAAGTTTGTCTCCAATAATAAATATTGCCATAACTGCCTGTCACCTAAGCATTCTGCTTATAATTGTACGTCTTCCAACCTCTGCTGTCACTGCAAAAGACCGCATCATTCTTTAGTGCACTTTCATGATCAATCGAGGTCACTAGTACTTTCTTCTTCAAACTCCATGCAGAGCAGCTCCGAACAAACTAATGCTTCTTCCTGCATTTCTAATGCCGAAACTTCTCACAGTGCGCAAGTCCTTTTGTCCACTGTACAATTCGAAATCCAAGATAAATTTGGAAATTGGTTTGGAACCCGTGGTCTTCTTGACTCCGCTTCAACTCACAACTTAGTTTCGCAATCGTTAATTAAAAAACTAGGTCTTTCTTCATCACCTACTTCCATCAATGTATCCGGCATTGACAATTTGAAAACTCAAGCCTTGCAATCTTCAAAATTGAAAATCAGAGACATTTGTCAAAGAAACACCAATCTTTACTTAAACTGCCTCATTCTTACCAGTATTGGCAAGGACTCTCCTAGCAGCTCTATTAATACTTCCGGTTTAAAGATTCCTCCGCATTTAAGGTTAGCTGATCCTCAGTTTAATGCTCAAGGCCCCATTGATATACTTTTCGGTGCCAATATTTTCTGGAATCGCCTTCGTAAACAATCCCGTAGGCTATCTTCAAACGTGGTCGCCAGAGACAACGATTTTGGTTGGGTCATTACTGGTCAAATACAACATCCCTGTCTTCAAACCAAATCGCAATGTCATTTTGTTACTGCCGATTCAAATCCCTTTTCTGAAAAAGAGAACACTTATGTTTCCGATCTCAATACATTTGAAAAACACTTGCCGAAACGATGTCTCATTGTAAACAACTACGTCACCTTTGTAAGTTGTTTAAATGGTTTTGCATTATTTCCGCACAAAATGGCAATTCAAGTTCGCCTCGCCTTGGGTCACTTGGTTTACTTTCGCATGCCATTTTTGCAGCAGGTAATTGTTTAAACTTTCTATCGAAAACTCACTTCCCCTTGTGTTAAACCATGGCTATCAGTCACCATCATTTCGCTGTAAGCTATGTTTCACTTCCTCGCTATTTAGTAGGATGGCCATGGCCGCCTCCTTCCCTCTTCCTTACACTCGGAAGCCGCTTTTGAAACCGCTTGAAAATCTGAGTTCTCTAGCATCTAGAATAATTATTCTTACGCATAAACTCCTTCTCAATGTCCCAGCTTCTCTTCTTTGTTCAGAAGAATTAAGCTTTTTTTCAGTTGAAAATTGTCGGATTCCGTGATCCTCAAAATTATGCGAAATTGATTACTTGCTTTATTTCATATGTCTTTAAATTGGTTTTTCACGCCCAAGCTACGGATGACTGCTTGCTGTGTTACTTGAAGTTCCGCTTTAAGTCTCGGCTGATTGCACTCGCTTTGTTTGTTTACTTTGAACTGCTTGTTTGTCAATCTCGTTTGTATACAAGCTCGGGTAAGGCCAAGCTGCCGTTTACTTCCTCTATGCTTGACAAAGGTCAGAGCACGTTTTCCTTATCTCAACTTTGGCTGACTGCCAACCATTGTCTTGCGAGTTGCTCCCGTAATTTCAGAAGCTGACCACCTCCTTACCAAAATAAACTTATTCTGGTCAAGGACTCTTTCAGATATTTATATTCGTTATCTCGCTGTACTATGTGGGTCAAGGTCGTGTTTACTTATCTCTCCCACTTGCTCACACTCGTATCCTATAGCTGTTTCGATCCTTGTTTCATAACATCGTTGCATATTTTTTATGCGCGCATGTATTGCACCCTGCTTACATATTTTGCACTTTTATTGTTCATTGTTAATTAAACTTGTTTTTCCTCGACGTTACACTCGATGTGTTTTGCATCTATGCTTGTTACGTCACGTTTCTTGATGACTTAAGTATTTTTCTGATTAACCCTTTTGATGCTTATTATAACTTAAGGTCATTGTTTATGGCTACTAGATTGTTGTTACCTATGGCGTTCTTGCCTTCTACTCACATAGTTCCTTTGTTTATTTGGTATATTCTTATCCTTAATCGATGTACTTGTTTCTATACGCTTTGTTTAAATGTGTTCCCTCTCCTTTCGCATCTTGTCGCGATCTTTACTAGAGCTTTATTTCTCGCAGCTTCTAGCTACTTTTTGATTGACAGCGTAGTTAATTCGCGCCCGTCGCCCCCGCATTCTAATAACGCTGATAACTTGCTTCCACTTACAACCGGTCAGTTCCTCATAGGTGCTTCCCCCTTTTCCCTTTCTCCCTCTAGCATAGATCTTTGGCGAAATGACCGATTGTTAGCCAGGAGGGAAGGCAAGAGCCAGGGAAAGAATGATCTCTACTACCAATGGGAATATTATAAGACCTCTTTCATAATGTGTTCTTGTTTTTTTGCTGGTGTTTGCTGTTGTCCCCCAACCTGGTGTATTTTTGGAAATACACGGAATGAAAGAATTAGCTTTTGCTGTTCTTCATTACTTTATATCAGTCCATTTATTTACATTTCTTTCCCGCACACACCAACATCGAATTGTTACCTCCTGTTTGCCCCGTGCATTTGTTCATTTTTCTGTCAGTTTCCTACAGAAACGCATATTCCGTTGAACCAGCTTGACAGCGTCCCATGGCTGCCTTCCGAACTTCCATTGCTTCAAGCCATGAAGACTTCTACATTAATCCGCAGGGCGTCGTGTACTTCACCAACCAACTACTCCGTGAAGACACCGCTCCAAGAAGAATTTTGTTTTTGTAAAGTTTTTTCATGTTTATGTATAACCTCTTTGTTTCCTCCCCTTACTCGCCCGCTTCCACCTCTTCTTGCCTCCTCCTACTGCTCGCTTCTCCGCGTGCGCTGCTCGCTCGCTCATTCACTCCTTCTCGACTTGTCTCCGTGCCGTGAGCAACCGCTCATCCTCTTAAGAGCACTTAACCTCTTGTTGGACATGCCGTCTAGGCTAGTGTACTTTCGCTGTGTCTAGCAGCCCTCACTTGCACGTCGGAAGTCAAACCAGTCAGTAGGAGCTTAACTAAAGCTCGCCTCCTCTACTCAAGAGGCGAACTTTTAAATTCGACGCCATGTTCGAGTTTTAGAACCAACCGTCAACAGCAACATCCCCTTCTTCATAAAGCAAAGATAAATACCGACTTCATGTTTTAACCACATTCTCATCGCTTTTAAAAGGCTTAATGCTTTTATTTGGATTTTATAGACAGTGAAAGTTGATATGTGATAAAATAACTGCTTTCAAGAGATCTTCGTGATCGAACTCAAATTTTCAAGTCTAACTTTCAATATGAAAGATTTTCTGAGATGCTATCTCACATCGAGGGATATTTCTAAAATATCCACTGTCTATATAATCTAGTTTTCCGCCGAGGGATTCTCTACCCAATTTAAACAACTCATCATTGCTCTGGAACTTTCCAGAACCTACACTCTATCTACCAGTTATACTGTCATGTATGTTCCACTTCATATGGGAATACTTTTTCAAACTAAGTTATCTCCCTTATGAACTGCTATTCAATATCTAATTTTTCTTCCTCCGTTGGGATTTTTCTGGTGCATTCAACTATAACCTACAAGTTTCTCAAGCAATAGACTCTCGCAAATCTAGTGTAACTAGTTATTTTCCACCATTCCAACAACTTACTTTGCCATCAACGTTTTGTGTTACTACAGTGAACTCTTCAACTATATCAACGGACTATAGAGAAAATAGTGCCTGTTCAACCTTTCATCTGCGTCGCGATCGTCCGAGTACAATAAATACGGCCATGAACACTTTTCCACAATCCCATTTGATCTTTCCCAAACCCTTTACTAACAAACTAAAATAATAAAATGGTTACTTTAGTTTTTTTTTCCAATGAGGTGTCACTCTCAATAAGTGCCCTCCCTTACTTGCTCCACGTATAACGAATTAATGTCTGTAAAACTTCGTGTCTAGTACACGCCTTAAATTATATTGTTTCTCCCTTCTAATTAGGGAATACAATTCTTTCTACTCAAAAGTGAGTCATCTCTAGGTTCCACGAAACGGAAATTTGCCCCTTTTTTCTCGAGATCCCTACTTAAACATAGGAGTTCTAGAAACTTCCTTTCAAATTTTCTCTTCAGGTTTCACAATAAGTGACCTTCCCTGTTTGTATAATCTACCCAAGTATTTCTGTATCAATACAAGAAGTTATAGAAACTTCTATTTCATTCTTCCTGTTTTTTGTTGTTGCTCTCGGAGTTGTTATTTGTTCAAGTTTCTGGGATGCCTATCTGGAAATCCTTAAAGTACACATCTTGTACTTGATTTATTGGTTAACCTTAATTACGTCAATTATATTTAAATTTCCCATTGTTAATCTTAACAACATTTTCAAAATCTTACGAAGATTTTAAAGGATATAAAAGGCTTAAAACCAAAAGAATTGTCAATTGCCAGGCGCAAGCTTTAGATGTTTTCGGAGGTCTGCGACCCCAATTGTTTATAAAAATCAAAATTATATATTTGTTACAAAATCTACTTCCTTTTACATTGTTAAATAAGTTATGATTTGTTCTTTTGATTTATCATTTCCCAAATATAACGGTTAGGCAAGATCCTGTCTTCCCTAACTCTTCCTAGGTTCATGCCCTCTTTTATAAAAATAAATCCATCGATAGGGTGTTCACCACTTGTTGCATTTGAGCAAGAACCCTTAGTTATAACATATGTCAAACTCTCTTCCTATTTCTCCATCCCTTTTCTCCAGTCCGAAATCCACTTCTTTTTTTCATCATCTTCCCTTGGGGGTTAGGTTATTCCCAAGCTAATAATCTACCCAAACATGTACCGAGCCAACGCTGTATCACGTCGTACAGCGTGAGTGTTGTAGGTCTCACCTAGAAGGCTAGTTTCGAGTGACCTGTCACCTCGAAGGCTGGTTTGCGAGTAATTCTTCCTTGCTCCTGCCTCCTCTTAAATGCGTTCGTGGGCCACTAACGTCATGGGGTTTGCCAATGTAGCTGCTTGGACCCCATTCTAAAACTTCAAATATTTTCTGATCGGCTCAATCTATTTGAATCTCATAATAGGCATTTCTTATCCTCACGATATTTGTTTGCTCTATTCAAAATTTCCAAAAACTCATCTGAATAACAAATACACGGACTAATACAGCCATCAGCCATCACACAAAAGTACACGGGGCAAAATGTCCAACCACTCCAATGAAACAACAATATGGTATGACTACGCTCTCTGCCAGTGTTGAGGCGCATATACAGGGTCATCCCTGTACGCGTCGCGAGGTGCAGCCTTATCTTTCGAATGTACGGGCTGCTAGTTGCAGCCTTATCTTCCGAATGTACGCGCCGCCAGGTTCAGCCTTATCTCCCCAATGTACGCGCCGCTAGGTGCAGCCTTATCTTCCGAATGTATGCACCGCTAGGTGCAGCCTTATCTCCCCAATGCACGCGCCGCTAGGTGAAGCCTAATCTCCGCAATGTACGCGCCGCTAGGTGCAGCCTTATCTTCCAAATGTATGCGCCGCTAGGTGCAGATTTATCTCCCCAATGTGCGCGCCGCTAGGTGCAGCCTTATCTCCCCAATGTACGCAACGCTAGGTGCAGCCTTCTCTGCGCAACGTACTCGCCGCTAGGTGCAGCCTTATCTCCCCAATGTACGCGCCGCTAGGTGCAGCCTCATCTCCCCAATGTACGCGTCGCTAGGTACAGCCTTATGTCCCCAATATACGCGCCGCTAGGGGCAGCCTTATCTCCCCAACGTACGCGCCGCTAGGTGCAGCCCTATCTCCCCAATGTTCAAGCCGCTAGGTGCAGCCTTATCTCCCCAATGTGCGCGCCGCTTGGAGCAGCCTTATCTCCCCAATGTGCGCGCCGCTAGATGCAGCCTTTTCTCCCCAATGTACTCCCCGCTAGGTGCAGCCTTATCTCCCAAATGTGCGCGCCGCTAGTTGCAGCCTTATCTCCCCAATGTACGCGCCGCTAGGTGCAGCCTTATCTCCCCAATGTGCGCGCCGCTAGGTGCAGCCTTTTCCCCCCAATGTACGCCCCACTAGGTGCAGCCTTAACTCCCCAATGTGCGCGCCACTAGTTGAAGCCTTATCTCCCCAATGTGCGTGCCACTAGGTGCAGCCTTATCTCCGCAATATACGCGCCGCTAGGTGCAGCATTATCTCCCCAATGTACGCGCCACTAGGTGAAGCCATATCTCACCAATATACGCGCCGCTAGGTGCAGCCTTATCTCCCCAATGTACGCGCCGCTAGGTGCAGCCTTATCTCCCCAATGTGCGCGCCGCTAGGTGCAGCCTTATCTCCCCAATTTGCGCGCCGCTAGGTGCAGCCTTATCTCCCCAATGCGCGCGCCGCTGGGTGCAGCCTTATCCCCCCAATATGCGTGCCGCTAGGTGCAGCCTTATCTCCCCAATGTATACACCGCTAGGTGCAGCCTTACCTCCCCAATGTACGTGCCGCTAGGTGCAGCCTTATCTCCCCAATATACGCGCCGCTAGGTGCAGCCTTATCTCCTCAATGTACGCGCCGCTAGGTGCAGCCTTATCTCCCCAAAGTACGCGCCGCTAAGTGCAGCCTTATCTCCCCAATGTACGCGCATCTAGGTGCAGCCTTATCTCCTCAATGTACGCCCGGCTAGGTGCAGCCCTATCTCCTCAATGTGCGCGCCGCTAGGTGCAGCCTTATCTCCCCAATGTGCGCGCTGCTAGGTGCAGCCTTATCTCCCCAATGTGCGCGCTGCTAGGTGCAGCCTTATCTCCCAATGTACGCGCCGCCAGGTGCAGCCTTATCTCCCCAACGAACGCGCAGCTAGGAGCAGCCTTATCTCCCCAATTTACGCACCGCTAGGTGCAGCCTTATCGCCCCAATGTATGCGCCGCTAGGTGCAGCCTTACCTCCCCATTGTGCGCGCTGCTAGGTGCAGCCTTATCTCCCGAATGTGCGCACCGCTAGGTGCAGCCTTATCTCCCCAATGTACGCGCCGCTAGGTGCAGCCTTATCTCCCCAATGTGCGCGTTGCTAGGTGCAGCCTTATCTCCCCAATGTACGCGCCGCTAGGTGCAGCCTAATCTCCCCAATGTACGCGCCGCTTGCTCCAGCCTTATCTCCCCAATGTACGCGCCGCTAGGTGCAGCCTGGATAGATTATTAGCTTGGGAATAACCTGTCCCCCAAGGGAAGATGATGAAGAAAATTAAGTGGGATTCGGACTGGAGAAAAGGGATGGAGAAATAGGAAGAGAGTCTGACATAAGTTATAACTTTAACTTTAATTACACTCAAAGGCAGCTGCCACTGTAAATCCGCTTTCGAATACCTAAAGTGGGTAGGGACCTGGGCGAAGCTAAAAGGAATCGCAGCTGGAACTAGGGCTATACGCAAGCAAGCTGCTATAGCGTATTCCCTCTCAAGCATAAATTTACCTACTATGGGGAAGGGTGGTGGTCTGGCAAGACAAAGAGTAACAGATTTACTGTGTATCCGTTCAAAGGAGTTTGTTTTTAAACAAGTATTTTGAAGAATGCAAATAATTTGAATCAGCCGTGATATTTTAGTTCTTGAAATAGTAGAAATTTTCAAGAGGGACCGAATGTGTTCCAGAAGGATAGGGAGAAAGCAATTATACCCTTGGGAATAATTTTGGTAAGAGCACCAATCGTCGCATTTAGGATTGACTAAGCTTTTACCCAGCAAAGCGCCGACTAAAAGTTTAGACAATGAGAAACACTTAAATTTTGAAAAACCAACTATAAGTTGAGGAGAGAATCTCAATAAGCAGGAAACTGGCGTAGCGAGCTACACTTGCTTTACTGGCCAGTTAGAATTAGCTATCAAAGCTAAGCGAGACTTTAATAAGTTAATAATTAAGAGTTCTTGCTCAAATGCAACAAGTAGTGCAAACCTTATCAATGGATTTATTTTATTAAAGAGGGCATAAACCTAGGAAGAGTCAGGGAAGACAGGATCTTGCCTAACCGTTATTTTAGAAAAATGATAAAGCAAAAAAATAAATATTGATTTATTTAACAATGCAAAAAGGAGTAATCCATTTAACAAATATATAATTATAATTTTGTTAACATTTGGGGTCGCGAACCTCCTAAAGTCATCTAAAGCTTGCACCAGGCAATTGACAATTTTTTTTGGTTAAAAAACTTTTATATGCGTTAAGATCTTCTTAAGATTTTGAAATGTTGTTAAGATTGACGAACGGGAAATTTAAAGATAATTAACGTAATTCAATTTAAACAATAATAAAGTACAAAAAGAGTACTTTAAGGATTTCCAGATTGTTATCTTAGAAATATGAACAAATTACAACTTCGAAAGTAACACCAAAAAAACAGAGAAAGGGAAATAAGAAGTTTCAATAACTTATGTAATGACACAGAATTACGCTTTGAGGTTATACAAATAGGGCAGGTCACTTATTGTTAACCTGAAGAGAAAATTTAAAAGGAAGTTTCTAGAACTTCTATGTTTAAACAGGATCACGAGGAAAAAATGGGGCAAGTTACCCTTTCGTGAAACCTGGATTTAAGAGATTAATGAAAGCTTTGGTAGACATAAATTAATACTTGTGCCAGCAAGAAAAGAAATAGATTAATACGCAGTTTCAAACTGCTGATATTTATGCAGAATGACTTAATGATACGTGGAGAAAATTGGGAGGGCGCCTATGGTTTGGCGAGGCCTCATTGCAAAATACATAAATTTAAAGATTAACCTAATTTGTTAGTAAAGAAGGGTAGAGGAGGAGGAAATAGGAACTTTGAAGGGAACATTTTTGGCCCATTTTATTTATTTCGAACGAGCGCGACGCGGATGAGATTTCGAACGTGCACTGTATCACTATAGTCTATTGGCGTGGCTGAAAAGTTCACTATTGTAGCACAGAAAGTATATAGCCAGGAAAGTTATTGCGATGGTGAAAAATAATTAGTCGCACTAGATTTGCGAGAGTCTATTGAGCTGAAAAACTTGTAGGTTATATTTGAATGCAGCAGATAATTTCCAACGGAGGAAGAAAAATTATGTATTGATTAGCAGTTCATACGGAAGATTCCTTAGTTTGAAAAAGTATTCCCAAATGTGAGTGGAAAGTACTAGAAAGTTTAACTTGTAGATGTATTGTTTGGCATGGAATATTCCAGAACAATCATGATTGAAGAATAGGGCAAAAATTAGTCCAGCGCTGGAACGAGCTAAGTAATTTATAGACAGTGGGTCATTCAACGGTGTCCAACGTTGTGAGAAAATCTCTCATTTTATAAGCATAAGAAATGCTGCTTCATGTTAAAGTTAGCTTAGATAGACAAAGCCCAACATAGAAAATCCCACGAAGGATGATTATTTCCCCACATTAGAAATCTCACACCGCCTATAAAATGATGATTAAAAGCATGTAGCTATTTAGAATCCATTAAAATAACGTGAAAAACGTCGTAATAGTACTTAGCTCATTTCTGATGAACGGCGATTCCTTGCTGACCGTTAGTTACGATCTGGACATGGCGTCCAATATGAATGTCTGTCTCTCGAGGTGAGGAGACGAGCTCTAATTGAGCTCCAACTGACTGGTTTGACTACAGACGCACAAGTGAGGCCAGCTCAACGGAGCGCGGAGAGACCAGGGAAGGGAAAAAGGTGGGGGTAGGAGACAAAAGGAATACACATAAGAATAGCCAACTTTAAAACAATAATTTCTCTTGATGAAAAGGTCTTCAAAGAGTTGATAGCAGGCGTCACTAGCAAAGCCTGGTGGGTGAAAAAGTAGACGAAGTCCTTTGATCACGGAGATGATAGCTGGCGATAGCGACGATATCCGGTGGCCAGATTGGTAAGGAAGTCCTCTTGTGCAGGGAAAAATTGAGGAACTTCAGAGATTCGCTCCTAGATGACGCTAGGTGGGTCATAGAAGATATATATCTAGAACAGACTTACAGGTAGTGTAAGAAAAATACACCAGCAAAGAGAAATCTGGAGATCACTGTTGGTGTTTGCGAAAAAGGAAGGGATGAACTAAAGCAAAGAGAAGCAAAAGCTTACTCTGTCTTACGGTGGATTCCAAAGAATACACCAAGCTGGGAGGGGAAACACCAACAGAGAACAAGAGACATGAAATTAAGAACTTGAAGGTAAAGGACCAATCAAAGACAGTGGTCTTATAATATACCCATTAGTGGTCAAGATCTTGGCTACCCTAACTCTTCCGTCCCTTCCAGGGTAACACTCGGTCACTCTACCAGAAATCCAGACCAAGGGAGGAGAAACGTCCCTAACCAGGACCACGTCCCCCACTTTAATGTCGGGATTAGAAAGAAACCATTTCTGTCTCCGTTGCAAGGAAGTTAATTATTCCAAACTCCACCTCTTCCAGAAAGAATTACCGAGGGCTTCAAATTTACGCCAAACAATAGGTAAATTAGAATCTCTGTAAGAGTTGGGAAGGGGAGGAGGGCAGAAAGAGAAGTGCCTATAAGGAAGTGACCAGGTGTGAGTAGAAGCAGGTCATCAGGGTCGTTGGAAAGCGGAGTTAAAGAGCGAGAATTGACAACACCTTCAATCAGAACAGACAGCGAATTAAATTCTTCATAACTCAGAATGCGATTACCTAAAACCTTTCTTAGGTGACGCTTAGTGAGCTTTACGAAGGTTTCCCACCTACCCCCGTGATGAGGGGCGTAGGGAGGTATAAAACGCCATTTGAAACCATTTGAGTACGAAAAACTAGAAATCTGTTCCATGGCAGGAGAAGATGTGAGAGCTTTCTTCCACAAGGAAGCTGCGCCTTGAAAACTGGAAGCATTATCAGAGAACATCTCAGAAGGAACACCACGCCTAGCAGCGAAGCGAGAGACGGCTGACAAAAAGTAAGAAGTGGAGGCATTCGTCTCTAGTTCCAAATGGATCGCACCACTAACCATGCAAACAAAAATAGAAACATAGAGCTTACCAAACAATTTGCGTTTAGCTTCAGGGGAATTGCGTTGATATTGGAACGGACCCATATAATCCACACCAGTTAAAGGAAAAGGACGTGTAGGAAAAGAGCGAAAAGAGGGCAGATCGCTCATTAATTGAGTGTTGACTTTAGGTTTAGCTTTGAAGCAAGAATGCATTTGTGAATTACAGAGGAAACTTCATGAATTCCATTTATGATCCAGTACTTTTCCCTTAAGAGACAAAGCAGTGTGCGTGTACCAACATGCAGATTACGATAATGAAAGTAACATATAATTAGGGCCCGGATTTATATGCACTAAAAAAACTGAAAATATGCATGCAAATATGCACTAAAAAGTTAGAATATATGCACGGAAAATAATGAAATATGCACTTAAAACATGCAATTTTATTCACTTACCTATTTACAGGTATCATTTGTTGCAAAAAGAAGCATCACAATAGGTAACTAGTAGTCTTTCAATGTTTTATGGAGACAAACTATGTCTATTGTCCTTCAAAATGAGTTTATAAGCTGAGAATGATCGTTCTACATCAACTGACGTGATTGGACAGTACTTATAAACGGGCACCAAAGTTTCGGAGCATACAACTGGCAAGGATACCCTAGTTCCACTCAAGTATTGACTAATTAACTTAATCTTCTTCAGTCCTGGGTTAGAATTCAACACCTTTTCTAATTTGCATTTAATCTTCTCTCCAATTTCGCCTGGAGCGGAATTCAATGAAGATGCAGCTTTCTCAACGAGATCAAGTGATTCATGGAGGGGAGTACCAGAAGATTCTAAGCTCTCAATGGCTTTTGGAAGTTTAGAAAAATGTGCATGAATGAAATTCACATCTTGATAAACAGTAGCGGTTTTAAACACTACTTTTGCATCACGGACACACGCAATATGCTCGTCTTCAAGTTTTGTAACCACTTCTTTCACTTCATTAAAATTCTCCTGATAAAATGATACTGCAGATAACCATGTCCCCCACCTAGTCAGCACAGGTTCAGGTGGCAAAGGAACTTCAGGTAGACAATCTTTGTAGAACTGGACACGAGCTGGTGCTTTCAGAAACAGTTTCTTCCCACATCCAATTAAATTGTTAACAGCTGGAAACTGTGTGCGTATTTCTTCTGCAATGCGGTGTAATACGTGCGCTAAACAGGTTACGTGTATGAGTTTCGGATAAAATACTTGGAGGGCCTTTGCTGCTTTCAACATATACGAAGCTGCATCTGTGAGCAGTACAAGCACTTTACAACAATTATCCTCAATTTCAGATGGCCACAATAGTCGCAGAGAATCATTTACAAATCTTGCTATTGTGCTATGGTTGGTTTTCTCTAGTACTTTACAAGCAAGAAGATGCGGCTTACCGGGTTCGTCTGGGCGTAATTTACACACCACGAAATTTGCTATGAAACGGCCACATGAATCCGTTGTCTCATCCACCGATATCCAGACATAGTTCCTTCCGATATCAGAACGGATCAATTCCAGGGTAGATTCATATAGCGGAGGTAGGTAATTTTCCCTAAGAGTTGAATCATCTGGTATTTTTTGATTTACACAATATTTCTCAAGAAATGATCGCAGAACTGGATTGTTTAATTTATTCCATGGAATGTTGCTGCATAGAAAACCCCTACAAAGATCATTTGAAAATGTATTAAGAATACCGGACTTAGGCTTTACCTGCGTAAGAAGTAGTTGTTGTGGTGTGCTATCATTCTCCTCCTTTGCTTTAATATGTGCTGTTGTTTTTCAATGCTGTTCAAGCTGAAATTTCTTTTCACATTTTACTTCATTTGAGCAAACTTGGCGGTACACGATGACACCATCTGTTGAATAGTCCCTATTACCCGACACCCACTGATTTAGTAAATCTCTTCTCCAGCACTTTTCCTTAGGCATTTTTAGAAACTAACACTTGAGATGCAGGGCATTAAACTGGAACGTAACTAGTGAACTGAAGATACTTCTGTCCTGACCAATTGCCCAACCCCCTGAGATTATTATCTACTGTGGTAGAGAAAGGAATTCCGGGAAGTCCAGCCAGCCTGCCTGCCCATACCTAAGCTATCTGTTGCCATTGTCAGTTGTGAAAGTAAAGTGCCGTTACACAGAGAGTCGAAAACACCAATTAGTGAGGGATGCACATAATATAGGCAACTAGCTAGGGATGCACAAAACAGATTTATTTTAGTAGTTCTTGTAATTGTCCTTAAATTCAGACATATATATCGGAATATGCTGTTACGTCTAGAATATGCACTAAACCTCAAAATATGTCTGAACATGCAAATGCATATGCGCATATGCATTTTAAAAAATCCGGGCCCTAGGTATAATTAAAGAAGTTACGTAATGTTTGGAAGGCAAAATAACAGGATGCTTTTTGTCCTCAGAAAGCAAAGATTGCGAGAGCCTACCACCTACCCTGAGTAACCTATTGTCATCAAGGAACGGGGCTAAGGCACGAAGACGACTAGACTTCGGGAGATCCTTTTTAGCAGAAAGCAAAGACAATTCAGAAGAAAAGGCTTCTTGCTGGGTTAGTTGCAAATCCTTAATGGTAGCGAGATTCAATTCATGATTGGTAAGGTGTGGTTTGGGGAGAAGAGGTTGGTCAACCACAATATATTTCCATCTGAGAAGATAGGCAACAATTCGAATTAATTTGTGAAAGGGAGAATAGCGTGACAACAAGGGATGAGAAACGTAGTAAACAAGACACGAAGCAGTAGATTTAGATACTTAAACGTCAGGCAAGTTGGAGTTTGTAACTGGAGGTTTAGAAGGCCAACAAGAAGAGTCTTCGATTAACCACGAGGGCCCATGCCAGTACAACTGAGAAGTTGCCAATTGAGAGGGTGAACATCCACGAGAAATGATGTCGGCGGGGATGTCTGCGCCGGGCACATGCCTCCATTGACATCCCGAAGTAAGAGTTTGAATTTTGGAAACCCTGTTTGCAACAAAAATTTGCCATTGAGTGGGGTTTCTGGCAATCCAAGAAAGGGTGATCATGGAATCGCTCCAGAGATAGATTTGCGAAAATTCGACCTTTAAGACTTCCCGTAATTTCTTAACAAGTTCTGCGGCCATGAGTGTCGCACACAATTCAAGCCTAGGCAAAGTGATAGTTTTAAGAGGAGTCACCTTCGATTTGGCACAAACAAGGTTGGAAACTGAAGATTCATTTAACAAACCACAATAAACCAAATATGCACAGCAACCGTAAGCTTTTTCGGAACTGTCTGCAAACACATGAAGGAAAAAATATGTATTAGGATGAGCGTTAATTAAATTCCTAGGAATTTCAATAAGGGAAAGATCAAGCAAATTGCTGCGAAAAGAGTGCCGTCCGTTAGGAAAAGAAAGGGGAACAGTTTCGTCCCATTCACATTTGAGAGACCATAGCTCTTGCATGAAAAGTTTGGCTATAACAATAACCGGAGCAAGAAATTGAAGCGGATCAACTATTTTTGCGATTTCAGAGAGAATTTGCCTTTTTGTGTTAGGGAGCTCTTCGGCAAGCGAAACTTTATAGATGAGAGTGTCAGTGCTAGTGCACCAATGAACTCTAAGGGTTTTTATGGATTCGGAATCTCCACAAATTTCAACAGAGGAGGGGTCTACATCTTCAACAGGAAACAGGGCGAGAAACTCAAGGGAGTTGGAATTCCACTTATGAAGTGGAAATCCTCCATTCTTTAACAATGCCTGAAGTTCTAGTGACACGAAAGAAGCTTCCTCCAGAGTGGGGAAGGACTGCAAGTAATCGTCAACATAGAATGATGTAGAAGCTTTAGAGTCAAATAAGTGACCATCTAGAGAAGCTAACATGTGTAAGGAGCGAATAGCAAGGAAAGCGGATGGTTTTAAGCCATAAGTGATCGTCTTAAGCGAAATATCTTAAATGACTTGCTAATTTCATCGCGCCACAAGATTCTTTGGAGATCTTGTTGTTCGGGCTGAATTAAAACTTGACGGTACATCTGTTTGATGTCCGCTATAACAGCTATGGGAAATAATCGAAAGTTTAAGAGTATAGCAGATAAATCTGACTGAATAGCGGGACCAGAGTAAAGAGTATCGTTAAGAATGTTGCCATTAACGTGAGGTGATGAACCATTGTAAACGACTCGGATTTTATCTTTACAAGAGGGTTTTTCCACACGGGATGATGATTTAAGAAAACCGTTTGCTTGGGGGGGGGGGGGGGGTGCAATTCGTCATCAGATTTGCTGACAATTTCCATATGATTTAAACTTTCATACTCATCCATGAAATCAGTGTACTGTTGTTTAACGAGAGGTTCTTTCGTGATTTTGCTCTCGATAGCAAAGAGAGCTTTTCGAGCTTTGGGTTGAGAATTAATAAGTTTGGGGGGATTGAGTAATCTTGGCATCTGAACAATGAACCGTCCTTCAGGAGAACGAGTGGTAGTGTTCAAGAAAAGTTGCTCACAGAATTCGTTTTCTGAAGAAGTTACGTTAGGAGAATCAACGCTTTCGAGCCTCCAGAACTGCTCCAAACAAGTATTAGCAAAATAATATTGAGATAAGGTTTGGGGAGAATAATGAGGAAGTTGACCGGTAACGATCTATCCAAAATTAGTGTCTCTGGCAACCACGTTTGAGGATAACTTACGAACCTGTTTACGAAGGCAATTCCAGAAAACATTGGCACTGAAGAGTATGTCAATGGGGCTTTGTATATTGAACAGAGGGTCAGCTAACTTTAAATGCGAGGGAATGTTTAAGCCTGAAATATCGACAGAGTGACTTGGAGTGTCCTCTCCGATACTGTTGAGGATGAGGCAATTACGTTTTAGAAAACAATTCTGTGACAAGTGTCTCTTAGGGTTAGCTTTGAAAACTGTAAAGCTTGCTTTTTTGCTGTTAATGCCTGATACATTGACAGAAGTGGGGTTTACAGGTAGGCCAAATTTTCTGACCAAAGAATTAGACACAAAATCATGAGTTGCCGTTGAATCAAAAAGACCCAGTTGCCGAATTTGTCTTGGACTTCGACTTGAACAGTGGATAACAATTCTTGAGCACTACGCAAAGACTTAGCGTTTTGAATGTAAGAAGACGCACTAGGATTGATGGTATTATCATTTTTCTGAGAAGTAGATGCTGCTGATGACCTCGATCGATCATGACGATGCAGTAAAGTGTGGTGCGGTTTTTCACAATGGTAACAATGTCTTGAAGACTTACAATTAGAAGCAGAATGCTTAGGTGCTAAGCAGTTAAAGCAATGTTTATTCTGGGAAACTAATTTTCTCCTGTCATCGACTGACAGTTCTTTGAAAGATTTGCATAGATATAAAGCGTGGAAATCTTTGCAAAGTATGCACTAAAATGGTTCATTTAAACTTTTTTACGGGATTAGCTCTGAATGCTTAATGCGAGAGAACTGGCAAGACGGCGTTCACGGGACTGTGGCGTTTGAATTTAGTTGAGACGAACTAGACCCAGGTTTTGGGGTACTAGACGCTAAGCTTTCGCTTTTAGCTTTAAGAGACAATGATTCAAATTTAGAACTAGGAAATGAGGGTTCACTTTGGTTGCCTAAAGCAGTTAAGAGTTGGCATCTAGCACTTATGAAGGTGACTAAATGCTCATATGAGTAATTATCGTCTTTGGAAAGTTCCATTTCCCAAGCTTTGAGGGTAGCAACATCGACTTTGGAAACCACTAAATGTATTCGGAAAGTGTCCCAGTGATCAGTGGGTTGGTCTAATTGGGATAGAGCTTTAACCTGAAGTTGTGTTGTATCGATGAGGGTACGCAGACTAGTGACGTCATTGTGCTGTGATTTAGGCAAATTGAATAAAGCTTTCATGTGGCGTTTAATACGTAGCCGTAAATTACCTTATCTTTCCTTCAACAAGTTAAAAGCAATGGGGTAGTTTTCGACACTTAATGGGAGCGATTCAACTAACTGTAGGGCTTGACATTGTAGATAAAATGAAAATACACAGCCTGCTTCCAGTCTCCGACTGGGTCAGGAATGGAATGAATGAAGACCCCATCTAACGGCGAGGATATGAACTGTGCCGGCTGCCGAGGCCTGACGCACTCCTCTGGGGAAATGATTAAATGAATGACAGATGGAATGAAATGATAGTGGAGAGTGTTGCTGGAATGATGTTTTGACAGGGAAAACCGGAGTACCCGGAGAAAAACCTGTCTGCCTCCGTTTTGTCCAGCACAGATCTCACATGGAGTGACCGGGATTTGAACCACGGACCCAGCGGTGAGAGGCCGGCGTGCTGCCGCCTAAGCCACGGAGGCTGAGCTGAATGAAGCCCCCATCTAGCGGCGAAGATATGAACTGTGCCGGCTGCCGAGGCCTGACGCACTGAGGAACTTGTAAATGATTTGAATATCTTCATTTTCATGAACTAGAGAACAAAATAGTTCGTAAAAAGAATCCAAAGTAGATTCGTCTCCTGAGAAGTGCGGTAAATTAATCTTAGGTAGAATTGGTTTGGGCTTGTGAGTGCCCTCACGAGAAGAGGTTTGTTGTTCATGAAGGGAACCCGGAACGGAACCAACCCTTTTCTTCTCTTCCTCAAGTTGGCGAATTATTTTAAAGGCGGAGGCTATAACGTCGTAATATTAATTTTCTACCTCTACTCGATCATCAGTTTGATTGAGCATGTTGGTTTGGATTTCGGTTTGGATAGTACAATAGTTTTCATAAGAACGTTCATAGTACTTTACGCGATGTTTTACCAAATCTAATTGCGCTTCTGAGGGATCTAATTCCTTGTTATATTTTCGGAATCGGGTAAGTTGCCCTTTATAAGAAGCTCGTTTGTTAGTAAGTTTTTCATCCTTGCCATCCTTATCTTTATCTGGAGGAGCCATGACGAAATTGGTAAATTCAAGTATAACTTACGCGACTGTGGAACCTTGGAAATGCTGTCAGACTGGCAGCAGCAAACAAGTTGAAAGAAAGGGACACACCAAAGGAGACAGGAGCGGCCCCTTTCCCCTTCACAGGCTTTGCACGGTGAAGCTATAGCTGAAAAATTCAAAGTAGATATTAATGATTTGCAAAATATTGTCAAATAAACCTTGACAAATAAAGCCTGATAAGTAAATGTCATGAATGGACTCTCCCGGGTTTCTGGGACCACACGTTGGGTAGATTATTAGCTTGGGAATAACCTGACCCCCAAGGGAAGACGATGAAGAAAAAGAAGTGGGTTTCGGGCTGGAGAAAAGGGATGGAGAAATAGGAAGAGAGTCTGACATAAGTTATAACTTTAACTTTAAGTACACTCAAAGGCAGCTGCCACTGTAAATCCGCTTTCCGATACCTAAAGTGGGTAGGGACCTGGGCGAAGCTAACAGGAAACGCAGCTGGAACTTGGGCTATACGCAAGCAAGCTGCCATAGCGTATTCCCTCTCAAGCATAAATTTACCTACTATGGGGAAGAGTGGTGGTCTGGCAAGTCAAAGAGTAACAGATTTACTGTGTATCCATTCAAAGGAGTTTGTTTTTAAACAAGTATTTTGAAGAATACAAATAATTTGAATCAGCCGTTATATTTTATTTCTTGAAATTGTAGAATTTTTCAAGAGGGACCGAATGTTTTCAAGAAGGATAGGGATAAAGCAATTATACCCTTGGGAATAATTTTGGTAAGAGCACCAATAGTCGCACTTAGGAATGACTAAGCTTTTACCCAGCAAAGCGCCGAATAAAAGTTTAGACAATGAGAAACACATACATTTTGAAAAACCAACCGTAAGTTGTAGAGAGAATCTCAACAAGCAGGAAGCTGGCGAAGCGAGCTATGCTTGCCTTACTGGCCAGTTAGTATTAGCTATCAAAGCTAAGAGAGACTTTAATAAGTTAATAACTAAGAGTTTTTGCTCAAATGCAACAAGTAATGCAAACCTTATCAATGGATTTATTTTTATTAAAAAGGGAATACACCTAGGAAGAGTCAGGGAAGACAGGATCTTGCCTAACCGTTATTTTAGAGAAATGATAAAGCTAAGAAATAAATCTTGATTTATTTAAGAATGCAAAAAGGAGTAATCCATTTAACAAATATATAATTTTAATTTTGTTAACAATTGGGGTCGCAGACCTCCTAAAATCATCTAAAGCTTGCACCAGGCTATTGACAATTTCTTTGGTAGAAAAACTTTTATCTTCTTAAGATTTTGAAATGTTGTTAAGATTGACGAATGGGAAATTTAAAGATAATTAACGTAATTAATGTTAAACAATAAATCAAGTACAAAAAGAGTACTTTAAGGATTTCCAGATGGATATCTTAGAAATATGAACAAATAACAACTTCGAAAGTAACAACACCAAAAACGGAGAAAGGCAATATAGAAGTTTCTATAAATTCTTGTAATGACATAGAATTTCGCTTTGAGGTTATACAAATAGGGCAGGTCACTTATTGTGAAACCTGAAGAGAAAATTTAAAAGGAAGTTTCTAGAACTTCTATGTTTAAACAGGATCAAGAGGAACAAATGGGGCATATTACCCTTTCGTGAAACCTGGAATAAAGAGATTAATGAAAGCTTTGGTAGAGAAGAACTAATTCTTGTGCTAGCACGAAAAGAAATAGATTAATACGCAGTTCCAAACTGCTGATATTTATGCAGAATGACTTAATGATACGTGGAGAAAATTGGGAGGGCGCCTATGGTTTGGCGAGGCCTCATTGCAAAATACATAAATTTAAAAATTAACCTAATGTGTTTGTAAAGAGGGGTAGAGGAGGAGGAAATAGGAACTTTGTAGGGACAATTTTTGGCCCATTTTATTTATTTCGAACGAGCGCGACGCGGATGAGATTTGGAACGAGCACTGTATCACTATAGTCTATTGACGTGGCTGAAAAGTTCACTCTTGTAGCACAGAAAGTTTATAGCCATTAAAGTTATTGCGATGGTGAAAAATAATTAGTCGCACTAGATTTGCGAGAGTCTATTGAGCTGAAAAACTTGTAGGTTATAGTTGAATGCAGCAGAAAAGTTCCAACGGAGGAAGAAAAATTAGGTATTGATTAGCAGTTCATAAGGAAGATTCCTTAGTTTGAAAAAGTATTCCCACATGTGAGTGGAAAGTACTAGAAAGTTTAACTTGTAGATGAATTGTTTGTCATGGATAATTCCAGAACAATCATGACTGATGAATAGGGCAAAAATTAGTCCAGCGGTGGAACGAGCTAAGTATTTTATAGACAGTGGGTAATTCAACGGTGTCCCACGTTGTGAGAAAATCTCTCATTTAAAGAGCATAAGAAATGCTGCTTCATGTTAAAGTTAGTTTAGATAGACAAAGCCCAACATAGAAAATCCCACGAAGGATGATTATTGCCCCACAATAGAAATTTCGCACTGCCTATAAAATGATAATTAAAAGCATGTAGCTATTTAGAATCCATTAAAATAAGGCGAAGAACGTCGAAATAGTGCTTAGCTCATTTCTGATGAACGGCGATTCCTCGCTGACCGTTAGTTACGATCTGGACATGCCCTCCAATTTGAAAGCTTGTCTCTCGAGGTGAGGAGACGAGCTCCAGTTGAGCTCCAACTGACTGGTTTAACTTCAGACGCACAAGTGAGGCCAGCTCAACGGATCGCGGAGAGACCAAGGGAGGGAAAATGGTGGGGGTAGGAGACAAAAGGAATACACCTAAGAATAGCCAACTTTAAAACAATAATTTCTCATGTTGAAATGGTCTTCAAAGAGTTGGTAGCAGGCGTCACTAGCGAAGCCTGGTGGGTGAAGTAGTAGACGAAGTCCTCTTGATCACGGAGATGGTAGCTGGCGATAGCGACGAGATCTGGTGGCCAGATTGGTAAGGATGTCCTCTGGTGCAGGGAAAAATTGAGAAACTTCAGAGATTCGCTCCTAGATGACGCTAGGTGGGTCATGGAAGATATATATCTAGAACAGACTTACAGGTGGTGTAAGAAAAATACACCAGCAAAGAGAAATCAGAAGAACACTGTTGGTGTTTGCGAAAAAGGAAGGGATGAACTAAAGCAGAGAGAAGCAAAAGCTTACTCTGCCTTATCGTGTATTCCAAGGAATACACCACAGCCTTATCTCCCCAATGTACGCGCCGCTAGGTACAGCCTTATATCCCAATGTGCGCGCCGCTAGGTGCAGCCTTATCTCCCCAATGTACACGCTGCAAGGAGCAGCCTTATCTCCCCAATGTACGCGCCGGTAGGTGCAGCCATGTCTCCCCAATGTGCGCGCCGCTAGGTGCAGCCTTATCTCCCAAATTTACGCGCCGCTAAGTGCAGCCTTATCTCCCCTATGTGCGCGCTGCTAGGTGCAGCCTTATCTCCCCAATGTGCGCGCCGCTAGGTGCAGCCTTATCTGCCCAAATTACGCGCTGCAATTTGCTGCCTTATCTCCCCAATGTGCGCGCCCCTAGGTGCAGCCTTATCTCCCCAATGTGCGGGCTGCTAGGTGCAGCCTTATCTCCCCAATGTGCGCGCCGCTAGGTGCAGCCTTATCTCCCCAAAGTACGCGCTGAAATTTGCTGCCTTATCTCCCCAATGTACGCGCCGCTAGGTGCAGCCTTATCTCCCCAATGTACGCGTCACTAGGTGCAGCCTTATTTCCCCAATGTACGCGCCGCTTGGTGCAGCTTTATCTCCCCAATATACGTGCCGCTAGGTGCAGCCTTATCTCCCCAATGTACGCGCCGCTAGGTGCAGCCTTATCTCCCCATTGTACGCGCCGCTAGGTACAGCCTTATCTCCCCAATGTACGCGCCGCTAGATGCAGCCATATCTCCCCAATGGGCGCGCCACGAGGTGGAGCCTTATCTCCCCAATGTGCGCGCCACCAGGTGCAGCCTTATCTCCCCAATGTACGGGACGCTAGGTGCAGCTTTATCTCCCCAATGTACGCGCCTGTGGTGCAGCCTTATCTCCCCAATGTACGCGCTGCTAGGTCAGCCTAATCTCTCCAATGTGCGCGCCGCTAAGTGCAGCCTTATCTCCCCAATGTACGCGCTGCTAGGAGCAACATTATCTCCCCAATGTGCGCGCCGCTAAGTCTGTCTTTGGGTAGATTATTAGCTTGGGAATAACCTAACCCCCAAGGGAAGATGATGAAGAAAAATAAGTGGGTTTCCGACTGGAGAAAAAGGACGGAGAAATAGGACGAGCGACCAACATAAGTTATAATTTTAACTTTAAGTAAACTCAATGGCAGCTGCCACTGCAAATCCGCTTTCCGATACCTAATGTGGGTAGGGACCTGGGCGAAACTAACAGGAAACGCAGCTGGAACTTGGGCTATTCGCAAGAAAGCTGCTATAGCGTATTCCCTCTCAAGCATAAATATACTTACTATGGGGAAGGGCGGTGGTCTGGCAAGACAAAGAGTAACAGATTTATTGTGTATCTGTTCAAAGGAGTTTATTTCTAAACAAGTATTTTGAAGAGTACAAATAATTTGAATCAGCCTTGATATTTTAGTTCTTGAAATTGTAGAATTTCTATAGAGCGACCGAATGCTTCCAAGAAGGATAGAGATAAACAATTATACCCTTGGGAATGATTTTGGTAAGAGTACCGAGAGTTGCATTTAGTAATGACTAAGCTTTTACCCAGCAAGGCGCCGATTAAAAGTTTAACAATGAGAAACACTTAAATTTTGAAAAACCAACCATAAGTGGTAGAGAGAATCTCCACAGGCAGGAAGCTGGCGTAGCGATCCATGCTTGCCTTACTGGCCAGTTAGAATTAGCTATCAAAGCTAAGAGAGACTTTAATAAGTTAATAACTAAGAGTTCTTGCTCAAATGCAACAAGTAGTGAACACCTTATCAATGGATTTATTTTTATTAAAGAGGGCATAAACCTAGGAAGAGTAAGGGAAGACAGGATCTTGCCTAACCGTTATGTTTGAGAAATGATAAATCAAAAGAACAAATCTTAATTTATTTAACAATGTAAAAAGAAGTAGTTTCTGTAACAAATATATAATTTTGATATTGTAAACAATTGGGGTCGCAGACTTCCTAAAATCATCTAAAGTTTGCACCAGGCAATTGACAATTTTTTTGGTTTTAAACCTTTTATATGCGTTAAAATCTTCGTAAGATTCTGAAATGTTGTTAAGATTAACAAATGGGAAATTTAAAGATAATTGACGTAATTAAAGTTAAACAATAAATCAAGTACAAGATGTGTACTTTAAGGATTTCTAGATAGGTATCTTAGAAATATGAACAAATAACAACGTCGAAAGTAACAACAACAAAAAAACAGGAAGAAATGAAATATAAGTTTCTATAACTTCTTGTATTAATACAGAACTACTTTTGTAGATTATACAATTAGGTGCAGCCATATCTCCCCAATGAGCGCGCCGCGGGGTGCAGCCTTATATCCCCAATGTGCGCGCCGCGGGGTGCAGCCTTATCTCCCCAGTGTATGCGCCACTAGGTGCAGCCTTATCTCCCCAAAGTGCGCGCCGCTAGGTGCAGCCTTATCTCCCCAATGTACGCGCCGCTAGGTGCAGCTGGGTAGATTATTAGCTTGGGAATAACCTAAGCCCAATGGAAGATGATGAAGAAAAAGAAGTGGGTTTCGGACTGGAGAAAAAGGATGGAGAAATAGGACGAGAGTCCAAAAGAAGTTATAATTAAGAGTTTTTGCTCAAATGCAACAAGTGGTGAACACCCTATCAATAGATTTATTTTTATTAAATAGGAAGAGTCAATGAAGACATGATCTTGCCTAACCGTTATGTTAGAGAAATGAAAAGCAAAGAACAAATTTTTAATTTATTTAACAATGTAAAAGGAAGTAGTTTTTGTAACAAATATATTATTTTGATTTTTTACAAACAATTGGGGTCGCAGACCTCCCAAAACATCTAAAGCTTGCGCCAGGCAATTGACAATTCTTTTGGTTTTTAACCTTTTATATGCTTTAAAATCTTCGTAAGATTTTGAAATGGCTAAGATGAATAAATGAAAAATTTAAAGATAACTGACGTAATTAAAGTTAAACAATAAATCAAGTACAAGGTGTGTACTTAAAGGATTTCTAGATAAGTATCTTAGAAATAATAACTACTTCGAAAGTAACAACAACAAAGAACAGGAAGAAATGAAATAGAAGTTTCTATAACTTCTTGTATTAATACTGAACTACGTGGGTAGATTATACATAGCAGATTATACAAATAGGGCAGGTCACTTATTGTGAAACCTGAAGAGAACAATTGAAAAGAAGTTTCTAGAACTCCTATATTTAAGTAGGGATCACGAGAAAAATGGGGCAAGTTTCCCTTTCGTGAAACCTAGAGATAGCTCACTTATGAGTTGAAAGAATTGGATTCCCTCATTAAAAGGGTGAAACAATATAATTTAAGGCGTGTACTAGACACGAAGTTTTACAGTCATTAATTCGTTATACATGGAGCAAATAAGGGAGGCCACTTATGTAGAGTGACACCTCATTGAAAAAAGACCTAAAGTAACAATTTTATTATTTTAGTTTGTTAGTAAGGGGTTTGGGAAAGATCAAATGGGAATGTGGAAAAGTGTTCATGGCCGTATTTATTGTACTCGGACGTGCGTGACGCGGATGAAAAGTTGAACAGGCACTGTTTTCACTATAGTCAGTTGATATAGTTGAAAAGTTCACTGTAGTAGCACAAAAAGTTGATGGCAAAGAAAGTTATTGCAATAGTGGAAAATAACTAGTTACACTAGATTTGCGAGAGTCTATTGCTTGAAAAATTTGTAGGTTATAGTTGAATGCACCAGAAAAATCCCAACGGAGGAAGAAAAATTAGATATTGATTAGCAGTTCATAAGGAAGATTCCTTAGTTTGAAAAAGTATTCCCATATGTGAGTGGAAATTACATGACAGTATAACTGGTAGATAGAGTGTAGGTTCTGAAAGTTTCCAGAGCAATGATGATTTGTTTAAATTGGATAGAGAATCCCTCGGCGGAAAACTAGATTATATAGACTGTGGGTATTTTGGAAATATCCCTCGATTTGAGATAGCATCTCATAAAATCTTTCATATTGAAAGTTAGACTTGATAGTTTAAGTTTGATCAAGAAGATCTCTAGAAAGCAGTTATTTTCACATAGCAACTTTCACTGTCTATAAAATCCAAATAAAAGCATTGAGACTTTTAAAAGCGATGAGAATGTGGTTAAAACATGAAGTCGGTACTTATCTTTGCTACATGAAGAAGGCGATGTTGCTGTTGACGTTTGGTTCTAAAATTCAAATATGGCGTCGAATTTAAAAGTTTGCCTCTTGAGTGGAGGAGGCGAGCTTTAATTAAGCTCAAACTGACTGGTTTGACTTCCGACGTACAAGTGAGGGCTGCTAGACGCAGCGAAAGTACACTAGCCTAGACGGCTTGTCCAACAAGAAGTTGAGTGCACTTGAGAGGGTGAGCGGTTGCTCACGGCACGGAGACAAGTCGAGAAGAAGAAGTGAAGTGACCGAGAGAGCGGGCAGCGCACGCAGAGTAGAGAGCATTAGGAGGCGACGAGAAGAGGGGGAAGCGGGCGAGTAAGAGGAGGAAACAAAGAGGTTATACATAAACATGAAAAAACTTTACAAAAACAAAATTCTTCTTGGAGCGGGGTCTTCATGGAGTAGATGGTTGGAGAAGAACACGACGCCCTGCGGATTAATGTAGAAGTCTTCATGGCTTGAAGCAATGGAAGTTCGGAAGGCAGCGATGGGACGCTGTCAGGCTGGTTCAACGGAATATGCGTTTCTGTAAAAAACTGACAGAAAAAATGAACAAATGCTCGGGACAACGGGAGGTAACAGTTCGATGTTGGTGTGTGCGGGAAAGAAATGTAAATAAATGGACTGATATAAAGTAGGGATGAACGGCAAAAGCTAATTCTTTCTTTTCGTGTATTTCCAAAAATACACCATGTTGGTGGACTACAGCAAACTCCAGCAAAGAACAAGAAGACAATATGAAAGAGGTCTTATAATAAACACATTGGTGGTAGAGATCATTCTTTCTCTGACTCTTCCCTTCCCTCCTGGGTAACAATCGGTCATTTCGCCAAAGATCTATGCTAGAGGGAGAAAGGGAAAAGTGGAAGGCACCTATGAGGAACTGACCAGGTGTAAGTGGAAGCAAGTTATCAGGGTTATTAGAATGCGGGGGCGAGGGGCGCGAATTAACAACGCTGTCAATCGCAAAGTAGCTATAAGCTGCGAGAAATAAAGCTCTAGTGAAGATCGCGACAAGAAGCGAAAGGAGAGGGAACAAATTTAAACAAAGCGTATAGAAACAAGTACATCGATTAAGGATAAGAATATACCAAATAAACAAAGGAACTATGCGAGTAAAAGGCAAGAACGCCATAGGTAACAACAATCTAGTAGCCATAAGCAATGACCTTAAGTTATAATAAGCATCGAAAGGGTTAATCAGAAAAATACTTACGTCATCAAGAAACGTGACGTAACAAGCATAGATGCAAAAACACATCGAGTGTACCGACGAGAAAGAATAAGTTTGTTCAACAATGAACAATAAAAGTGCAAAATATGTAAGCAGGGTGCAATACATGAGCGCATAAAAAATATGCACCGATGTTATGTAACAAGGATCGAAACAGCTATAGGATACGAGTGTGAACAAGTGGGAGAGATAAGTAAACACGACCTTGACCCACATAGTACAGCGAGATAACGAATATAAATAGCTGAAAGAGTCCTTAACCAGAACAAGTTTACTTTGGTAAGGAGGTGAGCAGCTTCTGAAATTACGGGAACAACTCGCAAGACAATGGTTGGCAGTCAGCCAAAGTTGAGATAAGGAAAACTTGCTCTGAACTTTGTCAAGCATAGAGGAAGTAAACGGCAGCTTGGCCTTACCCGAGCTTGTATACAATCGAGATCGTCAAACAAGCAGTTCAAAATAAACAAACAAACCGAGTGCAATCAGCCGAGACTTAAAGCAGAACTTCAAGTAACACGGCATGCAGTCATCCGTAGCTTGGGCGTGAAAAACCAATTTAAAAGACATATGAAATAAAGCAAGTAATCAATTTCGCATAATTTTGAGGATCACGGAATCCGACAATTTTCAACAGAAAAAAGCTTAATTCCTCTGAACGAAGAAGAGAACCTGGGATATTGAGAAGGAGTTTATGCGTAAGAATAGTTATTCTAGATGCTAGAGAACTCAGATTTTCAAGTGGCTTCCAAGTGTGAGGAAGAGGGAAGGAGGCGGCCATGGCCATCCTACTAAATAGCGAGGAAGTGAAACATAGCTACAGCGAAATGATGGTGACTGATAGCCATGGTTTTACACAAGGGGAAGATAGTTTTCGACAGAAAGTTTAAACAATTACCTGCTACAAAAACACTTGCCGAACCGATGTCTCATTGTAAACAACTACGTCAATTATGTAAGTTGTTTAAATGGTTTTGCCTTATTTCTGCACAAAATGGCAATTCAAGTTCGCCTCGCCTTGGGTCACTTGGTTTACTTTCGCGAAACAAAGTTGTGAGTTGAGGCAGAGTCGAGAAGACCGCGGGTTCGAAACAAATTTCCAAATTTATCTTGGATTTCACATTGTACAGTGGTCAAAAGGACTTACGCACTGTGAGAAGTTTCGGCGTTAGAAATGCAGGAAGAAGCATTAGTTTGTTCGGAGCTGCTCTGCATGGAGTTTGAAGAAACAGGTACTAGTGACCTCGATTGGTCATGAAAGTGCAATAAAGAATGATGCGGTCTTTTGCAATGAAAACAGAGGTTGGAAGACGTACAACTAGAAGCAGAATGCTTAAGTGACAGGCAGTTATGGCAATATTTATTATTGAAGACAAACTTCCTTCTGTCTTCAACAGACAATTCTTTAAAGGATTTGCACGAGTACAAAGCGTGAGAAACCTAGCAGAATGTACATATTAAAGATTTGTCGAGCGACCTAATATGTTCTCTTGGATAGTTAAAAGAGGCAGAACGTGTTTGGTTGTTCTCGACAGATGGGTACTGGTGACCATTTGAAGAGACAAGCTTTTGTCTAGGATGACACACAGAGGACTCGTTTCGACATTTTCGCACAGGAATGAGAGTGCTGTATGGACTTGGCACCAGCTGTTCAGAAACGAGATGTGATGCTCTAATGAATTCTCATCCTTGCGAGTGAGTTCGATTTTCCAAGCCTTTAATGTTGAAAGGTCGAATCTGGATGTAGCTAGATGATTAAGGACGTTGTCCCAAGTTTGGACTAGCTGCTTGAGTTGATATAACGCTCTAAAATGTAATTGTATGGAGTCTAACAGGTCTCTTAAAGAGGTGACGTCATTAGGTTTTACGACTGGCAAATTGAACAGGCAGCGAATGTGGCGAGCAACACACAAACGTACATTACCATATCTCTCTTAAGGAGATTAAAGGCGATGTGGTAGTTATCTGCGCTTAAAGGCAGTGACTCAACCAAAGCCAAGGCCTGGCCTTCCAAGGACGAACGCAAGAAATAGAACTTGTGGATATCGAGAATGTCATTGTTTTCATGGATAAGGGAGCAGTAAAGTTCGTAAAAGGAATACCATTCACCTTCCTGGCCTGAGAAGTGAGGTAGAGTTATCTTAGGAAGTAAAGGTTTCGGTTTGGCCTTATGAACTGAAGCGGGTGCGAACTGGGCCGGACTGATGACCCTAGTGTCCGGTTCTGAGATACTGCGGATCAGTTGGTGGGCCTTGGCAATCCCTTCAAAATACAAGGGTTCAACCTCGTCCCGATCCGATTGAAGTTCTGGGCATGCGGATTCAATATCGGTTTGAATCTCATCATAGTAATCGTAGGACCGTTCGTACAACTTAAGGCGTTGTGTCAAGACGTCTAGATCACAATCGACGGGATTTATTTTGTTTAGAAAATTACTAAATCTGGTGAGTTGCCCTTTGTAGGAAGAACGTCTGGCAATGAGAGTTTCATCCTCTTCAGTTGGCATGTTGAAAACAGGCAAATTGAAGTGTAACTTACGAAACTGTAGCGAGATTTTTAAAATTTTGTCAGGTTGGCAGCTGAAGACAGGTTGCAAGTAAGACAGGCTGAAGAAGACAGGAACGACCTCTATCACCTTCACCAGCTATGCACTGCGAAGTTATAGCTGAAAAATTCAAAGAAGATATTAATGATTTGCAAAATATTGACAAATGGACTTTGAGCAATAAATAACGAATAGATTCTCATAAATAGACTCTGAGAAATGGACTCTTCCGGGTTTGTGCACCAAATTTTGGGTAGTTTATTAGCTTGGGAATAACATAACCCCCAAGGGAAGATGATGAAGAAAAAGAAGTGGGTTTCGGACTGGAGAAAAAGGGTGGAGAAATAGGACGAGAGTCCAAAAGAAGTTATAATTAAGAGTTCTTGCTCAAATGCAACAAGTGGTGAACACCCTATCAATAGATTTATTTTTATTAAATAGGAAGGGTCAAGGAAGACAGAATCTTGCCTAACCGTTATGTTAGAGAAATGAAAAGCAAAGAACAAATCCTTAATTTATTTAACAATGTAAAAGGAAGTAGTTTTTGTAACAAATATATTATTTTGATTTTTTACAAACAATTGGGGTCGCAGACCTCCGAAAACATCTAAGGCTTGCGCCAGGCAATTGACAATTCTCTTGGTTTTAAACCTTTTATATGCTTTAAATCTTCGTAAGATTTTGAAATGGCTAAGAGGAATAAATGAAAAATTTAAAGATAACTGACGTAATTAATGTTAAACAATAAATCAAGTACAAGGTGTGTACTTTAAGGATTTCTAGATAAGTATCTTAGAAATAATAACAACTTCGAAAGTAACAAAAAAAACAGGAAGAAATGACATAGAAGTTTCTACAACTTCTTGTATTAATACTGAACTACGTGGGTAGATTATACATAAGAGATTATACAAATAGGGCAGGTCTCTTATTGTGAAACCTGATGAGAACAATTGAAAAGAAGTTTCTAGAACTCCTATGTTTAAGTAGGGATCACGAGAAAAATGGGGCAAGTTTCCCTTTCGTGAAACCTAGAGCTAACTCACTTATGAGTTGAAAGAATTGGATTCCCTCATTAAAAGGGAGAAACAATATAATTTAAGGCGTGTACTGTGCCCGCTTCTCCAATGGGACAGGCGATCACCCGGCTAACATCCCGGCCCCATTAGAAGAAACAGCCAAGGGAGTGGGTACAAAAAAAAATTAAGGCATGAATCTTGGTTCATACAGACAAGACTAAAAGAAAAGCTCCAGCGAGCTAGAGACAAGGGGTCTCGGGTCGTTTACGGGTCGGGACGGTAAATAGACTGAACCAGGATTCACAAGCAAAACCCTAACTTGAACTGACAAACAGAAAAGAAAGGAAAAGCCCTCGTAAAATCATCTCTGCTCCTTTATTGGCCAAAGGATAAATAACTATGCAACCTGCCTATCACGCACGAGTATAATGATATGGTGGGACAAAGTCCGAGAAAAAAAAATAAAGTTCATAGTCCCTAAACAAAGAAAAGAAAATTACGCTTATTCAAACTCGTGGGTGTCCTCTCTTAAAGTTCCGACTGGGAGATCGTCTTTCAAAAAGCTAAATTAACCATAATTTATCGGTGCACATGCATGTAAACATCACTAGCCACTTAACACAAAGTTCACCTGCGGCAAAAAAAAAACTCTAAGAAAATATCGAATATCTACGTAAATTACAACTGTCTACCCTCATACAGTAATGGACGGATCTCCTCTATCGAACTGCAAATGAATAATTAAAGAGCATCATGTTACATCAAACAGCACTCAAACATCGACTCAGCTTCACATAAGATGACATTTCAACAATTACTTATAACCTATCATAAATTATTAACACACCCAGATTGTGCTTACATATTTACACTACTAATTCTTATCATTATTATTAATGATTTATCCCCGCCTTTCCAACAACCTTGATCCACACGGTCATATTTGTCATTGTAATTAAATTATGGCATTGTCTAATGTTTATGAAAGGTCAAGAACCTCGTGATAAGGCGCCCTAGCGTATTTCATACTCACAACAAACATTTAATCGTAACCCTTCCGCCGAACACTCTGTGTGAAGATCCAAACAACCTGACTGTCGAGCGCACCATCAATTACACACCTGCGCTATTCAATACAACTGATCAATGAACGTTGCACGTTCGTCAAGAGGACCCTGTCCTTACAAATTCAATTCAACGGGCATCCGTCGCCCCGTGAATAATCTCGTCACATTTTGACGGAATAATACCATATCTAATTACCACATAATTATCACATAAACTTTACACAACATCATTACAAAATAAATCATGCATTATTAGCATGTCTCAAGAACCCACACTAACAGAGCGTATCAACTTTATCGGGACCACGAGGTCGTATGATAATATGGCATCCTATCCAAGGAATCTTATCCGACAATCTTCAACCATATTCATTGCTATAAAAATCTTTTCATCCCGTGACAAACCTTTCAGAATGAAATTCGAATAATGACCTCTGAAATCGACATGCTAGAATCTCCCAGCAAAATGGACATCTCCTATTATGGTTACCCAATTTCAAATTATTATTATTATTATTATGACTCAGAGAATAAATACATGTCTTACTCCTACCATTGATGCTGTAAATTTATATAGGTCAAATGACCCGAGAAGAAAGACAAAAAAAACATCTTCACGACCCTATGAAGAAAAAAAAAATGATGCTCTTATTCAACCTGGTATAAATGATTATAAAGGGCGTTAAGTTACACGATCTCAGGTTATCTCATGGCATGGCTATCCGAGGTAGAAGTTCTCTTCTTTCTGATGAACAAGGATGGAAAGGAAACGTCTTACTTTATATCCGGCGTCCTCGGAAATCCATGGCGTCTGCGTCGTCATCGTCTGCGGCATCAGGGCGGCGGCGTCCCTCCAGCGTCCCCGCGATGTGGTCTCCCAGCGTACTGGTAGAGGTATCCGCCCATGGCACCTCCCGATCTCCTGGCGACGCCCATGTCTGCCCACAGGTTGTCCCCGGTCACTTTCAGCAGCGCCGTCTCCCGACGTCCCAACCATGGTCCACTCGTCCACCTCGTTGTGACCGTTCACCCCATTATGGCCCCTTTAGAAGTTCAGTGCAGCATAATTCGCGTGTTAATATGCATGTTGATGCCCAGAATATATGAGTCCATGGCTATTAAGTTCATGCCGCCGTGTAGCAATATTACATCTCACTATATCAGAGCACATTCACGCCCGCACACTATAGCGTCTAGTTCCTGGTTCACTTGAGTTATATGTTTTCACTTCCTTTAACCCGGTGACACACTTCCTTCCACGAGGAGCTATTTCGAGCTGGCCTTGACCGACATATCAAGTTGCCTGCGGCCCATAGTCTTCCAACCCAAGCTTAAAGTAGATGTGGCCTTCCTTACTGCGTTCTCACTACGTTTCTTAAAACGCCGTACTGCTATGCTATTTCCGAATGGATGTCAGTTAAAATATAGGGCCTCGCGATAATGTTTCGCCTCGACTATCGTTATATAGTTCTTCCCCTGATACTCGTAATTTTAAACACCTCCTGGTATCAATCTTTAATGAACATAAATTGTCGGCATAAACGGACTTCCTTTATCAGTTCTAACTGTTTCCTCACATACTAGCAAGTCCGATATCGCCTTGAAATTCACACTGTTCGACAAACAAACTGACATACTTCACTGTAAAAAAAACTCACTGGCAATATATGCACGCTAGTTTCAGGCTTCATGGCCTGCTGGTTACTCACAAAAACCATTCAAGTTCCCGATGTAAAATCACTGTCTACATGACATGGGCTAATCTTCCGTGCTCCGCTGTGTGACATACTCGTCCACGCACTACTGACTCACATACTGCTAACTCACATACTGCTAACTGCTCATTCCGGAACTCCGTCCTTCTTCGAGAAAAAAGAGGGAGGGGTTGGAACCTTCTGGAACATTCCCCTGCTCTCGCGGTTACCTCGCCGCGTCATGCTATGACGTCATACTGACTCTCCGGTTCCCTTCCGATCTTCTGTCATCCGGGGCTGGTAATTGACCCTGACTGGATCGGTCACAGTACTGGACACGAAGTTTTACAGTCATTAATTCGTTTTACATGGAGCAAATAAGGGAGGGCACTTATGTAGAGTGACACCTCATTGAAAAAAGACCTAAAGTAACAATTTTATTATTTTAGTTTGTTAGTAAGGGGTTTGGGAAAGATCAAATGGGATTGTGGAAAAGTGTTCATGGCCGTATTTAATGTACTTGGACGAGCGCGACGCGGATGAAAAGTTGAACAGGCACTGTTTTCACTATAGTCAGTTGATATAGTTGAAAAGATCACTGTAGTAGCAAAAAAGTTGATGGCAAAGAAAGTTATTGCATTGGTGGAAAATAACTAGTTACACTAGATTTGCGAGAGTCTATTACTTGAAAAACTTGTAGGTTATAGTTGAATGCACCTGAAAAATCCCAACGGAGGAAGAAAAATTAGATATTGATTAGCAGTTCATAAGGAAGATTCCTTAGTTTGAAAAAGTATTCCCATATGCGAGTGGAAAATAAATGACAGTATAACTGGTAGATAGAGTGTAGGTTCTAGAAGGTTCCAGAGCAATGAGGATTTGTTTAAATTGGGTAGAGAATCCCTCGGCGGAAAACTAGATTATATAGACAGTGGGTATTTTGGAAATATCCCTCGATGTGAGATAGCATCTCAGAAAATCTTTCATATTGAAAGTTAGACTGTTTATGTTTGATCAAGAAGATCTCTAGAAAGCAGTTATTTTCACATAGCAACTTTCACTGTCTATAAAATCCAAATAAAAGCATTGAGCCTCTTAAAAGCGATGAGAATGAGGTTAAAACATGAAGTCGGTACTTATCTTTGCTTCATGAAGAAGGCGATGTTGCTGTTGACGGTTGGTTCTAAAATTCGAATATGGCTTCGAATTTAAAAGTTTGCCCCTTGAATGGAGGAGGCGAGCTATAGTTAAGCTCTAACTGACTCTTTTGATTTCCGACGTACAGGTGAGGGCTGCTAGACGCAGCGCAAGTACACTAGCCTAAACGGCATGTCTAACAAGAAGTTGAGTTCACTTGAGAGGGTGAGCGGTTGCTCACGGCACGGAGACAAGTCGAGAAGAAGAAGTGAAGTGACCGAGCGAGCGGGCTGCGCGAGCGGAGAACAGAGCAGTAGGAGGTGGCGAGAAAAGGGGGAAGCGGGCGAGTAAGGGGAGGAAACAAAGAGGTTATACATAAACATGAAAAAACTTTACAAAAACAAAATTCTTCTTGGAGCGGTGTCTTCATGGAGTAGTTGGTTGGTGTAGAACACGACGCCCTGCGGATTAATGTAGAAGTCTTCATGGCTTGAAGCAATGGAAGTTCGGAAGGCAGCGATGGGACGCTGTCAGGCTGGTTCAACGGAATATGCGTTTCTGTAAAAAGTTGACAGAAAAATGAACAAATGCACGGGGCAACGGGAGGTAACAGTTCGATGTTGGTGTGTGCGGGAAAGAAATGTAAATAAATGGACTGATATAAAGTAATGAAGAACAGTAAAAGCTAATTCTTTCTTTCCGTGTATTTCCAAAAATACACCAGCAGCCTTATCTCCCAAATGTACGCGCTGCTAAGAGCAGCCTTATCTCCCCAATGTACGCGCTGCTAGGTGCAGCCTTATCTCCCCAATGTACGTGCCGCTAGGTGCAGCCTTATCTCCCCAATGTACGTGCCGCTAGGTGCAGCCTTATCTCCCCAATGTACGCGCCGCTAGGTGCAGCATTATCTCCGCAATGTACGCGCCGCTAGGTGCAGCCTTATCTCTCCAATGTGCGCGCCGTTAGATGCAGCCTTGTCTCCCCAATGTACGCGCCGCTAGGTGCAGCCTTATCTCCCCAATGTACGCGCCGCAAGGTGCAGCCTTATCTCCCCAATGTGCGCGCCCCTAGGTGCTGCCTTATCTCAGAATGTGCGCGCCGCCAGGTGCAGCCTTATCTCCCCAATGTTCGCGCTGCTAGGTGCAGCCTTATCTCTCCAATGTACGCGCCGCTAGGTGCACCCTAATCTCCCCAATGTACGCGCCGCTATGTGCAGCCTTATCTCCCCAATGTACGCGCTGCTAGATGCAGCCTTATCTGCCCAATGTACGCGCCGCTAGGTGCAGCCTTATCTCCCCAATGTACGCGCCGCTAGGTGCAGCCTTATCTCCCCAATGTACGCGCTGCTAGGTGCAGCCTTATCTCCCCAATGTGCGCGCTGCTAGGTGCAGCCTGGGTAGATTATTAGCTTAGGAATAACCTGACCCCCAAGGGAAGATGCTGAAGAAAAAGAAGTGGGTTTCGGACTGGAGAAAAGGGATGGAGAAATAGGAAGAGAGTCAGACATAAGTTATAACTTTAACTTTAAGTACACTCAAAGGCAGCTGCCTCTGTAAATCCGCTTTCCGATACCTAAAGTGGGTAGGGACCTGGGCGAACCTAACAGGAAACGCAGCTGGAACATGGGCTATACGCAAGCAAGATGCTATAGCGTATTCCCTCTCAAGCATAAATTTACCTACTATGTGGAAGGGTGTTGGTCTGGCAAGACAAAGAGTAACAGTTTTACTGTGTATCCGTTCAAAGGAGTTTGTTTTTAAACAAGTATTTTGAAGAATGCAAATAATTTGAATCAGCCGTGATATTTTACTTCTTAAAATTGTAGAATTTTTCAAGAGCGACCGAATGTTTTCAAGAAGGATAGGGATAAAGCAATTATACCCTTGGGAATAATTTTGGTAAGAGCACCAATAGTCGCATTTAGGACTGACTAAGCTTTTACCCAGCAAAGCGCCGACTAAAAGTTTAGACAATGAGAAACACTTAAATTTTGAAAAACCAACCATAAGTTGTAGAGAGAATCTCAACAAGCAGGAAGCTGGTGTAGCGAGCTATGTTTGCCTTACTGGCCAGTTAGAATTAGCTATCAAAGCTAAGAGAGACTTTAATAAGTTAATAACTAAGAGTTCTTGCTCAAATGCAAGAAGTAGTGCTAACCTTATCAATGGATTTATATTTATTAAAGAGGGCATAAACCTAGGAAGAGTCAGGGAAGACAGGATCTTGCCTAACCGTTATTTTAGAGAAATGATAAAGCAAAGAAATAAATCTTGATTTATTTGACAATGCAAAAAGGAGTAATCCATTTAACAAATATATAATTTTAATCTTGTTAACAATTGTTAATCCTAAAATCATCTAAAGCATGCACCAGGCAATTGACAATTTTTTGGTTGAAAAACTTTCATATGCGTTAAAATCTTCTTAAGATTTTGAAATGTTGTTAAGATTAACAAATGGGAAATTTAAAGATAATTAACGTAAGTAAATTTAAACAATAAATCAAGTACAAAAGAGTACTTTAAGGATTTCCAGATGGATATCTTAGAAATATTAACAAGTAACAACTTCGAAAGTATCTACAAAAAAAAGCAGAGAAAGGGAAAATAGAAGTTTCTATAACTTCTTGTAATGGCACAGAATTACGCTTTGAGGTTATACAAATAGGGCAGGTGAAACCTGAAGAGAAAATAAAAAGTAAGTTTCTAGAACTTCTATGTTTAAACAGGATAACGAGGAAAAAATGGGGCAGGATACCCGTTCGTGAAACCTGGATTAAAGAGATTAATGAAAGCTTTGGTAGACAATAACTAATTCTCGTTCTAGCAAGAAATGAAATAGATTAATACGCAGTTTCAAACTGCTGATATTTATGCAGAATGACTTAATGATACGTGGAGAAATTTGGGAGGGCGCCTATGGTTTGGTGAGGCCTCATTGCAAAATACATAAATTTAAAGATTAACCTAATTTGTTAGTAAAGAGGAGTAGAGGAAGAGGAAATAGGAACTTTGTAGAGAAAGTTTTTGGCCTATTTTATTTATTTCGAACGAGCGCGACGCGGATGAGATATCGAACGAGCACTGTTTCACTATAGTCTATTGGACGTGGCTGAAAAGTTCACTTGTAGCACAGAAAGTTTATAGCCAGGAAAGTTATTGCGATGGTGAAAGTAATTAGTCGCACAAGATTTGCGAGAGTCTTTTGAGCTGAAAAACTTGTAGGTTATAGTTGAATGCAGCAGAAAATTTCCAACGGAGGAAGAAAAATTAGGTATTGATTAGCAGTTCATAAGGAAGATTCGATAGTTAAAGAAGTATTCCCACATGTGTGTGGAAAGTACTAGAAAGTTTAACTTTTAGATAAATTGTTTGGCATGGAAAATTCCAGATCAATCATGACTGAAGAATAGGGCAAAAATTAGTCCAGCGGTGGAACGAGCTAAGTATTTTATAGACAGTGGGTAATTCAACGGTGTCCCACGTTGTGAGAAAATCTCTCATTTAATAAGCATAAGAAATGCTGCTTCATGTTAATGTTCGCTTAGATAGACAACGCCCAACATAGAAAATCCCACGAAAGATGATTATTGCCCTAAATTAGAAATCTCACACTGCCTATAAAATGATGATTAAAAGCATGTAGCTATTTAAAACACATTAAAATAAGGCGAAGAACGTCGAAATAGTACTTAGCTCATTTCTGATGAACGGCGATTTCTTGCTGACCGTTAGTTACGATATGGACTTGGCGTCCAATTTGAAAGTTTGTCTCTCTAGGTGAGGAGACGAGCTCTAGTTGAGCTCCAACTGACTGGTTTAACTTGAGACGCACAAGTGAGGCCAGCTCACCGGAGCGCGGAGAGACCAAGGAAGGGAAAAGGGTGGGGGTAGGAGACAAAAGGAATACACATAAGAATTGCCAACTTTAAAACAATAATTTCTCTTGATGAAATGGTCTTCAAAGTGTTGGTAGCAGGCGTCACTAGCGAGGCCAGGTGGTTGAAAAAGTAGACGAAGTCCTTTTGATCACGGAGATGATAGCGACGATATCTGGTGGCCAGATTGGTAAGGAAGTCTTCTTGCGCAGCGAAACATTGAGGAACGTCAGAGATTCGCTCCTAGATGACGCTAGGTGGGTCGTGGAAGATATATATATCTAGAACAGACTTACAGGTAGTGTAAGAAAAATACACCAGCAAAGAGAAATCAGGAGATCACTGTTGGTGTTTGGAAAAAGGAAGGTGTGAACTAAAGCAAAGAGAAGCAAAAGCTTACTCTGTCTTACCGTGTATTCGAAAGAATACACCAAGCTGGGAGGGGCAAAAACCAACAGAGAACAAGAGACATGAAATTAAGGACTTGAAGCTAAAGGAGCAATCAATGACAGTCGTCTTATAATATACCCATAAGTGGTCAAGATCTTGGCTATCCTAACTCTCCCTTCCCTTCCAGGGTAACACTCGGTCACTCTACTAGAAATCCAGACCAAGGGAGGAGAAACATCCCTAACCAGGACCAAGTCCTCCACTTTAATGTCGGGATTAGAAAGAAACCACTTCTGTCTCCGTTGCCAGGAAGTTAAGTATTCCAAATTCCAACTCTTCTAGAAAGAATTACGGAGCGCTTCAAGTTTACGCCAAACGATAGGTAAATTAGGATCTCTGTAAGAGTTGGGAAGGAGAGGAGGGACAGGAAGAGAAGTGCCTATAAGGAAGTGACCAGGTGTGAGTGGAAGCAGGTCATCAGGGTCGTTGGAAAGCGGAGTTAAAGGGCGAGATTTAACAACACCTTCAATCAGAACAGACAGCGAATTAAATTCTTCATAATTCAGAATGCGATTACCTAAAACCTTTATTAAGTGACGTTTAGTGAGCTTTACGCAGGATTCCCATCTACCCCCGTGATGAGGGGCGTAGGGAAATATAAAACGCCATTTGAAACCCGTTGAGTAGGAAAAATTAGAAATCTGTTCCATGGCAGGAGAAGATGTGAGTGCCTTCTTCCACAAGGAAGCTGCGCCTAGAAAAGTGGAAGCGTTATCAGAGAACATCTCAGAAAGAACACCACGCCTAGCAGCGAAGCGAGAGACGGCTGACAAAAAGTAAGAAGTGGAGGCATTCGTCACTAGTTCCAAATGGATCGCACCAGTAACCATGCAAACAAAGAGAGAACCATAGAGCTTACCAAACAATTTGCGTTTAGCTTCAGGGGAATTGCGTTGATATTGGAACGGACCCATATAGTCCACACCAGTTAAAGCAAAAGGACGTGTAGGAGAAGAGCGAAAAGAGCGCAGATCGCTCATTAATTGAGTATTGACTTTAGGTTTAGCTTTGAAGCAAGGAATGCATTTGTTAATTACAGAGGATACTTCATGAATTCAATTTATGATCCAGTACTTTACCCTTAAGAGACAAAGCAGTGTGCGTGTACCAACATGCAGATTACGATAATGAAAGTCACGTATAATTAAAGAAGTTACGTTATGTTTGGAAGGCAAAATAACAGGATGCATTTTGTCCTCAGGAAGCAAAGATTGCGAAAGCCTACCACCTACCCTGAGTAACCTATTGTCTTCAAGGAACGGGGCTAAGGCACGAAGTCGACTAGATTTCCTGAGATCCTTTTTAGCAGAAAGCAAAGACAATTCGGAAGAAAAGGCTTCTTGCTGGGTTAGTTGCAAAACCTTAATGGTAGCGAGATTCAATTCATGATTGGTAAGGTGTGGTTTGGGGAGAAGAGGTTGGTCAACCACAAGATATTTCCTTCTGAGAAGATAGGCAACAATTCGAATTAATTTGTGAAAGGAAGAATAGCGGAACAACAAGGGCCGAGAAAAGTTGGAAACAAGACACGAAGCAGTAGATTTAGATACTTAAACGTCAGGCAAGTTGAAGTTTGTAACTGGAGCTTTAGAAGGCCAGCAATAAGACTCTTCGATTAACCACGAGTGCCCATGCGAGTACAACTGAGGAGTTGCCAATTGAGAGGGTGAACATCCACGAGAAAGGATGTCGGCGGGGTTGTCAGCGCTGGGCACAGGCCTCCATTGGCATCCCGAAGAAAGATTTTGAATTTTGGAAACACTGTTTGCAACAAGAGTTTTCCAATGTGCGGTTTTTTTGGTAATCCAAGAAAGGGTTATCATGGAATCGCTCCAGAGATAGATTTGCAAAAATTCGACCTTTAAGACTTCAGGTAATTTCTTAACAAATTCTGCGGCCATGAGTGCCGCACACAATTCAAGCCTAGGCAAAGTGATAGTTTTAAGAGGAGCCACCTTCGATTTGGCACAAACCAGGTTGGAAACTGAAGATTCATTTAACGAACCGCAATAAACCAAACATGCACAGCAGCCGTAAGCTTTTTTGTAACTGTCTGCAAACACATGAAAGAAAAAAGATGTATTAGGATGAGCGTTAATTAAATTCCTAGGAATTTCAATAAGGGAAAGATCAAGCAAATTGCTGCGAAAAGAGTGCCATCTGTTAAGAAAAGAAAGGGGAACAGTTTCGTCCCATTCACATTTGAGAGACCATAGATCTTGCAGGAAAAGTTTGGCTATAACAATAACCGGAGCAAGTAATTGAAGCGGATCAAACATTTTTGCGATTGAAGAGAGAATTTGCCTTTTTGTGAAACTTTATAGATGAGAGTGTCAGTGCTAGTGCACAAATGAACTCCAAGAGTTTTTATGGATTCGGATTCTCCACAAATTTCAACAGAGGAGGGGTCTATATCTTCAATAAGAAACTGGGCGAGAAACTCAAGGGAGTTGGAATTCCACTTATGAAGTGTAAATCCTCCGTTCCTTAACAATGCCTGAAGTTCTAGTGACACGAAAGAAGCTTCCTCCAGAGTGGGGAAGGACTGCAAGTAATCGTCAACATAGAATTATGTAGTTAGGGCTTCGGAAGCTTTAGAGTCAAATAAGTGACCATCTAGAGAGGCTAACATGTGTAAGGAGCGAATAGCACGGAAAGCGGATGGTTTTAAGCCATAAGTGACCGTCTTTAAGCGAAATATCTTAATGGGCTTGCTAATTTCATCGCGCCACAAGATTCTTTGGAGATCTTGTTGTTCGGGCTGAATTAAAACTTGACGGTACATCTGTTTGATGTCCGCTATAACAGCTATGGGAAATAATCGAAAGTTTAAGAGTATAGCAGATAAATCTGACTGAATAGCGGGACCAGAGTAAAGAGTATCGTTAAGGCTGTTGCCATTAACGTCAGGTGATGAACCATTGTAAACGACTCGGATTTTATCTTTACAAGAGGGTTTTTCCACACGGGATGATGATTTAAGAAAACCGTTTGCTTGGGGGTGCAATTCGTAATCAGATTTGCTGACATCTTCCATATGATTTAAGCTTTCATACTCCTCCAAGAAATCAGTGTACTGTTGTTTAACGAGAGGTTCTTTCTTGAATTTGCTCTCGATAGCAAAGAGAGCTTTTCGAGCTTTGGGTTGAGAATTAATAAGTTTGGGGGGATTGAGTAATCTTGGCATCTGAACAATGAAACGACCTTCAGGAGAACGAGTGGTAGTGTTCAAGAAAAGTTTCTCACAGAATTCGTTTTCTGAAGAGGTTACGTTAGGAGAATCAACGCTTTCGAGCCTCCAGAACTGCTCCGAATCAGTATTAGCAAAATAATATTGAGATACGGGTTGGGGAGAATAATGAGGAAGTTGACCGATAACGATCCATCCAAAATTAGTGTCTCTGGCAACCACGTTTGAGGATAACTTACGAACCTGTTTACAAAGGCAATTCCAGAAAACATTGGCACTGAAGGGTATGTCAATGGGGCTTTGTATATTGAACAGAGGGTCAGCTAACCTTAAATGCGAGGGAATGTTTAAACCTGAAATATCGACAGAGTGACTTGGAGTGTCCTCTCCGATACTGTTGAGGATGAGGCAATTAAGTTTTAGAAAATTATTTCTGTGGCAAGTGGCTCTTAGAGTTAGCTTTGAAAACTGTAAAGCTTGCGATTTTTAGCTGTTAATGCCTGATACTGTGATAGAAGTGGGGATTACAGGTAGGCCTAATTTTCTGACCAAAGTATTAGACACAAAATCATGAGTTGCCACTGAATCAAGAAGACCACGAGCACTGACCCAGTTGCCGACTTTGTCTTGGACTTCGACTTGAACAGTGGATAACAATACTTGAGCACTACGCAAAGTCTTAGTGTTTTGAATGTAAGAAGACCCACTAGGATTGCTGGTATTATCATTTTTCTGAGAAGTAGATGCTGCTGATGACCTCGATTGATCATGACGATGCAGTAAAGTGTGGTGCGGTTTTTCACAATAGTAACAAAGTCTTGAAGACTTACAATTAGAAGCAGAATGCTTAGGTGCTAAGCAGTTAAAGCATTGTTTATTCTGGGAAATTAATTTTCTCCTGTCATCGACTGACAGTTCTTTGAAAGATTTGCATAGATATAAAGCGTGGAAATCATTGCAAATTATGCACTTTAATGGTTCATTTTAACTTTTACGGGGTTCGTTCTGAGTGTTTAAAGCGAGAGAACTGGCAAGACGGCGTTCACTGGAACTAGTTGGATAACCAGTGGCGTTTGACTTTAGTTTAGACGAACTGGACCCAGGTTTTTGGGTACTAGACGCTAAGCGTTCGCTTTTAGATTTAAGAGACAATGATTCAAATTTAGAACTAGGAGATGAGGGTTCACTTTGGTTGGCTAAAGCAGTTAAGAGTTGGCAGTAGAAAGGAAAAGTATGTTTTGAATATTGCGTAATCGCGAGGACATATTGCATCATCATGAAGTCATCTGATAGCCATGCGGATGTGAGCACGTGCACGTGCACATGTTAGCGTGGGAAGAGGTTGACCTTTAACCGCTTGAAGCAGATAACCTTTGGGTAACCGCTTGAAGCAGATAACCTTTGACTTATTTATGCGATGGAGATAAAAATTAATGGGTGTTGACGTCATCTGATAGCCATGAAAGTTTGCAGCTGTGCGAGCGATCACGTGATATGTCTGCAGTGTTCGCGTGAGACGTGGTTGACCTTTAACGCAATTGGGTAAGAATGTAATCTTTGACTTCTTTAAGTAATAGTGATAAAAATATAATGAGATGATTGCGTCAGAAGCTTGTTTTGTAGCATTTGGTTTCTTGAGTGTAGGTGGGGGTGAAGGATATATAAATGCATGTGTGCGTGGGTGAGTTTAACTTCTACGTTTGCGCGAAGAGAGTGTGTGTGTGTGAAAGAAATAAAGAAAGTCAACGACGAGGAACAAATTGTGTGTGTGTGATGGATGTTCTAACGAAGTTCAATAACTTAGCCACTTGCGTTGAGTATTCTAATAAGAGACTATCAGAACTAATAATTGATTTACCGTATGTGGTCCAAATTATTCGGGCTGTGGAGACGAGATTTGGAAGAAAAATTGTGGTGGACATTATCATTGAAGGTGAAATAACAAGTGTATTTCTACCAGCAGTATTTGCAAAACTAAGCGCATCAGAGATCGATGAACTAAACTCACTTAGAGGCAAACTGATGTTGGTGTATTTGGGGTTGAAGAACCGCTCACATCAAGTTGTTTTAAAACTGTAAATTTTTGGTGAGTATATATATGCAGATTATATATGTATTGATTGATATAACGAATGATATGTATATTTAGTTGCTTATTATTTCTTAATTTGTTTATTTTTTTTTTTCAGATTATCTAAAAACGAATAAAAAGGAACAGGAAAATGAAGTGGAAAACTGTTAATTTTCTGAGTGGAACTGAACATCGATCGCACCCGGTAATAGAGTATCATCGTGTATGCTTTCATCAGTCTGAAGAAGAAGAAGGAGAAGAAGATGATAATGAGGTGAGTCATAATGAGAAAGAAGCTTGTTTTAACAAATGGACATCTTCGAGTGGAATTTCAACATTTTCAGTCTACGTTACTAATGTTAGCAAATCAGATGATAGTCAGCGAGAGGTGACACAAACAGTTCTAAGATATTTGTTACAAGAATTATGTGAAGATGAACATTTTATTTGTTTCTTCGGATACAATACTTTTGATGAGGTTTACAAAATTGAATTTTCCATCACTTGTTTTGAAGTAACAAAATTGAATGAGTATAGAAACAAATTGCTTGGTAAACTTCAGGATGAATTTCCCTTTGAAGCCATTCATTGTTCGCTGGAGATTACATGCAGCAATTTATCTCAATGGCTTGAATACATAATACAAGATTATAGGTTTATGGTGAGCCGATGTTACAGCAACTGCTGGTGGTGTATTAACAACAGTGCGAATTGGACAATTGCTTAGACAACAATGGCAACACCTCCTACCAAACGTAGAAATGTTGATATTGTAATACATAATAATAACAGTGAAAATATAAGAAACCAATTGGACAATGCATTTGAAGGTGTTTCTAATTTTAGAAGTGAACTAAACGGTGCTAATTCAATATCATACCAAATCGGGGAATACACTCAAACGGACTTGATTGAGAACAGTGATGAGTTGATTGAATGTTGGGGAGTTATTAGTGAGCACATATTGCAACAAGCTGTGAATTGTGAAGAAATTACACTTCAAATAAAGGATGAATCTTTCTTAAGCTGTGAGTTAATTGAAACAGCATTCAATTCTAGAGTGTACACACTTGCAGTTTCAAATGTTAAGAATGAGTTTTTGGATCCCCGCGAATTTTTAGCAAATGCTAATATTTGGCTTACAAAGTATGTTAAGAAAGCGTTAACTGTGCAAGCTTTAAAGGTGAATTCAGTTTTGTGTGCACAGTATGTGCTTCACGGCATATCAGAAACAAAATATTTTGCTGTCAAAAATAAAGTAGTTTTCGAGTATACGGATGTAAATGAATTTTATAATAATCATATCATTGAAGGTACATTGACAAAAATTAGCGAATTTGAAGCAAATGGCTCTGGGTGGGCTTTAGAAAAAATTCATAGTTTGAGAATTAATATAAATAAATGTGTTGGATTTCGAGTAGGAATGTCCAATACTAGTAGATTGCCTGATGTAATAGTCAATAAACATGCAGTGCTAAATTTGTATGATACAAAGGAAGCTTGTTTTGCGTGGAGTGTGGTTGCTGGTTTGTATCCAAAAACTCGGAACGTGAATCATCTTTCTTCCTATCCTAATTACAGAGATGTTTTAAATTTAGATGGTATTCCAATTCCGATGGAAATGGAATATTTAAACAAGTTTGAAAACCAAAACAATATTTCTGTAAATGTGTATGGAGCTCAATATGATGAAAACAAATGGGTGTGTATGGGAACAAACGAAGTAAAAGGAAAAAACATTTACTATTGTACCTTTGTATGTATCAGATAAAGTATATGAAAGGAGTGTGGACTTATTGATGTTGCAGATTGGAAACAGTGAAAGTTATCACTTTTGTTTAATTAGAAATCTCGCTCGCCTTGTGCGTTCAAGCGTCACTAGGAATTGTAGACGGATTTATATATGTAGACGTTGTTTGTCATATTATTCTCTTGAGGATGAGTTAAATGTTCACTTTGCAGACTGTAAACAGTTTCCTGTTGCAAAAAGCATATTGCCAACTGACAAACAAAGATTTGTTAATTTTACAGAATTTAAATTTAAAGATAGAGTTCCATTTATAATTTATGCAGACACTGAATGCGTTTTGTCTCCTATTTCCTCTTGTTTTCCAAATAGTGACATTCCTAACTCTACATTAACCCATAAACATATTCCTTACAGCATTTCTTTATACCTTCATTGTAATTTTGGTAGTGATTTTTGCAGTTTTAAACTCTTTAGGGGAAATAATTGCATAGAATTGTTTGTAAAGGAACATTATAGTATTGTAGATAAACTTCAAACATATTATTTATCAGCTAAACCGATGTTAAAGATGACGGAAAACGAAGAAAGATTATTTTTGTTAAGTAAAATTTGTCATATTTGCGAGAAACCGATTGCAGATAATGAACTCAAAGTACGCGATCATTGTCACATAACTGGAAAATATAGAGGAAGCGCACACAATAGTTGTAATTTAAATTACAAAGTAACAAGGGTTCTGCCTATAGCATTTCATAATATAACGGCGTATGATGGACATTTTATAATTAAAGAAATTTGTGAGTAACAAGATGGTGAGGTGTTACATAATCCTGGTCATATAAGTTTGTTGCCGGTGAATATGGAACGTTATAAAGGGTTTACAAAGCATGTACGGGTTAAGAATGGATTCATTCAGTTAAGATTTATCGATATATATAATTTCTTGTCCTGTTCACTAGATCAATGTTCATCTTCGTTAAGTGAAGATTCAAAGCAAATAACTCCACGTTATTTTAATGATGATGCACAGTTTCGACTTACTGCGAGAAAAGGCATGTTTCCCTATGAATACGTCACGAGTATGGATGTACTTAACGAAACTAAATTACCTGAAATATCCAAGTTTTATAGCAGTCTTAATGATCAAACAATATCGAATGAAGAGTATGAGTTTGCTCAATCGGTGTGGGAAACGTTTTCCTGTCAAACATTAGCAGAATACGCCGATTTGTATTTAAAAGTTGACACACTTCTTTTGGCGGATGTCTTTGAAAATTTTAGATCGAATGGCATGGAAACTTATGGCATTGATGCAGCTCATTTTTACACTGCTCCATCTATGTCTTGGTGCGCGATGAAAAAGATAACCAACGTTCAACTTGAATTGCTTCAAAATATTGATATGTTACACTTTTTTGAACGATCTATTCGAGGAGGAAATGTTCAGTGTATAACACGATATGCGATTGCTAATAATAAGTATATGAAAACTTATGATGAGAAAAAGCAAGAGTCCTACATAATGTACTTTGACGTTATTAATGTATATGGATATGCGATGATGGAATATCTTCCAACGGGTGGCTTTAAATGGGTTGCAAATGTTGAAGGCTTTGATGTTTTAACTATTGATGATACTTCAGAAATCGGATATATCTTGGAAGTAGATTTGACTTATCCTCAAGAGTTACATGACAAACATTCGGATTACCCTCTACGCCCCGAAAAGTTGACAAAGCTAATGGCTACCCTAGATAAAAAAGAACGTTATGTTTTGCATTATAGAATGTTAAAGCAATGTATTCAACTAGGAATGAAATTTGAACGTATTCACAGAATAATCGAATTCAATCAGAGCCAATGGCTAAAACCATATATTGATGTGAACACAGAGAAACGAAAACATGCTAAAAATGATTTTTTATTTTTTATAAATTGATGAATAATGCAATTTTTGGTCGTTCACTGATGAATGTGAAGAAGTTAAGGGACATCAAATGGGTTACCAAATGGCATGGAGCCTATGGTGCTAAGTCTTTAATAGCTAAGGCTAATTTTAAACATAGAATTATATTCGATGAACAATGTATGGTCATCGAGATGAGCAGACTAAAGATTTTTCACAATCAACCAGTATATGTTGGTGCATCTATATTAGATTTGTCTAAATGTAAAATGAATGACTTTCATTACAATGTTATTTTAGCAAATCCTGAATCAAATGTGAGGTTGTTATACACAGACACAGATAGTTTTATGTATATATTCTATTATGATATTTATGAGTTCATGAAACAACATTCAAATTTGTTTGATACTGGAAACTATGAAACAAACAATCCTTTTGGCATTGTGAGACAAAATAAAGGTGAAAATGGGTTAATGAAAGATGAACATGCTGGAAGGATTGTTGAAGAATTTGTGGGGTTAAGACCCAAAATGTATGCAATAAAATTGTGTATTGAAATGAATAGCTTGTGTAAGGCTAAAGGCATTAAGAAGAGCGTGAGTAAAACTATGAATATTGATGAGTATCGAAAGTGTCTTTATAACAGAGATCAAGCCAGCAAAGTTCAAGTTTGCATAATTTCAAAATCTCATTCTGTATTTACTGTTCGGCAAAATAAGTTGGCAATTTCATCAGACGATGATAAAAGACACATAACTGAAAACGGAATTCATACTTTACCGTTTGGTCATTTTTCTCTGAAACAAATTTGAGATTAAAGCAATTCATCTCTCTTACTTACTTTATTTATTTCACACACACACTTTTATTCTGTTAATGATAATACTTTTTGTGTGTTCCTTTGCTTATGAAAAAAAAACGAATAAATAATAACCCAAATTTTGTGTGTATTATTTACAACTCCTCCCCCCACCATTCCCATTTTCCTGAAAAAAAAATATATATATATAATTACATTATATTACTTATCATTTAGTAATGGTGCGTTGTAAGAGGAGCAACTCTGCCACTCAATATAAACGATCAGGAAGTGGATCATTCATTAGTCGTGTACTTAATAAAACTATTGATAATTTACCTGTGGAATTACACATTCCAGGATATGAATATTGTGGACCAGGAACAAAATTATAAAAGCGATTGAGCCGTGGTGATCCAGGAATAAATATATTAGATAAGGCGTGCAAAGAGCACGACATTGCTTACGCAAATCATAAAGATTCAAACAAAAGAAGAGAGGCTGATGAAATTTTAGCTTCAAAAGCTTGGTCTCGTGTAAAATCTCGTGACGCATCATTAGGAGAGAGAGCGGCTGCACTAACAGTCAGTGGCATAATGAAAGCTAAGTCTAAGCTTGGTGGAGGTAAACGAAAATTAAATATAAAAAAAGAGAGCATCGAAAAAGCAAGGTGGTATTTTACCCCTACTTCCGATATTTGCAGCCTTGTCGGGCTTGGGGGGTCTAGCAGGCGGAGCAGCCGGGGTAGCGTCTGCTATAAACAAAGCGAAAGCTGCACAAGAAGAATTAAAAGAAATGAAAAGACACAATCGAATGATAGAAGCAATGCGAGGAAAAGCAGGTCAAGGCATTTATTTAAATCCTCCTGCATACAAAAGATAATTAACCAAATACCAAATAAAGCATTAAGTAATTTCGATTTAGCTAAATACGCACATCAATTAAAGATTCCAAATTTTAGAGGATTCTTTATGCGAGATACGTTACCAAGACATCCTCGGAAAAATGAAAACTGTATTGTTAACCTTGAACCGATGGTTAAATCTGATTCACATTGGGTGGCTTTCAGTAAACGAGGTAAATACGTGCATTATTTTGATAGTATCGGTAATTTAAGACCACCATTAGAAATTTTAACATATCTAAAAAATTGTTATCTACAATATAATTTTCATTCATATCAATCGATTACTTCTTCGATTTGTGGACATTTATGTTTAGTCTTCTTGTATTGTATAAATAAGGGAAACACAGACTGTCTTTAAACATTTCAAAGATGGCTTTCGAAAGACGGATAACTCTTGAAGGTAAAGGCTCAAAGATTGATGTTACATTGGAGAATCCGCTTCATCTTGTAGGAGCAGAGTTTTTTGAAATAGGACTTGCAGGATTGTATACATCTAATTCTATTCGAAATGTTACCAACCGAAATAATAAATTTCGCATTCATTTTACTAATTTTTTGTTATCAATTGATTTAGTGGTACCACCGGGTATTTATGAATTTGAAGATCTAGCCTCATCATTTGATGATTTACTTAGTTATCACTCATTGTCGAAACTTATAACAAATCATATACAAAACACCAATCTTTATTTGGAAGAGGATATAAATGGAAAAGGCCGCAACCGTCTTGTTTTGTCTTCTCCGTTTAATATTGATTTCAGTGTACCCAACTGTGTAGCAGAGGCTTTAGGTATTGAAAAGAAAGTTTACCCTAAAGAGAATAAAAAAGAAATTGAAATTGATCGAAATAGAATCGAAAGTGAAGTAAAAATTAACGAAAATAATAACGTTTTAGCCATAAAGAAGAACGATGTGGATACAACAATTTTAATAATACCTGATGCTAGCTATACGTTTCAACAATTAAGTGCAAAGATTAATGAATTATTACTAGCACATTTATTATCAGTTTTATTAGGTGAAAAAGACGAATTTCCTTCATATATTTATATTAATTATGATAAAGTGATCTCTAATTGTAAACTATATTATAAAAACTTTGCTATAGATTTTGGTGTTGCAGATTCTACTGCAGATTTGTTAGGATTTTCTCATACAACGTTCGAGGCAAACACAACTCATCATTCTGAATATATGATTAAAATTAACACTGTTAATAGTTTTCGAGTATGTTGCAACCTTGTGCTTGGTACGAGTTTTTATTTGAACCATAAACCAACACACTCTTTATATAATTTTAAAGCTCATGTTCCTGCTGGTTATCCGATTGTTGTACAACCAACAACAATTAATGTTTTGCCTATGAACAGCAAGGTTATTCAACATGTATTTGTGCAACTTGAAGATCATCTTCAACAGCTCATTGATTTGCAATATGAAGATTTAACTGTAGAATTAATTATTCGTCCAGCACGTTATCTTGCTATATAAAGTAATGAAATACTGTTATATTTTCATTCTAGTTGAGTAAGCTTACTAGAAAACATTCACAAATATGGTTATACTATATAATACTCAAATTTTGAAAAAAAAAGAAGTCAACTCTGATTCGAAAAAGAAATATAAATCAATCAGCTAAAATTTCTAAAAAAACAAAAAAAAAAAAACAACGCCATCACACCTTAAAATCTAAGAAACAGTTATCGAGTAACAACAAACATTTCTTACAGTCTTTAGGCTATCGCGTACTTTAATTTCAATATAAATATATATGCAATTGTTTATCTTATTTAGTTTCTATCTATATTTGAAGCTGTTAACATGTTTAACATGTTTAACATAACGGATAAAAGAGAGGTTGACAACAGAGTTGTGCGACGAGAAGAAAGAGTTTACCAACCTTATTCAGCTAATAAATTTGAAAATAATGATGAAATTCGAATACCAACTCAAAATGAAGAAAACATAGTTTTATTATCAGAAGGTGTTCTTCACTTAGAAGGACAAATTATTACTTCTAACGTAAATCCGGCTGCTTCTACTACAGCACATCCTGACCAAAATTTTGGGGCTAATCTTTTTAGCGAAATACGCGTTACGTTAAATGGTAAAGAAATTGATCGTACACGCCATCTAGGTATAACAAGTTCTATAAAAACGTTTGCATCATATTCAAAAAACGAATATACAGCTTTACAAAATGCTGGTTATTTTCCCTCTTTAACAACACCAGCAAGTGAAGCAAATATTGTTGTTAGTATCACAAAACGTTTCCATGTAAAACTTCCTTTAAGCAACCTGTTAGGTTTAGCAGAGGATTATAGAAAGCCGATTTTAAACTGCAAGCATGAGCTAATACTTCTCAGATCGTCGAGTGACGCACGTGCGTTGCAATCTGCAACCGAAAATGATCTTTCTAAGGTCAAGTTATTTAAAGTTTATCTAAAAATTCCCGTTTTATTATTATCGGACGAAGAACAAATTAAAAGATTAAAACTAATGCAGAAAAATATTCCCATTCAGGTTGGTTTTCGATCATGGGATGTTCATGTCTTGCCATCTCTTCCTAGAACAACTAAATATAGTTGGACTGTAATGACAACTTCTGAAACGCAAAAACCACGTCAATTTTTATTAGGTTTCCAAACTAAAAGAAATGTACTAAATACGTGCTCTTCCTATTTTGACCATTGTAACATTAAATCTATAAGAGTTTTTTTAAATTCAATTTTTTATCCCTATGAAATGCCAACTTCTGAAATTGCTATAAATGACTACAGCGAATTGTATGACATGTTTGTTAAATTTCGAAATGTATATTATCAAATCGATGATTTTCGTTCGGAGACTCTAGTTTCACGAGATGAACTTAAGTCTCATTGTCCGATAATTGTAATTAATTGCCTTGAGCAAGTGGAGGCAGTGAAGACATCTTCAGTTGACGTGCGAATTGAAATCGAGACAAGTGAGAATATACCTGAAGATACAACTCTTTATTGTGTTCTTATTCATGATCGTCAAATATCTTACAGACCATTAAGTAATGAAGTAATTATCTAAACCAATATTTGCTAAGTTATAAGCAATCAAGTAAAGAAGTATTCTCACTTTAGTTGCAATCATGGAATTGACAACAACAAACTCTCCTTCTACTGATGCTGACACGTGGAATAAGAAGCAGCAAATAGTTGCAGACATTCGCAAGCTACCAAACGGCAGTTTGGAACTTGCTTACTGAATGTTAAATAACAGCAATATACCTTCATTCAGTCCTGTGTTAACATGGGTCGCAGCGTATTGTGAAAAAACTCTTTCTTCTTTTTTTGACTCTATTAAAAATAAATATGAATATTTAGTTGTGTATAATTTGCCACAAGAATTTTCTTTGTTTGCACTAAAAACACTTTCCCCTGGGTCATTAATCGATCTTAATACGATTGATGGAATGTCAGATCTAATGTTGAAGCATAGCCAACGTTTACCTACAGATTGACCAAAACATTTACCATCTCTTGCAATGGGAAGCAATGGTTGTGCTAAATTTAATGTCAATGCTGTTCAACATTGGTTAAATTCATCTGATGGCATCATGAAAATCGTGTGTTCGATAATAAACAAGTTTCGAAACAATGGACTTCAAGGTTTTAATAAGTTTGATTGGAACTACTTTCCTATAAACATACTGACTATATATGAGCCACAACGAATTCGTCTGGAGTGGGAACATCTACCAGATCATCTAAAAGGAAAATTTCAACTGTTTCATCTTCGCTGCAAATGTGATAACTGTAACCGCTATCTATAAAAGGTAATTCATTAAATCTACTAGTGTTGTTGACACCTATACATATTTTGTTTTTGTTTGCTTTTTTAACACAGTGTATATTTCTTGTCTACAGAAAATAAACATCTGGACAACTAAAAGAACAAGATCATCTCAACACACACTCATCAGGACAACTAAAAGAATGAGATTACTTCAACACTCATACAAGAGAAATAAAATTGTATTAATTGTAATTCTAAATGAATAAAGAAGAAAAGGTCTTTGTACCACTTCATATTAAAGTTTCTTTAATGATCAAGCACCTCCTCACTCCACATGTATATAAAATAATATTTGTCAGGTGAGGGATTCGAACCCTCGCTTTCAATTTCTGAAAATTAGATCTTAAGTCTAACGCCTTAGACCGCTCGGCCAACCCAACACACGCAAATCTTGCATATTAGCCAGCGTGTTTTGTTGATTCATATCAGTTCACATTTAGCTTCGTGTGGGGACCAATCTTTTTTTTTTGTGAAGTAAAGCATCATCATGAAGTATTTTAATTGTGTAAAGTATTCCAAGAAACAGTTAATGCAAATGATATTGGGTCAAAAAGGAATGAATTTAAAATATGAAAGAGATCAGCTAAAAACATTTAAGAACTGGTCTTCAGACAGTTTTACGAACACTGCATGGTTAGCAGCTGCGGGATTTTACTATTATGGATATAAGGATATTGTCAGGTGTGCTTTCTGTAATCTGCAACTTAGTTATTGGGAAGAAGATGATGATCCGTTTGAAGAGCATAAGAAATGGGCTTTTTCTTGCCCTTACGTAAACAATATTTCTCCTAGCATAGAATTAAAATCTGAATATGAAAGACTTAAAACTTTTCAAAATTGGCCTCTTCCCTCTCCAAACGAATTTTGTTTATCATCAGCAGGATTTTATTATACCGGTCATAGTGATAAGGTGAAATGTATATTCTGAAGATTGAAATTGAAAATTGGAGAGAAAACGATATTCCTTTAAGTGATCATAAAAAATGGGCACCATATTGTCCATATTTAAGAGGGTTTTACGTTGGCAACGTTGATTTAAATCCTGAAAATCCTACTATTATTCCATATAATACAAGTTATGATACGTGTGGAAACAATATATGTTGATGTGATGTGATTTTTTGTGCAGTGTGCATTCTCAGACGTAAACATAGACATGCTGAAGTTTGTTAAGCAGTCAAACACTCTACCAGTAATTTCATTTACTAATGGTGAAAACCAGAGTAAAAGTGAAAAAAGAAAGCATAGTGTTTTACTACCGAACACTATTCGATGTATCATTTGCGGTCCGTCGAACTGTGGCAAAACAAACGTAATGCTAAATTTATTATGTCACAAAAATGGAGTTCGTTTTGAAAACGTTTATATTTATTCTAAATCACTTGCTCAAAGTAAGTATGTTGAATTAAAAAAAATTTGGACTCTATAAAGAAATAAAAAGTGATTTTTTTCCGATAATGATGAAGTTATGCCTCCAGAAATGGCTTGAAAAAACTCTATATTTGTTTTTGATGATGTAGCCAGCAATAAACAACAACACATGAAAGATTATTTCAGTAGAGGTCGTCATCACGAAGTTGACGTATTTTATCTTTGTCAAACATATTCTTGTATACCTAAACATCTAATTAGAGATAACGCTAATCTTTTAATTCTTTTTAAACAAGACGGAAAAAAATGTGTCATGTATATAACGATCATGTAAATACAGATATGAGCTATGATCAATTCTTCGATATTTGTTCTTATTGTTGGCAAAACTCTAAGTTTGGCTTTTTGGTTATCGATAAAGATAGCGATTTACAAAATGGTCGATATCGCAATTGATTTGATGTTTATTTTCAGTTATAAATAATAGTTCAAAAGAGCTAAATGCTCATCCGCGTTATACACTTTGTGTGGTTAACAACCTAACTATGGCATCGTTTAACAAAATAAATAACGTGTCTATCAGACCACCAACTTCACGCCATGATATTGCAGCTAAATCGTATGTTGATGATAAGCTACTGCAATATGGAAATCAAGTAACAACAACAAGCGATGGACATCTAAGTATTAACGGCAAACGGTTAAAAGATGTTGGAACGTCCATACATGTTGAAGATGCTTGCAACAAAGGTTATGTACTGAAGTTACTGAATGAGCTAAATAAAATTGAGTCTAAAGAAGGCATACAACGAAACATTAACGACCTTAAATGTTTAATTTTTTCAATTTGTAAAATAGAGAAACAACAACTTGACTTTGAAAACAAACGTCTCGCAGGCTTAGCTTTACCATCATCTGCAAATGATGCAGTAAACCTTATTGCAATGCAGCAACATACATCGAATATAAAAAAATATCTGGAAAACCGAATAACCGAAGTGTTACAACGAGTAGAATTCATTCATGGTTTAGTGAGTGAATTTTCAGAAGATCACTTTCCGTTTGATGATGATAGTCTCGACTTGGGTAACAAAAGAATAAGAAATGTTGAAGATCCAATCCAAAATCAAGATGCGATATCGTATTCTTTTCTTAAAACTCATGTAACAAAAGAACTCGATGAAATTAAAAAATCTCTTTTGAATGTAAACAAAGATGATGAAACTGTAGATATGTTAAATAGAAGAATAACAAACATATCTTAACCAATCGATTCGTTAGATGCAATAAACAAATATTATTTAGAAAACTTTGCTGCTTCTCGAAAAGATCTAGAAGACTTAATCACTAAATTTAATAAACAAAACTTCTTAAACGTAGACGATGGTGGGACTTTAAATATGATGAGTAGACGAATTACTCACGTAAACAATCCCATATACGATAACGATGTTGCAAATAAGACGTTTGTTGAACAATATGCCGCTTCACGAGATGAATTTGAAAAAATGAAACAGACTGTAAACAATCTACAACATCAAAAACAAACAAATGTTGAGTTTCCTGTTAACGACCAAGATGTGACAAATAAACGGGTTGTAGAACACTATGCTGCTTCACGAACTGAAGTTAATCAACTAAAAGAAATTTTAAGCAATTTACAAACTCGTATTGAGGGTGTTGCTAACAATCTAAATATTGTTAAAAAAGAAGAACTTGAAAGTTACGCTGCTGCATCCAAAGAGGAATATAACAAGTTAAAAGCTGAACTAGAAAATATTGAGCAATTGGTTAACAAAGAACCACTCGAAAGTTTTACCGCATCCAAAGAAGAATATGGTATATTACAAGATGAAGTAAAGAAAAAGAACTTATCGAAATGTATTCTGAAATTCTCCAACACACCATCAATCCATTCACCGGTATACACGCTTCATAATCATAATATACAATACCAACTTCCCTATAAAGGTATATTAAAACCAATTTTTGTTTCACCAAGATCTCCAATTGTGTATGCAATTTTAAATATACGTCAAGAGATTGAACTGGATGGCAGTGACATTGTAGTTGAAGAACAAGATGAAATACAGTTTCGACTTAGAGACCCCGAGAAACATAAAACCAATGATCTTCCTCTTCAAATTGATTTTGAATATACTATAAATAAATAAAACAACTACAATTTTAGTTTAGTCATGGAGAAGAGCTTGAAGATTAAAGCCGAAAGTCGAGTAAAGGATAAACTTTCTCGCTTAAAAAAAGATGTTAAGGACAAGTATCTTTCACTTCAAAATGATGTTAGACGTCAAGAATTAGATATAGAGACTAAGTTTAAACCAGTAACAAATTCATTAAATCAGCTTGTAGCTATTGCTAATACAACGTCAACTAAGAAAAAAGAAAATCAAAAAAGAAAAAAATGATGATTCTGAATCAACTGCTACTTCAGACGAAGAAGATGGAGATAGCATCAAAATAATTACACTACTTAACCGCTACTTTCATCCGTTCATTAAACAAAACGTGGATAGAACATTTGGTATAACGATAAGAAATGATAAACAATACTTGGGACGTGAACGAGTTTTCTTTGATAAAAAGTGGATAAAAGTTGTTGGTGAAAAATTTCCTATAACAGAAGGTCTACTTGAATTCATTCAAAGGAAAGTACCAGATCACTCTCTAATCGATAGGAGTGATTTAAGTTCTTATTTGAAATTACTAAATGTTTCAAACGTGCACAAAAGAAATTATGCAAGCAATGCAGCTCCGAGAGGAACACAATCTCATAAGTATAAAAATATAATCGAACCCCTTCTTACTGAAGACATAGATAGAATTACAAAAACAACAGATGAGAATGAAGAAGCAAATACTACGATGCATACTGGATATGGCCAAAAGAAACACATCACACCACAAGCCATTTGGAAATTCGAAGAAGGAAACAATATTGAATTTGTCCATTGGAATGAACCAAACAAATTAGTATCAAGACTTACAAAATTAATTGCATCGAAAGCTGCAGGTCACACAGGACTTGACAGCGAAATCTTTGCAATTGAAGAGGAACTAAGAAATGCAGGATATATTGAATAAAAATTCATACATTTGTAAAACAATGCACAGTATGTTATAAATCTTTGTTTAGAAATTAACTATGAACGAAATCAGACGAGAAATTGCAAAAGAACTTCATGCACCTCTTAGAAAAAAGTTTAAAAGACGACATGTTATTAGCAAAGGAATCGATGACCTCCATGAAGCTGATCTTGTGGACATGTCAAAACTTGCAAAATGGAATAATGGATTTAAATATTTATTAACCATTATTGACGTTTACTCAAAATATGCATGGGAAATTCCTCTTAAAACCAAAAAAGGAAGTGAGATTTTAAAAAGTTTAAAATTTGTTTATTCTCAAAGTAAAAGATTGCCCAATTATTTTCACACTGATCGAGGAACGGAATTTTACAACCGTGAATTAAAACATGGTCTCATAAACAAAATCTAAAGCATTATTACACTGGGAGCTCCATAAAAGCGAGTGTAGTAGAAAGATTTAATCGAACTCTTAAGGAATCGATGTGGAAAGAGTTCACAACACGTGGTTCATACCGATGGGTACATATTTTGCCTGAGTTATTAGTAAAGTATAATCACAAAATACATCGCAGCATTGGCATGAAACCTATTGATGTAAAAAGAAACAATCCACCCCGCTTGCCATCACAATATAATGAAACTTTAAGAAAACCAAAATATAAAATCGGTGACATTGTAAGAATATCAAAAATCAAGAAACACTTCACCAAAGACTACGAAGCTAATTGGACTACAGAATTATTTACAATTTATAAAGTTCAAAATACTAATCCACGAACATATCTTTTAAAAGATAATAAAAATTTGCCGATATTTGGGACGTTTTATGAAGCAGAGTTACAACGAACCAAACATCCTAATATTTACTTAGTTGACAAAGTACTACGTAGAAAAGGAACCCAAGCCTTCGTATCTTGGCTAGGATTCGATTCAACTCACAACTCTTGGATTTCGAACAAAAACATATTCTAATTAAAACAATGTAAGTTTTTTTAATTCATCGCAAAAAATATTATTATTATTATTATTATTATTATTATTAATGTGTCTCTATATATTTTCAGCTCACGAAAACCAACACACTCAAGAAAGAAAAGAATGATTGTACTTACCTTCCTCACAAGATAACCAGCATATTCAACTCTGCAGAGAGCATCTTCAATTCTCAGCATCTTGGCGGAAAAAAAGAACTACTTACCACTTTAAGAACGAAGATCATACCATTTTGTTTTCACTATTTCGTATTATATAATTAATGTAAACCACAATGATTAAAATAAATATATTTAAAAAAATATATACATCCGTCATTTTAAATAAAAAACACTGACCCTGTCCATTTAATTAATGATTTGACAATCATCATCATCATCATCATCATCATCATCATCATCAACTTCTTCTTCTTCTGTTTCTCCAACACGCTCCTCATCCTCTTCTTCACATTCTTCTGCTAGAGGAGGCGGAGGAGTCATTAAATCCTCCAACCTCAGTCCATGAAGAGGAGTCATACTTATAATATCCTCACCCCTCACTCTGAATGCTCGAAGTCTATTAATCAAAACATTAATAATTTCAATATTTAGTCCATTAAATATTAATTCAGCACTATATCGTTGGTCTGACACTATTTCCTTTACATGAAACTCGAAAATTTCTCTTTCACGATCACTTAAAGTGTTTATGATTATTCTTTCTTCTACTTTTACAGCCGAAATAAGGTAATTTAAGTTCAGCACCCTCGCTCGCTCTCCTATTAATTTCACCTCTCCTATGCGACACAACTTCTCAATAACACATTCAAATACGTTCATGATGAGAGCAACTATGGCTCCCAAACCATCTCTGCTCATATATACTATGAAGTTAAATAAACAAAAAGCTCATTAAACATATCACATGAATGAGGCTCTGTGAACGGACATCCAAACTTGTTCTCTCATTAAAATAATTTCAGAGTTCAATAATGATGGTTAAGAATTTAAAACAAACAAACCAATATTCATTTCATGCAGTCAATGCTATATATTTGTCTTATAAAACAGTCTATGCAGAAATAGACCACAGATCATGCAAACCCGCAAAAAATGTTAACTAACAGCTGCACATCCTATATGGAGCAGCAAGCTGGACCTTCCACGTTCATGATGCTAGCGCTAGCCAAAGAACGATAACAGCCGCGCGCGGGGCAAAAGGTTATCCGATTCAAGCGGTCAAGGGTCAATCTCTTCTTAGTGCTAACACATGCAGACCAATTAGCAAACGCATGTGAATAACCAACTGGCTCTCCATGGGCGCGTCGCGCCCAGACAGTCTCATTCAAATGTTAGTACACCTAAAACATTTCCGCTAACAAAGACGCCATTTGAACATTTTCTTTTCATTTTTGTTCTATACACCTGAGAGTTGGTTTACTGGTAGAGGAGATAGAGAGCTTTCATTTATGTCAAACAAACTTTTTTATAGATTTCCTAAATTTGGAAATATAGCCTATTTTCAAAATTCAATTTATTTTGTCCTAGAGAGTTGAAATTTGGTGAGGGGCTAGAGCAGGTCAATGCCATTCATTTATGTCAAACAAACTTTTTTGTCGCGAACACAGCAGACATATCACGTGATCGCTCGCATGATCATGCAATATGTCCTCGCGATTACGCAATATTCAAAACATACTTTTCCTTTCTACTCTTGGCATCTAGCATTTTTGAAGATGACTAAATGCCCATATGAGTAATTATCGTCTTTGGAAAGTTCCATTTCCCAAGGTATGAGGGTAGCAACATCGACTTTGGAAACCACTAAATGTATTAGGAAAGTGTCCCAGTGATCAGTGGGTTGGTCTAATGGGGATAGAGCTTTAACGTGAACTTGTGTTGTATCGATGAGGGTACGCACATTAGTGACGTCATTGTGCTGTGATGCAGGCAAATTGAATAAAGCTTTCATGTGGCGTTGAATACGTAGCCGTAAATTACCGTATCTTTCCTTCAACAAGTTAAAAGCAATGGGGTAGTTTTCGACACTTAATGGGAGTGCTTCAACTAACTGCAGGGCTTGACCTTGTAGAATAGATCGTAAATAATGAAACTTGTAAATGATTAGAATATCTTCATTTTCATGAACTAGAGAACAAAATAGATCGTAAAAAGATTCCCAAGTTGATTCGTCTCCTAAGAAGTGGGGTATATTAATCTTAGGTAGAATTGGTTTGGGCTTGTGAGTGCCCTCACGAGAAGAGCTTTGTTGTTCGTGAAGGGAACCAAGAACGGAACCATCCCTTTTCTACTCTTCCTCAAGTTAGCGAATTATTTTAAAGGCGGAGGCTATACCGTCGTAATATTCATTTTCTACCTCTACTCGATCATCAGTTTGATTGAGCATGCAGGTTTCGATTTCGGTTAGGATAGTACAATAGTTTTCATAAGAACGTTCATAGTCGTTTACGCGATGTTTTAACAAATCTAATTGCGCTTTTGAGGGATCTAATTCATTGATGTATTTTCGGAATCGGGTAAGTTGCCCTTTATAAGAAGCTCGTTTGGAAGTAAGTTTTTCTTCCTTGCCATCCTTCTTTTTATCTGGAGGAGCCATGACGAAATAGATAATGCAAGTATAACTTACGCGACTGTGGAACCTTGGAAATGCTGTCAGACTGGCAGCAGCAAACAAGTTGAAAGAAAGGGACACACCATACGAGACAGGAGCGGCCTCTTTCCCCTTCACAGGCTTTGCACCGTGAAGCTATAGCTGAAAAATTCAAAGTAGATATTAAAGAATTGCAAAATATTGTCAAATAAACCTTGACAAATAAAGCCTGATAAGTAAAATGTCATGAATGGACTCTCCCGGGTTTCTGGGACCAAATTTTGGGTAGATTATTAGCTTGGGAATAACCTGACCCCAAGGGAAGATGATGAAGAAAAAGAAGTGGGTTTCGGACTGGAGAATAGGGATGGAGAAATAGGAAGAGAGTCAGACATAAGTTATAACTTTAAGTACACTCAAAGGCAGCTGCAACTGTAAATCCGCTTTCCGATACCTAAAGTGGGTAGGGACCTGGGCGAAGCTAACAGGAAACGCAGCTGGAACTTGGGCTATACGCAAGCAAGATGCTATAGCGTATTCCCCCTCAAGCATAAATTTACCTACTATGGGGAAGGGTGGTGGTCTGGCAAGGAAAAGAGTAACAGATTTACTGTGTATCCGTTCAAAGGAGTTTGTTTTTAAACAAGTATTTTGATGAATGCATATAATTTGAATCAGCAGTGATATTCTACTTCTTGAAATTGTAGAATTATTCAAGAGCGACCGAATGTTTTCAAGAAGGATAGGGAAAAGCAATTATACCCTTGGGAATAATTTTGGTAAGAGAACCAATAGTCGCATTTAGGAATGACTAAGCTTTTACCCAGCAAAGAGCCGACTAAAAGTTTAGATAATGAGAAACACTTAAATTTTGAAAAACCAACCATGAGTTGTAGAGAGAATCTCAACAAGCAGGAAGCTGGTGTAGCGAGTTCTGTTTGCCTTACTGGCCAGTTAGAATTAGCTATCAAAGCTAAGAGAGACTTTAATAAGTTAATAACTAAGAGTTCTTGCTCAAATGCAAGAAGTAGTGCTAACCTTATCAATGGATTTATATTTATTAAAGAGGGCATAAACCTAGGAAGAGTCAGGGAAGACATGATCTTGCCTAACCGTTATTTTAGAGAAATGATAAAGCAAAGAAATAAATCTTGATTTATTTGACAATGCAAAAAGGAGTAATCCATTTAACAAATATATAATTTTAATCTTGTTAACAATTGGGGTCGCAGATCTCCTAAAATCATCTAAAGCTTGCACCAGGCAATTGACAATTTTTTGGTTGAAAAACTTTTATATGCGTTAAAATATTCTTAAGATTTTGAAATGTTGTTAAGATTAACAAATGGGAAATTTGAAGATAATTAACGTAATTAAAGTTAAACAATAAATCAAGTACAAAAAGAGTATTTTAAGGATTTCCAGATGGATATCTTAGAAATATGAACAAATAACAACTTCGAAAGTAACTAGAAAAAAAAGCAGAGAAAGGGAAAATAGAAGAAGAAAAGAAGTGGGTTTCGGACTGGAGAAAAGGGATGGAGAAATAGGAAGAGAGTCTGACATAAGTTATAACTTAAACTTTAAGTACACTCAAAGGCAGCTGCCAATGTAAACCCGCTTTCCGATACCTAAAGTGGGTAGGGACCTGGGCGAAGCTAACAGGAAACGCAGCTGGAACTTGGGCTATTCGCAAGCGAGCTGCTATAGCGTATTCCCTCTCAAGCATAAATTTACCTACTGTGGGGAAGGGTGTTGGTATGGCAAGACAATGAGTAACAGATTTAATGTGTTTCCCTTCAAAGGAGTTTGTTTTAAACAAATATTTTGAAGAATGCAAATAATTTGAATCAGCCGTGATGTTTTAGTTCTTGAAATTGTAGGATTTCTAAAGAGCGACCGAATGTTTCCAAGAAAGTTAGCTATAAATTAGTTATACCCTTGTGAATAATTTTTGGTAAGAGCACCAATAGTTACATTTATGAATTGCTAAGATTTTACCCAGCGAAGCGCCGACTAAAACTTTAGACAATGAGAAACACTTAAATTTGCAAAACCAACCATAAGTTTAGAGAAAATCTCAACAAGAAAGAAGCTGGCGGAGTGAGCTATGCTTGCCTTTCTGGCGAGTTAGAATTAGCTATAAAAGCTGAGAAAGACTTGGAAACAGATTTTATGAAGAGTTTTTGCACAAATGCTACAAGTAGTGCAAACCTTATCAATGGATTTATTTTTATTAACTAGGGTATAAACCTAGGAAGAGTCAGGGAAGAGAGGGTCCTACCTAAGCGTGAATCTACCGAAAATAATTAACGAGAAATAACTAATAGGTTTATTAACAATAAATTAAACTTTGAAGAATTAACAAAGAATTAACAACAGTTAGATCATGATTGTGATTTCTAAAAGGTTACATGTGAAGTTCTGAGACCTAAAGATAGCAAGTTTATAATTGGCAAACAAATTTATATCAATTACAAGTTTAAGATTTTTTGGTAAGCACTACAAATCTTAATAAGATTTTAAAAGTGGTGCTAAGAATGGAAATGTTTTTCGTTTGTAACAACAAGTAATTCTAGAGTAGCAGAATTAATCAGGTACAATATATGCACTTTGAGAATTCATAATGGAAGTTCTAAAAGTATGAATAAATATTAAATTTGAAATTATAACAACAACAAAAGAGAAATATTAAATAGGAGTATCTATAATTTCCAATATTTTTACAGGAATTACTGAGGTGATTTATACAAATAGGGCAGGTCACTTATTGTGAAACCTGTAGAGAAAAATTAAGCAGAAGTTTCTAGAACTTCTATGTTTAAGTGGGGATCACGAGAAAAATAGGGCAAATTTCCCTTTCGTGAAACCTAGAGATAACTCACTTTTGAGTAGAAAGAATTGGATTCCCTCATTAGAAGGGAGAAACAACATATATTAAGGCGTGTACTAGACACGAAGTTGTACAGACATTAATTAGTGGTAAATGGAGCAATATGGGAGGGCACTTACTGAGAGTGACACCTCATTGAAAAGAGACCTAAAGTTACAATTTTTTAACTGTAGTTTGTTAGTAAAGGGTTTGGGAAAGATCAAATGGGATTGTGGAAGAGTGTTCATGGCCGTTGTTATTGTACTCGGACGATCGCGACGCGGATGAAAAAGTTGAACAGGCACTGTTTTCACTATAGTCTGTTGATATAGTTAAAAGTTCACTGTAGTAGCACAAAAAGTTTATAGAAAGAAAAGTTATTGCAGTTCTGTAAAAGTTGAGTTTTAGCTTGAGAGAATTATGAGATGTAGTTTCTATAGGCGGCAGTTAAATACGGCCGAAAATTTCCTACGTAGGAAGACAATTTATGTGGATTAGATGTTTATCCCACATAAGTTTCTCAGTGAAGAAAAAGTACTCCCATTTCAAAGTGGAAAATATTTGACAGTTTAAGTGGTTGATAGATTGTTTGTTCTGGAAAATTCCAGAGCAATGATGACTGTTGAAATGGGTAGAAAATCCCTCGGCGGAAAACTAGATTATATAGACAGTGGGTATTTTAGAAATATCCCTTGATGTGAGATAGAATAACAGAAAATCTGTACAAGGAGTACTATTTCATTTTGAAAGTTAGACTTGATAGTTCGAGTTTGATCAAGAAGATCTCGTGAAAGCAGTTATTGTATCTCATATAGCAATTTTCACTGTCTATAAAATCAAAATTAAAGCATTTAGCTTTTAAAAGCGATGAGAATGTGTTTAAAACATGAAGTCGGTACTTATCTTTGCTTCATGAAGAAGGCGATATTGCTGTTGACGGTTGATTTTAAAACTCGAACATGGCGTCGAATTTAAAAGTTTGCCTCTCGAGTAGAGGAGGTGAGCTTTAGTTAAGCTCCAATTGACTGGTTTGACTTTAGACGCACAAGTGAGGCCAGCTCAACTAGGCGCGGAGACCAGGGAGGGGGAACATGTGGTGGTAGGAGACAAAATGAATACACATAAGAATAGCCAACTTTGAAATAATAATTTCTTTTGATGAAATGGTCTTCAAAAAGTTGATAGCAGGTGTCACTAGCGAAGACTGATGGATGACAAAGTAGACAAAGTCCTCTTGGCCACGGAGATGATGACTGGCGATAGTGACGTGATCTGGTGGCCAGATTGGTAAGGAAGTCCTCTTGTACAGGGAAAAATAGAGGAACTTCAGAGATTCGCTGCTAGATGACGCTAGGTGGGTCATGGAAGATATATATCTAGACAGACTCACAGGTAGTGTAAGCAAAATATACCAACAAAGAGTAACCAGGAGATCACTGTTGGTGGTTGCGAAAAAAGGAAGGGATGAATTAAAGCAAAGAGAAGCAAAAGCGTACTGTGTCTTACCGTGTATTCAACAGAATACACCAAGCTGGGAGGGGGCAACACCAACAGAGAACAAGAGACATGAAATTAAGAACTTGAAGGAAAAGGAGCAATCAAAGACAGCGGTCTTTTAATATGCCCATTAGTGGTCAAGATATTGGCTACCCTAACTCTCCCATCCCTTCCAGTGTAACACTCGGTCACTCTACCAGAAATCCAGACCAAAGGAGGAGAAACATCCCTAACCAGGACCAAGTCCCCCACCTTAATGTCGGGATTAGAAAGAAACCACTTCTCTCTCCGTTGCAAGGAAGTCAAGTATTCCAAATTCCACCTCTTCCTGAATGAAATACGGAGGGCTTTAACTTTACGTCAAACAATAGGTAGATTAGAATCTCTGTAAGAGTTGGGAAGGGGAGGAGGGACAGAAAGAGAAGTGCCTATAAGGAAGTGACCAGGTGTGAGTGGAAGCAGGTCATCAGGGTCATTGGAAAGCGGAGTTAAAGGGCAAGTATTAACAACACCTTCAATCAGAATAGACAGCGAATTAAATTCTTCATAAGTCAGAATGCGATTACCTAAAACCTTTCTTAGATGACGTTTAGTGAGCTTTAAGCAGGATTCCCACCTACCACCATGATGAGGGGCGTAGGGAGGTATAAAACGCCATTCAAAACACTTTGGTTACGAAATTTAGAAATCTGTTCCATGACAGGAGAAGATGTGAGAGCTTTCTTCCACAAGGAAGCTGCGCCTTGAAAAGTGGAAGCGTTATCAGAGAACATCTCAGAAGGAACACCACGCCTCGCAGCGAAGCGAGAGACGGCTTTCAAAAAGTAAGAAGTGGAGGCTTTCGTTACTAGTTCCAAATGGATCGCACTAGTAACCATGCATACAAAGAGAGAAACATAGAGCTTACCAAACAATTTGCGCTTAGCTTCAGGGGATTTGCGTTGATATTGGAACGGACCCATATAGTCCACACCAGTTAAAGCAAAAGGACGTATAGGAGAAGAGCGAAAAGAGGGCAGATCTCTCATTAATTAAGTATTGACTTTAGGGTTAGCTTTGAGGCAAGGAATGCATTTGTGAATTACAGAGGGAACTTCATGAATTCCATTTATGATCCAGTACTTTTCCCTTAAGAGGCAATGCAGTGAGCGTGTACCAACATTCAGTTTACGATAATGAAAGTCACGTATAATTAAAGAAGTTACGTGATTTTTAGACGGCAAAATAACAGGATGCTTTTTGTCCTCAGAAAACAAAGATTGCGAGAGCCTACCACCTACCCTGAGCAACCTATTGTCATCAAGGAACGGGGCTAAGGCACGAAGACGACTGGATTTGGGAAGATCCTTTTTAGAAGAAAGCAAAGACAATTCAGAAGAAAAGGCTTCTTGCTGTGTTAGTTGCAAAACCTTAATGGTAGCGAGATTCAATTCATGATTGGTAAGGTGTGGTCTAGGGAGAAGAGGTTGGTCAACCACAAGTTATTTCCATCTGAGAAGATAGGCAACAATTCGAATTAATTTGTGAAAGGAAGAATAGGGTGACAACAAGGAATGAGAAACGTTGGGAACAAGACACGAAGCAGTAGATTTAGATACTTTAGCAAGTTGGAGTTTGTAGCTGGAGGTTTAGAAGGCCAACAAGAAGAGTCTTCGATTAACCACGAGGGCCTATGCCAGTAAAACTGAAAAGCTGCCAATTGAGAGGGAAAACATCCTCGAGAAATGATGTCGGCGGGGTTGTCAGCGCTGGGCACATGCCTCCATTGACATCCCGAAGAAAGAGTTTGAATTTTGGAAACCCTGTTTGCAACAAAAGTTAGCCAATGAACGGGGTTTTTGGCGATCCAAGAAAGAGTGATCATGGAATCGCTCAACAGATAGGTTTGCGAAAATTCGACCTTTAAGACTTCCCGTAATTTCTTAACAAGTTCTGCGGCCATGAGTGCAGCACACAATTCAAGCCTAAGCAAAGTGATAGTTTTAAGAGGAGCCACCTTCAATTTGGCACAAACAAGGTTGGATACTCAAGATCCATTTAACGAACCGCGATAAACCAAATATGCACAGCAACCGTAAGCTTTTTCGGAACTGTCTGCAAACACATGAAGGAAAAAAGATGTATTAGGATGAGCGTTAATTAAATTCCTACGAATGTCAATAAGGGAAAGACCAAGCAAATTGCTACGAAAAGAGAGCCATCTGTTAAGAAAAGAAAGAGGAACAGTTTCGTCCCATTCACATTTGAGAGACCATAGCTCTTGCATGAAAAGTTTGGCTATAACAATAACCGGAGCAAGGAATTGAAGCGGATCAACTATTTTTGCAATTTCAGAGAGAATTTGCCTCTTTGTGTTAGGGAGCTCTTCTGCAAGCGAAACTTTATAGATGGGAGTGTTAGTGCTTGTGCACCAATGAATTACAAGAGTTTTTATGGATTCGGAATCTCCACAAATTTCGACGGAGGAAGGGTCTACATCTTCAATAGGAAACAGGGCGAGAAACTCATGGGAGTTGGAATTCCACTTATCAAGTGGGAATCCTCCATTCTTTAGCAATGCCTGAAGTTCTAGTGACACGAAAGAAGCTTCCTCCAGAGTGGGGAAGGACTGCAAGTGATCGTCAACATAGAATGATGTAGTTAGTGATTCGGAAGCTTTAGAATCAAATAAATGACCATCTTGAGAGGCTAACAAATGTAGGGATCGGATAGCAAGGAAAGCGGAAGGTTTCAAGCCATAAGTAACCGTTTTTAAGCGAAATATCTTAATGGGCTTGCTGATTTCGTCGCGCCACAAGATTCCTTGGAGATCTTGTTGTTCAGGCTGAATTAAAACCTGACGGTACATCTGTTTGATGTCTACTATGACAGCTATGGGAAATAATCGAAAGTTTAAGAGTATAACAGGTAAATCAGACTGAATAGCGGGACCTGAATAAAGAGTATCGTTAAAACCTTTGCCATTAACGTCCGGTGATGAACCATTGAAAACGACTCGGATTGTATCCTTTACAAAAGGGTTTTTCCACACGGGATGATGATTTAAGAAAACCGTTTCAATTGGGGGGTGCAATTCATCATCAGATTTGCTGACAACTTCCATATGATCTAAGCTTTCATACTCATCCATGAAATCAGTGTACTGTTGTTTAATGAGAGGTTCTTTCTTTAATTTTCTCTCGATAGCAAAGAGGGCTTCTCGAGTTTAGGTTGAGAATTAATAAGTTTAGGGGGATTACGTAATCTTGGCATCTGAACAATGAACCGGCTTTCAGGAGAACGAGTGGTATTGTTCAAGAAAAGTTGCTCACATAATTCGTTTTGTGAAGAGGTTACGTCAGGAGAATCAACGCTTTCAAGCCTCCAGAACTGCTCCAAATCAGTATTAGCGAAATAACATTGCGATACGGGTTGGGGAGAGTAATGAGGAAGTTGACCGGTAACGATCCATCCAAAATTAGTGTCTCTGGCAACCACGTTTGAGGATAACTTACGAACCTGTTTACGAAGGCAATTCCAGAAAACATTGGCACTAAAGAGTATGTCAATGGGGCTTTGCACATTGAACAGAGGATCGGCTAGCCTTAAATGCGGGGGAATGCTTAAACCTGAAATATCGACAGAGTGACTTAGAGTGTCTTCTCCCATGCTATTGAGAATGAGAAAATTCATTTAGAGAAAGTTATTTCTGTGACAAGTGTCTCTTATGGTTAGCTTTGAAAACTGTAAAGCTTGCGATTTTGAGCTGTTAATGCCTGATACATTGATAGAAGTGGGGTTTACAGGTAGGCCTAGTTTTTTGATTAATGAACTAGAAACGAAATCATGGGTCGCCGCCGAATCAAGAAGACCGCGTGCACGGACCCAGTTGCCAAAGTTATCCTGAACTTCGATTTGGACAGTGGACAATAGTACTTGGGCACTACGTATGGACTTGTCATTTTGAATGTAAGATGAAGCATTAGAACTGATAGCATTGTCACTTTTCTGAGAAGTAGATGCGGTTGATGACCTTGCTTGATCATGACGATGTAGTAAAGTGTGATGAGCTTTTTCACAATGGAAACAAAGTCTGGTAGACTTGCAAATTGAAGCAGAATGCTTGGGTGAAAGGCAGTTAAAGAAATGTTCATTCTGAGAAATTAATTTTCTTCTGTCGTCTACTGACAGTTCTTTAACAGATTTACATAGATATAAGGCGTGGGAATCTCTGCAAAGTATGCATTTTAATGGTTCCTTTAAACTCTTACGGGGTTCGCTTTGAGTGTTTAAATCGAGAGAACTAGAAATACGGCGTTCACTAGACCTAGTTGGGTAACCAGTGTCGTTTGACTTGAGTTTAGATGAGCTGGACCCAGGATTTTGGGTACTAGACGCCAAGCGTTCGATTTTAGATTTAAGAGACAATGATTCAAATTTAGAACTAGGGGATGAGTGTTCACTTTGATTAGCTAAAGCAGTTATGAGTTGGCATGTAGCATTTATGAAAGTGACTAAATGCTCGTAAGAGTAATCGTCTTCTCTGGAAAGTTCAATCTCCCAAGCTTTGAGGGTAGCAACATCGACTTTAGAAACCACTAAGTGTATTAGGAAAGTGTCCCAGTGTTCAGTGGGTTGATCTAATTGGGATAGAGCTTTAACGTGAAGTTGTGTTGTATCAATGAGAGTACGCATACTAGTGAAGTCATTGTTCTGTGACGCAGGTAAATTAAATAGAGCCTTCATATGACGTTCAATACGTAATCGTCAATTACCGTATCTTTCTTTCAATAGGTTAAAGGCTATGGGGTAATTTTCAACATCTAATGGGAGCGCATCAACCAACTGCAGAGCTTGACCTCGGAGGATAGATCTCAAATAATGAAACTTGTAGATGACTTGAATGTCTTCATTGTCATGAACGAGAGAACAAAATATTTCATAGAAAGAATCCCAAGTAGATTCGTCTCCAGAGAAGTGGGGTAAATTAATCTTAGGTAGGATTGGTTTGGGCTTGTGAGTACCCTCACGAAAAGAGGTTTGTTGTTCGTGAAGGGAACCAAGAACAGAACCGTCTTTTTTCTGTTCTTCTTCGAGTTGGCGTATTATTTTAAAAGCAGAACCTATACCTTCGTAATATTGGTTTTCTACTTCGACTCGATCATCAGTTTGATTGAGCATACAAGTTTCGATTTCAGTTTGGATGTTGCAATAATTTCCATATGAACGTTCAAAATCCTTTACGCGATGTTTTAACGAATCTAGTTGAGCTTCTGAAGAATATAGTTCTCTGATGTATTTTCTAAATCGGGAAATTTGCCCTTTATAGGATGCTCGTTTGGAAGTAGGTTTTTCATTCTTATCCTTATCTGTAGGAGCCATGACGAAATAGGTAAATTAAAGTATAACTTACGACACTGTGGAACCTTGGAAATGCTGTCAGGCTGGCAGCAGCAAATATGTTGAAAGAAAGGGACCACCAAAGGAGACAGGAGCGGCCTCTTTCCCCTTCACAGGCATTGCACGGTGAAGCTATAGCTGAAAAATTCAAAGAGATATTAATGATTTGCAAAATATTGTCAAATAAACCTTGACAAATAAAGCCTGATAAGTAAATTGTCATGAATGGACTTTCCCGGGTTTCGGCTCCAAATTTTGGGTAGATTATTAGCTGGGGAATAACCTGACCCCCAAGGGAAGGTGAAGAAGAAATGAAGTGGGTTTCGGACTGGAGAAAAGGGATGGAGAAATAGGAAGAGAGTCTGACATAAGTTATAACTTTAACTTTAAGTACACTCAAAGGCAGCGCCACTGTAAACCCGCTTTCCGATACCTAAAATGGGTAGGGACCTGGGCGGAGCTAAAAGGAAACGCAGCTGGAACTTGGGCTATTCGCAAGAAAGCTGATATAGCGTATTCCCTCTCAAGCATAAATTTACCTACTGTGGGGAAGGGTGTTGGTATGGCAAGACAATGAGTAACAGATTTACTGTGTATCCATTCAAAGGAGTTTGTTTTAAACAAATATTTTGAAGAATGCAAATAATTTGAAGAATGCAAATAATTTGAATCATCCGTGATGTTTTAGTTCTTGAAATTGTATAATTTCTAAAGAGCGACCGAATGTTTCCAAGAAAGATAGCTATAAATTATTTATACCCTTGTGAATAATTTTTGGTAAGAGCACCAATAGTTACATTTAAGAATAACTAAGCTTTTACCCAGCAAAGCGCCGACTAAAAGTTTAGACAATGAGAAACACTTAAATTTGCAAAACCAACCATAAGTTTAGAGAAAATCTCTACAAGCAGGAAGCTGGCGGAGCGAGCTATGCTTGCCTTACTGGCGAGTTAGAATTAGTTATAAAAGCTGAGAAAGACTTGGAAACAGATGTCATGAAGAGTTTTTGCTCAAATGCTACAAGTAGTGCAAACCTTATCAATGGATTTATTTTTATTAAAGAGGGCATAAACCTAGAAAGAGTCAGGGAAGACAGGGTCCTACCTAAGCGTGAATCTACCGAAAAGAATTAACGAGAAACAAATAATAGGTTTATTAACAAAAAATTAAACTTTGAAGAATTAACAAAGAATTAACAAAAGCTAGATCATGATTGTGATTTCTCAAAGGTTACATGTGAAGGTCTGAGGTCAAAATATAACAAGTTTAAATTGGCAAATAATTTTAGATCAATTACAAGTTTAAGATTGTGAAAGCACTAAAAATCTAAATAAGATTTAAAAATTCGTGCTAAAAATGGATTTTTTTTTCGTTTGTAACAACAAGTAATTCTAGCGTAGCAGAATTAATCAGGTACAATATATGCACTTTGAGAATTCCTAATGGAAGTTATAAAAGTATGAATAAATATTAAATTTGAAATTTTAACAACAACAAAAGAGAAAGATTAAATAGTAGTTTCTATAACTTCCAATACTTTTACAGTAATTACTGAGGTGATTTATACAAATAGGGCAGGTCATTTATTGTGAAACCTGTAGAGAAAAATTAAGCAGAAGTTTCTAGAACTTCTGTGTTTAAGTGGGGATCACGAGAAAAATAGGGCAAATTTCCCTTTCGTGAAACCTAGAGATAACTCACTTTTGAGTAGAAAGAATTGGATTCCCTCATTAGAAGGGAGAAACAACATATTTTAAGGCGTGTACTAGACACGAAGTTGTACAGACATTAATTAGTGATATATGGAGCAATATGTGAGGGCACTTACTGAGAGTGACACCTCATTGAAAAAAGACCTAAAGCTAGAATTTTATTACTCTAGTTTGTTAGTAAAGGGTTTGGGAAAGATCAAACGGGATTGTGGAAGAGTGTTCATGGCCGTATTTATTGTACTCGGACGATCGCGACGCGGATGCAAAAGTTGAACAGGCACTGTTTTCACTATAGTCTGTTGATATAGTTAAAGGTTCACTGTATTACACAAAAAGTTTGTAGAAAGAAAAGTTATTGCAGTTCTGTAAAAGTTGAGTTTAAGCTTGAGAGTATTATGAGTTGTAGTTTCTATAGGCGGCAGTTAAATACGACCGAAAATTTCCCACGTAGGAAGACAATTTATGTGGATTAGAAGTTAATCCCACATAAGTTTCCCAGTGACGAAAAAGTACTCCCATATCAAAGTGGATAATACAGTTTAACTGGTAGAATGATTATTTGTTCTGGAAAGTTCCAGAGCAATGATGACTGTTCAAATAGGTAGAAAATCCCTCGGTGGAAAACTAGATTATATAGACAGTGAATATTTTAGAAATATCCCTCGATGTGCGATAGCTTCTCAGAAAATCTGTACAAGGAGTAATATTTCATTTTGAAAGTTAGACTTGATAGTTCGAGTTTGATCAAGAAGATCTCGTGAAAGCAGTTATTGTATCACATATAGCAATTTTCACTGTCTCTAAAATCAAAATAAAAGCAATTAGCTTTTTAAAAGCGATGAGAATGTGTTTAAAACATGAAGTCGGTACTTATCTTTGCTTCATGATGAAGGGGATGTTGCTGTTGACGGTTGATTTTAAAACTCGAACATGGCGTCGAATTTAAAAGTTTGCCTCTCGAGTAGAGGAGGCGAGCTTTAGTTAAGCTCCAACTGACTGGTTTGACTTGAGACGCACAAGTGAGGCCAGCTCAACTAAGCGCGGAGAGACCAGGGAGGGCAAAAAGGTGGGTTAGGGGACAAAAGGAATACACATATGAATAACCAAAATTGTAACAATAACTTCTTTTGATGAAATGGTCATCAAAGAGTTGATAGCAGGCGTCACTAGCGAAGACTGATGGATGACAAAGTAGACGAAGTCCTTTTGATCACGGGGATGATAGCTGGCGATAGCGACGAGATCTGGTGGCCAGATTGGTAAGGAAGTCTTCTTGTACAGGAAAAAATTGAGGAACATCAGAGATTCGCTGCTAGATGACGCTATGTGGGTAATGGAAGATATATATCTAGAACAGACTCACAGGTAGTGTAAGCAAAATATACCAACAAAGAGAAACCAGGAGATCACTGTTGGTGGTTGCGAAAATGGAAGGGATGAACTAAAGCAAAGAGAAGCAAAAGCTTACTCTGTCTTACCGTGTATTCCAAAAAATACACCAGCAGCCTTATCTACCCAATGTATGCGCCGCATGGTGCAGGCTTATCTCCCCAATGTACGCGCCGCTAGGTGCAACTTTATCTCCCCAAAGTAAGCGCCACTAGGTGCAGCCTTATCTCCCCTATGTACGCGCCGCTAGGTGCTGCCTTATCTCCCCAATGTACACGCCGCTAGGTGCAGCCTTATCTCCCCAATTTGCGCGCCGCTAGGTGCAGCCTGATCTCCCCAATGTATGCGCAACTAGGTGCAGCCTTATCTCCCCAATGTGCGCCCTGCTAGGTGCAGCTCTATCCCCCCAATATACGCGCCGCTAGGTGCAGCCTTATCTCCCCAATGTACGCGCTGCAAGGAGCAGCCTTATCTCCCCAATGTTCGCGCCGCTAGTTGCAGCCTTATCTCCCCAATGTGCGCGACGCTAGGTGCAGCCTTATCTCCCCAATGTGTGCGCCGCTAGGTGCAGCCTTATCTCCCCAAAGTACGCGCCGCTAGGTGCAGCCTTATCTCCCCAATGTGCTCGCCGCTAGGTTGCAGCCTTATCTCCCCAATGTGAGCGCCGCTAGGTGCAGCCTTATCTCCCCAATGTGCACCCTGCTAGGTGCAGCTTTATACCCCCAATGTACGCGCCGCTAGGTGCAGCCTTATCTCCCTCATGTACGCGCTGCAAGGAGCAGCCTTATCTCCCCAATGTGCGTACCGCTTGGTGCAGCCTTATCTCCCCAATTGGTGTATTCTTTGGAATACATGGTAAGACAGAGTAAGCTTTTGCTTCTCTTTGCTTTAGATCATCCCTTCCTTTTTTCGCAAACACCAACAGTAATCTCCGGATTTCTCTTTTTTGGTATATGTTTCTTACACTAACTGTAAGTCTGTTCTAGATATATATCTTCCATGACCCACCTAGCGTCAACTAGCAGCGAATCTCTGAAGTTCCTCAATTTTCCCTGCACATGAGGACTTTCTTACCAATCTAGCCACCAGATCTCGTCGCTATCGCCAGCTATCATCTCCATGATCAAGAGAACATCGTCTACTTTTTCACCCAACAGGCTGCGCTAGTGACGCCTGCTATCAACTCTTTGAAGACCATTTCATCAAAAGAAATTATTGTTACAATGTTGGCTATTCTTATATGTATTCCTTTTGTCTCCTACCCCACCTTTATCCTTTCCCTGGTCTCTCCGCGCTCCGTTGAGCTGGCCTCACTTGTGCGTCTGAAGTCAAACCAGTCAGTTGGAGCTTAACTAAAGCTCGCATCCTCTACTCTAGAGGCAAACTTTTAAATTCGACGCCATGTTCGAGTTTTAGAATCAACCGTCTACAGCAACATCGCCTTCTTCATGAAGCAAAGATAAGTACCGACTTCATGTTTTAACCACATTCTCAACGCTTTTAAAAGGCTCAATGCTTTTATTTGGATTTTATAGACAGTGAAAATTGCTATATGTGATAAAATGACTGCTTTCAAGAGATCTTCTTGATCAAACTCGAACTATCAAGTGTAACTTCAAAAAATGAAAGATTTTCTGAGATGCTATCTCACATCGAGGGATATTTCTAAAATACCCACTGTCTATATAATCTAGTTTTCCGCCGAGGGATTCTCTACCCAATTTAAACAAGTCATCATTGCTCTGGAACCTTCCAGAACCTACACTCTATCTACCACTTATACTGTCAAATATTTTCCACTTGATATGGGAATACTTTCTTCGCAGATAAATTGATGTGGGATAAACTTCTAATCCACATAAACTGTCTTCCTACGTGGGAAATTTTCTGCCGTATTTAACTGCCGCCTGGGTAGATTATTAGCTTGGGAATAACCTAACCCCCAAGGGAAGATGACAAAGAAAAGAAAGTAGGTTTCGGACTGGTGAAAAAGGATGGAGAGATAGGACGAGAGTCCAAAAGAAGTTATAATTTTAACTTTAAATGTACTCAAAGGCGGCTGCCACTGCAAATCCGCTCTCCGATACCTAAACTGGGTAGGGACCTGGGCAAAGCTAACGGGAAACGCAGCTGGAACTTGGGCTGTTCTCGAGAAAGCTGCGTTAGTGTATTCCCTCTCAAGCATGCATATGCCTACTATGGGGAAGGGTGATGGTCTGGCAAGACAAAGAGTGACAGATTTATTGTGTATCTGTTCAAAGGAGTTTGTTTCTAAACAAGTAATTTGAAGAATGCCAATAATTTGGATCAGCTTCGAGATTTTTAGGTTTTGAAATTGTAGAATTTCTAAAGAGAGACCAAATGCTTCCGAGAAGGATAGAGATAAAGCAATTATACCTTTGGAAATAATTTTTGGATGTACACCAATAGTTGCATTTAGAAATGGCTAAGCTTTTACCCAGCAAGGCGCCGACTAAAAGTTTAGACAATGAGAAACACTTATATTTTGAAAAAACTGACCATAAATGTTGGAGAGAATTTCCACAAGCAGGAAGCTGGCTTAGCGAGCTATGCTTGCCTTAATGGCCAGTTAGAATTAGCTAGTATAGCTGAGAGAGACTTTACTAAGTTATCAACTAAGAGTTCTTGCTCAAATGCAACAAGTGGTGAGAGCCCTATCAATAGATTTATTTGCATTAAATGGGAAGAGTCAAGGAAGACAGGATCTAGCCTAACCGTTATGTTAGAGAAATGATGAGTCGAAAAACAAATATTTGATATATTTAACAATGTAAAATGAAGTAGGTATGTAACAAATATATAATTTTGATTTCTATAAACAACTGGGGTCGCAGACCTCCAAAAACATCTGAAGCTTGCGCCAGGCAATTAACAATTCTTTTGGTTTCAAACCTTTTATATGCTTTAAAATCTTCGTAAGATTTTTGAAATGACGAAGATAAATAAATGCAAATTTAAAGATAACTGACGTAATTAAATTTAGACAATAAATCAAGTACAAGGTGTGTACTTAAAGAATTTCTAGGTAAATATCTTAGAAAGAGTAACAACTTCGGAAGTAACAACAACGAAAAGCAGGAAGAATAAAATAGAGTTTCTATAACTTCTTGTATTGATGCTGAATTACTTTTAATTATTGCACATATAAGATTATGCAAATAGGGCAGGTCACTTATTGTGAAACCTGAAGGGAAAAATTGAAAGGAAGTTTCTAGAACTCCTATGTTTAAGTAGGGATCACGAGACAAATGGGGCAAGTTTCCCTTTCGTGAAACCTAGAGATAACTCACTTATGAGTTGAAAGAATTGTATTCCCTAATTGGAAGGGAGAAATAATATAATTTAAGGCGTGTACTGGACACGAAGTTTTACAGACATTAATTTGTGATACATAAAGCGAGAGAGGGAGGGCACTTATTGAGAGTGACACCTCATTGAAAAAAGACTTAAAGTAACAATTTTATTATTTTGGTTTGTTAGTAAAGGGTTTGGGAAAGATCAAATGGGATTGAGGAAAAGTGTTCATGGCCGTATTTATAGTATTCGGATGAACGCGACGCGGATGAAATGTTGAACAAACACTGTTTTCACTATAGTCTGTTGAAATAGATGTAAAGTTCACTGTAGTAGCACAAAAAGTCTATGGCAAAGAAAGTTATTGCAATTATGGAAAATAACTAGTTACACTAGATTTGCGAGAGTCTATTGCTTGAGAAAGTTGTAGATTATAGTTGAATACGCCAGAGAAAATCCCAACGGAGGAAGCAAATTTAGATATTGATTAGTAGTTCATAAGAAAGATTCCTTAGTTTGCGTAAGTATTCCCACATGTGAGTGTAAAATACATGACAGTATAACTGGTAGATAGAGTGCATATTCTGGAAGGTTCCAGAGCAATCATGACTGAAGAATAGGGCAAAGGTTAGTCCAGCGGTGGAACGAGCTAAGTGTTTTATAGACAGTGGGTAATTTAATGGTATCTCACATTGTGAGAAAATCTCTCATTTAATAAGCATAAGAAATGCTGCTTCCAGTTAAGATTGGCTTAGATAGACAAAAGCCCATGTGTTTTCTTTGGAATACACGGTAAGATAGAGCAAGCTTTTGCTTCTCTTTGCTATAGTTCATTCCTTCCTTTTTCTCAAACAGCAACAGTGATCTTCTGATTTCTCCTTGTTGGTCATGTCTCTTATGTTACCTGTGAGTCTCTTCTAGAGATATATATTCCATGACCCACCTAGCGTCATCAAGCAGTGAATCTCTGAAGTTCCTCAATTCTTCCCTGTACAAGAGGAATTCATTATCAATCTAGCCACCAGATCTCGTCGCTATCGCCAGATGTCATCTCCGTGATCAAGAGAACTTCGTCTAATTTTTCACCCTCCAGTCTGCGCTAGTATCGCCTACTATCAATTCTTTGAAGACCATTTCATCAAGAGAAAATTTATTTCGGTTATGTTGTCTATTCTTATATATATTCCTTTGTCTCCTACCCCCCACTCTTTTCCCTTCCCTGGTCCCTCCGTGCTCCGTTGAGCGTGTCTCACTTGTACGTCGGAAGTCGACTCAGTCAGTTATAGCTTAACTAGAGCTCGCCTCCTCAACTCGAGAGGCAAACTTTTAAATTCTACGCCATGTTAGAATTTTAGTATCAACCGTCAAAAGGATCATCGCCTTCTACATGAAGCAAAGATAAGTACCAACTTCATGTTTTACCCTCATTCTCATCGTCTTTTAATGGCTCAATTCTTTTATTTGGATTTTATAGACAGTGAAAGTTGCTATGTGAAAATAACTGCTTTCAAGAGATCTTCTTGATCTTACTTAAACTATCAGGCCTAACTTTCAACATGAAAGATTTTCTGAGATGCTATCTCACATCGAGGGATATTTCCAAAATACCAACTGTCTATATATTCTAGCTTTCCGCCGAGGGATTCTCTACCCTATTTAAACAAGTCATCATTGCTCTGGAACCTTCCAGAATCTGCACTCTAACTACCAGTCATACTGTCATGTATTTTCCACTCACAAATGGGAATACTTTTTCAAACTAAGGAATCTTCCTTATGAACGGCTAATCAATAACTAAATTTCCTTCCTCCGTTGGGATTTCTTTTCTGTGCATCCGACTATAACCTACAAGTTTCACAAGTTTCTCGTGTAAGTAGTCATTTTCCATCATTGCAATAACTTTCTTTGCCATAAACGTTTTGTGCTACTACAGTGAACTTTTCATCTATTTCAACAGAGTGAAAACAGTGTTTGTTCAACCTTTCATCCGCGTCGCGTTCGTCCGAATACTATAAATACGGCCATTAACACTTTTCCTCAATCCCATTTGATCTTTTCCTCACCCTTTACTAACAAACCAAAATAATAAAATTGTTACCTTAGGTCTTTTTTCAATGAGGTGTCACTCTCAATTAGTGCCCTCCCCTTTTTTTGCTCTATGTAACACGAATTAATGTCTGTAAAACTTCGTGTCTAGTACACGCCTTAAATTATACTATTTCTCCCTTCTAATTAGGGAATACAATTCTTTCAACTCATAAGTGAGATATCTCTAGGTTTCACGAAAGGGAAACTTGCCCCATTTGTCTCGTGATTCCTACTTAAGCATAGGAGTTCTAGAAACTACCTTTCGATTTATCTCTTCAGGTTTCACAATAAGTGACCTGCCCTATTTGCATAATCTTATATGTGCAATAATTAAAAGTAATTCAGTATAAATATAAGAAGTTGTAGAAACTTCTATTATATTCTTCCTGCTTTTTGTTGTTGTTACTTTCGAAGTTGTTACTTTTTCTAAGATATTTACCTAGAAATTCTCAAAGTACACACCTTGTACTTGGTTTATTGTTTAACTTCAATTACGTCAGTTATCTTTACATTTTTCCTTCACTTATCTGTGCCATTTCAAAATCTTGCGAAGATTTTAAAACATATAAAAGGTTTGAAACCAAAGAATTATCAATTGCCTGGCGCAAGCTTTTGATGTTTTTGGAGGTCTGCGACCCCAATTGTCTATAGAAATCAAAATTATATTTGTTACAAAAACTACTTCCTTTTGCATTGTTAAATAAATCAAATATTTGTTTTCCGTTTCCTCATTTCTCTAACATAACGGTTAGGCAAGATCCTGTCTTCATTGACTCTTCCCACTTAATGCAAATAAATCTATTGTTAAGGCTTTCACCACTTGTTGCATTTGAGCAAAAACTCTTAGTTGGTAACTTGGTAATGTCTCTCTTAGCTTTAATGACTAATTCTAACTGGCCAGTAAGGCAAGCATAGCTCGCTACGCCAGCTTCCTGCTTGTGGAGATTCTCTCCAACACTTATGGTTGGTTTTTCAAAATATAAGTGTTTCTCATTGTCTAAACTTTTAGTCGGCTCCTTGCTGGGTAAATGCTTAGCCATTTCCAAATGCAACTATTGGTATACTTACCAAAATTACTCCCAAAAGTTTTATTGCTTTATCCCTATCCTTCTTGGAAGCATTTGATCGCTCTTTAGAAATTCTACAATTTAAAAAACTAAAAATATCAAAACCGATTCAAATTATTGGCATTCTTCAAATTACTTGTTTAAAAACCAACTCCTTTGAACTGATACACAATAAATCTGTTACTCTTTGTCTTGCCAGACCATCACCCTTCCCCATAGTAGACATATGTATGCTTGAGAGGGAATACACTAAAGCCACTTTCTTGCAAACCGCCCAAGTTCCAGCTGCGTTTCCCGTCAGCTTTGCCCAGGTCCCTACCCACTTCAGGTATCGGAGAGCGGATTTGCAGTGGCAGCCGCCTTTGAGTACATTTAAAGTTAAAATTATAACTTGTTTTGGACTCTCGTCCTATTTCACCATCCTTTTTCTCCAGTCCGAAACCCACTTCCTTTCGTTTATCATCTTCCCTTGGGGGTTAGGTTATTCCCAAGCTAATAATCTACCCAAAATTTGGTGCCGAAACCCAGTGGAGTCCATTTATCACATTTTCTATTTTGTCAAGGGTTATTTGACAACATTTTGCAAAACATTAATATCTTCTTTGAATTTTTCAGCTATAACTACACCGTGCAAAGCCTGTGAAGTGGAAAGAGGCCGCTCCTGTCTCCTTTGGTGTGTCCCTTTCTTTCAACTTATTTGCTGCTGCCAGCCGGACAGCATTTCCAAGGTTCCACAGTTTTGTAAGTTATACTTTAATTTACCTATTTTGTCATGGCTCCTACAGAAAAAGATCAGGATGAAAAACTTACTTCTAAACGAGCATCCTATAAAGGGCAAATTACCCGATTCAGAAAATACATCAAGCTCAATTAGATTTGTTAAAATATCGTGTAAAGGATTTCGAACGTTCATATGAAAATTATTGTAACATCCAAACTGAAATAGAAACTTGTATGCTCAATCAAACCGAAGATCGAGTCGAAGTAGAAAACCAATATTACGAAGGTATAGGTTCTGCTTTCAAAATAATACGCCAACTCGAAGAAGGACAGAAAAAAGACGGTTCTGTTCTTGGTTCCCTTCACGAACAACAAACCTCTTCTCGCGATGGCACTCACAAGCCCAAACCAATTCTACCTAAGATTGATTAACCCCACTTTTCTGGAGACGAATCTACTTGGGATTCTTTCTATGAATTATTTTGTTCTCTTGTTCATGACAATGAAGACATTCAAGCCATCTACAAGTTTCATTATTTGAGATTTATCCTCCGAGGTCAAGCTCTGCAGTTAGTTGAAGCACTCCTTTTAAGTGCCGAGAACTACCCCATTGCCTTTAACATATTGAAAGAAAGGTACGGAAATTTACGGTTACGTATTCAACGCCATATGAAGGCTCTATTTAACTTACCCGCGTCACAGCTCAATGACGTCACTAGTTTGTGTACTCTCTTTGATGCTACACAACTTCACGTTAAAGCTCTGTCCCAATTAGATCAACCCACTGAACACTGGGACACTTTCTTAATACATTTAGTGGTTTCTAAAGTCGATGTTGCCACCCTAAAAGCTTGGGAGATTGAACTTTCCAGAGAAGATGACAACTCTTACGAGCATTTAGTCACTTTCATAAATGCTACATGCCAACTCTTAACTGCTTTAGCTAATCAAAGTGAACCTTCATCCCCTAGTTCTAAATTTGAATTAATGTCTCTTAAACCTAAAAGCGAACGCTTAGCGGCTAGTACCCAAAGACCTGGGTCCAGCTCATCTAAACTCTAGTCAAACACCACTGGTTACCCAACTAGGTCTAGTGAACGCCGTATTGCTAGTTCTCTAGTTTTAAACACTCAAAGCGAACCCCGCAAGAGTTATATGAACCATTAAAGTGCATACTTTGTAAAGATTCCCACGCCTTATATCTTTGTAAATCTTTTAAAGAACTGTCAGTCGACGACAGATGAAAATTAGTTTCCCAGAATAAACATTGCTTCAACTGCTTAGCACCCACGCATTCTGCTTCAAATTGCAAGTCCACGAGACTTTGCTTCCATTGTGAAAAAGCTCATCACACTTTACTACATCGTCATGATCAGGCAAGGTCATCGACAGCATCTACGTCTCAGAAAAGTGACAATGCTAACAGTTCCAATGCTTCGCCTTACATCCAAAATGCGAAGTCCATACGCAGTGCTCAAGTACTCTTGTCTACTGCCCAAATCGAAGTTCAGGATAACTTTGGCAACTGGGTTCGTGCACGTGGTCTTCTTGATTCAGCGGCAACTCATGATTTTGTGTCTAATTCTTTGATTAGGAAACTAGGCCTACCTGGAAACCCCACTTCTATTAACGTATCGGGCATTAACGGCTCAAAATCGCAAGCTTTACAGTTCTCAAAGCTAACCATAAGAGACATTTGTCACAGAAACAACTTTCTCAAACTGAATTGTCTCATTCTCAATAGCATAGGAGAAGATTCTCCAAGTCACTCTGTGGATATTTCAGGGTTAAACATTCCCTCGCATTTAAGGCTAGCCGATCCTCTGTTCAATGTACAAAACCCCATTGACATACCCTTTAGTGCCAATATTTTCTGGAATTGCCTTCGTTAACAGGTTCGCAACTTATCCTCAAACGTGGTTGCCAGAGACACTAATTTTGGATGGATCGTCACCGGGCAACTTCCTCATTATTCTCCCCAACACGCATCGCAATATTATTTCGCTAATACTGACTTGGAACAGTTCTGGAGGCTCGAAAGCGTTGACTCTCCTAACGTGACCTCTTCAGAAAACGAATTCTGTGAGCAACTTTTTCTGAACACCACCACTCGTTCTTCTGATGGTGGGTAAATTATTGACTGAGGAATAACCTAACCACCAAGGGAAGATGATAAAGAAAAGGAGGTGGGTTTCGGACTGGAGAAAAAGGATAGAAAGATGGGAGGAGAGTCCCACAAAAGTTGTAAATTTAACCTTAATTACACTCAAGGGCGGTTGCCACCGCAAATCCTCTATCTGATACCTAAAAGGGGGAAGGACCTGGTCGTGGCTAACGGGAACCGCAGCTAGGACTTTGGCGGTTTGCAAGAGAATGGCTTTAGAGTATTCCCTCTCAAGCATGCATATGCGTACTATGGGGAAGGGTGATGGTCTGGCAAGACAGATAGTAACAGACTTATTGTAGATCTGTTCAAAGGAATTCTTTTTTGACCAAGTAATTTGAAGAATGCCAATAATTTGCATCGATTTTGATATTTCCAGTTTTCGAAGTTGTGGAGTTTCTAAAAAGCGACCGAGTGCTTCCAAGAAGGATTGTGATAAAACAAAATATGCCTTGGGGATTAATTTTGGTAAGTGAACCAATAGTTGCATTTGGAAATGGCTTAGCTTTTACTCAGCAAGGAGCCGGATAAAAGTTTAGACAAAGAGAAACACTTATCTTTTGGAAAACCAACCATAAGTTTTCGGAGAGGATCTCCACAATCTTGTAGCTGGCGTAGCGAGCTGTACTTGCCTTACTGGCCAGTTAGAATTAGCTATTAAAGCTAAGAGAAACATTAACGAGATTACCACTAAGAGTTCTTGCTCAAATGCAACGAGTGGTGAAAGCCCTATCAATAGATTTAATGGCATTGAATAGGAAGAGCCAAGGAAGACAGGATCTTGCCTAACCGTTGTATTAGAGAAATGATGAGTCGAAAAGGAAAGTTTGAATTTATTTAACAATGCAAAAAAGTCTAATAAATTTGACAAGTAGGGTACGTGGGGGCAAAGACCTGCATGGGGCAAAGCTCTGCGTTAACTCTTTGAATAGTCCGCCTTTGATATAAGAACTGGCCACCAGGCAGCAGTTGTAGTACTGCAGCAGGAGTCTGTTATCAAAAGTATGGCGTCTGGTGTTCACTGTCGGCCGAGAAAATGAGGTAAGTTAGTTTTTCACGTTGTTGATGTAACTTTCTTGATACTTCAGTTCAATATTGTGCGAGTTAGCGTTGCTCCAAATGTATCAACTAAATATCAGTGAATAGTACTGTAACTAAGCTTTAATGTCGTGGATTAACTTTTGCTTCACTTCACTTCACCTAACCTTACTGACACGCCATTCACAAACACGCCAAATGGGGCAAATCTCTGCAGGTCTTTTGGGGCAAGTCCCTGCACCCCTTGAGTGCAGGGCTTTGCCCCATTTAGTATCAACATTTTAGATACAATAATGTACGTTTTAATTATCATTTATTATCTATCAAACAAATACTTTCTAAGAGTAGATAGCTGGGTAGATATATCAAAGCAATTAAAATAATTTTTCCAATATATTTCTCTAGGAACTACAAAAGAAAAACTGATTATAAGCCTTTGACGGAGGACCACCTCGTTGAGGCTCAAAGATTCATTGCTGCAGGATCCTCATTTCGTCAAGCTGCCAAGAAAATTGGTTTCAATGAGACTACGCTGAGGACTCGACTGAAGAAAGGAGGCAGCGTAAAACTCGGACGATTTCGGAATACCTTTACGACAGAACAAGAGAAGGAGTTGGTGAGCCACTGTATTGCCCTCGATCAACGTTTCTTTGGTCTTACACTGAAATCTTTACGATTTCTTCTCTTCAAATATGCAGAGGACAACAACATACCTCATCAATTTCCTATAAACTCCAAACTAGCAGGGAGGGATTGTACGCGAGAATTTATGAAGAGAAACAAATTGTCCCTGCGTGTTCCACGAAAAACCAGCGTTTCCAGAGCTATGGGTTTCAACCGAGTTCAACTTGCACAGTATTTTGACAATTTGGGGTCTGTCGTCAGAACTTATAAGTTTACTCCCAATCAAATCTACAATATGGACGAAACCGGGGTACAAACTGTTCCAAACAAACTCCCATTACATGTAGCCCCCACAGGGAAAAGAGAAGTTGCCAAGACAGTAGCAGCAGAGCAAGGCCAAACAGTAACTGTTGTGTGTGCACTGAATGCAGTGGGGAATTATGTTCCTCCTTACTTTATCTATGCTAGAAAGAGAGAAAATCGCCAATTGCTTCATGGTGGCCCTACTGGGTGTGATATGGCTGTGACAGAAAAGGGGTATATGAACACCTCGACGTTCATCAAGTGGCTGCAACATTTTCAAAAGTATGCAAATCCAAGCGAGGAAAATCCAATTTTACTCATTTTAGATAATCATATTTCTCACACAAGCCTAGAGGCTATTACCTTTGCAAGAGCACACCACATCCACCTGCTCACCTTACCACCACACAGCAGTCACAAGACTCAACCACTTGATCGCTGTTTTTTTGGCCCTCTCAAGAATTATTATGATGCTGCTGTTGATGCATGGGATGTATCAAATCCAGGTCAGACGTTTGACGTTTACAGTGTTGCTGCGACTTTCAAGATTGCCTTTGAGAAAGCCGGAACCATTGCAACTGCAGTTCAAGCTTTCAAAGCAACAGGCATTTTCCCGTTTGACCCAAATGTCTTCGTTGAAGTTGACTTTCTGCCATCAGAAGTGACAGATCAAGACCTACCAGAACACGATCTCGCCAATGATGTATATCATGATGATCGGAGAATCATATTTCTTAACGATGAAGACGCAAGTGGTAACATTGTAGGTGAAACAGCTGTTTTTGACCAAACGTCTCCTGATCAAGGACCCTCTACTTCCACTGCTCCCTCGGTCATATCACCACAAGATGACAATGTTACCACGCAGCAAGGAGGCAACATCCCTGATTTGGAATCCCCCTCAAAACATGGCAACCAACCCACATCACCTAATGATATAATTCCACTTCCTAAAATTAAGATCACTAGGAAACGTAAAGGTAAAGGGTTGAAGTCTTCGCTTCTAACGTCGACACCTAATAAAGATCGTTTGGAAAACGAAGCCAAGGTAAAAGAAGAACTTGCTGCTGAGAAGGAAAAACGCGCCAAAGAAAGAAAAGCACGTACTGAAGCAAAAAAAACGTAGGATAGACTTCACTGCGCACAAGTTAAACGAAAGGAAGAAAAAGATAAAGAATGCCGATGAACCAGATACAGACTCTTCAGAGACTGATGCGGAATTCTCAATTCACGATAGTAGTTCGTATTTCGATTGTCTTCTCGACGAGGAAAGTGACCAAGAAAATGAGGATATCAATATTTCACAGGAACCAACGGGAGCTCACCTTCCAGGACATTCTCATGGGACGCTGTCGATGACCCGAAATTTGCCATCGCTTTTGCCTTATGTCTACGCTGTAGTCAAAGTGCAGGGTAAAACAAAACATTCTTTCCGACACTACGTGGCCAGGAACATTTACTCCTGCGATGACGGAGGCTATGAAGCGATTTTCTACAAGAAATTACCAGGTGCCTACAAATTTACAGAAACTAATGAAGAGTCATTCATTGCGTTGGATGACATAGTGTTTAAACTCTCAAAACCAACTGGAATAAACTCAGCACGGTTCCATAACGCGATTACTTTCTCTGAGGACTTAACTATTTTCACAATTTATTAGTTTATTTACTGTACTAGTCTATTTCTAGTTGCGTTTTGTTCAAGTTTAAAGTAAATTACAGAGATAATTTGAGAGTTTTTGGTAAACGTAGGCTATATATTTTTTCATCCATGTCCATCCAATTGGGGCAAGGCCCTGCAATTACTTATTAATGTATTTAATCAAATTGTTTCGTGACTAATGATTGGAGGTGCTTGGTGTTTCCAGTAGTTACAGGTAAGATCCCAACCTAAAACACACATATAAAATTCTGAGGTAATCTGCTCCTGGTTGGTCGCAATTGTCAAAAAACCGAAAATTGCAGGGCTCTGCCCCCACCTACCCTATATAGTTTCAATTTTTAGTAACAATTTGGGGTCGCAGACCTCCTAACATTTAAAGTTTGCTCCAGGCAATTAACAATTCTTTAGGTTTCAAACCTTATATATATACTAAAATCTTTGTAAGATTTAAAAAAGACAAATGAAGTGATTAAAGTTTAAACATTAAATTGAGTACAAGGAGTGTACTTTAAGAGATTTCCAAGTACCTATTTTAGAAAAAGTTACAACTTCGAAAATAACAAAAAAAAGAAAGCAGGTAGAATGTAGGAGAAGTTCCTATAACTTCTTATATTTATACAGAATTAATGTTGGTTATTATAGAAATAAGGGCAGGTCACTTCCTGTGAAACCTGAAGAGAAAGTCAAAAGGAAGGTTCTCGACCTCCTATGTTTAAGTAGGAATCACGAGCCAAATGGGTAGTTTCCCTTTCGTGAGACCTAGAAATAACTCACTCATGAGTTGAAAGAATTGTTTTCCCTGATTATAAGGGAGAAACAATGTAAGCTTGAACCGTGTATAAAACACGTAGTTATGCAGAAATTAGTTAATGATAAACAAGCAAGATGGAAGGGCACTTCGTTAGAGTGACACCTCATTGAAAATGATCTAGAGTAACAATTTTATTAATATGGTTTGTTAGTAGAAGGTTTAGGAAAGATCAATTGGGATTTAGGATAAATGTTCATGGCCTTATTTATGGTAATCGGACGATCGCGACGCAGTAAAAATGTTGAACAAGCATTAGTTCTCACTATAGTTGTTGAATGGATGAAAATTTCACTGTAGTAACACGAAAGTTTATGGCAAAGAAAGTTATTGCAATGATGAACTAGATAGGCGAGAGTCTATTGCGTGAGAAAGTTGTGGATTACAATTAAATGCGCCATAGAACATTCCAACGGTGGAAGAAAATTCGATATTGAGCTTTAATTCAGAAGGAAGATTCTTCAATTTTAAATAGTATTCTCACAAGTGAGTGAAAAATACATGACGGCAATACTTGTAGATAATGTACAGGATCTGGAAGGTTCCAGAACGATCCTAGTAGAAGAATGGGGCCAAAGTTAATCCAGCGGAGGAACTAGCTTGGTATTTTATAGACAGCGGGTATTAGATAATATCCCACGTGGTGAGAAGATTTCTCATTTAAATAGCTTAAGAATAGCTACTTTCTATTAAGGTTGGCTTAGACAGACAAAAGCCCAACATAGCAAATCCCGCGAAGGATGATTTTTGCCCCAAATAAGTAATCTCACACTGCCTGTAAAATGATCATTGAAAGTATGTAGAATTAAAACCGATGAAGATGAGGTTAAAACCTTAAGTCTGTACTTATCTTTGTTGCATGGCGAAGATGAAGTTCCCTTTGACGGATACCTAATGTGCCAACATGGCGTAGAATGTAGAGAGTGCCTCTTGGTTTGAGGAGACTGGCTCTGGTTGAGCCTTGACTGACCAAGTCAACTGCTGACTTACAAGTGAGACCCACTCAGCGAAGCACGGAGGGTCCAAGGAAAGGAAAAGAGTGGGGGTAGGAGACAAAAGGAAAACATATAAGCATGACCAATATTGTAAACTTAAATTCTCTTGAGGAAATGGTCTTCAAAGAGTTGATAGCAGGCGATACTAGCACAGCCTGGTGGGTGAAAAAGTAGACGAAGTTCTCTTGATCACGGAGATAATAGCTGGCGATGGCAACGAGAACTGGTGGCCAGATGGAAAAGGAAGTCCTCTTGCACCAGGAAGAATTGAGGAGCTTCAGAGATTCGCTGCTAGATGACGCTAGGTGGGTCATGGAAGATATATATCTAGAGCAGACTCACAATGACATAAGAGACATGACCATCAAAGAGAAAATAGAAGATCACTGTTGATGTTTGATAATGAGGAAGGAATGAACATGCAAAGAGCATTAAAAATTATATTCTCTCGTAACGTGTATTCCAAGAATACACCATACTGGGAGGGGAAACACCAACAGAGAAAAAATAAGCAGTTAAACATTTAAAGGTAATGGAGCGATCAAAGACAGTGGTCTTGTGATCGGACCATTAGTGGTCAAGAAACTGACCACCCTGACTCCCCCATCTCTTCCAGGATAACACTCGGTCACTCTACCTGAAATCCAGACCAGGGGGGGGGGAGAAACATCCCTAACCAAGACCAAGTCCCCCACTTTAATGTCGGGACTGGAAAGAAACCACTTCTGTCTCCGTTGCAAGGAAGTTAAATATTCCAATTTCCACCTCTTCCAAAAGGAATTGCGGAGGGCTTCAAATTTACGCCAAACAATAGGTAAATTAGAATCCCTGTAAGAATTGGGAAGAGGAGGAGGGGCAGAAAGAGAAGTGCCGATAAGGAAGTGACCAGGTGTGAGTGCAAGCAAGTCATCGGGGTCATTGGAAAGAGGAGTTAAAGGGCGAGTATTAACAACACCTTCAATCAGAACGGACAGTGAATTTAATTCTTCATAAGTCAGAATTCGATTACCTAGGACTTTTCTTAAATGACGTTTGGTGAGTTTTACGCAAGATTCCCACCTACCATCGTGATGAGGAGCGTAGGGAGGTATAAAGCGCCATTTGAAACTCTTTGAGTAGGAAAAATTAGAAATTTGTTCCATGGCAGGAGAGGAAGAAAGAGCTTTCTTCCAGAGGGAAGCTGCGCCCTGAAAAGTGGAAGAGTAATCAGAGAACATCTCTGAAGGAACACCACGCCTAGCATTGAAGCGAGAGACAGCTGATAAAAAGTAAGAAGTTGAGGCATTCGTTACTAGTTCCAAGTGGATTGCGCCAGTAACCATGCAAACAAAGAGAGAAACATAGAGCTAACCAAACAATTTGCGTTTAGCTTCAGGGGAATTTCGTTGATATTGGAACGGATCCATATAGTCCACACCAGTTAAAGCAATAGGGCGTATAGGAGAAGAGCGAAAGGAAGGCAGATCGCTCATTAGTTGAGTATTGATTTTAGGTTTCGCTTTGAAGCAAGGAATGCACTTGTGAATTACGGAGGAAACTTCGTGAATTCCATTTATAATCCAGTACTTTCCCCTTAAGAGGCAAAGCAGAGTGCGTGTAGCAACATGCAGATTGCGATAATGAAAGTCGCGTATAATTAAGGAAGTTACGTGATGTTTGGAAGGCAAAATAACGGGATGCTTTTAGTCATCAAAGAGCAAAGATTGCGAGAGCCTTCCACCTACCCTGAGTAACCCATGGTCTTCAAAGAACGGGGCTAAAGCACGTAGACGACTGGATTTGGGAAGATCCCTTTTAGAAGAAAGTAAAGACAATTCAGAAGAAAAGGCTTCTTGCTGTGTCAGTTGTAAAACCTTAATGGTAGCGAGATACAATTCATGATTGGTAAGGTGTGGTTTAGGGAGAAGAGGTTGGTCAACCACAAGATATTTCCATCTAAGGAGATAGGCGACAATTCGTATTGAATTATGAAAAGAAGAATAGCGGGACAACAAGGGATGAGAAGCGTTGGAAACAAGACACGAAGCGGTAGGTAGAGATACTTTTGCTTCAGGCAAGTTGGAGTTTGTAGCTGGAGGTTTAGAAGGCCATGAAGAAGAGTCTTTGATTAACCACGAGGGCCCATGCCAGTACAACTGGGAAGCTGCCAATTGAGAGGGTAAACAACCACGAGAGATAATATCGGCTGGGTTATCAGCACTGGGCACATGCCTCCATTGACATCCAGATGAAAGAGTTTGAATTTTGGAAACCCTGTTTGCAAAAAAAGTTTGCCAGTGAGAGGGTTTCTTGGCGATCCAAGAAAGGGTGATCATGGAATCGCTCCAGAGATAGATTTGCGAGAATTCGACTTTTAAAACCTCTCGTAATTTCTTAACAAGTTCTGCGGCCATGAGTGCAGCACACAATTCAAGCCTAGGCAAAGTGATAGTTTTAAGAGGAGCGACCTTAGATTTGGCACTAACAAGGTTGGAAACTGAAGATCCATTTAATGAACCACGATAAACCACATATGCGCAGCAACCGTAAGCTTTTTCGGAATTGTCCGCGAACACATGAAGGAAAAAGGATGCATTAGAATGAGAGCTAATTAAATTCCTGGGAATTTCAATAAGGGAAAGATCCAGCAAATTGCTGCGAAACGAGAGCCAACGATTAAGAAAAGAAAGAGGAACATTGTCATCCCATTCACATTTGAGCGACCACGGCTCTTGCATGAAGAGTTTGGCTATAACGATAACTGGGGCAAGGAATTGAAGCGGATCAAATATTTGCAATTTCAGAGAGAATTTGTCTTTTTGTGTTAGGAAGCTCTTCTGCGAGCGAAACTTTATAGATGAGAGTGTCTGTGCTAGTGCACCAATGAACTCCTAGAGTTTTTATGGATTCGGAGTTTGCACAAATTTCGACAGAGGAGGGATCTACGTCTTCAATAGGAAACTGGGCGAGAAACTCAGGGGAGTTGGAATTCCACTTATGAAGTGGGAAACCTCCATTCCTTAGCAATGCCTGAAGTTCTAAAGACACAAAAGAAGCTTCCTCCAAAGTGGGGAAGGACTGCAAATAATCGTCAACATAGAATGACGTAGTTAGTGTTTCAGAGGCTTTGGAGTTAAATAAATGACCATCTTTAGAGGCTAGCAAGTGTAGGGATCGGATAGCAAGGAAAGCAGAGGGTTTTAAGCCGTAAGTAACCGTTTTTAAGCGAAATACCTTAATGGGCTTACTTATTTCATCACGCCAAAAGATTCTTTGGAGATCTCGTTGTTCAGACTGAATTAAAACTTGACGGTACATCTGTTTTATATCAGCGATGACAGCTATGGGAAATAATCGAAAGTTTAAGAGTATAGCAGATAGATCTGACTGAATAGCAGGACCAGAGTAAAGAGTGTCGTTAAGGCTGTTGCCATTAACGTCGTGTGATGAACCATTGAAAACAACTCGGATTTTATCCTTTACAAGAGGGTTTTTCCACACGGGATGATGATTTAAATAAACCGTTTCAATTGGGGGTGCAATTCATCATCAGATTTGTTAGCAACTTCCATATGATCTAAGCTTTCATACTCATCCATGAAATCAGTGTACTGCTCTTTAACAAGAGGTTCTTTCTTGAATTTGCTCTCGATAGCAAAGAGAGCTTTTCGAGCTTTGGGCTGAGAGTTAATAAGTTTGGGAGGATTATGTAATCTTGGCATTTGAACAACGAACCGGCCATCAGAAGAACGAGTGGTGGTGTTCAAAAATTTGCTCACAGAATTCATTTTCTGAAGAGGTTACGTTAGGAGGATCAACGCTTTCGAGCCTACAAAACTGTTCCAGATCAGTATTGGAGAAGTAAAATTGCGATGCGGGTTGGGGAGAATAATGGGGAAGTGACCTGTGACGATCCATCCTAAGTTAGTGTCTCCTGCGACCACGTTTGAGGATAACTTGCGAACCTGTTTACGAAGGCAAATCCAGAAAACATTGGCACTAAAGCGTATGTCAATAGGGTTTTGCATGTTGAACAAAGGATCATCTAGCCTTAAATGCGAGGGAATGTTTAACCCTTAAATATCCACAGAGTGACTTGGAGTGTCTTCTCCAATGCTATTGAGAATGAGACAATTCAATTTAAGAAGGTTGTTTCAGTGACAAATGTCTCTTATGGTTAGCTTTGAGAATTGTAAAGCTTGCGATTTTGAGCTGTTGATGCCCGATACGTTAATAGAAGTGGGTAGGCCTAGTTTTCTAATCAAGGAATTAGACACAAAATCATGAGTTGCCGCTGAATCAAGAAGACCGCGTGCACGGACCCAGTTGCTTAAGTTATCCTGAACTTCGATTTGGACAGTAGACAACAATACTTGGGCACTACGAATGGACTTGGCATTTTGAATATACGATGAAGCATTGGAATTGTTAGCACTATCATTTTTCGGAAAAGTAGATGCTGTCGATGACCTTGCCTGATCATGACGATGTAGCAAAGTGTGATGAGCCTTTTCACAATGGTAGCAAAGTCTTGTGGACTTGCAATTAGAAGCAGAATGCGTGGGCGCTAGGCAGTTGAAGCAATGTTTGTTTTGAGCAACTAATTTTCTTCTGTCGTCGACTGACAGTTCTTTAAAGGATTTGCATAGATATAAGGCGTGGGAATCTTTGCAAAGTATGCACTTTAAAGGTTCATTTAAACTCTTGCGGGGTTCGCATTGAGTGTTTAAAACAATAGAGCTAGCAACACGACGTTCACTAGACCTAGTTGGGTAACCAGTAGTGTTTGATTTAAATTTAGATGAACTGGACCCGGGTTTTTGGGTATTAGACGCTAAGCGTACGCTTTTAGATTTGATAGACATTAATTCAAATTTAGAACTAGGAGATGAGGGTTCACTTTGATTAGCTAAAGCGTTTAAGAGCTGGCATCTGGCATTTATGAAAGTGACTAAATGCTCGTAAGAGTAGTCGTCTTCTTTAGAAAGTTCAATTTCCCAAGCTTTGAGGGTAGCAGTATCAACTTTAGAAACCACTAAATGTATTAGGAAAGTGTCCCAGTGTTCAGTGGGTTGATCTAATTGGGACAGAGCCTTAACGTGAAGTTGTGTAGTGTCAACTAGATTACGCAAACTAGTGACGTCATTGTGCTGTGACGCAGGTAGGTTGAATAGAGCCTTCATATGGCGTTGAATACGTAACCGTAAAATCCCGTATCTTTCTTTTAAACTGTTAAAGGCAATGGGGTAATTTTCGGCGCTTAAAGGGAGTGCTTCAACTAATTGCAGAGCTTGACCTCGGAGGATAGATCTCAAGTAATGAAACTTGTAAATGACTTGAATGTCTTCATTGTCATGAACAAGGGAGCAAAATAATTCATAGAAAGAATCCCAAGTAGATTCATCTCCAGAGAAATGGGGTAAATCAATTTTAGGTAAAATTGGTTTGGGCTTGTAAGTACAATCACGGAAAGAAGTTTGTGGTTCGTGAAGGGAACCAAGAACAGAAGCGTCCTTTTTCTGCTCCTCTTCAAGTTGGCGTATTATTTTGAAAGCAGAACCTATGCCTTCGTAATATTAGTTTTCTACCTCGACTCGATCTTCGGTTTGATTGAGCATATAAGTTTCTATTTCAGTTTGGATGTTGCAATAATTTTCATAAGAACGTTCAAAATCCCTTACACGTTGTTTCAACAAGTCTAATTGAGCTTCTGAGGGATCTAACGCTTTTATGTACTTTCTGAATCGGGTAATTTGCCCTTTATAGGATGCTCGTTTAGAAGTAAGTTTTTCATCCTTATCCTTTTCAGTAGGAGCCATGTCAAAGAAAATAGATTAAAATGTAACTCACGAAACTGTGGAACCTTGGAAATGCTGTCAAGCTGGCAGCAGCGAATAAGTTGAAAGAAAGGGACACACCAAAGGAGACAGGAGCGGCCTCTTTCCCCTTCACAGGCTTTGCACGATGTAGTTATAGCTGAAAGATTCAAAGCAGGCATTAATAATTTGCAAGGTATTGTCAAATAATCTTTTAAACAGAAAAAAAGACAAATGGATTCTCCCGGGTTTCGGCACCAAATTTTGGGTAGATTATTGACTGAGGAATAACCTAACCACCAATGGAAGATGATAAAGAAAAGGGGGTGGGTTTCGGACTGGAGAAAAAGGATAGAAAGATGGGAGGAGAGTCCCACAAAAGTTGTAATTTTAACCTTTAATACACTCAAGGGCGGTTGCCACCGCAAATCCTCTCTCTGATACCTAAAAGGGGGAAGGACCTGGTCGAGGCTAACGGGAACCGCAGCTAGGACTTTGGCGGTTTGCAAGAGAATGGCTTTAGAGTATTCCCTCTCAAGCATGCATATGCGTACTATGGGGAAGGGTGATGGTCTGGCAAGACAGATAGTAACAGACTTATTGTAGATCTGTTCAAAGGAATTCTTTTTTGACCAAGTAATTTGAAGAATGCCAATAATTTGTATCGATTTTGATATTTCGAGTTTTCGAAGTTGTGGAGTTTCTAAAAAGCGACCAAGTGCTTCCAAGAAGGATTGTGATAAAAAAATATATACCTTGGGGAGTAATTTTGGTAAGTGAACCAATAGTTGCATTTGGAAATGGCTAAGCTTTTACTCAGCAAGGAGCCGGCTAAAAGTTTAGACAAAGAGAAACACTTATCTTTTGGAAAACCAACCATAAGTTTTCGGAGAGGAACTCCACAATCAGGTAGCTGGCGTAGCGAGCTGTACTTGCCTTACTGGCCAGTTAGAATTAGCTATTAAAGCTAAGAGAAACTTTAACGAGATTACCACTAAGAGTTCTTGCTCAAATGCAACGAGTGGTGAAAGCCCTCTCAATAGATTTAATGGCATTGAATAGGAAGAGCCAAGGAAGACAGGATATTGCCTAACCGTTGTATTAGAGAAATGATGAGTCGAAAAGGAAAGTTTGAATTTATTTAACAATGCAAAAAAGTCTAATAAATTTGACAAGTATACAGTTTCAATTTTTAGTAACAATTTGGGGTCGCAGACCTCCTAACATTGAAAGTTTGCTCCAGGCAATTAACAATTCGTTAGGTTTTAAACCTTATATATGTACTAAAATCTTTGTAAGATTAAAAAAAGACAAATGAAGTGATTAAAGTTTAAACATTAAATAGAGTACAAGGTACTTTAAGAGATTTCCAAGTACCTATTTTAGAAAAAGTTACAACTTCGAAAATAACAAAAAAAGAAAGCGGGTAGAATGTAGGAGAAGTTCCTATAACTTCTTATATTTATACAGAATTACTGTTGGTTATTATACAAATAAGGGCAGGTCACTTACTGTAAAACCTGAAGAGAAAGTCAAAAGGAAGTTTCTCGACCTGCTATGTGGTGTATTCTTGGAATACACGTTACGAGAGAATATAAAGTTTAATGCTCTTTGCATGTTCATTCCTTCCTCTTTATCAAACACCAACAGCGATCTTCTATTTTCTCTTATGTCATTGTGAGTCTGTTCTAGATATATATCTTCCATGACCCACCTAGCTTCATCTAGCAGCGTATCTCTGAAGCTCTCCAATTCTTCCTGGTGCAAGAGGACTTCCTTATCCATCTGGCCATCAGATCTCGTTGCCATCGCCAGCTATTATCTCCGTGATCAAGAGAACTTCGTCTACTTCTTCACCCACCAGACTGTGCTAGTATCGCCTGCTATCAACTCTTTGAAGACCATTTCCTCAAGAGAATTTAAGTTTACAATATTGGTCATGCTTATATATTCTCCTTTTGTCTCCTACCCCCACTCTTTTCCTTTCCTTGGACCCTCCGCGCTTCGCTGAGCGGGTCTCACTTGTAAGTCGGCAGTTGACTTGGTCAGTCAAGGCTCAAACAGAGCCAGTCTCCTCAGTCCAAGAGACTCTCTCTACGTTCTACGCCATGTTGGCACATTAGGTATCCGTCAAAGGAAACTTCACCTTCGACATGCAACTAAGATAAGTACAGACTTAAGGTTTTAACCTCATCTTCATCAGTCTTATTATCTACATGTTTTATTGATCATTTTATAGACAGTGTGAGATTGCTATTTGGGGCAAAAATCATCCTTCGCGGGATTTGCTATGTTGGGCTTTTGTCTGTTTAAGCCATCCTTAATCTAAAGTAGCTTTTCTTAAGCTATTTAAATGAGAGATCTTCTCACCACGTGGGATATTATCTAATACCCGCTGTCTATAAATTACCAAGCTAGTTCGTCCGCTGGATTAACTTTGGCCCCATTCTTCTATTAAGATCGTTCTGGAATCTTCCAGATCCTGTACTTTATCTACAAGTCTTGCCGTCATGTATTTTTCACTCACTTGTCAGAATACTATTGAAAATTGAAGAATCTTCGTTCTGAATTAAAGCTCAATAGCGAATTTTCTTCCACCGTTGGAATGTTCTTTGGCGCATTTAAATGTAATTAACAACTTTCTCAAGCAATAGACTTTCGCCTATCTAGTGCAACCAGACCCTTTTCATTATTGCAATAACTTTCTTTGCCATAAACTTTCGTGTTACTACAGTGAACTTTTCATCTATTTAACAGACTATAGTGAAAACTAGTGCTTGTTCAACTTTTCTACCGCGTCGCGATCGTCCGTTTACATTCAATAAGGCCATGAACATTTATCCTCAATCCCAATTGATCTTTCCTAAACCTTCTACTAACAAACCATATTAATAAAATTGTCACTCTAAATCATTTTCTATGAGGTGTCACTCTAACGAAGTGCCCTTCCATCTTGCTTGTTTATCATTAATTAATTTCTGCTTAACTACGTGTTTTATACACGGTTCAAGCTTACATTGTTTCTACCTTATAATCGGGGAAAACAATTCTTTCAACTCTTGAGTGAGTTATTTCTAGGTCTCACGAATGGGAAACTGCCCCATTTGGCTCGTGATTCCTACTTAAACATAGGAGGTCGAAAACCTTCCTTTTGACTTTCTCCTCAGGTTTCACAGTAAGTGACCTGCCCTTATTTGTATAATAACCAACAGTAATTCAGCTTAAATATAAGAAGTTATAGGAACTTCTATCTTATTCTTCATGTTTTTCTTATTGTTATTTTCGAAGTTGTCACTCTCTCTAGAATATTCTCTCAGGAATTTCTTAAAGTACACACCTTGTACACTATTTATTGTTAAATCTTAATCACTTCATTTGTTTTTTTTAAATCTTACAAAGATTTTAGGACATATATAAGGTTTGAAACCTCATAAATTGTTAATTGCCTGGCGCAAACGTTTAATGTTTTCTGAGGTCTCTGACCCAAAAATTGTTAACCAAATTGAAAATATATATTTGCTAAAGTTATCAACTTCTTTTGAATTGTTAAATAAATTAAGCGTTTCATTTCGCTTTCTCATTTTTCTAGTACAACGGTTAGGCAAGATCCTGTCTTCCTTGGCTCTCCCTTCTCAATGCCATTAAATCCATTAATAGGGCTTTCACCACTCGTTGCATTTGAGCAAGAACTCTTAGTGGTAATCTCGTTAAAGTTTCTCTTAGCTTTAATAGCTAATTCTAATTGGCCAGTAAGGCAAGTAAAGCTCGCTACGCCAGCTACCTGCTTGTGGAGATCCTCTCCGAAAATTTATGGTCGGTTTTCCAAAAGATAAGTGTTTCTCTTTGTCTAAACTTTTAGCCGGCTCCTCGCTTAGTAGAAGCTTAGCCATTTCCAAATGCAACCATTGGTTCATTTACCAAAATTACTCCCCAAGGTATAATTTTTTATCACTATCCTTCTTGGAGGAACTTGCTCGCTTTTTCATGAACTCCATAACTTCGTAAACTGGAAATACCGAACCTGATTCAAATTATTGGCATTCTTCGAATTACTTTGCAAAAACGAATTGCTTTGAACAGACATACAATAAATCTGTTACTCTCAGTCTTGCCAGACCATCACCCTTCCCCATAGTAGGCATACGCATGCTTGAGAGGGGATACACTAAAGCCACTCTCTTGCAAACCGCCCAAGTTCTAGCTGCGTTTCCCGTCAGCTTCGACCAAGTCCTTACCCTCTTTAGGTATCAGAGAACGGATTTGCAGTGGCAACCGCCTCTGAGTGCATTTAAAGTTAAATTCATAACTTTTGTGGGACTCTCCTCCTATTTTTCTATCCTTTTTCTCCAGTCCGAAACCTACCACCTTTTCTTAATCATCTTCCCTTGGTGGTTAGATTATTCCTCAGCCAATTATCTTCCCAAAATTTTGTGCCGAAACTCGGGAGAGTCCATTTGTAATTTTTTCGGTTTAAAAGATTATTTGACAATACCTTGCAAATTATTAATATCTGCTTTGAATCTTTTAGCTATAACTACATCGAGCAAAGCCTGTGAAGGGGAAAGAGGCCGCTCCTGTCTCCTGTGGTGTGTTCCTTTCTTTCAACTTATTTGCTGCTGCCAGCTTGACAGCATTTCCAAGGTTCCACAGTTTCGTGAGTTACATTTCAATCTATTTTCTTTAACATGGCTCCTACTGAAAAGGATAAGGATGAAAAACTTACTTCTAAACGAGCATCCTATAAAGGGCAAATTACCCGATTCAGAAAATACATAAAAGAGTTAGACCCCTCAGAAACTCAATTAGACTTGTTGAAACATCGTGTAAGGGATTTTGAACGTTCTTATGAAAATTATTGCAACATCCAAACTGAAATAGAAACTTCTATGCTCAATCAAACCGAAGATCGAGTCGAAGTAGAGAACCAATATTACGAAGGCATAGGTTCTGCTTTCAAAATAATACGCCAACTCGAAGAGGAGCAGAAAAAGGACGCTTCTGTTCTTGGTTCCCTTCACGAACCACAAACTTCTTTCCGTGATGGTACTCACAAGCCCAAACCAATTTTACCTCAAATTGATTTACCCCATTTCTCTGGAGATGAATCTACTTGGGATTCTTTCTATGAATTATTTTGCTCCCTTGTTCATGACAATGAAGACATTCAAGTCATTTACAAGTTTCATTACTTGAGATCTATCCTCCGAGGTCAAGCTTTGCAGTTAGTCGAAGCACTTCCTCTACGTGCCGAAAATTACCCCATTGCCTTTAACTTATTAAAAGAAAGATACGGGAATTTACGGTTACGTATTCAACGCCATATGAAGGCTCTATTCCACCTACCTGCGTCGCAGCACAATGACGTCACTAGTTTGCGTACTCTAGTTGACACTACACAACTTCACGTTAAGGCTCTGTCCCAATTAGATCAACCTACTGAACACTGGGATACTTTTCTAATACATTTAGTGGTTTCTAAAGTTGATGCTGCTACCCTCAAAGCTTGGGAAATTGAACTATCTAAAGAAGACGACTACTCTTACGAGCATTTAGTCACTTTCATAAATGCCAGATGCCAGCTCTTAACCGCTTTAGCTAATCAAAGTGAACCCTCATCTCCTAGTTCTAAATTTGAATTAATGTCTATCAAACCTAAAAGCGAACGCTTAGCGTCTAATACCCAAAAACCCGGGTCCAGCTCATCTAAATTTAAATCAAACACTACTGGTTACCCAACTAGGTCTAGTGAACGTCGTATTGCTAGCTCTATGGTTTTAAACACTCAAAGCGAACCCCGCAAGAGTTTAAACGAACCTTTAAAGTGCACACTTTGTAAAGATCCCCATGCCCTATACCTCTGTAAATCCTTTAAAGAAATGTCAGTCGACGACAGAAGAAAATTAGTTTCCCAGAACAAACATTGATTCAATTGCCTAGCGCCTACTCATTCTGCTTCTAATTGCAAGTACAACAATACTTTGCTACCATTGTGAAAAGGCTCATCACACTTTGCTACATCGTCATGATCAGGCAAGGTCATCGACAGCATCTACTTCTCCGAAAAATGATAGTGCTAACAGTTCTAATGCTTCATCGTATATTCAAAATGCCAAGTCCATTCGTAGTGCCCAAGTATTGTTGTCTACTGTCCAAATCGAAGTTCAGGCTAATTTTGGCAACTGGGCCCGTGCACGCGGTCTTCTAGATTCAGCGGCAACTCATGATTTTGTGTCTAATTACTTGATTAGAAAACTAGGCCTACCTGTAAACCCCACTTCTATAAACGTGTCGGGCATCAACAGCTCAAAATCGCAAGCTTTACAATTCTCAAAGCTAACCATAAGAGATACTTGTCATAGAAACAACCTTCTTAAACTTAATTGTCTAATTCTCAATAGCATCGGAGAAGACACTCCAAGTCATTCTGTGGATATTTCAGGGTTAAACATTCCCTCGCATTTAAGGCTAGCCGATCCTTTGTTCGACATGCAAAACATTATTGACATACTCTTAAGTGCCAATGTTTTCTGGAATTGCCTTCGTAAACAGGTTCGCAAGTTACCCTCAAACGTGGTCGCAGGAGACACTAATTTTGGATGGATCGTCACAGGTCAACTTCCCCATTATTCTCCCCAACCCGCGTCGCAATGTTACTTCTCCAATACTGACCTGGAACAGTTCTGGAGGCTTGAAAGCGTTGATCCTCCTAATGTAACCTCTTCAGAAATCGAATTCTGTGAGCAGCTTTTTTTGAACACCACCACTCGTTCTTCTGATGGCCGGTTCGTTGTTCAAATGCCACGATTACATAATCCTCCCAAACTTATTAACTCTCAGCCCAAAGCTCGAAAAGCTCTCTTTGCTATCGAGAGCAATTTCAAGAAAGAACCTCTTGTTAAACAGCAGTACACTGATTTCATGGATGAGTATGAAAGCTTAGATCATATGGAAGTTGTTAACAAATCTGATGATGAATTGCACCCCCCAATTGAAACGGTTTATTTAAATCATCATCCCGTGTGGAAAAACCCTCTTGTAAAAGATAAAATCCGAGTTGTTTTCAATGGTTCATCACCCGACGTTAATGGCAACAGCCTTAACGACACTCTTTACTCTGGTCCTGCTATTCAGTCAGATCTATATGCTATACTCTTAAACTTTCGATTATTTCCCATAGCTGTCATCGCTGATATAGAACAGATGTACCGCCAAGTTTTAATTCAACCGGAACAACGAGATCTCCAAAGAATCTTGTGGTGTGATGAAATCAGTAAGCCCATTAAGGTAGTTCGCTTAAAAACGGTTACTTATGGCTTAAAACCCTCTGCTTTCCTTGCTATCCGATCCCTACACTTGCTAGCCTCACAAGATGGTCATTTATTTAATTCCAAAGCCTCTGAAGCACTAACTACGTCATTCTATGTTGACGATTATTTGCAGTCCTTCCCCACTTTGGATGAAGCTTCTTTTGTGTCTTTAGAACTTCAGGCATTGCTAAGGAATGGAGGTTTCCCACTTCATAAGTGGAATTCCAACTCCCCTGAGTTTCTCGCCCAGTTTCCTATTGAAGACGTAGATCCCTCCTCTGTCGAAATTTGTGGAAACTCCGAATCCATAAAAACTCTAAGAGTTCATTGGTGCACTAGCACTGACACTCTCATCTATAAAGTTTCGCTCGCAAAAGATCTTCCTAACACAAAAAGGCAAAATCTCTCTGAAATTGCAAAAAATTTTGATCCGCTTCAATTCCTGGCCCCAGTTATCGTTATAGCCAAACTCTTCATGCAAGAGCTGTGGTCGCTCAAATGTGAATGGGATGACACTGTCCCTCTTACTTTTCTTAATCGTTGGCTCTCGTTTCGCAGCAATTTCCTGGATCTTTCCCTTATTGAAATTCCCAGGAATTTAATTAGCTCTCATTCTAATGCATCCTTTTTCCTTCATGTGTTCGCGGACAGTTCCGAAAAAGCTTACGGTTGCTGTGCATATTTAGTTTATCACGGTTCATTACTTGGATCTTCAGTTTCCAACCTTGTTTGTGCCAAATCGAAGGTCGCTCCTCTTAAAACTATCACTTTGCCTAGGCTTGAATTGTGCGCTGCACTCATGGCCGCAGAACTTGTTAAGAAATTACGGGAAGTATTAAAAGTCAAATTCTCGCAAATCGATCTCTGGGGCGATTCCATGATCACCCTTTCTTGGATCGCCAAGAACCCCTCTCACTGGCAAACTTTTGTTGCAAACAGGGTTTCCAAAATTCAAACTCTTTCTTCTGGATGTCAATGGAGGCATGTGCCCAGTGCTGATAACCCCGCCGATATTATCTCTCTTAGTTGTTTACCCTCTCAATTGGCAGCTTCCCAGTTGTACTGGCAAGGGCCGTCGTGGTTAATCAAAGACTCTTCTTCATGGCCTTCTAAACCTCCAGCTACAAACTCTAACTTGCCTGACGCTAAAGTACCTCTATCTATTGCTTCGTGTCTTGTTTCCAACGCTTCTCATCCCTTGTTGTCCCGCTATTCTTCTTTTCATAAATTAATACGAATTGTCGCCTATCTCCTTAGATGGAAATATCTTGTGGTTGACCAACCTCTTCTCCCCAAACCACACCTTAACAATCATGAATTGAATCTCGCTACCATTAAGGTTTTACAACTGACACAGCAAGAAGCCTTTTCTTCTTAATTGTCTTTACTTTCTTCTAAAAGGGATCTTCCCAAATCCAGTCGTCTACGTGCTTTAGCCTCGTTCCTTGATGACCATTGGTTAATCAGGGTAGGTGGAAGGCTCTCGCAATCTTTGCTCTCTGAGGACAAAAAGCATCCCGTTATTTTGCCTTCCAAACATCACGTAACTTCCTTAATTATACGTGACTTTCATTATCGTAATCTGCATGTTGGCACACGCACTCTGCTTTGCCCCTTAAGGGAAAAGTACTGGATCATAAATGGAATTCATGAAGTATCTTCTGTAATTCACAAGTGCATTCCTTGTTTCAAAGCGAAACCTAAAGTCAATACTCAATTAATGAGCGATCTGCACTCTTTTCGCTCTTCTCCTATACGCCCATTTGCTTTAACTGGTGTGGACTATATGGGTCCGTTCCAATATCAACGAAACTCTCCTGAAGCTAAACGCAAATTATTTGGTAAGCTTTATGTTTCTCTCTTTGTTTGCATGGTTACTGGCGCAATCCACTTGGAACTAGTAACGAATGCTTCTACTTCTTAATTTTTATCAGCTGTCTCTCGCTTCACTGTTAGGCGTGGTGTTCCTTCAGAGATGTTCTCTGATAACGCTTCCACTTTTCAGGGCGCAGCTTCCCTGTGGAAGAAAGCTCTCACTTCCTCTCCTGCCATGGAACAAATTTCTAATTTTTCCTACTCAAAGGGTTTCAAATGGCGCTTTATACCTCCCTACGCTCCTCATCACGGTGGTAGGTGGGAATCTTGCGTAAAGCTCACTAAACGTCATTTAAGAAAAGTCTTATGTAATCGAATTCTGACTTACGAAGAATTCAATTCACTGTCCGTTCTGATTGAAGGTGTTGTTAATACTCGCCCTTTAACTCCTCTTTCCAATGACCCCGATGACTTGCTTCCACTCACACCTGGTCACTTCCTTATCGGCACTTCTCTTTCTGCCCCTCCTCCTCTTCCCAATTCTTACAGGGATTCTAATTTACCTATTGTTTGGCGTAAACTTGAAGCCCTCCGCAATTATTTTTGGAAGAGGTGGAACTTGGAATATTTAACTTCCTTGCAACGGAGACAGAAGTGGTTCCTTTCCAGTCCCGACATTAAAGTGGGGGACTTGGTCTTGGTTAGGGATGTTTCTCCTCCCTTGGTCTGGACTTCGGGTAGAGTGACCGAGTGTTATCCTGGAAGGGATGGGACAGTCAGGGTGGCCAAAATCTTGACCACTAATGGTCCGATCCCAAGACCACTGTCTTCGATCGCTCCGTTACCTTTAAATGTTTAACTGCTTCTTTGTTCTCTGTTGGTGTTTCCCCTCCCAGTATGGTGTATTCTTGGAATACACGGTACGAGAGAATATAAAGTTTAATGCTCTTTGCATGTTCATTCCTTCCTCTTTATCAAACACCAACAGCGATCTTCTATTTTCTCTTTGATGGTCATATCTCTTATGTCATTGTGAGTCTGTTTTAGATATATATCTTCCATGACCCACCTAGCGTCATCTAGCAGCGTATCTCTGAAGCTCTTCAATTCTTCCTGGTGCAAGAGGACTTCCTTATCCATCTGGCCATCAGATCTCGTTGCCATCGCCAGCTATTATCTCCGTGATCAAGAGAACTTCGTCTACTTCTTCACCCAGCAGACTGTACTAGTATCGCCTGCTATGAACTCTTTGAAGACCATTTCCTCAAGAGAATTTATGTTTAAAATATTGGTCATGCTTATATGTTCTCCTTTTGTCTCCTACCCCCACTCTTTTCCTTTCCTTGGACCCTCCGCGCTTCGCTGAGCGGGTCTCACTTGTAAGTCGGCAGTTGACTCGGTCAGTCAAGGCTCAACCAGAGCCAGTCTCCTCAATCCAAGAGACTCTCTCTACGTTCTACGCCATGTTGGCACATTAGGTATCCTTTCAAAGGAAACTTCACCTTCGACATGCAACTAAGATAAGTACAGACTTAAGGTTTTAACCTCATCTTCATCAGTTTTATTATCTACATGTTTTATTGATCATTTTATAGACAGTGTGAGATTGCTATTTGGGGCAAAAATCATCCTTCGCGCGATTTGCTATGTTGGGCTTTTGTCTGTTTAAGCCATCCTTAATCGAAAGTAGCTTTTCTTAAGCTATTTAAATGAGAGATCTTCTCACCACGTGGGATATTATCTAATACCCGCTGTCTATAAATTACCAAGCTAGTTCGTCCGCTGGATTAACTTTGGCCCCATTCTTCTAAAAAGATCGTTCTGGAATCTTCCAGATCCTGTAGTTTATCTACAAGTCTTGCCGTCATGTATTTTTCACTCACTTGTGAGAATACTATTGAAAATTGAAGAATCTTCCTTCTGAATTAAAGCTCAATAGCGAATTTTTTTCCACCGTTGGAATGTTCTTTGGCGCATTTAATTGTAATTCACAACTTTCTCAGGCAATAGACTTTCGCCTATCTAGTGCAACCAGTCCCTTTTCATTATTGCAATAACTTTCTTTGCCATAAACGTTCGTGTTACTACAGTGAACGTTTCATCTATTTAACAGACTATAGTGAAAACTAGTGCTTGTTCAACTTTTCTACCGCGTCGCGATCGTCCGTTTACATTCAATAAGGCCATGAACATTTATCCTCAATCCCAATTGATCTTTCCTAAACCTTCTACTAACAAACCATATTAATAAAATTGTCACTCTAAATCATTTTCTATGAGGTGTCACTCTAACGAAGTGCCCTTCCATCTTGCTTGTTTATCATTAATTAATTTCTGCTTAACTACGTGTTTTATACACGGTTCAAGCTTACATTGTTTCTACCTTATAATCGGGGAAAACAATTCTTTCAACTCTTGAGTGAGTTATTTCTAGGTCTCACGAATGGGAAACTGCCCCATTTGGCTCGTGATTCCTACTTAAACATAGGAGGTCGAAAACCTTCCTTTTGACTTTCTCCTCAGGTTTCACAGTAAGTGACCTGCCCTTATTTGTATAATAACCAACAGTAATTCAGCTTAAATATAAGAAGTTATAGGAACTTCTATCTTATTCTTCATGTTTTTCTTATTGTTATTTTCGAAGTTGTCACTCTCTCTAGAATATTCTCTCAGGAATTTCTTAAAGTACACACCTTGTACTCTATTTATTGTTAAATCTTAATCACTTCATTTGTTCTTTTTAAATCTTACAAAGATTTTAGGACATATATAAGGTTTGAAACCTCATAAATTGTTAATTGCCTGGCGCAAACGTTTAATGTTTTCTGAGGTCGGTGACCCAAAAATTGTTAACCAAATTGAAAATATATATTTGTTAAAGTTATCAACTTCTTTTGAATTGTTAAATAAATTAAGCGTTTCTTTCGCTTTCTCAGTTTTCTAGTACAACGGTTAGGCAAGATCCTGTCTTCCTTGGCTCTCCCTACTCAATGCCATTAAATCCATTAATAGGGCTTTCACCACTCGTTGCCTTTGAGCAAGACCTCATAGTGGTAATCTCGTTAAAGTTTCTCTTAGCTTTAATAGCTAATTCTGACTGGCCAGTAAGGCAAGTAAAGCTCGCTACGCCAGCTACCTGCTTGTGGAGACCCTCTCCGAAAAGTTATGGTCGGTTTTCCAAAAGATAAGTGTTTCTCTATGTCTAAACTTTTAGCCGGCTCCTCGCTGAGTAAAAGCTTAGCCATTTCCAAATGCAACCATTGGTTCATATACCAAAATTACTCCCCAAGTTATAATTTTTTATCACTATCCTTCTTGGAGGCAAGCCTCCGTGGCTTAGGCGGCAGCACGCTGGCCTCTCACCGCTGGGTCCGTGGTTCAAATCCCGGTCACTCCATGTGAGATCTGTGCTGGACAAAACGGAGGCAGACAGGTTTTTCTCCGGGTACTCCGGTTTTCCCTGTCACAATTTCATTCCAGCAACACTCTCCACTATCATTTCATTTCATCTGTCATTCATTTAATCATTGCCCCAGAGGAGTGCGTCAGGCCTCGGCACAGTTCATATCCTCGCCACTAGATGGGGGCTTCATTCATTCCATTCCTGACCCGGTCGGAGACTAGAAGCAGGCTGTGGATTTTCATTTCAGTAGAAGGTTTAGGAAAGATCAATTGGGATTTAGGATAAATGATCATGGCCTTATCTATGGTAATCGGACGATCGCGACGCGGTAGAAATGTTGAACAAGCATTAGTTCTCACTATAGTTTGTTGAATGGATGAAAATTTCACTGTAGTAACACGAAAGTTTATGGAAAAGAAAGTTATTGCAATGATGAAAAAGGACTGGTTGCACTAGATAGGCGAGAGACTATTGATTGAGAAAGTTGTGGATTACAATTAAATGCGCCATAGAACATTCCAACGGTGGAAAAAAATTCGCTATTGAGCTTTAATTCAGAAGGAAGATTCTTCAATTTTAAATAGTATTCTCACAAGTGAGTGAAAAAAACATGACGGCAAGACTTGTAGATAAAGTACAGGATCTGGAAGGTTCCAGAACTATCCAAGTAGAAGAATGGGGCCAAAGTTAATCCAGCGGAGGAACTAGCTTGGTATTTTATAGACAGCGGGTATTAGATAATATCCCACGTGGTGAGAATATTTCTCATTTAAATAGCTTAAGAAAAGCTACTTTCTATTAAGGTTGGCTTAGACAGACAAAAGACCAACATAGCAAATCCCGCGAAGGATGATTTTTGCCCCAAATAAGTAATCTCACACTGCCTATAAAATGATCATTGAAAGTATGTAGAATTAAAACTGATGAAGATGAGGTTAAAACCTTAAGTCTGTACTTATCTTAGTTGCATGTCGAAGGTGAAGTTTCCTTTGAAAGGATACCTAATGTGCCAACATGGCGTAGAATGTAGAGAGTGCCTCTTGGTTTGAGGAGACTGGCTCTGGTTGAGCCTTGACTGACCAAGTCAACTGCCGACTTACTTACTCATCGAAGCGCGGAGGATCCAAGGAAAGGAAAAGAGTGGGGGTAGGAGACAAAAGGAAAACATATAAGCATGACCAATATTGTAAACTTAAATTCTCTTGAGGAAATGGTCTTCAAAGAGTTGATAGCAGGCGATACTAACACAGCCTGGTGGGTGAAAAAGTAGACGAAGTTCTCTTGATCACGGAGATAATAGCTGGCGATGGCAGCGAGAACTGGTGGCCAGATGGAAAAGGAAGTCCTCTTGCACCAGGAAGAATTGAGGAGCTTCAGAGATTCGCTGCTAGATGACGCTAGGTGGGTCATGGAAAATATATATCTAGAACAGACTCACAATGACATAAGAGACATGACCATCAAAGAGAAAATAGAAGATCACTGTTGGTGTTTGATAAAGAGGAAGGAATGAACATGCAAAGAGCATTAAAAATTATATTCTCTCGTACCGTGTATTCCAAGAATACGCCAGATGGTAGGTTCATTGTTCAGATGCCAAGATTACATAATCCCCCTAAACGTATTAACTCTCAACCCAAAGCTCAATAAGCTCTCTTTGCTATCGAGAGCAAATTCAAGAAAGAACCTCTCGTTAAACAGCAGTACACTGATTTCTTGGATGAGTATGAATGCTTAGATCATATGGAAGTTGTTAACAAATCTGATGACGAATTGCACCCTCCAATCGAAACAGTTTTCTTAAATCATCATCCCGTGTGGAAAAACCCTCTTGTAAAGGATAAAATCCGAGTTGTTTTCAATGGTTCATCACCTGACTTTAATGGCAACAGTCTTAACGATACTCTTTACTCTGGTCCTGCCATTCAGTGAGATCTATCTGCTATACTCTTAAGCTTTCGATTATTTCCCATAGCTGTTATAGCGGATATAAAACAGATGAACCGTCAAGTGTTATTCAGCCTTAACAACGAGATCTCCATAGAATCTTTTGGCGCGACTAAATCAGCAAACCCATTAAGGTAATTCGATTAAAGACGGTTACTTATGGCTTATAACCTTCCGCTTTCCTTGCTATCCGATCCCTACACTTGTTAGCCTCTCAAGATGGTAATTTATTTGATTCTAAAGCTTCCGAAGCCCTAACTACATAATTCTATGTTGACGATTACTTGCAGTCCTTCCCCACTCTGGAGGAAGCTTCTTTCGTGTCACTAGAACTTCAGGCATTGTTAAGGAACGGAGGATTTCCACTTCATAAGTGGAATTCCAACTCCCATGAGTTTCTCGCCCAGTTTCTTATTGAAGATGTAGATCCCTCCTCTGTTGAAATTTGTGGAGATTCCGAATCCATAAAAACTCTTGGAGTTCATTTGTGCACTAGCACTGACACTCTCATCCATAAAGTTTCGCTTGCCGAAGAGCTCCCTAACACAAAAAGGCAAATTCTCTCTGCAATCGCAAAAATGTTTGATCCGCTTCAATTTCTTGCTCCGGTTATTGTTATAGCCAAACTTTTCCTGCAAGAGCTATGGTCTCTCAAATGTGAATGGGACGACACTGTTCCCCTTTCTTTTCTTAACAGATGGCTCTCTTTTCGCAGCAATTTGCTTGATCTTTCCCTTATTGAAATTCCCAGGAATTTAATTAACGCTCATCCTAATGCATCTTTATTCCTTCATGTGTTCGCGGACAGTTCCGGAAAAGCTTGCGGTTGCTGTGCATATTTGGTTTATCGCGGTTCCTTAAATGGATCTTCAGTTTCCAAACTTGTTTTTGCCAAATCGAAGGTGGCTCCTCTTAAAACTATCACTTTGCCTAGGCTTGAATTGTGTGCTGCACTCATGGCCCCAGAACTTTTAAGAAATTACGGGAAGTCTTAAAAATCGAATTCTCGCAAATCTATCTTTGGAGCGATTCCATGATCACCCTTTATTGGTTCGCCAAAAACCCCTCTCATTGGCAAACTTTTGTTGCAAACAGGGTTTCCAAAATTCAAACTCTTTCTTCGGGATGTCAATGGAGGCATGTGCCCAGCGCTGACAACCCTGCCGACATAATTTCTCGTGGATGTTTACCCTCTCAATTGGCAGCTTCTCAGTTGTACTGGCATGAGCCCTCGTGGTTAATCGAAAACTCCTCTTGTTGGCCTTCGAAACCTCCAGCTACAAACTTCAACTTGCCTGACGCTATAGTATCAAAATGTATTGCTTCGTGTCTTGTTTCCAACGTTTCTCATCCCTTGTTGTCCCGCTATTCTTCCTTTCACAAATTAATTTGAATTGTCGCCTTTCTTCTTAGATTGAAATATCTTGTGGTTGACCAACCTCTTCTCCCCAAACCACACCTTACCAATCATGAATTGAATCTCGCTACCATTAAGGTTTTACAACTAATACAGCAAGAAGCCTTTTCTTCTGAACTGTCTTTACTTTCTTCTAAAAGGGATCTTCCCAAATCCAGTCGTCTTCGTGCTTTAGCCCCGTTCCTTGATGACAATGGGTTACTAAGGTTAGGTGGTAGGCTTTCGCAATCTTTGTTTTCTGAGGACAGCATCCTTTTTTGCCTTCTAAACATCACGTAACTTCCTTAATTATACGTGACTTTCATTATCGCAATCTGCATGTTGTTACACGCACTCTGCTTTGCCTCTTAAGGGAAATATACTGGATTATAAATGGAATGGTGATTTAAGAAAACCGTTTCAATTGGGGGGTGCAATTCGTCATCAGATTTGCTGACAACTTCCATATGATCCAAGCTTTCATACTCATCCATGAAATCAGTATACTGCTGTTTAACGAGAGGTTCTTTCTTGAATTTGCTCTCGATAGCAAAGAGAGCTTTTCGAGCTTTGGGGATTAGGGGGATTATGTAATCTTGGCATCTGAACAATGAACCGGCCATCAGAAGAACGAGTGGTGGTGTTCAGAAAAATTTGCTCACAGAATTCGGTTTCTGAAGAGGTCACGTCAGGAGAATCAACGCTTTCGAGCCTCCAGAACTGTTCCAAGTCAGTATTAGCGAAATAACATTGCGATGCGGGTGGGGGAGAATAATGGGGAAGTTGACCGGTGACGATCCATCCAAAATTAGTGTCTCTGGCAACCACGTTTGAGGATAACTTGCGAACCTGTTCACGAAGGCATTTCCAGAAAACATTGGCACTAAAGAATATGTCAATGTTTTTTTTACATTGAACAGGGGATTGGCTAGCCTTAAATGCGAGGGAATGTTTAACCCTGAAATATCCACAGAGTGACTTGGAGTATCTTCTCCTATTCTATTGAGAATGAGACAATTCAGTTTGAGAAAGTTGTTTCTGTGACAAATGTCTCTTTTGGTTAGCTTTGAGAACTGTAAAGCTTGGGATTATGAGCTGTTAATGCCCGATACGTTAATAAAAGTGGGATTTACAGGTAGGCTTAGTTTTCTAATCAAAGAATTATACACAAAATCATGAGTTGCCGCTGAATCAAGAAAACCGCATGCACGGACCCAGTTGCCAAAGTTATCCTGAACTTCGATTTGGACAGTAGACGAGAGTACTTGAGCACTGCGTATGGACTTCGCATTTTGGATGTAAGACGAAGCATTGTAACTGTTAGCATTGTCACTTTTCTGAGAAGTAGATGCGGTCGATGACCATGCTTGATCATGACGATGCAGTAAAGTGTGATGAGCTTTTTCACAATGGAAGCAAAGTCTTGTGGACTTGCAATTTGAAGCAGAATGCGTGAGTGCTAGGCAGTTGAAGCAATGTTTATTCTGAGAAACTAAATTTCTTCTGTCGTCGACTGACAGTTCTTTAAAAGGTTTACATAGATATAAGGCTTGGGAATCTTTACAAAGTATGCACATTAATGGTTCATTTAAACTGTTGTTGTTTTAAGGGGGCTAACATCTAGGTTATCGGCCTCATTTAAACTCTTGCGGGGTTCGCTTTGAGTGTTTAAAACGAGAGAACTAGCATTACGGCGTTCACTAGACCTAGTTGGGTAACCAGTGGTGTTTGACTAGAGTTTAGATGAGCTGGACCCAGGTTTTTGGGTACTAGACGCTAAGCGTACGCTTTTAGATTTGATAGACATTAATTCAAATTTAGAACTAGGAGATGAGGGTTCACTTTGATTAGCTAAAGCAGTTAAGAGTTGGCATGTAGCATTTATGAAAGTGACAAAATGCTCATAAGAGTAATCGTCTTCTCTTGAAAGTTCAATCTCTCAAGCTTTTAGGGTAGCAACATCTACTTTAGAAACCACTAAATGTATTAAGAAAGTGTCCCAGTGTTCAGTGGGTTGATCTAATTGGGACAAAGCTTTAACGTGAAGTTGTGTAGTATCAATGAGAGTACGCAAACTAGTGACGTCAATGTGCTGTGAGGCGGGTAAGTTAAATAGAGCCTTCATATGGCGTTGAATACGTAACCGTGAATTACCGTATCTTTCTTTCAATAAGTTAAAGGCAATGGGGTAGTTTTCGGCACTTAAGGGGAGTGCTTCAACTAACTGCAGAGCTTGACCTCGGAGGATGGATCTCAAATAATGAAACTTGTAGATGGCTTGAATGTCTTCATTGTCATGAACAAGAGAACAAAATAATTCATAGAAAGAATCCCAAGTAGATTCGTCTCCAGAAAGTGGGGTTAATCAATCTTAGGTAGAATTGGTTTGGGCTTGTGAGTGCCATCGTGAGAAGAGGTTTGTTGTTCGTGAAGGGAACCAAGAAGAGAACCGTCTTTTTTCTGTTCTTCTTCGAGTTGGCGTATTATTTTGAAAGCAGAACCTATACCTTCGTAATATTGGTTTTCTACTTCGACTCGATCTTCGGTTTGATTGAGCATACAAGTTTCTAATTCAGTTTGGATGTTACAATAATTTTCATATGAACGTTCAAAATCCTTTACACGATGTTTTAACAAATCTAATTGAGCTTCTGAGGGATCAAGCTCTTTGATGTATTTTCTGAATCGGGTAATTTGCCCTTTATGGGATGCTCGTTTCGAAATAAGTTTTTCATCCTTATCTTTTTCTGAAGGAGCCATGACAAAATAGGTAAATTAAAGTATAACTTACAAAACTGTGGAACCTTGGAAATGCTGTCCGGCTGGCAGCAGCAAATAAGTTCAAAGAAAGGGACACACCAAAGGAGTCAGGAGCGGCCTCTCTCCACTTCACAGGCTTTGTACGATGTAGTTATAGCTGAAAAATTCAAAGAAGATATTAATGATTTGCAAAATATTGTCAAATAACCCTTGACAAAATAGAAAATGTGATAAATGGACTCTCCCGGGTTTCTGCACCAAATTTTTGGGTAGATTATTAGCTTGGGAATAACCTAACCCCCAAGGGAAGATGATAAAGAAAAGGAAGTGGGTTTCGGACTGGAGAAAAAGGATGGAGAGATAGGACGAGAGTCCAAAAGAAGTTATAATTTTAACATTAAATGTACTCAAAGGCGGCTGCCACTGAAAATCCGCTCTCCGATACCTAAAATGGGTAGGGACCTGGGCAAAGCTATCGGGAAACGCAGCTGGAACTTGGGCTGTTCTCGGGAAAGCTGCTTTAGTGTATTCCCTCTCAATCATACATATGCCTACTATGGGGAAGGGTGATGGTCTGGCAAGACATAGAGTAACAGATTTATTGTGTATCTGTTCAAAGGAGTTTGTTTCTAAACAAGTAATTTGAAGAATGCCAATAATTTGAATCAGCTTCGAGATTTTTATTTTTTGAAATTGTAGAATTTCTAAAGAGCGACCAAATGCTTCCAAGAAGGATAGGGATAAAGCAATTATACCTTTGGAAATAATTTTTGGATGTACACCAATAGTTGCATTTAGAAATGGCTAAGCTTTTACCCAGCAAGGCGCCGACTAAAAGTTTAGACAATGAGAAACACTTATATTTTAAAAAACCGACCATAAGTGTTGGAGAGAATCTCCACAAGCAGGAAGCTGGCGTAGCGAGCTATGCTTGCCTTACTGGCCAATTAGAATTAGCTAGTAAAGCTAAGAGAGACTTTACTAAGTTATCAACTAAGAGTTCTTGCTCAAATGCAACAAGTGGTGAGAGCCCTATCAATAGATTTATTTGCATTAAATGGGAAGAGTCAAGGAAGACAGGATCTTGCCTAACCGTTATGTTAGAGAAATGATGAAGCGAAAAACAAATATTTGATTTATTTAACAATGTAAAAGGAAGTAGTTTTGTAACAAATATATAATTTTGATTTCTATAAACAACTGGTGTTTCAGACTTCCAAAAACATCTAAAGCTTGCGCCAGGAAATTAACAATTCTTTTGGTTTCAAACCTTTTATATGCTTTAAAAACTTCGTAAGATTTTTGAAATGACGAAGATTTAAAGATAACTGACGTAATTAAAGTTAGACAATAAATCAAGTACAAGGTGTGTACTTTAAGAATTTCTAGGTAAATATCTTAGAAAGAGTAACAACTTCGGAAGTAACAACAACGAAAAGCAGGAAGGATAAAATAGAAGTTTCTATAATTTTTTGTATTGATGCTGAATTACTTTTAATTATTATACAAATAGGGCAGGTCACTTATTGTGAAACCTGAAGAGAAAAATCGAAAGAAAGTTTCTAGAACTCCTATGTTTAAGTAGGGATCACGAGACAAATGGGGCAAATTTCCCTTTCGTGAAACCTAGAGATAACTCACTTATGAGTTGAAAGAAATGTATTCCCTAATTAGAAGGGAGAAATAATATAATTTTAGGCGTGTACTGGACACGAAGTGTTACAGATATTAAATTGTGATACTTAAAGCGAGAGAGGGAGGGCACTTATTGAGAGTGACACCTCATTGAAAAAAGACTTAAAGTAACAATTTTATTATTTTGGTTTGTTAGTAAAGGGTTTGGGAAAGATCAAATGGGATTGAGGAAAAGTGTTCATGGCCGTATTTATAGTATTCGGACGAACGCGACGCGGATGAAATGTTGAACAAACACTGTTTTCACTATAGTCTGTTGAAATAGATGAAAAGTTCACTGTAGTAGCACAAAAATTTATGGCAAAGAAAGTTATTGCAATGATGGAAAATAACTAGTTACACTAGATTTGCGAGAGTCTATTGCTTGAGAAAGTTGTAGATTATAGTTGAATGCGCCAGAGAAAATCCCAACGGAGGAAGCAAATTTAGATATTGATTAGTAGTTCATAAGGAAGATTCCTTAGTTTGAAAAGTATTCCCACATGTGAGTGTAAAATACATGACAGTATAACTGGTAGATAGAGTGCAGATTCTGGTAGATTCCAGAGCAATCATGACTGATGAATAGGGCAAAAGTTAGTCCAGCGGTGGAACGAGCTAAGTATTTTACAGACAGTACGTAATTTAATGGTATCCCATGTTGTGAGAAAATCTCTCATTTAATAAGCATAAGAAATGCTGCTTCCTGTTAAGATTGGCTTAGATAGACAAAAGCCCAACATAGAATATCCCGCGTAGGATGATTATTGCCCCAAATATAGAAATCTCACACTGCCTATAAAATGATCATTAAAAGTATGTAGCTATTAAAAATCACTTAAAGTAAGTTGCAGAACGTAGAAGTAGTACTTAGCTTTGCTTCATGGCAAAGGTGATGTTCCCTTTGACGGTTGATACTAAAATTCTAACATGGCGTAGAATTTAAAAGTTTGCCTCTCGAGTTGAGGAGGCGAGCTTTGGTGGAGCTCTAACTGACTGGGTCGACTTCTGACGTACTAGTGAGACACGCTGAACGAAGCACGGAGGGACCAGGGAAGGGAAAAGAGTGGGGGTAGGAGACAAAAGGAATACATATAAGAATAGCCAACTTAACAGTTTAAAAAAGTCTTCTTGATGAAATGGTCTTCAAAGAGTTGATAGCAGGCAACAGTAGCGCAGCGTGGAGGGTGAAAAATTAGACGAAGTTCTCTTGATCACGGAGATGATAGCTGGCGATGGTGACGAGATCTGGTGGCCAGATTGATAATGAAGTCCTCTTGTACAGGGAAGAATTGAGGAACTTCAGCGATTCGCTGCTAGATGACGCTAGGTGGGTCATGGAAGATATATATCTAGAACAGACTTACAGGTAACATGAGAGACATAACCAACAAGGAGAAAACAAAAGATCACTGTTGGTGTTTGAGAAAAAAGGAAGGGATGAACTATAGCAAAGAGAAGCAAAAGCTTGCTCTATCTTACCGTGTATTCCAAGGAATACACCACCGCCCTTAGAAACTACAACTCATAATTCTCTCAAGCCAAAATTCAACTTTTACATAACTGCAATAACTTTTCTTTTTAAAAACATTTTGTGCTGGTACAGTGAACTTTCAACTATATCAACAGACTATAGTGATAACAGTGCATGTTCAATTTTTCATCCGCGTCACGCTCGTCCGAGTACAATAAATACGGCCATGAACACTCTTCCACAATCCCATTTGATCTTTCCCAAACCCTTTACTAACAAACTAAAATAATAAAATTGTTTCTTTACGTCTTTTTCAATGAGGTGTCACTCTCAATAAGTGCCCTTCCTTACTTGTTCCACGTACAACGAATTAATGTCTGTAAAACTTCGTGTCTAGTACACGCCTTAAAGTATATTGTTCCTCCCTTCTAATGAGGGAATCCAATTCTTTTTACGCAAAAGTGAGTTATCTCTAGGTTTCACGAAAGGGAAATTTGCCCTATTTTTCTCGTGATCCCTTCCCACATAGGAGTTCCAGAAACTTCCTTTCAATTTTTCTCTTCAGGTTTCACAATAAGTGACCTGCCCTATATGTATAATCGCCAAAAGTCGTTCTGTATTAATACAAGAAGTTATAGAAATTTCTATTTCATTCTTCCTGTTTTTTGTTGTTACTTTCGAAGTTGTTATTTGTTCATATTTCAAAGATACCTATCTAGAAATCCTTAAAGTACACATCTTGTACTTGATTTATTGTTTAACTTTAATTTAGTCAATTATCTTTAAATTTCCCATTTGTTAATCTTAACAACATTTCAAAATCTTACGAAGATTTTAACGCATATAAAAGGTTTAAAACCAAAAAATTGTCAATTGCCTGGTGCAAATTTTTAGATGATTTTAGGAGGTCTGCGACCCCAATTGTTAACAAAATCAAAATTATATATTTGTTACATAAAATACTTTTTTTACATTGTTCAATAAATCAAGATTTATTTATTTGCTTTATCATTTCTCTAAGATAACGGTTAGGCAAAATCCTGTCTTCCCTGGCTCTTCCTAGGTTTATGCCCTCTTTAATAAAAATAAATCCATTGATAAGGTTTTCACTACTTGTTGCATTTGAGCAAGAACTCTTATATTATTAACTTATTAAAGTCTCTCGTAGATTTGATAGCTAATTCTAACTGGCCAGTAAGGCAAGCATAGCTCGCTACGCCAGCTTCCTGCTTGTGGAGATTCTCTCTAACACTTATGGTTGGTTTTTCAAAATTTAAGTGTTTCTTATTTACTAAACTTTTAGTCGGCGTCTTGCTGGGTAAAAGCTTAGTCATTTCTAAATGAAACTATTGGTACTCTTACCAAAATTATTCCCAAGGGTATAATTGCTTTATCCCTATCCTTCTTGGAAGCATTCGGTCGCTCTTTAGAAATTCTACAATTTCAAGAGCTAAAATATTAAGGCTGATTCAAATTATTTGTATTATTCATAATACTTGTTTAGAAACAAACTCCTTTGAACAGATACACAATAAATCTGTTACTCTTTGTCTTGCCAGACCACCACCCTTCTCCATAGTAGATATATTTATGCTTGAGAGGGAATACGCTATAGCAGATTTTTTGCGAATAGCCCAAGTTCCAGCTGCGTTTCCGGTTAGCTTCGCCCAGGTCCCTACCCACTTTAGGTATCGCAAAGAGGATTTGCAGTGGCAGTTGCCTTTGAGTATAGTTAAAGTTAAAATTATAACTTCTGTTGGACTCGCGTCCTATTTCTCCATCCCTTCTCTCCAGTCCGAAACATACTTCCTCTTCTTCATCATCTACCCTTGGGGGATAGGTATTCCCAAGCTAATAATCTACCCACCAATGTACGCGCCACTAGGTGCAGCCTTATCTCCCCAATGTACGAGCCGCTAGGTGCAGCCTTATCTCCCCAATTTACGCGCTACTAGGAGCAGCCTTATCTCCCCAACGTGCGCCCTGCGAGGTGCAGCCTAATCTCCCCAATGTACGCGCCGCTAGGTGTAGCCTTATCTCCTCAATGTACGCGCCACTAGGAGCAGCCTTATCTCCCCAATGTGCGCCCTGCGAAGTGCGGCCTGGGTAGATTATTGGCTGAGGAATAACCTAACCACCAAGGGAAGATGATAAAGAAAAGTAGGTGGGTTTCGGACTGGAGAGAAAGGATGGAGAAATAGGAGGAGAGTCCCACAAAAGTTATAAATTTAACTTTAAATACGCTCATAGGCGGCTGCCACTGCAAATCCGCTCTCTGATACCTAAAGTGGGTAAGGACCTGGTCGAAGCTGACGGGAAAAGCAGCTAGGACTTGGGCGGTTTGCAAGGGAATGGCTTTAGTGTATTCCCTCTCAAGCATGCATATGCCTACTATGGGGAAGGGTGATGTTCTGGCAAGACAGAGAGTAACAGACCTATTGTATGTCTGTTCAAAGGAGTTCGTTTTTGAACCAGAAATTCGAGGAATGCCAATAATTTGAATCAGTTTTGATATTTCCAGTTTTCGAAATTGTAGAGTTACTACAAAGTGACCAAGTGCTCCCAAGGAGTATAGTGATAAAAGAATTATACTTTTGGGAATAATTTTGGTAAGTGCACCAATAGTTGCGTTTGTAAATGGCTAAGCTTTTACCCAGCAAGGAGCCGACTAAAAGTTTAGGCAAGGAGAAACACTTAAATTTTGAAAAAACCAACCATAAGAGTTGGAGAGAATCTCCACAAGCAGGAAGCTGGCTTAGCGAACTATGCTTGCCTTACTGGCCAGTTAGAATTAGCTATTAAAGCTAAGAGAGACTTTACCGAGTTGTAAACTAAGAGTTCTTGCTCTAATGCAACAAGCGGTGAAAACCCTATCAAGAGATTTATTTGCATTAACGAGGGCATTAACCTAGGAAAAGTCAGGGAAGACAGGATCTTGCCTAACCGTTGTGTTAGAGAAATGATGAGTCAAAAAAGGAACTTGAATTTATTTAACAATGCAAAAAAGCGTAATGAATTTAACAAATAGGTAGTAATTTATTGACAAATTTATCATTTAGATTTTATAACAGATGGGGTCACAGACCTCCGAAAAAACATCTAAAGTATGCGCCAGGCAATTAACAATTTATTGGTTTCAAACCTTTATATGTTTTAAAATCCTCGCAAGATTTTAAAATAGAAAATATAAAGTACAAAGGTTAAAGACAATTAAAGTGATTAAAGTTAGACAGTAAATCGAGTACAAGGTGTGTACTTCAAGAAATTTCTGAGAAAATATTCTAGAGAGAGTAACAACTTCGAATATAACAATAACAAAAACAGGAAGAATAAAATAGAAGTTCCTATAACTTCTTATATTTAAGCTGGATTACCCTTTTTGCGGTTATACAAATAGAGCAGGTCACTTAATGTGAAACCTAAAGAGAAAGTCGAAAGGAAGGTTCTAGACCTCCTATGTTTAAGTAGGAATCACGAGCCGAATGGGGCAAGTTTCCCTTTCGTGAAACCTAGAAATAACTCACTTAAGAGTTGACAGAATTGTATTCCCTAATTAGAAGGGAGAAACAATGTAAGTTTGCAACGTGTACCAGACACGTAGTTATGCAGAAATGAATTAATGAGATATAAGCAAAGGGGGAGGGCACGTCTTTAGAGTGACACCTCATTGAAAAAGACCTAAAATAACTAGTTTATTATTTTGGTTTGTTAGTAAAGGGTTTGGGAAAGATCAACTGGGATTGAGGATGAGTGTTCATGGCCGTATTTGTAATAATCGGACGATCGCGACGCGGTAGAAATGTTGAACAAGCACTGGTTCTCACTATAGTCTGTTGAAATGGATGTAAAAGTTCACTGTAGTAGCGCAAAAGTTTATGGCAAAGAAAGTTATTGCAATAATGGAAAATAACTAGTTGCACTAGGTAGGCCAAAGTCTATTGCTTGAGAAAGTTGTAGATTACAAGTAAATGCGCCAGAAAAAATCCCAACGGTGGAAGAAAATTTAGCTATTGCAGTAATTTATAAGGAAGATTCCTTAATTTAAAATAGTATCCCCACATGTGAGTGGAAAACACATGACGGCGTGACTGGTAGATCGATTGATGAATCTGGAAGGGTCCTAACTGAAGAATAGGGCCAAAGTTATTCCAGCGGTGGAACGAGCTGAGTATTTTATAGACAGAGGGTAATTCCCACGTTGTGAGAAGATGTCTCATAAGAAATGCTGCTTTCTATTAAGATTTGCTTATACAGACAAAAGCTTAACATGGAAAATCCCGCGAAGGATGATTATTGCCCCAAATATAGTAATCTCACACTGCCTATAAAATGATCGTTAAAAGCATGTAGATATTAAAACGATGAAGATGAGGTTAAAACCTGAAGTCTGTACTTATCTATGCTGCATGGCGAAGGTGAAGTTCCCTTTTGACGGATAAACCAATGTGCCAATATGGTGTGGAATGAAGAGAGAGCCTCTTTGTTTGAGGAGACTGGCTCTAGTTGAGCCTTGACTGACTAGGTCGACTGCCGACGTACAAGTGAGACATGCTCAGCGAAGCACACTGGGACCAGGGAAGGGAAGAGAGTGGGGGTAGGAAACAAAAGGAGAACATATAAGCATAACCAACGTTAGAAAGTTTAATTCTCTTGAGGTAATGGTCTTCAAAGAGTTGATAGCAGGAGATACTAGCGCAGCATGGTTGGTGAAAAAGTAGACGAAGTTCTCTTGATCACGGAGATGATAGCTGGCGATGGCTACGAGATCTGGTGGCCAGATTGATAAGGAAGTCCTCTTGTACAGGGATGAATAGAGGAACTTCAGAGATTCGCTGCTAGATGACGCTAGGTGGGTCATGGAAGATATATATCTAGAACAGACTCACAAGTAACATGAGAGACATGACCAACAAAGAGAAATTAGAAGATCACTGTTGGTGTTTGATAAAAAAGAAGGAATGAACAAGCAAAGAGAATTAAAGATATACTCTATCTTACCGTGTATTCCAAGAATACACGAAGCTGGGAGGGCTAAACACCAACAGAGAACAAAATAAACAATTAAACATTTAAAGGTAATGGAGCAATTAAAGGCAGTGGTCTGGAGATCTGACCATTATTGGTCAAGATTCTAGCCACCCTGACCCTCCTATCCCTTCCAGGATAACACTCGGTCACTCTACCAGAAATCCAGACCAGGGGAGGAAAAACATCCCTAACCAAGACCAAGTCCCCCACTTTAATGTCGGGACTGGAAAGAAACCACTTCTGTCTCCGTTGCAAGGAAGTTAAATATTCCAAGTTCCACCTCTTCCAAAAAGTATTGCGGAGGGATTCAAGTTTACGCCAAACAATAGGTAAATTAGAATCCCTGTAAGAATTGGAAAGGGGAGGAGGGGCAGAAAGAGAAGTGCCTATAAGGAAGTGACCAGGTGTGAGTGGAAGCAGGTCATCAGGGTCATTGGAAAGCGGAGTTAAAGGGCGAGTATTAACAACACCTTCAATCAGAACGGACAGTTCTTCATAAGTCAGAATGCGATTACCTACGACCTTCCTTAAATGACGTTTAGAGAGCTTTACGCAGGATTCCCACCTACCACCGTGATGAGGAGCGTAGGGAGTTATAAAGCGCCATTTGAAACCCTTTAAGTAGGAAAAATTAGAAATTTGTTCCATGGCAGGAGAAGATGTGAGAGCTTTCTTCCACAGGAAAGCTGCGCCCTGAAAAGTGGAAGCGTTATCAGAGAACATCTCTGAAGGAACACCTCGCCTAGCAGCGAAGCGAGAGACAGCTGATAAAAAGTAAGAAGTAGAGGCATTCGTTACTAGTTCCAAGTGGATTGCGCCAGTAACCATGCAAACAAAGAGAGAAACATAAAGCTTACCAAACAATTTGCGTTTAGTTTCAGGGGAATTTCTTTGATATTGGAACGGACCCATATCGTCCACACCAGTTAGAGCAAATGGGCGTATAGGAGAAGAGCGAAAAGAAGGCAGATCGCTCATTAATTGAGTATTGACTTTAGGTTTCGCTCTGAAGCAAGGAATGCACTTGTGAATTACAGAGGAAACTTCGTGAATTCCATTTATAATCCAGTACTTTTCCCTTAAGAGGCAAAGCAGAGTGCGTGTGCCAACATGCTGATTGCGATAATGAAATTCACGTATAATTAAGGAAGTTACGTGATGTTTAGGAGGCAAAATAACGGCATGCTTTTTGTCTTCAGAGAGCAAAGATTGAAAGAACCTACCACCTACCCTGAGTAGCCCATTGGCATCAAGGAACGGGGCCAAAGCACGGAGACGACTGAATTTGGGAAGGTCCCTTTTAGAAGAAAGTAAAGACAATTCAGAAGAAAAGGCTTCTTGCTGTGTCAGTTGTAAAACCTTAATGGTAGCGAGATTCAATTCATGATTGGTAAGGTGTGGTATGGGGAGAAGAGGTTGGTCAACCCCAAGATATTTCCATCTAAGGAGATAGGCGACAATTCGAATTAATTTGTGAAAGGAAGAATAGCGGGACAACAAGGGATGAGAAACGTTGGAAACAAGACACAAAGTAGTAGATAAAGTTACTTTAGCGTCAGGCAAGTTGGAGTTTGTAGCTGGAAGTTTGGAAGGCCAACAAGAGGAATCTTCGATTAACCACGAGGGCCCATGCCAGTACAACTGGGAAGCTGCCAATTGAGAGTGTAAACATCCACGAGAGATAATGTCGGCTGGGTTGTCAGCACTGGGCACATGCCTCCATTGACATCCCTAAGAAAGAGTTTGAATCTTGGAAACCCTGTTTGCAACAAAAGTTTGCCAGTGAGCGGGGTTCTTGGCGATCCAAAAAAGGGTTATCATGTAATCGCTCCAGAGATATATTTGCGAAAATGTGACTTTTAAGACTTCCCGTAATTTCTTAACAAGTTCTGCGGCCATGAGTGCAGCACACAATTAAAGCCTAGGCAAAGTGATAGTTTTAAGAGGAGCTACCTTCGATTTGGCACAAACAAGGTTGGAAACTGAAGATCCAGGACCGCGATAAATTAAATATGCGCAGCAACGGTAAGCTTTTTCGGAACTGTCCGCGAACACATAAAGGAAAAAAGATGCATTAGAATGAGCGTTAATTAAATTCCTGGGAATTTCAATTACGGAAAGATCCAGCAAATTGCTGCGAAAAGAGAGCCAACGGTTAAAAAGAAAGGGGAACAGTGTCATTCCATTCACATTTGAACGACCACATTTCTTGCATGAAGAGTTTCGCTATAACGATAACTGGGGCAAGGAATTGAAGCGGATCAAAAATTTTTGCAATTTCAGAGAGAATTTGTCTTTTTGTGTTAGGGAGCTCTTCGGCGAGCGAAACTTTATAGATGAGAGTGTCAGTGCTAGTGCACCAATGAACTCCAAGAGTTTTTATGGATTCGGAGTTTCCACAAATTTCGACAGAGGAGGGATCTACGTCTTCAATAGGAAACTGGGCGAGAAACTCAGGGGAGTTGGAATTACACTTATGAAGTGGGAAACCTCCTTTCCTTAGCAATGCTTGAAGTTCTAAGGACACGAATAAAGCTTCCTCCAGAGTGGGGAAGGACTGCAAATAATCGTCAACATAGAATGACGTAGTTAGTGCTTCAGAAGCTTTAGAATCAAATAAATGACCATCTTGAGAGGCTAGCAAGTGTAGGGATCGGATAGCAAGGAAAGCAGAAGGTTTTAAGCCATAAGTAACTGTGTTTAAACGAAATACCTTAATAGGCTTACTGATTTCATCGCGCCACAAGATTCTTTGGAGATCTCGTTGTTCAGGCTGAATTAAAACTTGGCGGTACATCTGTTTTATATCTGCTATAACAGCTATGGGAAATAATCGAAAGTTTAAGAGTATAGCAGATAGATCTGACTGAATAGCAGGACCAGAGTAAAGAGTATCGTTAAAACTGTTGCCATTAACGTCAGGTGATGAACCATTGAAAAAAACTCGGATTTTATCGTTTACAAGAGGGTTTTTCCACACGGGATGATGATATAAAAAAACGTTTCAATTGGGGGGTGAAATTGATCTTCAGATTTGGTAACAACTTCCATATGATCTAAGCTCTCATACTCATCCATGAAATCAGTGTACTGCTGTTTAACGAGAGGTTCTTTCTTGAATTTGCTCTCGATAGCAAAGAGAGCTTTTCGACCTTTGGGTTGAGAGTTAATAAGTTTAGGGGGATTATGTTATCTTGGCATTTGAACAATGAACCGGCCATCAGAAGAGCGAGTGGTGGTGTTCAGAAAAAGTTTCTCACAGAATTCATTTTCTGAAGAGGTCACGTTAGGAGGATCAACGCTTTCAAGCCTCCAGAACTGTTCCAGGTCAGTATTGGCATAGTAACATTGCGATGCGGGTTGGAGAGAATAATGGGGAAGTTGACCAGTGACGATCCATCGAAAATTAGTGTCTCTGGCGACCACGTTTGTGGATAACTTCCGAACCTGTTTACGAAGGCAATTCCAGAAAACATTGGCACTAAAGAGTATGTCAATAGGGTTTTGCATGTTGAACAAAGGATGGGCTAGCCTTAAATGCGAGGGAATGTTTAACCCTGAAATATCGACAGAGTGACTTGGAGAATCTTCTCCTATGGTATTGAGAATTAGGCAATTCAGTTTGAGAAAGTTGTTTCTGTGAAAAATATCTCTTATGGTTAGCTTTGAGAATTGTAAAGATTGTGATTTTGAGCTGTTAATGCCTGATACGTTAATAGAAGTGTGATTTACAGGTAGGCCTAGTTTTCGAATCAAAGAATTAGACACAAAATCATGAGTTGCCGCTAAATCGAAAAGACCGCGTGCACGGACCCAGTTGCCAAAGTTATCCTGAACTTCGATTTGGACAGTAGACAATAATACTTGGGCACTACGAATGGACTTGGCATTTTGAATGTACGATGAAGCATTGGAACTCTTAGCATTATCACTTTTTTTAGAAGTAGATGCTGTCGATGACCTTGCCTCATCATGACGATGCAGCAATGTGTGATGAGCCTTTCCACAATGGTAGCAAAGTCTTGTGGACTTGCAATTTGAAGCAGAATGCGTGGGCGCTAGGCAGTTGAAGCAATGTTTGTTTTGGGAAACTAATATTCTTCTGTCGTCTACTGACAGTTCCTTAAAGGATTTACAGAGGTATAAAGCATGGGAATCTTTACAAAGTATGCCTTAAAGGTTCATTTAAACTCTTGCGGGTGTTTAAAACAAGAGAGCTAGCAATACGGCGTTAACTAGACCTAGTTGGGTAACCAGTAGTGTTTGATTAAAATTTAGATGAGCTGCACCCAGGTTTTTGGGTACTAGACGCTAAGCGTTCGCTTTTAGGTTTGATAGACATTAATAGTTGCATTTGGAAATGGCTAAGCTTTTACCCAGCAAGGAGCCGACTAAAAGTTTAGGCAAGGAGAAACACTTAAATTTTGAAAAATCAACCATAAGAGTTGGAGAGAATCTCCACAAGCAGGAAGCTGGCTTAGCGAGCTATGCTTGCCTTACTGGCCAAGAATTAGCTATTAAGGCGAAGAGAGACTTTACCGAGTTGTAAACTAAGAGTTCTTGCTCTAATGCAACAAGCGGTGAAAACCCTATCAAGAGATTTATTTGCATTAACGAGGGCATTTAACTAGGAAAAGTCAGGGAAGACAGGATCTTGCCTAACCGTTGTGTTAGAGTAATGATGAGTCAAAAAAGAAGTTGAATTTATTTAACAATGCAAAAAAGGGTAATGAATTTAACAAATAGGTAGTAATTAGTTGGCAAATATATCATGTAGATTTTATAACAGATGGGGTCACAGACCTCCGAAAAAACATCTAAAGTATGCGCCAGGCAATTAAAATTCTATTGTTTTCAAACCTTTATATGTTTTAAAATCCTCGCAACATTTTAAAATAGAAAAGCTAAAGTACCAAGGTTAAAAACAATTAAAGTGATTAAAGTTAGACAGTAAATCGAGTACAAGGTGTGTACTTCAAGAAATTTCTGAGAAAATATTCTAGAGAGAGTAACAACTTCGAAAATAACAATAACAAAAACAGGAAGAATAAAATAGAAGTTCCTATAACTTATTATATTTAAGCTGGATTACCCTTTTTGCGGTTATACAAATAGAGCTGGTCACTTAATGTGAAACCTAAAGAGAAAGTCGAAAGGAAGGTTCTAGACCTCCTATGTTTAAGTAGGAATCACAAGCCAAATGGGGCAAGTTTCCCTTTCGTGAAACCCAGAAATAACTCACTCATGAGTTGACAGAATTGTATTCCCTAATTAGAAGGGAGAAACAATGTAAGTTTGCAACGTGTACCAGACACGTAGTTATGCAGAAATGAATTAATGAGATATAAGCGAAGGGGGAGGGCGCGTCTTTAGAGTGACACCTCATTGAAAAAGACCTAAAATAACTAGTTTATTATTTTGGTTTGTTAGTAAAGGGTTTGGGAAAGATCAACTGGGATTGAGGATGAGTGTTCATGGCCGTATTTGTAATAATAGGACGATCGCGATGCGGTAGAAATGTTGAACAAGCACTGGTTCTCACTATAGTTTGTTGAAATGGATGAAAAGTTTACTGTAGTAGCGCAAACGTTTATGGCAAAGAAAGTTATTGCAATGATGGAAAATAACTAGTTGCACTAGGTAGGCCAAAGTCTATTGCTTGAGAAAGTTGTGGATTACAAGTAAATGCGCCAGAAAAAATCCCAACGGTGGAAGAAAATTTAGCTATTGCAGTAATTTATAAGGAAGATTCCTTAATTTAAAATAGTATCCCCACATGTGAGTGGAAACCACATGACGGCGTGACTGGTAGATAGATTGCAGAATCTGGAAGGTTCCTAACTGAAGAATAGGGCCAAAGTTATTCCAGCGGTGGAACGAGCTGAGTATTTTATAGACAGTGGGTAATTCCCACGTTGTGAGAAGATGTCTCATAAGAAATGCTGCTTTCTATTAAGATTTGCTTAGACAGACAAAAGCTTAACATGGAAAATCCCGCGAAGGATGATTATTGCTCCATATATAGTAATTTCACACTGCCTATAAAATGATCGTTAAAAGCATGTAGATATTAAACCGATGAAGATGAGGTTAAAACCTGAAGTCTGTACTTATCATTGCTGCATGGAGTAGGTGAAGTTCCCTTTTGACGGATAAACATAATGTGCCAACATGGCGAGGAATGAAGAGAGTGCCTCTTTGTTTGAGGAGACTGGCTCTAGTTGAGCCTTGACTGACTAAGTCGACTGCCGACGTACAAGTGAGACAAGCTCAGCGAAGCACACAGTGACCAGGGAAGGGAAGAGAGTGGGGGTAGGAAACAAAAGGAGAACATATAAGCAAACCAACGTTAGAAAGTTAAATTCTCTTGAGGAAATGGTCTTCAAAGAGTTGATAGCAGGAGATACTAGCGCAGCATGGTGGGTGAAAAAGTAGACGAAGTTCTCTTGATCACGGAGATGATAGCTGGCGATGGCTACGAGATCTGGTGGTCAGATTTTAAGGAAGTCCTCTTGTACAGGGAATAATAGAGGAACTTCAGAGTTTTGCTGCTAGATGACGCTAGGCGGTTCATGGAAGATATATATCTAGAACAGACTCACAAGTAACATGAGAGACATGACCAACAAAGAGAAATTAGAAGATCACTGTTGGTGTTTGATAAAAAGGAAGGAATGAACAAGCAAAGGGCATTAAAAATATACTCTGTCTTACCGTGTATTCCAAGAATACACCACGGCCTTATCTCCCCAATGTGCGCGCCGCTAGGTGCAGCCTTATCTCCCCAATGTACGCGCCGCTAGGTGCAGCCTTATCTCCCCAGTGTACGCTCCGCTAGGTGCAGCCTTATCTCCCCAGTGTACGCGCCACTGTCTAAATGGAATTCGTAAACAAGGTTGAAATAAGAACTGATGGTTTCAAAGAAATAACCTTCGGGTCATTCATACGACGAAATGTGTAGTTCCAATACTCCTACTATAAACCTGAGCCATCGAACCTGCTATTTGATTGATGCTCGAAAAAACCTCTTCATTCCTGCGACTTAAACATGCGCACCTGGGAATGGCATTTCAACTACTCCACACATATAAATTTTCTTCCCAAAATTTATACAATAAATCAAGCATCTGCTTGTTATCAACACTGGAAGATTAATTAACTTACAAGTTTATTTTATTTTACCATTCAGTTCAACCCGTGAATTTACCATACTTATGAAAATCTTTATTTCACTCTCGAGTGTATTTACGTCATGATTTTATATAAATACAAAAATATCCTATTTGATACAAATATCATTTGCTTCCCGTTTCATGCCTCTCCGTGTTATCTGAAAAATATACTTTGCTCAATGCAAATATCAACTGTTCAACCAGAACTGACATGTTGGTTGAATGCGGGCTTGCGTTAACCACTCTCCTTCGGAAAATCTCCTGTTCCAGACTAGAAATGATTAAACTACTTTATAGGCTCTCTCTCAATACATATGATTATTATAAAATATAATATCCAAGAATTATTTAGAAAAATTATAAAAATTATTATTATTGTTATTAGTGGATTATTATTATTATTATTAATTATATCATTTTAAATATGTTTAATTATCATCCCACTATGTGAGAATCCACATGTTCGAATCTTCGAATATGGAAAAAAAAATATCCATTCCTCAACAAAAATAATTTAACTCAACCTTTACATCTATGGTTTTCCGTGGTTTCCCTAAAATATGAAAAATTCAAATAAATCTTCGAAATGCTCGGTCATCGATCCTAAACTGTTCTGAGTGTTGAAAATACTCAGAATAACTCTAATATGTCTTGCGTAAATCATTGCAAGATTTAAATACGACGAAAAATAAAATGTGTTGGTCATCTGCAGAAAAATAGTTTGTTCCAATTAGCTAGGCATAATATAATTCAAATGTGGCTTACATTTCTTGATGGTCTTGAAGTGTAGTAAACCTGGTCTGTACCAGATTTATCCATCGACATGCCCCATTGGACAAGCAAGTATAATCCTTGTATCGGCCGCCATTATATACCCACAATCCGTCTACTCAGACATAGTGGTAGTATCTTTTGACGTTTGAATTAACTGTTGTTCCATTTTAATATGGGCTTCTATCAAAGCCATAACAGTTTGTTTAAATAGGGTCAGATCTAAGTGATCTCTTCTTAGATATGTCAGTTGTAACATAACTCACGGTAATCTTATCAGTACAAGAAAAACACTGACAGTCTAAGCAATCAACGGCTGTTCTGAAGATCGTTCCCTGGGCATGGTTTATTATATCACCATCTACCATGCGCTAAGCAACTTGTAGTTTCCCTTGCGTAGACTAATGAACGCCACCGTTATAGACTAGTCTTCAGTGTACTGACAGATCGAATTGGTTAACTAGTTACAAATATGAAAACTGACTGAAATGGATTTAAATATCCAAGTATTATGTTATTACTGGACTGTGACAAAGTACTAATTCTAGACAAAGTCTAGCATATGTCCATGTAGAAATATAAATATTTCCACCAATGTCTGTAGAAAAATCAATCACCTCAGTGATTCTCCTCGCCGTAAACTTACTAAGTTCCACCTCGTAGCGCAGCACTTTCGTGACTATCACGACTTTGAAAAGAACTTCTGCGTAGATCCGGCAACCATGTGCCTTGGCTCAGCGTCGCCGCAACTTGCTCGGCAAATGCTTGTGTTGAAATGAGCTATCGATGCTTCGGCCAGCCGGCTTTTATTCAAAACTGTCAGGGTCACGCCGCATCAGCTGATATCTGGAAATCCTCATATCTCTTGAATCCCTGGTCCGATTTACTTGATACTAATTGCATTCTCTTTCATTTGGCAGTGCCAGTAATCTGATCCCAGTCTCAAGTCTCTACTCCATAGTTAACTATTTAATCAATAAATAGCCTCCACCTCTGCTATTACTCGCTACGTCACTTGACATCCAAGTATCGGTAAATTCTATCCAATTGCTTCGAGAAGCAATGTAGCGCGATATTCAAATATCTCAACTTTCAAAAGCGGCTACAGCCTTTCCCTTGATATCTAGGTGTCTGAATCTTGGAATACCCATTCCTAGAGTTGGGCACATTCACCCCACACCTAGCAAAAAATAAAAATTGAAAGTTTATTTTTCCTATCTACACATTAAATCATCTGGTTCTTGAATAATAAATCTTCAAATTCGATGCATTATAAGTTCCCACGATGTTACCAGTTCGTGTATTGGCTACTTCATAGCTTCCATTATTGTTTACTTCCACAATATTCAAAATCTTCAATTTCACCAGCTTTAATATCAAAAAATTCGTGATATTCTTCCAAAATTTTCCCTAGCTCTGGGGACTCCTTCTCAGTGTAGACTTCTCTTCCTTCAGCTTCATGAAAAATCAGAGACCATTGAGCATCTCCCTCGATGTCTTCCTCTTCTTTTCCCTCGAAGTTAATCTCTTCGGTATTCTTGAATCTGATCGTCTCTGTCTTCATGTCTATCACTGCTTGATATTTCTGAATGAAATCTGCTCCCAATATCATGTCAAAAGCCATGTCCTTCATTACAACTAACACATGTCGGAAATCATGTCCTCCAATCGTAATACATAAGTATAATTGTGTTTTACACAGAGATATTTTATTGGGTATTATTCCTTGGATCTTAATTCCTGATACTGGAATCTCCTCTAAATTCTCTTTGAGCTTCCACAGAATATAAAGCTTCTCACTCACAAGACAAAGCATAGCCCCAGTATCAATCAAAGTATCGACAGGCATACCGAATACTTCGCATGATATGATTGGCATTCTAATTCTTGTACCCATTTCTTTTCGTTCGTCATTCTGTTGAATTAAGTCATCATCCTCTGCTTGCCATTTAATAATTCTGGAAGTGAAAGTGTTCAAAATTCTATTTTCTACTGTGAATTCGAAGTTGTTTTTTTTTCATTACCATTCCCCCGGGATTGTTGTGTTACCGATGGACCTGGTTCATTGGGCCTCTGCTCCAAAAATTTCAAGTTATCTTGGTGTCTTGCTTCCAAATTTTTCCTCGTCTCCTTGTTGAACTCTTCATTGGACTGACGAGTATCCACATTCCCTCTGTTATTGTAGTTGTTTCGACCATAATATCTTCTTTCCTGGTACTTTCCTTGACTATCTCGTGGTCTTCTCCATCGAGTATTGTATCGATTTCCACCATCCGGTCTCGCATATGGCTTGTAACTGTATCTGTTACTGTACTGGTTCCATCCTCTCTTATTTGGATGTTCCCTCGGCGTTTTCTCTTCTCGCCCTTCTCGAATCTCTCGAGGTGTTTGAGAATAACTATCAGCCATAACAGCGTACACAGCGTTGTTATTCTTTACTCCCTTCTGATGGAAGAATTGAGCGTTCGTATGATCCAGCTTCTGTAATACTTCATCAAATTGTTCCATATTATAGATATCAGCAGCGATCAAAGTCCTCTGGACGTCTGCTGGAAACTGACGTATCAATGCAGTAATCAATTCGTTATCTGGCATCGGTGAATCTAAATGTTGCAGTTTAGAAAGCTGCCCAGAAAAATACGTTGAGTATCAAGTAGGTTGTGACGTCGAGAATCTCTTCGAATATAACTCTGCTCTGACTTGCTGTTGGGTTTCCGGGGACCAAAACTTTTTCAATAACCCACGAGAAAACTCCTCAAAAGTGGTTAGAGTGGATCTAAAAGCTCTAAACCAAAGAAGTGCAGGACCTTCCAAAAACTTCCCTATCACTCGGATCTGTCTTTCTTTAGGGATCTTGGAATCTTTCAGGTAATCCCCTGCTTCTCTCAAAAATTCCACGGGTGTCACAGAATCTCGCCCTGAAAATTTAGAAGACTTATCTTCTACATTCTTAAATACAGTTATGGGGTTGGATTGAAATACTGTCCTGACCTCATCCTGTCTTTGACTATCCGTGTCTCTAGCTCCTCCTAGATTTATCTGTATCTGTTCCTTTCCCCTTACATTTGGCATTTTTAACAGATGATCAGACTGTTTCTCATCCTTGATTTGAGTTTTCATAGCCTCCAGTTCCTTCTGGTTTTCTTCTGCCATTTTTTTAATTGCTTCAGTTTCTTTACAATTCTCCTTAACATCAATGGATATCTGGTTCATAACAGCCTCATGACTTTTCAATGACCCTGTCATATCTGATATGTCCTTCTGAGTTGCTTGGATATCTTTGGCAATTACTTCAATATGGGATGACAAAGATTCCCTAATCTCCTTGATTCCTTCTTGATTCTCCAGCTTGAGTGTGCCTTTAATTTCATTGACAACTGTGGTTTTGATTTCAGTTTGCAACTCACTAATCACACCTTCTCTTATTTCTCCCATGACAAGTTCTTTGAATTGTTCCGTTAAACGTTGAACAACTAGAATTCCCATCTCGTTACTCTCCTTCTTCACTGTGACTTCTAGGTCGATCATGTCTTCACCAACTTTCCTAAGACCATGTTCTATCCTATCAGCTAAGCTTTGGGATCGAAGATCGGCATCGCAAAATTTTTCGTCCATTAAACTTGCGTTAGTAGCTAATGAAGTTTCGAGCTCATGTGGTTTTTCGCATAATTTATTCATTTTACTCTCAAGTGACATTTTCAAAATTTCAGAATTCTCTTTAAATTTACTCTCCATAGAATTAAATTTACTGTTTAAATTTTCTTTCAAATTACTTTTTAATCTGCCCTCTAACAAATCAGAATTTTCCTTGAGTTTATCCTCTAAACTTTCTTTAAGTTTATTTTCTAAAGAATCAGAATTTTCTTTAAGTTTATCATTCAAATTTTCTTTCAAATTATCAGAATTTTCTTTAAGTTTATCGTTTAAACTTTCTTTAAGTTTATTTTCTAAAGAATCAGAATTTTCTTTAAGTTTATCGTTTAAACTTTCTTTAAGTTTATCAGTATTTTCTTTAAGTTTCCTTTCAAAAGCCTCAGTATTTTCTTTCATAATGGCTGCTACACGCAGTCCAGCCTCTTTTGAACTCTCCTCCAAACTCCTCATCATCCTCATCATTTCTTCCATAATTTCAATTATTATTCAAAACTTAGGGGTATACAATATTGGCAAACACAAGCTTATAACTAGAACAAGAAATAAGAATAGCTAATTGGAACACTCTAATAAAATGAGATTTGTCCTAATGTCGACGTGATGGAAAAACAAAATTCTCTACTTTTACGAATTACATTTACCACAACATCACAAGAAAAATATGCAAGTTCTCAAATATCCTCCACCTGGATTCTAATAATGTGTATGTCCAGTCATCGAACGTTTACTACTGAATTTACTTGACGCCCTAATGGTTAAGCCATTATCAAAATAATCAAACCCATTCTAATTATTAATCAAGTTAAATTTTTAATTTTCCCCACTAATTGGGTTTCCTACTAATTTATTCATCCAAACCAGATATCTCTCAACTCCCAAAATATTTCTATAAAAATTATCACAATTTCAAATCGGCATGCGATTGACCATGTCTAAATCGGGACCCACGTTCGAAGCCATTTCTCTCTCTATCTTATTTTATGTGCCCGTTTAGACCGGAGTCCGCACGACCACATATGCATTTTACCAATAATCAGTCAGCACGAGAATCAAAATATCCCGGAGCGCCAGATGGGTTAAAGCAAATCGCAAAAAAACGACATCAAATAAAAAAAATGCTTTACTGATTTTTGGCTCAATGCAACAATAAGGATAGAAGGAGATTCAATTGGGTGTAACACATCTGGTAAAATTATCTCAGTTTATTTTGAAGTTTAAATTTGACTGCAAAGATGCTCAAAGCAGCATCATCCACGTGTGGCGATCCACACTCTTATTTGCACACAATATACAGACATTTTCCAAACACATTTGACAATCTTTTTTTGGAAACACAAGTCCGATTAATAGTCCTGTAGACTGTGTTCCAAAATTATTAATGATTAATTCCAGTTCAAAGTTAATTGTCTCTACTGGAAATATCGTAGATCACTGTTTGAATATATACATGATATTAACACTCGTAGAATAAATGTTCATAGAATTTTTAAACTTTCACTTATTTTTCCAGTTTCAAAAATATATTGTCGAAAATATTATTATCATTGAATCAACACACATTATTTACACATATTAATAACATCTGAAAAGTATTTGACCTTGAGCATAGCATCGAAGAACTGTGCGAAGCACAACAACAATTAATTGTTCTTCTGACATTAACATTCGAGAAGTGACTCGATTATGAACTTCAAGTTCTTAACAAAATATATGATTTCTGAATCATCAACTTGATAAATTGTTGAACCATTCAACTATTCAATTATCCACTTGGAATCATTATGAAAAAATATTTATATTTATGGCCATTTCTAGTAATTTTTTACAACTTGCAATTCTTCGACAGAATGCGGAAATAAGAATTGTAGCTTCATAATAAATTCATTCAGTTCATGGCACTAGGATTGAAAATATCCTTCAAATTATTCGTGGTTAAAGAATTATTTTTAATTGGCAGTGGCCCATTCTACTATTTGTGTAAGAACACAATATTACAACAACAACGGCAAAGGTCTTCCTCTGAAGAAGAATAAACTACTATCATGACAAATCCGGGTTCTAGCAAAATCAAAGTCTAAATGGAATTCGTAAACAAGGTTGAAATAAGAACTGATGGTTTCAAAGAAATAACCTTCGGGTCATTCACACGACGAAATGTGTAGTTCCAATACTCCTACTATAAACCTGAGCCATCGAACCTGCTATTTGATTGATGCTCCAAAAAACCTCTTCATTCCTGCGACTTAAACATGCGCACCTGGGAATGGCATTTCAACTACTCCACACATAAATTTTCTTACCAAAATTTATACAATAAATCAAGCCTCTGCTTGTTATCAACACTGGAAGATTAATAAACTTACAAGTTTATTTTATTTTACCATTCAGTTCAACCCGTGAATTTACCATACTTATGAAAATCTTTATTTCACTTTCGAGTGTATTTACGTCATGATTTTATATAAATACAAAAATATCCTATTTGATACAAATATCATTTGCTTCCCGTTTCATGCCTCTCCGTGTTATCTGAAAAATATACTTTGCTCAATGCAAATATCAACTGTTCAACCAGAACTGACATGTTGGTTGAATGCGGGCTTGCGTTAACCACTCTCCTTCGGAAAATCTCCTGTTCCAGACTAGAAATGATTAAACTACTTTATAGGCTCTCTCTCAATACATATGATTATTATAAAATATAATATCCAAGAATTATTTAGAAAAATTATAAAAATTATTATTATTGTTATTAGTGGATTATTATTATTATTATTAATTATATCATTTTAAATATGTTTAATTATCATCTCATTATGTGAGAATCCACATGTTCGAATCTTCGAATATGGAAAAAAAATATCCATTCCTCAACAAAAATAATTTAACTCAACCTTTACATCTATGGTTTTCCGTGGTTTCCCTAAAATATGAAAAATTCAAATAAATCTTCGAAATGCTCGGTCATCGATCCTAAACTGTTCTGAGTGTTGAAAATACTCAGAATAACTCTAATATGTCTTGCGTAAATCATTGCAAGATTTAAATACGACGAAAAATAAAATGTTTTGGTCATCTGCAGAAAAATAGTTTGTTCCAATTAGCTAGGCATAATATAATTCAAATGTGGCTTACATTTCTTGATGGTCTTGAAGTGTAGTAAACCTGGTCTGTACCAGATTTATCCATCGACATGCCCCATTGGACAAGCACGTATAATCCTTGTATCGGCCGCCATTATACACCCACAATCCGTCTACTCAGACATAGTGGTAGTATCTTTTGAAGTTTGAATTAACTGTTGTTCCATTTTAATATGGGCTTCTATCAAAGCCATAACAGTTTGTTTAAATAGGGTCAGATCTAAGTGATCTCTTCTTAGATATGTCAGTTGTAACATAACTCACGGTAATCTTATCAGTACAAGAAAAACACTGACAGTCTAAGCAATCAACGGCTGTTCTGAAGATCGTTCCCTGGGCATGGTTTATTATATCACCATCTACCATGCGCTAAGCAACTTGTAGTTTCCCTTGCGTAGACTAATGAACGCCACCGTTATAGACTAGTCTTCAGTGTACTGACAGATCGAATTGGTTAACTAGTTACAAATATGAAAACTGACTGAAATGGATTTAAATATCCAAGTATTATGTTATTACTGGACTGTGACAAAGTACTAATTCTAGACAAAGTCTAGCATACGTCCATGTAGAAATATAAATATTTCCACCAATGTCTGTAGAAAAATCAATCACCTCAGTGATTCTCCTCGCCGTAAACTTACTAAGTTCCACCTCGTAGCGCAGCACTTTCGTGACTATCACGACTTTGAAAAGAACTTCTGGGTAGATCCGGCAACCATGTGCCTTGGCTCAGCGTCGCCGCAACTTGCTCGGCAAATGCTTGTGTTGAAATGAGCTATCGATGCTTCGGCCAGCCGGCTTTTATTCAAAACTGTCAGGGTCACGCCGCATCAGCTGATATCTGGAAATCCTCATATCTCTTGAATCCCTGGTCCGATTTACTTGATACTAATTGCATTCTCTTTCATTTGGCAGTGCCAGTAATCTGATCCCAGTCTCAAGTATCTACTCCATAGTTAACTATTTAATCAATAAATAGCCTCCACCTCTGCTATTACTCGCTACGTCACTTGACATCCAAGTATCGGTAAATTCTATCCAATTGCTTCGAGAAGCAATGTAGCGCGATATTCAAATATCTCAACTTTCAAAAGCAGCTACAGCCTTTCCCTTGATATCTAGGTGTCTGAATCTTGGAATACCCATTCCTAGAGTTGGGCACAGTACGTGCCGCTAGGAGCAGCCTTATCTCCCTAATGTGCGCGCCGTTAGGTTCAGTCTTATCTCCCCAGTGTACGCGCCGCTAGGTGCAGCCTTATCTCCCCAATGTACGCGCCGCTTGGTGCAACCTTATCTCCCCAATGTACTTGCCGCTAGGTGCAGCCTTATTTCCCTAATGTACGCGCCGCTAGGTGCACCCCTATCTCCCAAATGTACGCGCCGCTATGTGCAGCCTCATCTCCCCAATGTACGGCCCGCAAGGTGCAGCCTTATCTCCCAAATGTACGTGCCCTAGTAGCAGCCTTATCTCCCCAATGTACGCCCTGCTAGGAGCAGCCTTATCCCCCCAATGTACGCGTCGCTAGGTGCACCCTTATCTCCCAAATGTGCGAGCCACTGGGTGCAGCCTTATCTCCCCAATATGCGGGCCGCTATGTGCAGCCTTATCTCCAAAATGTGCGCGCCGCTGGGTGCAGCCTTATCTCCCCAATGTGCGCGCTGCTGGGTGCAGCCTTATCTCCCAAATGTACGCGCCTCTATGTGCAGCCTTACCTCCCCAATGTACGGCCTGCTAGGTGCAGCCTTATCTCCCAAATGTACGGGCCCTAGTAGCAGCCTTATCTCCCTAATATACGCCCTGCTAGGAACAGCCTTATCCCCCCAATATACGCGCCGCTAGGTGCAGCCTTATCTCCCCAATGTGCGAGTCGCTGGGTGCAGCCTTATCTCCCCAATATGCGGGCCGCTATGTGCAGGCTTATCTGCAAAATGTGCGCGCCGCTGGGTGCAGCCTTATCTCCCCAATGTGCGCGCTGCTGGGTGCAGCCTTATCTCCCCAATGTGCGCACCACTGGGTGCAGCCTTATCTCCCCAATGTGCCCACCGCTGGGTGCAGCCTTATCTCCCCAATGTGCGCGCCACTAGGTGCAGCCTTATCTCCCCAACGTGCGCACCGCAGGGTGCAGCCTTATCTCCCCAATATGCGCGCCGCTATGTACAGCATTATATCCCCAATGTACGTGGCGCTAGGTGCAGCCTTATCTCCCCAATGTGCGCACCACTGGGTGCAGCCTTATCTCCCCAATGTGCCCACCGCTGGGTGCAGCCTTATCTCCCCAATGTGCGCGCCACTAGGTGCAGCCTTATCTCCCCAACGTGCGCACCGCAGTGTGCAGCCTTATCTCCCCAATATGCGCGCCGCTATGTACAGCATTATATCCCCAATGTACGTGGCGCTAGGTGCAGCCTTATCTCCCCAATGTGCGCGCCGCTGGGGGCAGCCTTATCTCCCCAATATGAGCGCCGCTAGGTGCAGCCTTATCTCCCCAATGTTCGCGCCACTGGGGCAGCCTTATCTACCCAATATGCGCGCCGCTATGTGCAGCCTTATATCCCCAATATACGCGCCGCTAGGTTCAGCCTTATTTCCCTAATGTACATGCTGCTAAGAGAAGCCTTATCTCCCCAATGTGCGCGCCGCTGGGTGCAGCCTTATCTCCCCATTGTACGCGCCGCCTAGTGCAGCCTTATCTCCCAAATATACGCGCCGCTAGGTGCAGCCTTATCTCCCCAATATGCGCGCCGCTATGTGCAGCCTTATATCCCCAATGTACGCACCGCTAGGTGCAGCCTTATTTCCCCAATGTTCATGCTGCTAAAAGCAGCCTTATCTCCCCAATGTGCGCGCCGCTGGGTGCAACCTTATCTCCCCATTGCACGAGCCGCTTAGTGCAGCCTTATCTCCCAAATATACGCGCCGCTAGGTGCAGCCTTATCTCCTCAATGTGCGCGCCGCTGGGTGCAGCCTTATCTCCCCAATGTGCGCGCCGTTAGGTGCAGCCTTATCTCCCCAATGTACGCGCCGCCAGGTGCAGCCTAATCTCCCCAATGTTCGCGCCGCCGGGTGCAGCCTTATCTGCCCAATGTGCGCGCCACTGGGTGTAGCCTTATCTCCCCAATATGTGCGCCGCTATGTGCAGCCGTATCTCCCCAATGTCCACGCCGCTAGGTGCAGCCTTATCTCCCCAATGTACGCGTTGCTAGGTGCAGCCTTATCTCCCCAATGTACGCGCCGCTAGGTGCAGCCTTATCGTCCCAACGTACGCGCCGCTAGGTGCAGCCTTATCTCCCCAATGTACGCACAGCTATGTGCAGCCTTATCTCCCCAATGTTCGCGCCGCTAGGTGCAGCCTTATCTCCCCAATGTACGCGCCACTAGGTACAGCCTTATCTCCCCAATGTACGCGCTGCAAGGTGCAGCCTTATCTCCCCAAAGTACTCGCTGCTAGGAGCAGCCTTATCTCCTCAATGTACGAGCTGCTAGGTGCAGCCTTATCTCCCCAATGTACCCGCTGCTAGACGCAGCCTTATCTTTCCTATGTACGAGCCGCCAGGTGCAGCCTTATCTCCCCAATTTACGCGCTGCAAGGGACAGCCTGATATCCCCAATGTACGCGCCGCTAGGAGCAGCCTTTTCTCCAAAATGTACGCGCCGCTAGGTGCAGCCTTTTCTCCCCAATGTACGCGCTGCTAGGTGCAGCCTTATCTCTCCAATGTACGCGCCGCTAGGTGCACCCTTATCTCCCAAATGTACGCGCCGCTATGTGCAGCCTTATCTCCCCAATGTACGGCCCGCAAGGTGCAGCCTTATCTCCCAAATGTACGTGCCCTAGTAGCAGCCTTATCTCCCCAATGTACGCCCTGCTAGGAGCAGCCTTATCCCCCCAATGTACGCGCCGCTTGGTGCACCCTTAACTCCCCAATGTGCGAGCCACTGGGTGCAGCCATATCTCCCCAATATGCGGGCCGCTATGTGCAGCCTTATCTCCAAAAAGTGCGCGCCGCTGGGTGCAGCCTTATCTCCACAATGTGCGCGCTGCTGGGTGCAGCCTTATCTCCCAAATGTACGCGCCTCTATGTGCAGCCTTATCTCCCCAATGTACGGCCCGCTAGGTGCAGCCTTATCTCCCAAATGTACGCGCCCGAGTAGCAGCCTTATCTCCCTAATGTACGCCCTGCTAGGAGCAGCCTTATCCCCCCAATGTACGCGCCGCTAGGTGCAGCCTTATCTCCCCAATGTGCGAGCCGCTGGGTGCAGCCTTATCTCCCCAATATGCGGGCCGCTATGTGCAGCCTTATCTGCAAAATGTGCGCGCCGCTGGGTGCAGCCTTATCTCCCCAATGTGCGCGCTGCTGGGTGCAGCCTTATCTCCCGAATGTGCGCACCACTGGGTGCAGCCTTATCTCCCCAATGTGCCCACGGCTGGGTGCAGCCTTATCTCCCCAATGTGCGCGCCACTAGGTGCAGCCTTATATCCCCAATGTGCGCACCGCAGGGTGCAGCCTTATCTCCCCAATATGCGCGCCGCTATGTACAGCATTATATCCCAAATGTACGTGGCGCTAGGTGCAGCCTTATCTCCCCAATGTGCGCGCCGCTGGGGGCAGACTTATCTCCCCAATATGAGCGCCGCTAGGTGCAGCCTTATCTCCCCAATGTTCGCGCCGCTATGTGCAGCCTTATATCCCCAATGTACGCGCCGCTAGGTTCAGCCTTATTTCCCTAATGTACATGCTGCTAAGAGAAGCCTTATCTCCCCAATGTGCGCGCCGCTGGGTGCAGCCTTATCTCCCCATTGTACGCGCCGCTTAGTGCAGCCTTATCTCCCAAATATACGCGCCGCTAGGTGCAGCCTTATCTCCCCAATATGCGCGCCGCTATGTGCAGCCTTATATCCCCAATGTACGCACCGCTAGGTGCAGCCTTATTTCCCCAATGTACATGCTGCTGAGAGCAGCCTTATCTCCCCAATGTGCGCGCCGCTGGGTGCAGCCTTATATCCCCATTGTACGAGCCGCTTAGTGCAGCCTTATCTCCCAAATATACGCGCCGCTAGGTGCAGCCTTATCCCCCCAATGTGCGCGCCGCTGGGTGCAGCCTTATCTCCCCAATGTGCGCTCCGCTAGGTGCAGCCATATCTCCCAAATGTACGCGCCGCCAGGTGCAGCCTAATCTCCCCAATGATCGCGCCGCCGGGTGCAGCCTTATCTGCCCAATGTGCGCGCCACTGGGTGTAGCCTTATCTCCCCAATATGTGCGCCGCTATGTGCAGCCTTATCTCCCCAATGTCCGCGCCGCTAGGTGCAGCCTTATCTCCCCAATGTACGCGTTGTTAGGTGCAGCCTTATCTCCCCAATGTACGCGCCGCTAGGTGCAGCCTTATCGCCCCAACGTACGCGCCGCTAGGTGCAGCCTTATCTCCCCAATTTACGTACCGCTAAGTGCAGCCTTATCTCCCCAATGTACGCGCCGCTTGGTGCAACCTTATCTCCCCAATGTACTTGCCGCTAGGTGCAGCCTTATTTCCCCAATGTACGCGCCGCTAGGTGCACCCTTATCTCCCAAATGTACGCGCCGCTATGTGCAGCCTTATCTCCCCAATGTACGGCCCGCAAGGTGCAGCCTTATCTCCCAAATGTACGTACCCTAGTAGCAGCCTTATCTCCCCAATGTACGCCCTGCTAGGAGCAGCCTTATCCCCCAAATGTACGCGCCTCTATGTGCAGCCTTATCTCCCCAATGTACGGCCCGCTAGGTGCAGCCTTATCTCCCAAATGTACCCGCCCTAGTAGCAGCCTTATCTCCCTAATATACGCCCTGCTAGGAGCAGCCTTATCCCCCCAATGTACGCGCCGCTAGGTGCAGCCTTATCTCCCCAATGTGCGAGCCGCTGGGTGCAGCCTTATCTCCCCAATATGCGGGCCGCTATGCGCAGCCTTATCTGCAAAATGTGCGCGCCGCTGGGTGCAGCCTTATCTCCCCACTGTGCGCGCTGCTGGGTGCAGCCTTATCTCCCCAATGTGCGCCCCACTGGGTTTAGCCTTATCTCCCCAATGTGCCCACCGCTGGGTGCAGCCTTATCTCCCCAATGTGCGCGCCACTAGGTGCAGCCTTATCTCCCCAATGTGCGCACCGCAGGGTGCAGCATTATCTCCCCAATATGCGCGCCGCTATGTACAGCATTATATCCCCAATGTACGTGGCGCTAGGTGCAGCCTTATCTCCCCAATGTGCGCGCCGCTGGGGGCAGCCTTATCTCCCCAATATGAGCGCCGCTAGGTGCAGCCTTATCTCCCCAATGTTCGCGCGACAGGGGCAGCCTTATCTACCCAATATGCGCGCCGCTATGTGCAGCCTTATATCCCCAATGTACGCGCCGCTAGGTTCAGCCTTATTTCCCTAATGTACATGCTGCTAAGAGAAGCCTTATCTCCCCAATGTGCGCGCCGCTGGGTGCAGCCTTATCTCCCCATTGTACGCGCCGCTTAGTGCAGCCTTATCCCTCAAATATACGCGCCGCTATGTGCAGCCTTATCTCCCCAATATGCGCGCCGCTATGTGCAGCCTTATATCCCCAATGTACGCACCGCCAGGTGCAGCTTTATTTCCCCAATGTACATGCTGCTAAGAGCAGCCTTATCTCCGCAATGTGCGCGCCGCTGGGTGCAGCCTTATATCCCCATTGTACGAGCCGCTTAGTGCAGCCTTATCTCCCAAATATACGCGCCGCTAGGTGCAGCCTTATCTCCCCAATGTACGCGCCGCCAGGTGCAACCTAATCTCCCCAATGTTCGCGCCGCCGGGTGCAGACTTATCTGCCCAATGTGCGCGCCACTGGGTGTAGCCTTATCTCCCTAATATGTGCGCCGCTATGTGCAGCCTTATCTCACCAATGTCCGCGCTGCTAGGTGCAGCCTTATCTCCCCAATGTACGCGTTGCTAGGTGCAGCCTTATCTCCCCAATGTACGCGCCGCTAGGTGCAGCCTTATCGCCCCAACGTACGTGCCGCTAGGTGCAGCCTTATCTCCCCAATGTACGCACCGCTATGTGCAGCCTTATCTCCCCAATGTTCGCGCCGCTAGGTGCAGCCTTATCTCCCCAATGTACGCGCCACTAGGTGCAGCCTTATCTCCCCAATGTACGCGCTGCAAGGTGCAGCCTTATCTCCCCAATGTACTCGCTGCTAGGAGCAGCCTTATCTCCTCAATGTACGAGCCGCTAGGTGCAGCCTTATCTCCCCAATGTACCCGCTGCTAGACGCAGCCTTATCTCTCCTATGTACGCGCCGCTAGGTGCAGCCTTTTCTCCCCAATGTACGCGCTGCTAGGTGCAGCCTTATCTCTCCAATGTACGCGCCGCTAGGTGCACCCTTATCTCCCAAATGTACGCGCCGCTATGTGCAGCCTTATCTCCCCAATGTACGGCCCGCAAGGTGCAGCCTTATCTCCCAAATGTACGTGCCCTAGTAGCAGCCTTATCTCCCCAATGTACGCCCTGCTAGGAGCAGCCTTATCCCCCCAATGTACGCGCCGCTTGGTGCACCCTTATCTCCCCAATGTGCGAGCCACTGGGTGCAGCCTTATCTCCCCAATATGCGGGCCGCTATGTGCAACCTTATCTCCAAAAAGTGCGCGCCGCTGGGTGCAGCCTTATCTCCCCAATGTGCGCGCTGCTGGGTGCAGCCTTATCTCCCAAATGTACGCGCCTCTATGTGCAGACTTATCTCCCCAATGTACGGCCCGCTAGGTGCAGCCTTATCTCCCAAATGTAGGCGCCCCAGTAGCAGCCTTATCTCCCTAATGTACGCCCTGCTAGGAGCAGCCTTATCCCCCCAATGTTCGCGCCGCTAGGTGCAGCCTTATCTCCCCAATGTGCGAGCCGCTGGGTGCAGCCTTATCTCCCCAATATGCGGGCCGCTATGTGCAGCCTTATCTGCAAAATGTGGGCGCCACTGGGTGCAGCCTAATCTCCCCAATGTGCGCGCTGCTGGGTGCAGCCTTATCTCCCCAATGTGCGCACCACTAGGTGCAGCCTTATCTCCCCAATGTGCCCACCGCTGGGTGCAGCCTAATCTCCCCAATGTGCGCGCCACTAGGTGCAGCCTTATCTCCCCAATGTGCGCACCGCAGGGTGCAGCCTTATCTCCCGAATATGCGCGCCGCTAGGTGCAGCCTTATCTCCCCAATGTTCACGCCGCTATGTGCAGCCTTATATCCCCAATGTACGCGCCGCTAGGTTCAGCCTTATCTCCCTAATGTACATGCTGCTAAGAGAAGCCTTATCTCCCCAATGTGCGCGCCGCTGGGTGCAGCCTTATCTCCCCATTGTACGCGCCGCTTAGTGCAGCCTTATCTCCCAAATATACGCGCCGCTAGGTGCAGCCTTATCTCCCCAATATGCGCGCCGCTATGTGCAGCCTTATATCCCCAATGTACGCACCGCTAGGTGCAGCCTTATTTCCCCAATGTACATGCTGCTAAGAGCAGCCTTATCTCCCCAATATGCGCGCCGCTGGGTGCAGCCTTATATCCCCATTGTACGAGCCGCTTAGTGCAGCATTATCTCCCAAATATACGCGCCGCTAGGTGCAGCCTTATCTCCCCAATATGCGCGCCGCTATGTGCAGCCTTATATCCCCAATGTACGCGCCGCTAGGTGCAGCCTTGTTTCCCCAATGTACGCGCTGCTAGGAGCAGCCTTGTATCCCCAATGTACGCGCCTTTAGGTGCAGCCTTTTCTTCCGAATGTACGGCTGCTAGGTGCAGCCTTATCTCCTCAATGTACGCGCCACTAGGTGCAGCCTTGTCTCCCCAATGTACGTGCCGGTAGGTCTAGCCTTATCTCCCCAATGTGCGCGACAATAGGTGCAGCCTTATCTCCCCAATTTGCGCGCCGATAGGTCAGCCTTATCTCACCAATGTACGCGCCGCTATGTTCAGCCTTATCTCCCCAATGTACGAGCCGCTAGGTGCAGCCTTATCTCTCAAATTTTCGTGCCGCTAGTTGCAGCCTTATCTCCCCAATGTACGCGCCACGAAGTGCAGCCTTATCTCCCCAATTTACGCGCTGCTAGATGCAGTCTCTTCTCCCCAATGTACGCGCTGCTAGGAGCAGCCTGATCTCCTCAATGTACGCGGCGCTATGTGCAGCCTTATCTCCTCAACGTACACACTGCTAGGTGCAGCTTCATCTCCTCAATGTACGTGCCACTAGGTGCAGCCTTGTCTCCCCAATGTACGTGCCTATAGGTGCTGCCTTATCTCCCCAATGTGCGCGACGCGAAGTGCAGCCTTATCTCCCCAATTTGCGCGCCGCTAGGTCAGCCTTATCTCTCCAATGTACGCGCTCTACGTGCAGCCTTATCTCCCCAATGTACGCGCCGCAAGGTGCAGCCTCATCTCCCCAATGTATGCGCCGCTAGGTGCAGCCTTATCTCCCCAATGTGCGCGCCGCTAGGTGGAGCCTTATCTCCCCAATGTACGCGCCGCAAGGTGCAGCCTCATCTGCCCAATTTATGCGCCGCTAGGTGCAGCCTTATCTCCCCAATGTACGCGCTGCAAGGTGCAGCCTCATCTCCCCAATGTATGCGCCGCTAGGTGCAGCCTTATCTCCCCAATGTGCGCGCCGCTAGGTGCAGCCTTATCTCCCCAATGTACGCGCTGCTAGGAGCAGCCTTATCTCTCCAATGTACGCGCTGCTAGGAGCAGCCTTATCTCCCCAATGTACGCGCTGCTAGGAGCAGCCATATACCCCCAATGGACGCGCCGCTAGTTGCAGCATTTTCTCCCCATTTTACTCGATGCAAGGTGCAGCCTTATCTCAATGTACGCGCCACTAAGTGCAGCCCTGTCTCCCCAATGTACGTGCCGCTAGGTGCAGTCTTATCTCCCCAATGTGCGCGCCACTACCCTCGTGGAAATAAGTGTAGATACTCGAGTTTAGAAGTCAATAAAACCTTTACCCTTAGTCTTACGTAAGAACAACCTACACCAAAATTTCCCTTGTTTTATTTGTCGTATAACGATATAGAGTAAATATTTGCATTTTATCTCGTTAAAATTTTATAGCAGATTGAACAAAAAAAGTACCGGATTTTCTTACCAAGTTTATGGAGCGCTCACTTAGGAAGATAATTACGTTAAAATTATTGATCTGATCGTCCCGAAACTTGAATACGTCTTAAAGGAACTTTTTGTTAAAGCGTATATGAAGTTTTAATCTGACCTGACGTTTTTGTAAAATAGTTGTTGTGAATTTTGTAAAACAACTTTTTCTCGGGCCTGGTTGGTCATAGCAGTACGAAATATGGCTTGTTACGAGGCTAATATTAATGCCAGGCTGGGTAGATTATTGGCTGAGGAATAACCTAACCACCAAGGGAAGATGATAAAGAAAAGGAGGTGGGTTTCGGACTGGAGAAAAAGGATGGAAAAATAGGAGGAGAGTCCCACAAATGTTATAAATTTAACTTTAAATGCACTCAAAGGCGGTTGCCACTGCAAATCCGCTCTCTGATACCTAATGTGGGTAAGGACCTGGGCAAAGCTGACGGGAAACGCAGCTAGGACTTGGGCGGTTTGCAAGAGAGTGGCTTTAGCGTATTCCCTCTCAAGCATGCATATGCCTACTATGGGGAATGGTGATGGTCTGGCAAGACAGAGAGTAACAGACTTATTGAATGTCTGTTCAAAGGAATTCGTTTTTGAACAAGTAATTCGAAGAATGCCAATAATTTGAATCGATTTCGATATTTCCAGTTTTCGAAGTTGTAGAGTTCCTAAAAAGCGACCAAGTGCTTCCAAGAAGGATAGTGATAAAAGAATTATACCTTTGGGAATAATTTTGGTAAGTACACCAATAGTTGCATTTGGAAATGGCAAAGCTTTTACCCAGCAAGGAGCCGACTAAAAGTTTAGGCAAAGAGAAACACTTATCGTTTGGAAAACCAACCATAAATTTTTTGGAGAGGATCTCCACAAGCAGGAAGCTGTCGTAGCGAGCTGTGTCTGCCTTACTGGCCAGTTAGAATTAGCTATTAAAGCTAAGAGAGACTTTACCAAGATAACCACTAAGAGTTCTTGCTCAAATGCAACGAGTGGTGAAAGCCCTATCAATAGATTTAATGGCATTAAGTGGGAAGAGCCAAGGAAGACAGGATCCTGCCTAACTGTTATACTAGAAAAATGAAAAAGCGAAAAGGAACTCTTAATTTATTTAACAATTCAAAAGAATTTGATGAATTTAACAAATATATATTTTCAATTTTGTTAACAATTTGGGGTCACAGACCTCAGAAAACATTTAAAGTTTGCGCCAGGCAATTAACAATTCATTAGGTTTCAAACCTTTATAAAATCCTCGCAAGTATTTGAAATAGCGAAGATAAAATACAAAATTTAAAGACAATTAAAGTGATTAAAGTTTGACAATAAATCGAGTACAGGGTGTGTACTTTAAGAAATTCTGGGTAATTATCTTGAAAAGAGTAATAATTTCGAAAGTAACAACAACAAAAAGCAGATAGAATAAAAGAGAAGTTCTTATAACTTCTTGTATTTAAGCTGAATTACTATTATTAGTTACACAAATGGGGCAGGTCACTTACTGTGAAACCTGAAGAGAAAGTCAAAAGGAAGGTTCTAGACCTCCTATGTTTAAGTAGGAATCACGAGACAAATGGGGCAAGTTTCCCTTTCGTGAAACCTAGAAATAACTCACTTATGATTTGAAAGAATTGTATTCCCTAATTAGAAGGGAGAAACCAGATAATTTGAAACGTGTACAAGACACGTAGTTATGCAGAAGTTAATTAATTACATGTAAGCAACAGTGGGAGGGCACGTCTTTAGTGTGACACCTCATTGAAAAAGACCTAAAGTAACAATTTTATTATGGTTTGTTAGTAAGAGGTTTAAGAAAAATCAACTGGGATGGAAGGTAAATGTTCATGGCCGTATTTATAATAATCGGACGAGCGCAACGCGGAAGAAATACTGAAAGAACACTGTTTTTCACTATAGTCTGTTGAAATGGATGAAAATTTCACTGTAGTAGCGCAAAAGTTTATGGCAAAGAAAGTTATTGCAATTATGGAAAATAACTAGATGCACTAGAGAGGCGAGAGTCTATTGCTTGAGAAGGTTGTAGATTATCATTAAATACGCCAGAGAAAATTCCAACGGAGAAAGGAACATTAGCTATTGGGCAGTAATTTATAAGGAAGATTCCTAATTTTTAAATAGTATTTCCACAAGTGAGTGGAAAATACATGACGGCATGACTTGTAGATAGAGTGCAGATTCTGGAAGGTTCCAGAACGATCCTAATAGAAGAATAGGGCCAAAGTTACTCCAGCGGTGGAACGAGCTTAGTATTTTATAGATAGTGGGTATTCAATAATATCCCACGTTGTGAGAAGATCTCTCATTTAATAAGCATCAGAAATGCAGCTTTTACAAAGATTGGCTTAGACAGACAAAGCTCAATATGGAAAATCCCGCGAAGGATGATTATTGCCACAAATAAGTAATCTCACACTGCCTATAAATGATTATTAAAAGCATGTAGTTGCTAAAAGACGATGAGAATGAGGTTAAACTTGAAGTCTGGTTCATGGCGATGATGAAGTTCCCTTTGACGATTAAAGTTCCAACATGGCGTGCAATTGAAAGAATGCCTCTTTGGTTGAGGAGGCTAGCTCTATTTGAGCCTTGACAGACTATGTCGACTGCCGATGTACAAGTGAGGCATGCTCAGCGAAGCACGGAGGGACCAAGGAAGGGAAAAGAGTGGGGGTAGGAGACAAAAGGAAAACATATAAGCATAACCAATATAGAAAAGTTAAATTCTCTTGAGGAAATGGTCTTCAAAGAGTTGATAGCAGGCGATACTAGCGCAGCATGGTGGGTGGAAAACACCAACAGTGATCTTCTGATTTCTCGTTGTTGGTCATGTCTCTTATGTTACCTCTGAGTCTGTTCTAGAGATGTATCTTCCATGACCCACCTAGCGTCATCTAGCAGCGAATCTCTGATTTTCCTCAATTCTTCCCTGCACAAGAGGACTTCCTCAGCAATCTGGCCACCAGATCTCGTCGCCATCGCCAGCTATCATCTCCGTGATCAAGAGAACTTCGTCTACTTCTTCACCCACCAGGCTGCTCTAGTGTCGCCTACTATCAACTCTTTGAAGACCATTTCATCAAGAAAACATTTATTTTTGCAAGGTTGTCTATGCTGATATGTAATCCGTTTGTTTCCTACCCCCACTCCTTTCCCTTCCCTGGTCCCTCTGTGCTTCGCTGAGCGTGTCTCACTTGTACGTCGGCAGTCGACTTAGTCAGTTGAAGCTCAACTAGAGCTAGCCTCCTCAACTAAAGAGGCATTCTTTTAATTCCACGCCATGTTGGAACCTTAATCTCAACCGTCAAAGGGAACTTCACCTTCGCCATGAAGCAAAGATAAGTACCGACTTCAGGTTTTAACCTCATTATCATCGTCTTTTCTTAACCACATGCTTTTACTGATCATTTTATAGGCAGTGTGAGATTACTATATTTGGGGCAATAATCATCCTTCGCGGGATTATCCATATTGAGCTTTGGTCTGTCTAAGCCAATCTTAATAGGTAGCAGCATTTCTTATGCTTATTAATGAGAGATCTACTCACAACGTGGGATACCATTGAATTACCCACTGTCTATAAAATACTTAGCTCGTTCCACCGCTGGAATAACTTTGGCCCTATTCTTCAGTTAGGATTGCTCTGGAACCTTCCAAAATCTGCACTCTATCTACCAGTCTACCGTCATGTATTTTCCACTCACATGTGGGAATACTATTTCAAACTAAGGAATCTTCCTTATGAATTACTGCTCAATAGCTAATTTTTCTTCCTCCGTTGCGAATTTCTCTGGCGTATTTAATGATAATCTACAACATTCTCAAGCAATAGACTCTCGCCTATCTAGTGTAACTAGTTATTTTCCATAATTGCAATAACTTTCTTTGCCATAATCTTTTGTGCTGCTACAGTGAACCTTTCATCCATTTCAACAGAATATAGTGAAAAACAGTGTTAGTTCATCATTTCTTCCGCCTCGCGTTCGTCCGAATACCATAAATACGGCCATGAACACTTATCCTCAATTCCATTTGATCTTTCGCAAACCCCTTACTAACAAACCAAAATAATAAAATTGTTACTTTTGGTCTTTTTCAATGAGGTGTCACTCTCAACTAGTGCCCTCCCTTTGTTTTTGCTCCATATACAACGAATTAATAACTGCATAACTACGTGTCTTGTACTAGTTTCAAATTATGTTGTTTCTCCCTTCTAATTAGGGAATACAATTCTTTCAACTCATAAGTGAGTTATTTCTAGGTTTCACGAAAGGGAAACCTGCCCCTTTTTTTTTCTCGTGATTGCTACTTAAACATAGCAGGTCTAGAAACTTCCATTCGACTTTCTCTTCAGGTTTAACAGTAAGTGACCTGCTCTATTTGTATAACTACTAAAAAGTAATTCAGCTTAAATATAAGAAGTTATAGGAACTTCTATTTTATTCTTCCTGTTTTTGTTATTGTTATTTCCGAAGTTGTTACTCTTTCTAGGATATTTTTTTAGAAATTTCTTAAAGTACACACCTTGTAGTCAATTTAATGTCTAACTTTAATCACTTCAATTGTCTTTAAATTTTTTATTTTATCTTCGCCATTTCAAAATCTTGCGAAGATTTAAAAAAAAATAAAGGTTTGAAACCAAAAGAATTGTTAATTGCCTGGCGCAAGCTTTAAACGTTTTCTGAGGTCTGTGACCCCAAATTGTTAACAGAATTGAAATTATATATTTGTTAAATTCATTACACTCTTTTGCATTGTTAAATAAATTAAAGAGTTCTTTTTCGCTTTCTCATTTCTCTGGTATAACAGTTAGGCAAGATCCTGTCTTCCTTGACTCTTCCCACTTAATGAAAATAAATCTAATGATAGGGTGTTCACCACTTGTTGCACTTGAGCAAGAACCCTTAGACATAACTTATGTCAAACTCTCTTCCTATTTCTCCATCCTTTTTCTCCAGTCCGAAACCCATCTCCTTCTCTTTATCACCCTCCCTTGGGTGTAAGGTTATTCCCAATCTAATAATCTACCCAAAATTTGGTCCCAGAAACCCGGGAGAGTCTATTTGTCATTTTCTATTTTTTTTCTCAAGGGTTATTTGACAATACTTTGCAAATTATTAATATCTGCTTTGAATCAGCTATAACTACATCGTGCAAAGACTGTGAAGTGGAAAGAGGCCGCTCCTGTCTCCTTTGGGGTGTCCCCTTCTTTCAACTTATTTGCTGCTGCCAGCCTGACAGCATTTCCAAGGTTCCATAGTTTCGTAAGTTATACTTTAATTTACCTATTTTGTCATGGCTCTTACTGAAAAGGATGAAACTCTCATTGCCAGACGTTCTTCCTACAAAGGGCAACTCACCAGATTTAGGAATTTCATTAACAAAATAAATCCCGCCGAGTGACATCTTGACACAACGCCTTAAGTTGTACGAACGGTCCTATGATTACTACGATCAAATTCAAACCGAGATTGAATCCGCTTGCCCAGAACTTCAATCGGATCGGGACCCTTGTATTTTGAAGGGATTGCCAAGGCCCACCAACTGATCCGCAGTATCTCAGAACCGGACACTAGGGTCATCAATCCGGCCCAGTTCGCACCCGCTTCAGTTCATAAGGATAAACCGAAACCTTTACTTCCCAAGATAACTCTACCACACTTCTCAGGCCAGGAAGGTGAATGGTATTCCTTTTACGAACTTTACTGCTCCCTCATTCATGAAAACAATGTCATTCTCGACATTCATAAGTTCTATTTCCTGCGTGCGTCCTTGGAAGGCCAGGCCTTGGCCTTGGTTGAGTCACTGCCTTTAAGCGCAGATAACTACCATATCGCCTTTAATCTCCTTAAAGAGAGATATGGTAATTTACGTTTGTGTGTTGCTCGCCACATTCACTGTCTGTTCAACCTGCCAGTCTTAAAACCCAATGACGTCACCTCTTTAAGAGACCTGTTAGACTCCATGCAATTAAATGTTAGAGCGTTATATCAACTCATGCAGCCAGTCCAAACTTGGGACACCGTCCTTATTCATCTAGCTACATCCAGATTCGATTTTTCGACATTAAAGGCTTGGGAAATCGAACTCACTCGCAAGGAGGAATATTCTTTTGAACACCTTATCTCGTTTCTGAACAGCCGGTGCCAAGTCCGTACAGCACTCTCATTTCAGTGCGAAAATGTCGAAACGAGTCATCAGTGTCACATTCTTGAGAAAAAACTTGTCTCTTCAAATGGTCATCTGCCCCCCGTATGTCGAGAACAAGCAAACCCGTTCTGCCTCTTTCAACCATCCAAGAGAACATATCAGGCCGCTCAACAAATCTTTAAAATGCACGCTCTGTAAAAAGTTTCACACTTTGTACTCGTGCAAATCCTTTAAAGAATTGTCTGTTGAAGACAGAAGGAAGTTCGTCTTCAATAGTAAATATTGCCATAACTGCTTGTCACCTAAGCATTCTTCTTCTAATTGTACGTCATCCAACCTCTGTTTTCATTGCAAAAGACCGCATCATTCGTTATTGCACTTTCATGATCAATCGAGGTCACTAGTACCTGCTTCCTTACACTCCATGCAGAGCAGCACCAAACAATCTAATGCTATTTCCTTCATTTCTAACACCAAAACTTCTCACAGTGCGCAAGCCCTTTTGTCCCGTGTACAATTCGAAATCCAAGATATATGTCGAAATTGGTTTCGAACCCGTGGTCTTCTCGACTCCGTTTCAACTCATAACTTTGTTTCACAATCGTTAATTAAAAAACTAGGTCTTTCTTCATCACCTACTTCCATCAATGTATCCGGCATTGACAATTTGAAAACTCAAGCCTTGCTGACTTCAAAGTAGAAAATCAGAGACATTTGTCAAAGAAACTCCAAACTTAACTTAAACTCTCTCATTCTTACCAGTATTTGCAAGGACACTCCTAGCAGCTCTATTAATACTTCCGGTTTAAAGATTCCTTCGCACTTAAGGTTAGCTGATCCTCAGTTTAATGCTCAAGGTCCCATTGATATACTTTTCAGTGCCATTATTTTCTGGAATAGCCTTCGCAAACAAACCCGTAGGCTATCTTCAAACGTGGTCGCCAGAGACACCGATTTTGGTTGGGTTATTACTGGTGAAATACAACATCCCAGTCTTCAAAGCAAATCGCAATGTCATTTTGTTACTGCTGATATAAATCCCTTTTCTGAAAAAAAGAACGCTCATGTTTTCGATCTCGATATATTTGAAAAACACTTGCCGAAACGATGTCTCATCGTAAACAACTACGCCACTTATGTAAGTTGTTTAAATGGTTTTGCCTTATTCCCGCATAAAATGGCAATTCAAGTTCGCCTCGCCTTGTGTCACTTAGTTTACTTTCTCATGTCATTTTTATAGCAGGTAATTGCTTAAACTTTCTATCGAAAACTATCTTCCCCTTGTGTAAAACCATGGCTATCAGTCACCATCATTTCGCTGTAAGCTATGTTTCACTTCTTTCGCTATTTATTAGGATGGCCACGGCCGGCTCCTTCCCCCTTCCTCACAATCGGAAGCCACTTTGGAAACCGCTTGAAAATCTGAATTCTCTAGCATCTAGAATAACTATTCTTACGCATAAACTCCTTCTCAATGTCCCAGCTTCTCTTCTTTGTTCGGAAGAATTAAGCATTTTTCTGTTGAAAATTTTCGGATTCCGTGATCCTCAAAATTAGGCGAAATTGATTTCTTACTTTATTTCATATGTCTCTAAATTGGTTTTTCACGTCCAAACCACGAATGACTGCATGCCGTGTCACTTGAATATCCACTTTAATTCTCGGTTGATTGCACTTGTTTTGTTTGTTTATTTCGAAGTGCTTGCTTGTCAATCTTGTTTGTAGACAAGCTCGGGTAAGGCCAAGCTGCTGTTTACCACCTCTATGCTTGACAAAGGTCAGAGCAAGTTTTCCTTATCTCAACTTTGGCTGACTGCCAACCATTGTCTTGCGAGTTGCTCCCGTAATTTCGGAAGCTGCTCACCTCATTACCAAAATAAATTTGTTCCGGTCAAGGGCACTTTCAGATAGTTATATTCGTTATCTCGCCGTACTATGTGGGTCAAGGTTGTTCATGCCTATGTCTCCCACTTGCTCACGCTCGTATCCTATAGCTGCTTCGATTCCTGTTTCAAAACATCGTTGCATATTTTTACGCGCTCATGTATTGCTCGCTGCTTACATATTTTGTAAATTTATTGTTCATTGATGAACAAACTTGTTTTTTCTCGTCGTTACATTCGATGAGTTTTTGCATTTATGCTTGTCACGTCACGTTTCTCCTGACTTAAGTATTTTTCTGATTAACCCCTTTGACACTTATTATAACTTGAGGTCATTGTTTATGGCTACTAGATTGTTGTTACCTATGGCGTTCATGCCTCCTACTCGCATAGTTCCTTTGTTTATTTGGTATATTCTTATCCTTAATCGATGTACTTGTTTCTATACGCTTTGTTTAAACTTGTTAATTCTCCTTTCGCATCTTGTCGCCATCTTTACTAGAGCTTTATTTCCCGCAGCTTCTAGCTACTTTGTGATTGAATGTGTTGTCAATTCTCGCCCTTTAATTCCGCCTTCCAATGACCCTGATGACCTGCTTCCACTCACACTCCTTATAGGCACTTCTCTTTCGGCTCCTCCTCCCCTTCCTAATTCTTACAGGGATTCTAATTTACCTATTGTTTGGCATAAACTTGAAGCCCTCCGCAATTCTTTCTGGAAGAGGTGGAACTTGGAATACTTAACTTCGTTGCAACGGAGACAGAAGTGGTTTCTTTCCAGTCCCGACATCAAAGTAGGGGACTTGGTCCTGGTTAGGGATGTTTCTCCTCCCCTGGTCTGGATTTCTGGTAGAGTGACCGAGTGTTATCCTGGAAGGGATGGGAGAGTTAGGGTAGCCAGAATCTTGACTTCCTACGGTCACATCATAAGACCACTGTCTTTAATTGCTCCATTACCTTTAAATTTTTAATTGCTTATCTCGTTCTCTGTTGGTGTTTGACCCTCCCAGCTTGGTGTATTCTTGGAATACACGATAAGATAGAGTATACTTTTACTGCTCTTTGCTGTAATTCTTTCTTTCCTTCTTCTAAAACACCAACAGTGATCTTCCAATTTCTCCTTGCTGTTTATAGTTCTCATGTTCCTTGTGAGTCTGTTCTAGATATATATGTTCCATGACCCACCTAGCGTCATCTAGCAGCGAATATGTGAAGTTCCTCAATTCTTCCCTGGACAAGAGGACTTCCTTAGCAATCTGGCCACCTGATCTCGTCGCCATCGCCAGCTATCATCTCCGTGATCAAGAGAACTTCGTCTACTTCTTCACCCACCAGGCTGCTCTAGTGTCGCCTACTATCAACTCTTTGAAGACCATTTCATCAAAAAAACATTTTTTTGCAAGGTTGTCTATTCTGATATGTATTCCTTTTGTTTCCTACCCCCACTCTTTTCCCTTCCCTGGTCCCTCTGTGCTTCGCTGAGCGTGTCTCACTTGTACGTCGTAAGTCGACTTAGTCAGTTGAAGCTCAACTAGAGCTAGCCTCCTCAACTAAAGAGGCATTCTTTTAATTCCACGCCATGTTGGAACTTTAATCTCAACCGTCAAAGGGAACTTCACCTTCCCCATGAAGCAAAGAGAAGTTCCGACTTCAGGTTTTAACCTCACTGTCATCGTCTTTTATGAACCACATGCTTTTAATGATCATTTTATAGGCAGTGTGAGATTACTATATTTGGGGCAATAATCATCCTTCGCGGGATTTTCCATGTTGAGCTTTTGTCTGTCTAAGCCAATCTTAATAGGAAGCAGCATTTCTTATGCTTATTAAATGAGAGATCTTCTCACAACGTGGGATACCATTGAATTACCCACTGTCTATAAAATACTTAGCTCGTTCCACCGCTGGAATAACTTTGGCCCTATTCTTCAGTTAGGATTGCTCTGGAACCTTCCAGAATCTGCACTCTATCTGCCAGTCGTACCGTCATGTATTTTCCTATCACATGTGGGAATACTATTTCAAACTAAGGAATCTTCCTTATGAGTTACTGCTCAATAGATAATTTTTCTTCCTCCGTTGGGATTTTCTCTGGCGTATTTAATGATAATCTGCAACTTTCTCAAGCAATAGACTCTCGCCTATCTAGTGTAACTAGTTATTTTCCATAATTGCAATAACTTTCTTTGCCATAAACTTTTGTGCTGCTACAGTGAACCTTTCATCCATTTCAACAGAATATAGTGAAAAACAGTGTTAGTTCAACATTTCTTCCGCGTCGCGTTCTTCGGAATACCATAAATACGGCCTTGAACACTTATCCTCAATTCCATTTGATCTTTCCCAAACCCCTTACTAACAAACCAAAATAATAAAATTGTTACTTTAGGTCTTTTTCAATGAGGTGTCACTCTCAACTAGTGCCCTCCCTTTGTTTTTGCTCCATATAAAACGAATTAATGTCGCCATAACTACGTGTCAGGTACACGTTTCAAATTATCTTGTTTGTACCTTCTAATTAGGGAATACAATTCTTTTAACCCATAAGTAATTTTTTTCTAGGTTTCATGAAAGGGAAACTTGCCCCATTTCACTCGTGATTCCTACTTAAACATAGGAGGTCTAGAAACTTCCATTCGACTTTCTCTTCAGGATTCACAATAAGTGACCTGCCCTATTTGTATAACTACTAAATCGTAATTCAGCTTAAATATAAGAAGTTATAGGAACTTCTATTTTATTCTTCCTGTTGTTTTATTGTTTTTTCCGAAGTTGTTACTCTTTCTAAGATATTTTCTTAGAAATTTCTTAAAGTACACACCTTGTACTCGATTTAATGTCTAACTTTAATCACTTCAATTGTCTTTAAATTTTTTATTTTATCTTCGCCATTTCAAAATCTTGCGAAGATTTTAAAACATATAAAGGTTTGAAACCAAAAGAATTGTTAATTGCCTGGCGCAAGCTTTAAACGTTTTCGGAGGTCTGCGACCCCAAATTGTTAACAAAATTGAAATTATATATTTATTAAATTCATTACACACTTTTGCATTGTTAAATAAATTAAAGAGTTCTTTTTCGCTTTCTCATTTCTCTAGTATAACAGTTAGGCAAGATCCTGTCTTCCTTGACACTTCCCACTTAATGAAAATAAATCTAATGATAGGGTATTCACCACTTGTTGCATTTGAGCAAGAACTCTTAGTCATAACTTATGTCAAACTCTCTTCCTATTTCTCCATCCCTTTTCTCCAGTCCGAAACCCATCTCCTTCTCTTTATCATCTTCCCTTGGAGGCTAGGTTATTCCCAAGCTAATAATCTACCCAAAATTTGGTCCCAGAAACCCAGGAGAGTCCATTTGTCATTTTCTATTTTTTTTCTCAAGGGTTATTTGACAATACTTTGCATATTATTAATATCTGCTTTGAATCTTTCAGCTACAACCACATCGTGCAAAGCCTGTGAAGTGGAAAGAGGCCGCTCCTGTCTCCTTTGGGGTGTCCCCTTCTTTCAACTTATTTGCTGCTGCCAGCCTGACAGCATTTCCAAGGTTCCACAGTTTCGTAAGTTATACTTTAATTTACCTACTTTGTCATGGCTCTTACTGAAAAGGATGAAACTCTCATTGCCAGACGTTCTTCTTACAAAGGGCAACTCACCAGATTTAGAAATTAAATTAACAAAATAATTCCCGCCGAGTGACATCTTGACACAACGCCTTAAGTTGTACGAACGGTCATATTATTACTACGATCAAATTCAAACCGAGATTGAATCCGCTTGCCCAGAACTTCAATCGGATCGGGACGAGGTTGAACCCTTGTATTTTGAAGGGATTGCCAAGGCCCACCAACTGATCTGCAGTATCTCAGAACCGGACACTAGGGTCATCAATCCGGCCCAGTTCGCACCCGCTTCAGTTCATAAGGATAAACCGAATCATTTACTACCTAAGGTAACTCTACCTCACTTCTCAGGCCAGGAAGGTGAATGGTATTCCTTTTACGAACTTTACTGCTCCCTCATTCATGAAAACAATGTCATTCTCGACATTCATAAGTTCTATTTCCTGCGTGCGTCCTTGGAAGGCGAGGCCTTGGACTTGGTTGAGTCACTGCCTTTAAGCGCAGATAACTACCACATCGCCTTTAATCTCCTTAAAGAGAGATAGTGTAATTTACATTTGTGTGTTGCTCGCCATATTCGCTGTCGGTTCAACCTGCCAGTCGTAAAACCCAATGACGTCACCTCTTTAAGAGACCTGTTAGACTCCATGCAATTAAATGTTAGAGCGTTATATCAACTCATGCAGCCAGTCCAAACTTGGGACACCGTCCTTATTCATCTAGCTACATCCAGATTCGATTTTTCGACATTAAAGGCTTGGGAAATCGAACTCACTCGCAAGGAGGAATATTCTTTTGAACACCTTATCTCGTTTCTGAACAGCCGGTGCCAAGTCCGTACAGCACTCTCATTTCAGTGCGAAAATGTCGAAAGGAGTCATCAGTGTCACATTCTTGAGGAAAAACTTGTCTTTTCAAATGGTCATCAGCCCCCCCATCTGTCGAGAACAAGCAAACCCGTTCTGCCTCTTTCAACCATCCAAGAGAACATATCAGGCCGCTCAACAAATCTTTAAAATGCACGCTCTGTAAAATGTTTCACACTTTGTACTCGTGCAAATCCTTTAAAGAATTGTCTGTTGAAGACAGAAGGAAGTTCGTCTTCAATAGTAAATATTGCCATAACTGCTTGTCACCTAAGCATTCTTCTTCTAATTGTTGGTCATCTCAATATATATACAAAACCTAAGATTAGGAAAGCTCGTACAGGTAGGTTTCCGGGGGGAATGGTTGTTTTAATTAAAGAAGAGGTGAGGGAATTATCAGAATTTATTAGTTCAGAACTGGAAGAAGTAGTGTGGGTAAAAGCAGATATTAGGGGGAGGGGGAAAGGAACGGTATGTTTCGGCTTTGTCTACAACCCTCCGGAGAATTCCCCGTATGCAAGATAAAGCTTTTTCGATGAGTTAGCTATGGAAATAAACAGAATTCAAAATATATATGAAGAGGCAGAGATTGTGCTTTTAGGGGACTTCAATGCGAGGGTTGCAGACAGAAAGCCCCTTTACAGCAAGGGGGTTGCCGAGGCCGTATGTGGGGATAGGCACAGCAAAGACAAGGAATGTAATAAGAACGGAGAAAATATTTTGGAATTATGTGGTGCAGAAGAGCTATATATATTAAATGGTGTCTGTGTGGGGGATGAAGAAGGTAACCTGACGTATATAACAGAGACTGGAGGAAGTGTAATAGATTTAGCAATATGTTCCAGAGGAGCACTAGCCCTAATTAAGAGGTTCACTGTTGAAGAATGGGGGGAATCACACCACCTACCAATTGTCGTCAACATGCAGGGAGCGGTGACAAAATTAAAATCAAAAGGGAACCCACAAGTTAAAGCTATAGAGAGAAAAGTAAATAGATTCAGATGGAGGGAGGAAAACTGCAGAGAGTTCCAGAACTACTTCCAGGGAGAAAATTTTGAGCTGATAAAGGTAGGGATAAGTTTAATGATCAGTAATGATGAAATTGAAGGGGTAATACGAATGATTGAGAATGCAATTATGATGGCCGGGCGGAAAATGCGCGTGAAGGCTAGAGGAAAATTAGGGAGAATTAAAGAATGGTACGATGAATCTTGTAGAAGGAAGAAAACCGAAGTTATTAGGGCACTGAAGTTATACAAGAGAGGAGGGGATGATACGATGAGAGTAGAATTTTGTCGTCTAAGGAAGGAATATAGGGAACTGCTCAGCAAAATGAAAGATGAATGGCAGGGTAAGGAAGCTACAGCACTAAATAAGGATTCTAAAGCTAACGACTGTAGCAAAGTGTGGAGCAGGATAAATTCTTACTGTAGGGGGAGCAGAAGTGGTGGGGGGAGCTCTATTAGTGATGAAGTATGGATTGCATATTATGAGAATCTGTTAAATGCTGAAGATAATTGGAGGAAGAGGGATGAGTTTGGCGTCCCGAGGGGGATGGAGGTCGTTCTGCCTATGCTGGACCAAGTCATATCGATAGAGGAAATTAAGGGAGTAATAGTAAAGAGTAAAGGAGGGAAGTCAGGTGCTATTTCGGGGATAACAAATGAATTTTGGCAAGAGTTGAGTAATAATAGGTTCATGATGGACAGCTTGGTAAAAATCTTTAATAAAATCTTTGAAGGAGGTAGATTTCCGAGGGCGTGGCAGGAAGGGATAATTTGTCCAATATATAAGAAGCGTGGGGACAAACTAGACCCAGGCAATTATAGAGGCATAACTTTGCTTGATAATTTGAGCAAAATGTACACCGGGGTCTTATCCAAGCGTTTAATAGCATGGCCAGAGGGCTGTTCGGTGTTCTCGAGACTCCAGACAGGGTTCAGAAAAGGGATGAGAACCAGTGACAATATAATGGTGGTTAAAACGGTGATGGACAAGTACATAAGAAGGAAAAGAGGCAAGCTGTATATCACAGCTATTGATTTGGAGAAGGCGTTTGATTCAGTGAGTAGGGGAGCTGTCATGGCTAAGCTGGGAAAAATCGGGGTGTCACATAAAATGATACGAGCAATTGAGAATGTGTATTCCGAAGTGAAATGTGCAATTAAAACTAAAGATGATGTAATTGTAGGAGAGATAACGTCTAATATAGGTTTAAAACAGGGATGCAAATTATCCCCGGTGCTTTTTTTTGCTATTTATCAACGATATTTTTAATTCAAAGGGCTTTGAGCAACGGTCCAACCCTTGCCTGGACAATTATGATATCCCGGGCCTAGCTTTTGCTGATGACATCCTTCTGCTTGCTCTAACACCCTATAATATGCAATATAGTATTGACGAGATTGTGAGATACTGTGAGGACTGGAACTTAAAAATTAACCCGAGTAAGACCAAAGTTATGGTCTGCAAAAAGGGAGTTAAACTGGCTAAGAATGAAAAGTGGGTCATGTATGGGTCTCAGTTAGAGACGGTGAAAAAACTTGAGTATCTAGGGACGATAATGGCGAGTAATGGTAAATGGACCGAACAAATTAAAAGGGCAAAACCGAAAGGGCTAGCGGCATTGGCGAATGTTAAAGTGTTAGAGCGTAGGTTACCGAATCTTGACTACAAAGTGTATAAGAATGTGTTCAACGCACTCATCGTTTCAAGAGCACTCTATGGGGTGGAAGTATGGGGTTTAGAGGAAGGAACGAAAACCCTGGACAGTATTGTAAGTAGGTTCGCCAAGATAATTTTGGGGCTACCCAGTTGCACGGCGAATTGTGGAGCGAGAATGTTGTGTGAGGATGTAAGCATTAGACAACATATCATAAAAAGGGTCATAAAGTCTTGGATTCGTTTAAAAGCAGGTGGAGGGGGGGAAATGCTTAAGGTAGCCTACCTGCACCAAATGAAGCATCAGCAAGAGGGCTACTGGGTGGACGGGGTAAGAAGTGTACTGGAAAGATTAGGAATGGGTTATCTATGGGATAGGGACTTACAAAGAGAGGAAGGTAGGGTGTGTAAAAAAGTGTGCAGAAGGGTTAATGACGTAGAGTTGCAGGTGCTAAGGGAAGAGTGCACCAGTAGAAGAACCTTAACGGAGTTCTGCGAAATAAGGAACTTTATGAGCATAAAGCCTCAATGCCTAATGAAAAGAGAAATGAGAGGGATAATTTGGTGGTTAATGGGGGTGTATAAGAACAAAGCGTTGAGAGAAGTAGGAAAAGAGGACATTTGCCTATTTTGTGGGAAGGTTATGGGTGCGGCGCACCTGATCAGGGAATGCAAGGAAATTAAAATGATAAGAGCAAAGTTTGTAGACAAAGCAGATCTAAACAGAATAGAAAATGAAAATGAGTATCACACTTTAATTAAATTACTAAAAAGGGAATGGGGGAAAGCAGGTCAATTAGCAAAATATTTTAATACCATCAGGGCAATGTGGAATAAGAAAGCGTCGGATGAGATTCAGAACAAAGATGCATGTAAATTAAGCATTCAAGTACAGGAGATGGCTTCCTAAGCTATAAATCTTGTTAAAGTCTAGGAGAGCCTATCTGTAAAAACTAGGTAGCCTATACGATACCACCGTACAGCCACATATTGCTGTCGGTAGATTTTTCCTGTGAGTTTGATGGGTTTTTTTTCCTTACCACAAAACTTATCAGACTCTTACAGTCAGTAAGGGCTCGATAGGTAAATAAAAGTAATTCTTTCTGTGAGGTGTCTCCCATGGAGAACAGTCAAAAAATGAAGAACACTGTGTTCACATTTATGATTAAGAAAGATCTTTGTGCAGTTTCCATCAGAAAAGTTGCCCAGTGATATTGTGAATGAAGATAACTACTGCAAAACATTATTAAGTTTTGAAATAACAAGGAAGCTATGAAATGCCGAATGGACATTTGGTTTAATTATCTAACGCCACACTGTACATTTATGTTATCTATGTGTTTATTGTCTGTATGTCACGATATGACTCTCTGAGTTAAAGTGACAATTAACAAGTAGACTTGGTTTAAATAAATAAATAAATAAAAAAAAAAATTGTTGGTCATCCAACCTCTGTTTTCATTGCAAAAGACCGCATCATTCGTTATTGCACTTTAATGATCAATCGAGGTCACTAGTACCTGCTTCTTTAAACTCCATGCAGAGCAGCTCCGAACAAACTAATGCTTTTTCCTGCATTTCTAACGCCAAAACTTCTCACAGTGCGCAAGCCCTTTTGTCCAGTATACAATTCGAAATCCAAGATAAATTTGGAAATTGGTTTCGAACCCGTGGTCTTCTCGACTCCGTTTCAACTCATAACTTTGTTTCTCAATCGTTAATTAAAAAACTAGGTTTTTTTCATCACCTACTTCCATCAATGTATCCGGCATTGACAATTTGAAAACTCAAGCCTTGCAGTCTTCAAAGTTGAAAATCAGAGACATTTGTCAAAGAAACACCAATCTTAACTTAAACTGTCTCATTCTTACCAGTATTTGCAAGGACACTCCTAGCAGCTCTATTAATACTTCCGGTTTAAAGATTCCTTCGCACTTAAGGTTAGCTGATCCTCAGTTTAATGCTCAAGGTCCCATTGATATACTTTTCAGTGCCAATATTTTCTGGAATTGCCTTCGCAAACAAACCCGTAGGCTATCTTCAAACGTGGTCGCCAGAGACACCGATTTTGGTTGGGTTATTACTGGTGAAATACAACATCCCAGTCTTCAAAGCAAATCGCAATGTCATTTTGTTACTGCTGATATAAATCCCTTTTATGAAAAAGAGAACGCTCATGTTTTCGATCTCGATATATTTGAAAAACACTTGCCGAAACGATGTCTCATCGTAAACAACTACGCCACTTTTGTAAGTTGTTTAAATGGTTTTGCTTTATTCCCGCATAAAATGGCAATTCAAGTTCGCCTCGCCTTGTGTCACTTAGTTTACTTTCTCATGTCACTTTTATAGCAGGTAATTGTTTAAACTTTCTATCGAAAACTATCTTCCCCTTGTGTAAAACCATGGCTATCAGTCACCATCATTTCGCTGTAAGCTATGTTTCACTTCTTTCGCTATTTATTAGGATGGCCACGCCCAGCTCCTTCCCCCTTCCTCACAATCGGAAGCCACTTTGGAAACCGCTTGAAAATCTGAATTCTCTAGCATCTAGAATAACTATTCTTACGCATAAACTCCTTCTCAATGTCCCAGCTTCTCTTCTTTGTTCGGAAGAATTAAGCTTTATTCTGTTGAAAATTGTCGGATTCCGTGATCCTCAAAATTATGCGAAATTGATTTCTTACTTTATTTCATATGTCTCTAAATTGTTTTCTCACGTCCAAGCCACGAATGACTGCATGCCGTGTCACTTGATTATCCACTTTAATTCTCGGTTGATTGCACTTGTTTTGTTTGCTTATTTCGAAGTGCTTGTTTGTCAATCTTGTTTGTAGACAAGCTCGGGTAAGGCCAAGCTGCTGTTTACCACCTCTATGCTTGACAATGGTCAGAGCAAGTTTTTCTTATCTCCACTTTGGCTGACTGCCAACCATTGTCTTGCGAGTTGCTCCCGTAATTTCGGAAGCTGCTCACCTCATTACCAAAATAAACTTGTTCCGGTCAAGGACTCTTTCAGATATTTATATTCGTTATCTCGCCATACTATGTGGGTCAAGGTTGTTCATGCCTATGTCTCCCACTTGCTCACGCTCGTATCCTATAGCTGCTTCGATTCCTGTTTCATAACATCGTTGCATATTTTTTACGCGCTCATGTATTGCACGCTGCTTACATATTTTGTAAATTTATTGTTCATTGATGAACAAACTTGTTTTTTCTCGTCGTTACATTCGATGAGTTTTTGCATTTATGCTTGTCACGACACGTTTCTCCTGACTTAAGTTTTTTTCTTATTAACCCCTTTGATACTTATTATAACTTGAGGTCATTGTTTATGGCTACTAGATTGTTGTTACCTATGGCGTTCATGCCTCCTACTCGCATAGTTCCTTTGTTTATTTGGTATATTCTTATCCTTAATCGATGTACTTGTTTCTATACGCTTTGTTTAAACTTGTTAATTCTCCTTTCGCATCTTGTCGCCATCTTTACTAGAGCTTTATTTCCCGCAGCTTCTAGCTACATTGTGATTGAAGGTGTTGTCAATTCTCGCCCTTTATTTCCGCCTTCCAATGACCCTGATGACCTGCTTCCACTCACATTCCTTATAGGCACTTCTCTTTCGGCTCCTCCTCCCCTTCCTAATTCTTACAGGGATTCTAATTTACCTATTGTTTGGCATAAACTTGAAGCCCTCCGCAATTCTTTCTGGAAGAGGTGGAACTTGGAATACTTAACTTCGTTGCAACGGAGACAGAAGTGGTTTCTTTCCAGTCCCGACATCAAAGTAGGGGACTTGGTCCTGGTTAGGGATGTTTCTCCTCCCCTGGTCTGGATTTCTGGTAGAGTGACCGAGTGTTATCCTGGAAAGGATGGGAGAGATAGGGTAGCCAGAATCTTGACTACCTACGGTCACATCATAAGACCACTGTCTTTAATTGCTCCATTACCTTTAATTTTGTAATTGCTTATCTCGGTCTCTGTTGGTGTTTGACCCTCCCAGCTTGGTGTATTCTTGGAATACACGATAAGATAGGGTATACTTTTACTGCTCTTTGCTGTAATTCTTTCTTTCCTTCTTCTAAAACACCAACAGTGATCTTCCAATTTCTCCTTGCTGTTTATAGTTCTCATGTTCCTTGTGAGTCTGTTCTAGATATATATATTCCATGACCCACCTAGCGTCATCTAGCAGCAAATATCTGAAGTTCCTCAATTCTTCCCTGTACAAGAGGACTTCCTTAGCAATCTGGCCACCTGATCTCGTCGCCATCGCCAGCTATCATCTCCGTGATCAAGAGAACTTCGTCTACTTCTTCACCCACCAGGCTGCTCTAGTGTCGCCTACTATCAATTCTTTGAAGACCATTTCATCAAAAAAACATTTATTTTTGCAAGGATGTCTATTCTGATATGTATTCCTTTTGTTTCCTACCCCTACTCTTTTCCCTTCCAAGGTCCCTCTGTGCTTCGCTGAGCGTGTCTAACTTGTACGTCGTAAGTCGACTTAGGCAGTTGAAGCTCAACTAGAGCTAGCCTCCTCAACTAAAGAGGCATTCTTTTAATTCCACGCCATGTTGGAACTTTAATCTCAACCGTCAAAGGGAACTTCACCTTCCCCATGAAGCAAAGAGAAGTTCCGACTTCAGGTTTTAACCTCATTGTCATCGTCTTTTATGAACCACATGCTTTTAATGATCATTTTATAGGCAGTGTGAGATTACTATATTTGGGGCAATAATCATCCTTCGCGGAATTTTCCATGTTAGGCTTTTGTCTGTCTAAGCCAATCTTAATAGGAAGCAGCATTTCTTATGCTTATTAATTGAGAGATCTACTCACAACGTGGGATACCATTGAATTACCCACTGTCTATAAAATACTTAGCTCGTTCCACCACTGGAATAACTTTGGCCCTATTCTTCAGTTAGGATTGTTCCGGAACCTTCCAGAATCTGCACTCTATCTACCGGTCGTACCTTCATGTATTTTCCAATCACATGTGGGAATACTATTTCAAACTAAGGAATCTTCCTTATGAGTTACTGCTCAATAGCTAATTTTTCTTCCTCCGTTGGGATTTTCTCTGGCGTATTTAATGATAATCTGCAACTTTCTCAAGCAATAGACTCTCGCCTATCTAGTGTAACTAGTTATTTTCCATAATTGCAATAACTTTCTTTGCCATAAACTTTTGTGCTGCTACAGTGAACCTTTCATCCATTTCAACAGAATATAGTGAAAAACAGTGTTAGTTCAACATTTCTTCCCAGTCGCGTTCTTCCGAATACCATAAATACGGCCTTGAACACTTATCCTCAATTCCATTTGATCTTTCCCAAACCCCTTACATAACAAACCAAAATAATAAAATTGTTACTTTAGGTCTTTTTCAATGAGGTGTCACTCTCAACTAGTGCCCTCCCTTTGGTTTTGCTCCATATACAACGAATTAATGTCGCCATAACTACGTGTCAGGTACACGTTTCAAATTATCTTGTTTCTACCTTCTAATTAGGGAATAAAATTCTTTTAACTCATAAGTAATTTTTTTCTAGGTTTCATGAAAGGGAAACTTGCCCCATTTGACTCGTGATTCCTACTTAAACATAGGAGGTCTAGAAACTTCCATTCGACTTTCTCTTCAGAATTCACAATAAGTGACCTGCCCTATTTGTATAACTACTAAATCGTAATTCAGCTTAAATATAAGAAGTTATAGGAACTTCTATTTTATTCTTCCTGTTTTTTTATTGTTATTTCCGAAGTTGTTACTCTTTCTAGGATATTTTCTTAGAAATTTCTTAAAGTACACACCTTGTACTCGATTTAATGTCTAACTTTAATCACTTCAATTGTCTTTAAATGTTTTATTTTATCTTCGCCATTTCAAAATCTTGCGAAGATTTTAAAACATATAAAGGTTTGAAACCAAAAGAATTGTTAATTGCCTGGCGCAAGCTTTAAACGTTTTTTGAGGTCTGCGACCCCAAATTGTTAACAAAATTGAAATTATATATTTATTAAATTCATTACACACTTTTGCATTGTTAAATAAATTAAAGAGTTCTTTTTCGCTTTCTCATTTCTCTAGTATAACAGTTAGGCAAGATCCTGTCTTCCTTGACTCTTCCCACTTAATGAAAATAAATCTAATGATAGGGTATTCACCACTTGTTGCATTTGAGCAAGAACTCTTAGTCATAACTTATGTCAAACTCTCTTCCTATTTCTCCATCCCTTTTCTCCAGTCCGAAACCCATCTCCTTCTCTTTATCATCTTCCCTTGGAGGTTAGGTTATTCCCAAGCTAATAATCTACCCAAAATTTGGTCCCAGAAACCCAGGAGAGTCCATTTGTCATTTTCTATTTTTTTTCTCAAGGGTTATTTGACAATACTTTGCAAATTATTAATATCTGCTTTGAATCTTTCAGCTATAACCACATCGTGCAAAGCCTGTGAAGTGGAAAGAGGCCGCTCCTGTCTCCTTTGGGGTGTCCCCTTCTTTCAACTTATTTGCTGCTGCCAGCCTGACAGCATTTCCAAGGTTCCACAGTTTCGTAAATTGTACTTTAATTTACCTACTTTGTCATGGCTCTTACTGAAAAGGATGAAACTCTCATTGCCAGACGTTCTTCCTACAAAGGGCAACTCACCAGATTTAGAAATTTCATTAACAAAATAATTCCCGCCGAGTGACATCTTGACACAACGCCTTGAGTTGTACGAACGGTCCTATGATTACTACGATCAAATTCACACCGAGATTGAATCCGCTTGCCCAGAACTTCAATCGGATCCGGACGAGGTTGAACCCTTGTATTTTGAAGGGATTGTCAAGGCCCACCAACTGATCCGCAGTATCTCAGAACCGGACACTAGGGCCATCAATCCGGCCCAGTTCGCACCCGCTTCAGTTCATAAGGATAAACCGAAACCTTTACTACGTAAGATAACTCTACCTCACTTCTCAGGCCAGGAAGGTGAATGGTATTCCTTTTACGAACGTTACCGCTCCCTCATTCATGAAAATAATGTCATTCTCGACATTCATAAGTTCTATTTCCTGCGTGCGTCCTTGGAAGGCGAGGCCTTGGACTTGGTTGAGTCACTGCCTTTAAGCGCAGATAACTACCACATCGCCTTTAATCTCCCTAAAGAGAGATAGTGTAATTTACATTTGTGTGTTGCTCGCCATATTCGCTGTTGGTTCAACCTGCCAGTCGTAAAACCCAATGACGTCACCTCTTTAAGAGACCTGTTAGACTCCATGCAATTAAATGTTAGAGCGTTATATCAACTCATGCAGCCAGTCCAAACTTGGGACACCGTCCTTATTCATCTAGCTACATCCAGATTCGATTTTTCGACATTAAAGGGTAGGGAAATCGAACTCACTCGCAAGGAGGAATATTCTTTTGAACACCTTATCTCGTTTCTGAACAGCCGGTGCCAAGTCCGTACAGCACTCTCATTTCAGTGCGAAAATGTCGAAACGAGTCATCAGTGTCACATTCTTGAGAAAAAACTTGTCTCTTCAAATGGTCATCAGCCCCCCATCTGTCGAGAACAAGCAAACCCGGTCTGCCTCTTTCAACCATCCAAGAGAACATATCAGGCCGCTCAACAAATCTTTAAAATGCACGCTCTGTAAAAAGTTTCACACTTTGTACTCGTGCAAATCCTTTAAAGAATTGTCTGTTGAAGACAGAAGGAAGTTCGTCTTCAATAGTAAATATTGCCATAACTGCTTGTCACCTAAGCATTCTTCTTCTAATTGTACGTCATCCAACCTCTGTTTTCATTGCAAGAGACCGCATCATTCGTTATTGCACTTTAATGATCAATCGAGGTCACTAGTACCTGCTTCTTTAAACTCCATGCAGAGCAGCTCCGAACAAACTAATGCTTTTTCCTGCATTTCTAACGCCAAAACTTCTCACAGTGCGCAAGCCCTTTTGTCCAGTGTACAATTCGAAATCCAAGATAAATTTGGAAATTGGTTTCGAACCCGTGGTCTTCTCGACTCCGTTTCAACTCATAACTTTGTTTCGCAATCGTTAATTAAAAAACTAGATCTTTTTTCATCACCTACTTCCATCAATGTATCCGGCATTGACAATTTGACAACTCAAGCCTTGCAGTCTTCAAAGTTGAAAATCAGAGACATTTGTCAAAGAAACACCAATCTTAACTTAAACTGTCTCATTCTTACCAGTATTTGCAAGGACACTCCTAGCAGCTCTATTAATACTTCCGGTTTAAAGATTCCTTCGCACTTAAGGTTAGCTGATCCTCAGTTTAATGCTCAAGGTCCCATTGATATACTTTTCAGTGCCAATATTTTCTGGAATTGCCTTCGCAAACAAACCCGTAGGCTATCTTCAAACGTGGTCGCCAGAGACACCGATTTTGGTTGGGTTATTACTGGTGAAATACAACATCCCAGTCTTCAAAGCAAATCGCAATGTCATTTTGTTACTGCTGATATAAATCCCTTTTCTGAAAAAGAGAACGCTCATGTTTTCGATCTCGATATATTTGAAAAACACTTGCCGAAACGATGTCTCATCGTAAACAACTACGCCACTTTTGTAAGTTGTTTAAATGGTTTTGCTTTATTCCCGCATAAAATGGCAATTCAAGTTCGCATCGCCTTGTGTCACTTAGTTTACTTTCTCATGTCACTTTTATAGCAGGTAATTGTTTAAACTTTCTATCGAAAACTATCTTCCCCTTGTGTAAAACCATGGCTATCAGTCACCATCATTTCGCTGTAAGCTATGTTTCACTTCTTTCGCTATTTATTAGGATGGCCATGGCCGGCTCCTTCCCCCTTCCTCACAATCGGAAGCCACATTTGAAACCTCTTGAAAATCTGAATTCTCTAGCATCTAGAATAACTATTCTTACGCATAAACTCCTTCTCAATATCCCAGCTTCTCTTCTTTGTTCGGAAGAATTAAGCTTTATTCTGTTGAAAATTGTCGGATTCCGTGATCCTCAAAATTATGCGAAATTGATTTCTTACTTTATTTCATATGTCTCTAAATTGGTTTTTCAAGTCCAAGCCACGAATGACTGCATGCCGTGTCACTTGAATATCCACTTTAATTCTCGGTTGATTGCACTTGTTTTGTTTGTTTATTTCGAAGTGCTCCTTTGTCAATCTTGTTTGTAGTCAAGCTCGGGTAAGGTCAAGCTGCTGTTTACCACCTCTATGCTTGACAAAGGTCAGAGCAAGTTTTCCTTATCTCAACTTTGGCTGACTGCCAACCATTGTCTTGCGAGTTGCTCCCGTAATTTCGGAACCTGCTCACCTCATTACCAAAATAAACTTGTTCCGGTCAAGGACTCTTTCAGATATTTATATTCGTTATCTCGCCGTACTATGTGGGTCAAGGTTGTTCATGCCTATGTCTCCCACTTGCTCACGCTCGTATCCTATAGCTGCTTCGATTCCTGTTTCATAACATCGTTGCATATTTTTACGCGCTCATGTATTGCACGCTGCTTACATATTTTGTAAATTTATTGTTCATTGATGAACAAACTTGTTTTTTCTCGTCGTAACATTCGATGAGTTTTTGCATTATGCTTGTCACGTCACGTTTCTCCTGACTTAAGTTTTTTTCTGATTAACCCCTTTGATACTTGTTATAACTTGAGGTCATTGTTTATGGCTACTAGATTGTTGTTACCTATGGCGTTCATGCCTCCTACTCGCATAGTTCCTTTGTTTATTTGGTATATTCTTATCCTTAATCGATGTACTTGTTTCTATACGCTTTGTTTAAACTTGTTAATTCTCCTTTCGCATCTTGTCGCCATCTTTACTAGAGCTTTATTTCCCGCAGCTTCTAGCTACATTGTGATTGAAGGTGTTGTCAATTCTCGCCCTTTATTTCCGCCTTCCAATGACCCTGATGACCTGCTTCCACTCACATTCCTTATAGGCACTTCTCTTTCGGCTCCTCCTCCCCTTCCTAATTCTTACAGGGATTCTAATTTACCTATTGTTTGGCATAAACTTGAAGCCCTCCGCAATTCTTTCTGGAAGAGGTGGAACTTGGAATACTTAACTTCGTTGCAACGGAGACAGAAGTGGTTTCTTTCCAGTCCCGACATCAAAGTAGGGGACTTGGTCCTGGTTAGGGATGTTTCCCCTCCCCTGGTCTGGATTTCTGGTAGAGTGACCGAGTGTTATCCTGGAAAGGATGGGAGAGATAGGGTAGCCAGAATCTTGACTACCTACGGTCACATCATAAGACCACTGTCTTTAATTGCTCCATTACCTTTAATTTTTTAATTGCTTATCTCGGTCTCTGTTGGTGTTTGACCCTCCCAGCTTGGTGTATTCTTGGAATACACGATAAGATAGAGTATACTTTTACTGCTCTTTGCTGTAATTCTTTCTTTCCTTCTTCTAAAACACCAACAGTGATCTTCCAATTTCTCCTTGCTGTTTATAGTTCTCATGTTCCTTGTGAGTCTGTTCTAGATATATATATTCCATGACCCACCTAGCGTCATCTAGCAGCAAATATCTGAAGTTCCTCAATTCTTCCCTGTACAAGAGGACTTCCTTAGCAATCTGGCCACCTGATCTCGTCGCCATCGCCAGCTATCATCTCCGTGATCAAGAGAACTTCGTCTACTTCTTCACCCACCAGGCTGCTCTAGTGTCGCCTACTATCAATTCTTTGAAGACCATTTCATCAAAAAAACATTTATTTTTGCAAGGTTGTCTATTCTGATATGTATTCCTTTTGTTTCCTACCCCTACTCTTTTCCCTTCCAAGGTCCCTCTGTGCTTCGCTGAGCGTGTCTAACTTGTACGTCGTAAGTCGACTTAGTCAGTTGAAGCTCAACTAGAGCTAGCCTCCTCAACTAAAGAGGCATTCTTTTAATTCCACGCCATGTTGGAACTTTAATCTCAACCGTCAAAGGGAACTTCACCTTCCCCATGAAGCAAAGAGAAGTTCCGACTTCAGGTTTTAACCTCATTGTCATCGTCTTTTATGAACCACATGCTTTTAATGATCATTTTATAGGCAGTGTGAGATTACTATATTTGGGGCAATAATCATCCTTCGCGGAATTTTCCATGTTAGGCTTTTGTCTGTCTAAGCCAATCTTAATAGGAAGCAGCATTTCTTATGCTTATTAATTGAGAGATCTACTCACAACGTGGGATACCATTGAATTACCCACTGTCTATAAAATACTTAGCTCGTTCCACCACTGGAATAACTATGGCCCTATTCTTCAGTTAGGATTGTTCCGGAACCTTCCAGAATCTGCACTCTATCTACCGGTCGTACCTTCATGTATTTTCCAATCACATGTGGGAATACTATTTCAAACTAAGGAATCTTCCTTATGAGTTACTGCTCAATAGCTAATTTTTCTTCCTCCGTTGGGATTTTCTCTGGCGTATTTAATGATAATCTGCAACTTTCTCAAGCAATAGACTCTCGCCTATCTAGTGTAACTAGTTATTTTCCATAATTGCAATAACTTTCTTTGCCATAAACTTTTGTGCTGCTACAGTGAACCTTTCATCCATTTCAACAGAATATAGTGAAAAACAGTGTTAGTTCAACATTTCTTCCCAGTCGCGTTCTTCCGAATACCATAAATACGGCCTTGAACACTTATCCTCAATTCCATTTGATCTTTCCCAAACCCCTTACATAACAAACCAAAATAATAAAATTGTTACTTTAGGTCTTTTTCAATGAGGTGTCACTCTCAACTAGTGCCCTCCCTTTGGTTTTGCTCCATATACAACGAATTAATGTCGCCATAACTACGTGTCAGGTACACGTTTCAAATTATCTTGTTTCTACCTTCTAATTAGGGAATAAAATTCTTTTAACTCATAAGTAATTTTTTTCTAGGTTTCATGAAAGGGAAACTTGCCCCATTTGACTCGTGATTCCTACTTAAACATAGGAGGTCTAGAAACTTCCATTCGACTTTCTCTTCAGAATTCACAATAAGTGACCTGCCCTATTTGTATAACTACTAAATCGTAATTCAGCTTAAATATAAGAAGTTATAGGAACTTCTATTTTATTCTTCCTGTTTTTTATTGTTATTTCCGAAGTTGTTACTCTTTCTAGGATATTTTCTTAGAAATTTCTTAAAGTACACACCTTGTACTCGATTTAATGTCTAACTTTAATCACTTCAATTGTCTTTAAATGTTTTATTTTATCTTCGCCATTTCAAAATCTTGCGAAGATTTTAAAACATATAAAGGTTTGAAACCAAAAGAATTGTTAATTGCCTGGCGCAAGCTTTAAACGTTTTTTGAGGTCTGCGACCCCAAATTGTTAACAAAATTGAAATTATATATTTATTAAATTCATTACACACTTTTGCATTGTTAAATAAATTAAAGAGTTCTTTTTCGCTTTCTCATTTCTCTAGTATAACAGTTAGGCAAGATCCTGTCTTCCTTGACTCTTCCCACTTAATGAAAATAAATCTAATGATAGGGTATTCACCACTTGTTGCATTTGAGCAAGAACTCTTAGTCATAACTTATGTCAAACTCTCTTCCTATTTCTCCATCCCTTTTCTCCAGTCCGAAACCCATCTCCTTCTCTTTATCATCTTCCCTTGGAGGTTAGGTTATTCCCAAGCTAATAATCTACCCAAAATTTGGTCCCAGAAACCCAGGAGAGTCCATTTGTCATTTTCTATTTTTTTTCTCAAGGGTTATTTGACAATACTTTGCAAATTATTAATATCTGCTTTGAATCTTTCAGCTATAACCACATCGTGCAAAGCCTGTGAAGTGGAAAGAGGCCGCTCCTGTCTCCTTTGGGGTGTCCCCTTCTTTCAACTTATTTGCTGCTGCCAGCCTGACAGCATTTCCAAGGTTCCACAGTTTCGTAAATTGTACTTTAATTTACCTACTTTGTCATGGCTCTTACTGAAAAGGATGAAACTCTCATTGCCAGACGTTCTTCCTACAAAGGGCAACTCACCAGATTTAGAAATTTCATTAACAAAATAATTCCCGCCGAGTGACATCTTGACACAACGCCTTGAGTTGTACGAACGGTCCTATGATTACTACGATCAAATTCACACCGAGATTGAATCCGCTTGCCCAGAACTTCAATCGGATCCGGACGAGGTTGAACCCTTGTATTTTGAAGGGATTGTCAAGGCCCACCAACTGATCCGCAGTATCTCAGAACCGGACACTAGGGCCATCAATCCGGCCCAGTTCGCACCCGCTTCAGTTCATAAGGATAAACCGAAACCTTTACTACGTAAGATAACTCTACCTCACTTCTCAGGCCAGGAAGGTGAATGGTATTCCTTTTACGAACGTTACCGCTCCCTCATTCATGAAAACAATGTCATTCTCGACATTCATAAGTTCTATTTCCTGCGTGCGTCCTTGGAAGGCGAGGCCTTGGACTTGGTTGAGTCACTGCCTTTAAGCGCAGATAACTACCACATCGCCTTTAATCTCCCTAAAGAGAGATAGTGTAATTTACATTTGTGTGTTGCTCGCCATATTCGCTGTTGGTTCAACCTGCCAGTCGTAAAACCCAATGACGTCACCTCTTTAAGAGACCTGTTAGACTCCATGCAATTAAATGTTAGAGCGTTATATCAACTCATGCAGCCAGTCCAAACTTGGGACACCGTCCTTATTCATCTAGCTACATCCAGATTCGATTTTTCGACATTAAAGGGTAGGGAAATCGAACTCACTCGCAAGGAGGAATATTCTTTTGAACACCTTATCTCGTTTCTGAACAGCCGGTGCCAAGTCCGTACAGCACTCTCATTTCAGTGCGAAAATGTCGAAACGAGTCATCAGTGTCACATTCTTGAGAAAAAACTTGTCTCTTCAAATGGTCATCAGCCCCCCATCTGTCGAGAACAAGCAAACCCGGTCTGCCTCTTTCAACCATCCAAGAGAACATATCAGGCCGCTCAACAAATCTTTAAAATGCACGCTCTGTAAAAAGTTTCACACTTTGTACTCGTGCAAATCCTTTAAAGAATTGTCTGTTGAAGACAGAAGGAAGTTCGTCTTCAATAGTAAATATTGCCATAACTGCTTGTCACCTAAGCATTCTTCTTCTAATTGTACGTCATCCAACCTCTGTTTTCATTGCAAGAGACCGCATCATTCGTTATTGCACTTTAATGATCAATCGAGGTCACTAGTACCTGCTTCTTTAAACTCCATGCAGAGCAGCTCCGAACAAACTAATGCTTTTTCCTGCATTTCTAACGCCAAAACTTCTCACAGTGCGCAAGCCCTTTTGTCCAGTGTACAATTCGAAATCCAAGATAAATTTGGAAATTGGTTTCGAACCCGTGGTCTTCTCGACTCCGTTTCAACTCATAACTTTGTTTCGCAATCGTTAATTAAAAAACTAGATCTTTTTTCATCACCTACTTCCATCAATGTATCCGGCATTGACAATTTGACAACTCAAGCCTTGCAGTCTTCAAAGTTGAAAATCAGAGACATTTGTCAAAGAAACACCAATCTTAACTTAAACTGTCTCATTCTTACCAGTATTTGCAAGGACACTCCTAGCAGCTCTATTAATACTTCCGGTTTAAAGATTCCTTCGCACTTAAGGTTAGCTGATCCTCAGTTTAATGCTCAAGGTCCCATTGATATACTTTTCAGTGCCAATATTTTCTGGAATTGCCTTCGCAAACAAACCCGTAGGCTATCTTCAAACGTGGTCGCCAGAGACACCGATTTTGGTTGGGTTATTACTGGTGAAATACAACATCCCAGTCTTCAAAGCAAATCGCAATGTCATTTTGTTACTGCTGATATAAATCCCTTTTCTGAAAAAGAGAACGCTCATGTTTTCGATCTCGATATATTTGAAAAACACTTGCCGAAACGATGTCTCATCGTAAACAACTACGCCACTTTTGTAAGTTGTTTAAATGGTTTTGCTTTATTCCCGCATAAAATGGCAATTCAAGTTCGCATCGCCTTGTGTCACTTAGTTTACTTTCTCATGTCACTTTTATAGCAGGTAATTGTTTAAACTTTCTATCGAAAACTATCTTCCCCTTGTGTAAAACCATGGCTATCAGTCACCATCATTTCGCTGTAAGCTATGTTTCACTTCTTTCGCTATTTATTAGGATGGCCATGGCCGGCTCCTTCCCCCTTCCTCACAATCGGAAGCCACATTTGAAACCTCTTGAAAATCTGAATTCTCTAGCATCTAGAATAACTATTCTTACGCATAAACTCCTTCTCAATATCCCAGCTTCTCTTCTTTGTTCGGAAGAATTAAGCTTTATTCTGTTGAAAATTGTCGGATTCCGTGATCCTCAAAATTATGCGAAATTGATTTCTTACTTTATTTCATATGTCTCTAAATTGGTTTTTCAAGTCCAAGCCACGAATGACTGCATGCCGTGTCACTTGAATATCCACTTTAATTCTCGGTTGATTGCACTTGTTTTGTTTGTTTATTTCGAAGTGCTCCTTTGTCAATCTTGTTTGTAGTCAAGCTCGGGTAAGGTCAAGCTGCTGTTTACCACCTCTATGCTTGACAAAGGTCAGAGCAAGTTTTCCTTATCTCAACTTTGGCTGACTGCCAACCATTGTCTTGCGAGTTGCTCCCGTAATTTCGGAACCTGCTCACCTCATTACCAAAATAAACTTGTTCCGGTCAAGGACTCTTTCAGATATTTATATTCGTTATCTCGCCGTACTATGTGGGTCAAGGTTGTTCATGCCTATGTCTCCCACTTGCTCACGCTCGTATCCTATAGCTGCTTCGATTCCTGTTTCATAACATCGTTGCATATTTTTACGCGCTCATGTATTGCACGCTGCTTACATATTTTGTAAATTTATTGTTCATTGATGAACAAACTTGTTTTTTCTCGTCGTAACATTCGATGAGTTTTTGCATTATGCTTGTCACGTCACGTTTCTCCTGACTTAAGTTTTTTTCTGATTAACCCCTTTGATACTTGTTATAACTTGAGGTCATTGTTTATGGCTACTAGATTGTTGTTACCTATGGCGTTCATGCCTCCTACTCGCATAGTTCCTTTGTTTATTTGGTATATTCTTATCCTTAATCGATGTACTTGTTTCTATACGCTTTGTTTAAACTTGTTAATTCTCCTTTCGCATCTTGTCGCCATCTTTACTAGAGCTTTATTTCCCGCAGCTTCTAGCTACATTGTGATTGAAGGTGTTGTCAATTCTCGCCCTTTATTTCCGCCTTCCAATGACCCTGATGACCTGCTTCCACTCACATTCCTTATAGGCACTTCTCTTTCGGCTCCTCCTCCCCTTCCTAATTCTTACAGGGATTCTAATTTACCTATTGTTTGGCATAAACTTGAAGCCCTCCGCAATTCTTTCTGGAAGAGGTGGAACTTGGAATACTTAACTTCGTTGCAACGGAGACAGAAGTGGTTTCTTTCCAGTCCCGACATCAAAGTAGGGGACTTGGTCCTGGTTAGGGATGTTTCCCCTCCCCTGGTCTGGATTTCTGGTAGAGTGACCGAGTGTTATCCTGGAAAGGATGGGAGAGATAGGGTAGCCAGAATCTTGACTACCTACGGTCACATCATAAGACCACTGTCTTTAATTGCTCCATTACCTTTAATTTTTTAATTGCTTATCTCGGTCTCTGTTGGTGTTTGACCCTCCCAGCTTGGTGTATTCTTGGAATACACGATAAGATAGAGTATACTTTTACTGCTCTTTGCTGTAATTCTTTCTTTCCTTCTTCTAAAACACCAACAGTGATCTTCCAATTTCTCCTTGCTGTTTATAGTTCTCATGTTCCTTGTGAGTCTGTTCTAGATATATATATTCCATGACCCACCTAGCGTCATCTAGCAGCAAATATCTGAAGTTCCTCAATTCTTCCCTGTACAAGAGGACTTCCTTAGCAATCTGGCCACCTGATCTCGTCGCCATCGCCAGCTATCATCTCCGTGATCAAGAGAACTTCGTCTACTTCTTCACCCACCAGGCTGCTCTAGTGTCGCCTACTATCAATTCTTTGAAGACCATTTCATCAAAAAAACATTTATTTTTGCAAGGTTGTCTATTCTGATATGTATTCCTTTTGTTTCCTACCCCTACTCTTTTCCCTTCCAAGGTCCCTCTGTGCTTCGCTGAGCGTGTCTAACTTGTACGTCGTAAGTCGACTTAGTCAGTTGAAGCTCAACTAGAGCTAGCCTCCTCAACTAAAGAGGCATTCTTTTAATTCCACGCCATGTTGGAACTTTAATCTCAACCGTCAAAGGGAACTTCACCTTCCCCATGAAGCAAAGAGAAGTTCCGACTTCAGGTTTTAACCTCATTGTCATCGTCTTTTATGAACCACATGCTTTTAATGATCATTTTATAGGCAGTGTGAGATTACTATATTTGGGGCAATAATCATCCTTCGCGGAATTTTCCATGTTAGGCTTTTGTCTGTCTAAGCCAATCTTAATAGGAAGCAGCATTTCTTATGCTTATTAATTGAGAGATCTACTCACAACGTGGGATACCATTGAATTACCCACTGTCTATAAAATACTTAGCTCGTTCCACCACTGGAATAACTATGGCCCTATTCTTCAGTTAGGATTGTTCCGGAACCTTCCAGAATCTGCACTCTATCTACCGGTCGTACCTTCATGTATTTTCCAATCACATGTGGGAATACTATTTCAAACTAAGGAATCTTCCTTATGAGTTACTGCTCAATAGCTAATTTTTCTTCCTCCGTTGGGATTTTCTCTGGCGTATTTAATGATAATCTGCAACTTTCTCAAGCAATAGACTCTCGCCTATCTAGTGTAACTAGTTATTTTCCATAATTGCAATAACTTTCTTTGCCATAAACTTTTGTGCTGCTACAGTGAACCTTTCATCCATTTCAACAGAATATAGTGAAAAACAGTGTTAGTTCAACATTTCTTCCCAGTCGCGTTCTTCCGAATACCATAAATACGGCCTTGAACACTTATCCTCAATTCCATTTGATCTTTCCCAAACCCCTTACATAACAAACCAAAATAATAAAATTGTTACTTTAGGTCTTTTTCAATGAGGTGTCACTCTCAACTAGTGCCCTCCCTTTGGTTTTGCTCCATATACAACGAATTAATGTCGCCATAACTACGTGTCAGGTACACGTTTCAAATTATCTTGTTTCTACCTTCTAATTAGGGAATAAAATTCTTTTAACTCATAAGTAATTTTTTTCTAGGTTTCATGAAAGGGAAACTTGCCCCATTTGACTCGTGATTCTACTTAAACATAGGAGGTCTAGAAACTTCCATTCGACTTTCTCTTCAGAATTCACAATAAGTGACCTGCCCTATTTGTATAACTACTAAATCGTAATTCAGCTTAAATATAAGAAGTTATAGGAACTTCTATTTTATTCTTCCTGTTTTTTTATTGTTATTTCCGAAGTTGTTACTCTTTCTAGGATATTTTCTTAGAAATTTCTTAAAGTACACACCTTGTACTCGATTTAATGTCTAACTTTAATCACTTCAATTGTCTTTAAATGTTTTATTTTATCTTCGCCATTTCAAAATCTTGCGAAGATTTTAAAACATATAAAGGTTTGAAACCAAAAGAATTGTTAATTGCCTGGCGCAAGCTTTAAACGTTTTTTGAGGTCTGCGACCCCAAATTGTTAACAAAATTGAAATTATATATTTATTAAATTCATTACACACTTTTGCATTGTTAAATAAATTAAAGAGTTCTTTTTCGCTTTCTCATTTCTCTAGTATAACAGTTAGGCAAGATCCTGTCTTCCTTGACTCTTCCCACTTAATGAAAATAAATCTAATGATAGGGTATTCACCACTTGTTGCATTTGAGCAAGAACTCTTAGTCATAACTTATGTCAAACTCTCTTCCTATTTCTCCATCCCTTTTCTCCAGTCCGAAACCCATCTCCTTCTCTTTATCATCTTCCCTTGGAGGTTAGGTTATTCCCAAGCTAATAATCTACCCAAAATTTGGTCCCAGAAACCCAGGAGAGTCCATTTGTCATTTTCTATTTTTTTTTCTCAAGGGTTATTTGACAATACTTTGCAAATTATTAATATCTGCTTTGAATCTTTCAGCTATAACCACATCGTGCAAAGCCTGTGAAGTGGAAAGAGGCCGCTCCTGTCTCCTTTGGGGTGTCCCCTTCTTTCAACTTATTTGCTGCTGCCAGCCTGACAGCATTTCCAAGGTTCCACAGTTTCGTAAATTGTACTTTAATTTACCTACTTTGTCATGGCTCTTACTGAAAAGGATGAAACTCTCATTGCCAGACGTTCTTCCTACAAAGGGCAACTCACCAGATTTAGAAATTTCATTAACAAAATAATTCCCGCCGAGTGACATCTTGACACAACGCCTTGAGTTGTACGAACGGTCCTATGATTACTACGATCAAATTCACACCGAGATTGAATCCGCTTGCCCAGAACTTCAATCGGATCCGGACGAGGTTGAACCCTTGTATTTTGAAGGGATTGTCAAGGCCCACCAACTGATCCGCAGTATCTCAGAACCGGACACTAGGGCCATAAATCCGGCCCAGTTCGCACCCGCTTCAGTTCATAAGGATAAACCGAAACCTTTACTACGTAAGATAACTCTACCTCACTTCTCAGGCCAGGAAGGTGAATGGTATTCCTTTTACGAACGTTACCGCTCCCTCATTCATGAAAACAATGTCATTCTCGACATTCATAAGTTCTATTTCCTGCGTGCGTCCTTGGAAGGCGAGGCCTTGGACTTGGTTGAGTCACTGCCTTTAAGCGCAGATAACTACCACATCGCCTTTAATCTCCCTAAAGAGAGATAGTGTAATTTACATTTGTGTGTTGCTCGCCATATTCGCTGTTGGTTCAACCTGCCAGTCGTAAAACCCAATGACGTCACCTCTTTAAGAGACCTGTTAGACTCCATGCAATTAAATGTTAGAGCGTTATATCAACTCATGCAGCCAGTCCAAACTTGGGACACCGTCCTTATTCATCTAGCTACATCCAGATTCGATTTTTCGACATTAAAGGGTAGGGAAATCGAACTCACTCGCAAGGAGGAATATTCTTTTGAACACCTTATCTCGTTTCTGAACAGCCGGTGCCAAGTCCGTACAGCACTCTCATTTCAGTGCGAAAATGTCGAAACGAGTCATCAGTGTCACATTCTTGAGAAAAAACTTGTCTCTTCAAATGGTCATCAGCCCCCCATCTGTCGAGAACAAGCAAACCCGGTCTGCCTCTTTCAACCATCCAAGAGAACATATCAGGCCGCTCAACAAATCTTTAAAATGCACGCTCTGTAAAAAGTTTCACACTTTGTACTCGTGCAAATCCTTTAAAGAATTGTCTGTTGAAGACAGAAGGAAGTTCGTCTTCAATAGTAAATATTGCCATAACTGCTTGTCACCTAAGCATTCTTCTTCTAATTGTACGTCATCCAACCTCTGTTTTCATTGCAAGAGACCGCATCATTCGTTATTGCACTTTAATGATCAATCGAGGTCACTAGTACCTGCTTCTTTAAACTCCATGCAGAGCAGCTCCGAACAAACTAATGCTTTTTCCTGCATTTCTAACGCCAAAACTTCTCACAGTGCGCAAGCCCTTTTGTCCAGTGTACAATTCGAAATCCAAGATAAATTTGGAAATTGGTTTCGAACCCGTGGTCTTCTCGACTCCGTTTCAACTCATAACTTTGTTTCGCAATCGTTAATTAAAAAACTAGATCTTTTTTCATCACCTACTTCCATCAATGTATCCGGCATTGACAATTTGACAACTCAAGCCTTGCAGTCTTCAAAGTTGAAAATCAGAGACATTTGTCAAAGAAACACCAATCTTAACTTAAACTGTCTCATTCTTACCAGTATTTGCAAGGACACTCCTAGCAGCTCTATTAATACTTCCGGTTTAAAGATTCCTTCGCACTTAAGGTTAGCTGATCCTCAGTTTAATGCTCAAGGTCCCATTGATATACTTTTCAGTGCCAATATTTTCTGGAATTGCCTTCGCAAACAAACCCGTAGGCTATCTTCAAACGTGGTCGCCAGAGACACCGATTTTGGTTGGGTTATTACTGGTGAAATACAACATCCCAGTCTTCAAAGCAAATCGCAATGTCATTTTGTTACTGCTGATATAAATCCCTTTTCTGAAAAAGAGAACGCTCATGTTTTCGATCTCGATATATTTGAAAAAACACTTGCCGAAACGATGTCTCATCGTAAACAACTACGCCACTTTTGTAAGTTGTTTAAATGGTTTTGCTTTATTCCCGCATAAAATGGCAATTCAAGTTCGCATCGCCTTGTGTCACTTAGTTTACTTTCTCATGTCATTTTTATAGCAGGTAATTGTTTAAACTTTCTATCGAAAACTATCTTCCCCTTGTGTAAAACCATGGCTATCAGTCACCATCATTTCGCTGTAAGCTATGTTTCACTTCTTTCGCTATTTATTAGGATGGCCATGGCCGGCTCCTTCCCCCTTCCTCACAATCGGAAGCCACATTTGAAACCTCTTGAAAATCTGAATTCTCTAGCATCTAGAATAACTATTCTTACGCATAAACTCCTTCTCAATATCCCAGCTTCTCTTCTTTGTTCGGAAGAATTAAGCTTTATTCTGTTGAAAATTGTCGGATTCCGTGATCCTCAAAATTATGCGAAATTGATTTCTTACTTTATTTCATATGTCTCTAAATTGGTTTTTCAAGTCCAAGCCACGAATGACTGCATGCCGTGTCACTTGAATATCCACTTTAATTCTCGGTTGATTGCACTTGTTTTGTTTGTTTATTTCGAAGTGCTCCTTTGTCAATCTTGTTTGTAGTCAAGCTCGGGTAAGGTCAAGCTGCTGTTTACCACCTCTATGCTTGACAAAGGTCAGAGCAAGTTTTCCTTATCTCAACTTTGGCTGACTGCCAACCATTGTCTTGCGAGTTGCTCCCGTAATTTCGGAACCTGCTCACCTCATTACCAAAATAAACTTGTTCCGGTCAAGGACTCTTTCAGATATTTATATTCGTTATCTCGCCGTACTATGTGGGTCAAGGTTGTTCATGCCTATGTCTCCCACTTGCTCACGCTCGTATCCTATAGCTGCTTCGATTCCTGTTTCATAACATCGTTGCATATTTTTACGCGCTCATGTATTGCACGCTGCTTACATATTTTGTAAATTTATTGTTCATTGATGAACAAACTTGTTTTTTCTCGTCGTAACATTCGATGAGTTTTTGCATTATGCTTGTCACGTCACGTTTCTCCTGACTTAAGTTTTTTTCTGATTAACCCCTTTGATACTTGTTATAACTTGAGGTCATTGTTTATGGCTACTAGATTGTTGTTACCTATGGCGTTCATGCCTCCTACTCGCATAGTTCCTTTGTTTATTTGGTATATTCTTATCCTTAATCGATGTACTTGTTTCTATACGCTTTGTTTAAACTTGTTAATTCTCCTTTCGCATCTTGTCGCCATCTTTACTAGAGCTTTATTTCCCGCAGCTTCTAGCTACTTTGTGATTGAAAGTTTTGTCAATTCTCGCCCTTTAATTCCGCCTTTCAATGACCCTGATGACCTGCTTCCACTCACACTCCTTATAGGCACTTCTCTTTCGGCTCCTCCTCCCCTTCCTAATTCTTACAGGGATTCTAATTTACCTATTGCTTGGCATAAACTTGAAGCCCTCCGCAATTCTTTCTGGAAAAGGTGGAACTTGGAATGCTTAACTTCCTTGCAACGGAGACAGAAGTGGTTTCTTTCCAGTCCCGACATCAAAGTAGGGGACTTGGTCCTGGTTAGGGATGTTTCTCCTCCCCTGGTCTGGATTTCTGGTAGAGTGACCGAGTGTTATCCTGGAAGAGATGGGAGAGTTAGGGTAGCCAGAATCTTGACTACTAACGGTCACATCATAAGACCACTGTCTTTAATTGCTCCATTACCTTTAAATTTTTTAATTGTTTATCTCGTTCTCTGTTGGTGTTTGACCCTCCCAGCTTGGTGTATTCTTGGAATACACGATAAGATAGAGTATACTTTTACTGCTCTTTGCTGTAATTCTTTCTTTCCTTCTTCTAAAACACCAACAGTGATCTTCCAATTTCTCCTTGCTGTTTATAGTTCTCATGTTCCTTGTGAGTCTGTTCTAGATATATATATTCCATGACCCACCTAGCGTCATCTAGCAGCGAATATCTGAAGTTCCTCAATTCTTCCCTGTACAAGAGGACTTCCTTAGCAATCTGGCCACCTGATCTCGTCGCCATCGCCAGCTATCATCTGCGTGATCAAGAGAACTTCGTCTACTTCTTCACCCACCAGGCTGCTCTAGTGTCGCCTACTATCAACTCTTTGAAGACCATTTCATCAAAAAAACATTTTTTTGCAAGGTTGTCTATTCTGATATGTATTCCTTTTGTTTCCTACCCCCACTCTTTTCCCTTCTCTGGTCCCTCTGTGCTTCGCTGAGCGTGTCTCACTTGTACGTCGTAAGTCGACTTAGTCAGTTGAAGCTCAACTAGAGCTAGCCTCCTCAACTAAAGAGGCATTCTTTTAATTCCACGCCATGTTGGAACTTTAATCTCAACCGTCAAAGGGAACTTCACCTTCCCCATGAAGCAAAGAGAAGTTCCGACTTCAGGTTTTAACCTCATTGTCATCGTCTTTTATGAACCACATGCTTTTAATGATCATTTTATAGGCAGTGTGAGATTACTATATTTGGGGCAATAATCATCCTTCGCGGGATTTTCCATGTTGAGCTTTTGTCTGTCTAAGCCAATCTTAATAGGAAGCAGCATTTCTTATGCTTATTAAATGAGAGATCTTCTCACAACGTGGGATACCATTGAATTACCCACTGTCTATAAAATACTTAGCTCGTTCCACCGCTGGGATAACTTTGGCCCTATTCATCAGTTAGGATTGTTCTGGAACCTTCCAGAACCTGCACTCTATCTACCAGTCGTACCGTCATGTATTTTCCAATCACATGTGGGAATACTATTTCAAACTAAGGAATCTTCCTTATGAGTTACTGCTCAATAGCTAATTTTTCTTCCTCCGTTGGGATTTTCTCTGGCGTATTTAATGATAATCTGCAACTTTCTCAAGCAATAGACTCTCGCCTATCTAGTGTAACTAGTTATTTTTCCACAATTGCAATAACTTTCTTTGCCATAAACCTTTGTGCTGCTACAGTGAACTTTTCATCCATTTCAACAGACAATAGTGAAAAAAAGTGTTAGTTCAACATTTCTTCCGCGTCGCGTTCTTCCGAATACCATAAATACGGCCATGAACACTTATACTCAATTCCATTTGATCTTTCCCAAACCCCTTACTAAAAAACCACTATAATTAAATTGTTACTTCAGGTCTTTTTCAATGAGGTGTCATTCTCAACTAGTGCCCTCCCTTTGTTTTTGCTCCATATACAACGAATTAATGTCTGCATAACTACGTGTCTGGTACACGTTTCAAATTATCCTGTTTCACCCTTCTAATTAGGGAATACAATTCTTTTAACTCATAAGTGAGTTATTTCTAGGTTTCATGAAAGGGAAACTTGCCCAATTTGTCTCGAGATTCCTACTTAAACATAGGAGGCCTAGAAACTTCCTTTCGACATTCTCTTCAGGTTTCACAGTAAGTGACCTGCCCTATTTGTGTAACTACTAAAAAGTAATTCAGCTTTAATATAAGAAGTTATAGGAACTTCTATTTTATTCTTCCTGTTTTTGTTATTGTTATTTCCGAAGTTGTTACTCTTTCTGGGATATTTTCTTAGAAATTTCTTAAAGTACAGACCTTGTACTCGATTTAATGTCTAACTTTAATCACTTCAATTGTCTTTAAATTTTTTATTTCTTCTTCGCCATTTCAAAATCTTGCGAAGACTTTAAGACATATAAAGATTTGAAACCAAAAGAATTGTTAATTGCCAGGCGCAAACATTAGATGTTTTTTCGGAGGTCTGCGACCCCAAATTGTTAACAAAATTGAAATTATATATTTGTTAAATTCATTACACTCTTTTGCATTGTTAAATAAATTAAAGAGTTCTATTTCGCTTTCTCATTTCTCTAGTATAAGTCTTCCTTGACTCTTCCCACTTAATGCAAATAAATCTAATGATAGGGTGTTCACCACTTGTTGCATTTGAGCAAGAACTCTTAGTCATAACTTAAGTCAAACTCTCTTCCTATTTCTCCATCCCTTTTCTCCAGACGAAACCCATCTCCTTCCCTTTATCATCTTCCCTTGGGGGATAGGTTATTCCCAAGCTTATAATGTACCCAGCAGCCATATCTCCCCAATGCACGCGCTGCTAGGTGCAGCCTTATCTCCCCAATGTACGCGCCTCTAGTTGCAGCCTTATCTCTCAAATTTTCGTGCCGCTAGGTGCAGCCTTATCTCCCCAATGTATGTGCCACTAGGTGCAGCCTTATCTCCCCAACGTACGCGCTGCTTGGTGCAGCATTATCTCCCCAATATACGGGCTGCTACGAGCAGCCTTATCTCCTGAATGTACGCACCGCTAGGTGCAGCCTTATCTCCCCAATGTACCCGCTGCTAGGCGCAGCCTTATCTCTCCAATGTACGCGCCGCTAGGTGCAGCCTTATCTCCCCAATGTACGCGCTGCTAGGGACAGCCTGATATCCCCAATGTACGCGCCGCAAGGTGCAGCCTTTTCTCCCCAAAGTACGCGATGCGTGGTGCGACCTTATCTCCTCAATGTACGCGCCACTAGGTGCAGCCTTGTCTCCCCAATGTGCGTGCCACTAGGTGCTGCCTTATCTCCCTAATGTACGCGCCGCTAGGTGCAGTCTTATCTCTACAATGCACATGTTGCTAAGAGCAGCCTTATCTCCCCAATGTGCGCGCCGCTGGGTGCAGCCTTATCTCACCAATGTGCGCGCCGCTAAGTGCACCCTTATCTCCCCAATGTACGCGACGCTAGGTGCAGCCATATCTCCCCAATGTGCGCTCCGTAGGGTGCAGCCTTATCTCCCCATTGTGCGCGCCGCTGGGTGCAGCCTTATCTCCCCAATATGCGCGCCGCTATGTGCAGCCTTATCTCCCCAATGTACGCGCCGCTTGGTGCAGCCTTATCTCCCCAATGTACATGCTGCTAAGAGCAGCCTTATCTCCCCAATGTGCGCGCCGCTCGGTGCAGCCTTATCTCCCCAAAGTACGCGTCGCTACGTGCAGCCTTATCTCCCCAATGTGCGCGCCGCTAGGTGCAGCCTTATCGCCCCAATGTGCGCGCCGCTGTGTGCAGCCTTATCACCCCAATGTGTACGCCGCTAGGTGCAGCCCTATCTCCCCAATTTACTCGCCGCTAGGTGCAGCCTTATCTCCCCAATGTACGCGCTGCTAGGTGCAGCCTTATCTCCCCAATGAATATGCTGCTAAGAGCAGCATTATATCTCCAATGTGCGAGCCGCTATGTGCAGCCTTATCTCCCCAATATACTCGCCGCTAGGTGCAGCCTTATTTCCCCAATGTACGCGCCACTAGGTGCAGTCTTATCTACCCAATGAACATGCTGCTAAAAGCAGACTTATCTCCCCAATGTAAGTGCCGCTAGGTTCAGCCTTATCTCCCCAATGTGCGCGCCCCTATGTGTAGCTTTATCTCCCCAATGTACAGACCGCTAAGTGCAGCCTTTTCTCCCCAATGTACGCGCCGCTAGGTGCAGCCTTATCGCCCCAATGTACGCGCCGCTAGGTGCAGCATTATCTCCCCAATGTGTGCGCTTCTAGGTGCTGCCTTATCTCCCCAATGTACGCGCCGCTAAGTGCTGCCTTATCTCCCCAATGTACGAGCCGCAAGGTGCTGCCTTATCGCCCCACTGAACACGCCGCTGGGTGCAGTCTTATCTCCCCAATGTACGCACCGCTATGTGCAGCCTTATCTCCCCAATGTCCGCGCCGCTAGGTGCAGCCTTATCTCCCCAATGTACGCGCCGCTTGGTGAAGCCTTATCTCCTCAATGTTCGCGCCGCTAGGTGCAGCCTTATCCCCAAATGTACGCGCCGCTAGGTGCAGCCTTATCTCCCCAATGTACGCTCCGCTAGGTGCAGCCATATCGCCCCAATGTACGCGCCGCTAGGTGCAGCCTTATCTCCTCAATGTACGCGCCGCTAGGTGCAGCCTTATCTCCCCAATGTACGCGCTGCGAGGAGCAGCCTTATATCCCCTATGTACGCGCCGTTAAATGCAGCCTTTTTCCCCAATGTACGCGCTGCTAGGTGCTGCCTTATCTCCCCAATGTACGCGCTGCTAGGAGCAGCCTTATCTCCAAAATATACGCGCCGCTAGGTGCAGCCTTTTCTCCCCAATGTACGCGCTGCTAGGTGCAGCCTTATCTCTCCAATGTACGCGCCGCTAAGTGCAGCCTTATCTCCCCAATGTACGCGATGCTAGGTGCAGCCTTTTCTCCGCAATGTACGCGCTGCTAGGTGCAGCCTTATCTCATCATTGTACGCGCCGCTAGGTGCAGCCTTATCTCCCCAATGTACGCGGTGCTAGGTGGAGCCTTATCTCCGCAATGTCCGCGCTGCTAGGAGCAGCCTTATCTCCCCAATGTACGCGGTGCTAGGTGGAGCCTTATATCCCCAATGTACGCGCCGCTAGGTGCAGCCTTTATCCCCAATGTACACGCTGCTAGGTGCAGCCTCATCACCCCAATGTACGCACCGCTGGGTGCAGCCTTATCTCTCAAATGTTCGTGCCGCTAGGTGCAGCCTTATCTCCCCTATGTACGCGCCACTAGGTGCAGCCTTATCTCCCCAATGCACGCGCTGCTAGGTGCAGCCTTATCTCCCCAATGTACTCGCTGCTAGGAGCAGCCTTATCTCCTCAATATACAAGCCGCTAGGTGCAGCCTTATCTCCCCAATGTACCCGCTGCTAGACGCAGCCTTATCTCTCCTATGTACGCGCCGCTAGGTGCAGCCTTATCTCCCCAATGTACGCGCTGCAAGGGACAGCCTGATATCTCCAATGTACGCGCCGCTATGTGCAGCCTTTTCTCCCCAAAGTAGGCGCTGCTAGGTGCAGCCTTATTTCCACATTGTACGCGCCACTAGGTGGAGCCTTGTCTCCCCAATATGCGCGCCGCTATGTGCAGCCTTATCTCCCTAATGTAAGCGCCGCTAGGTGCAGCCTTTTCTCCCCAATGTGCGTGCCGCTGGGTGCAGCCTTATCTCCCCAATATGCGCGCCGCTTTGTGCAGCCTCATCTCTCCAATATACGCGCCGCTTGGTGCAGCCTTATCTCCCCATTGTACATGCTGCTAAGAGCAGCCTTATCTCCCCAATGAGCGCGCCGCTGGGTGCAGCCTTATTTCCCCAATGTACGCTCCGCGTAATGCAGCCTTATCTCCCAAATGTACGCGGTGCTGGGTGCAGCCTTATCTCACTAATGTGCGCGCCGCTACGTGCAGCCTTATCTCCCCCAATATACGCGCCGCTAGGTGCAGCCTTATCTCCCTAATGTGCGCGCTGCTAGTTGCAGCCTTATCTTCCCAATGTGCGAGGCCGCTGGGTGCAGCCTTATCTCCGCAATGTGCGCGCCACTATGTGCAGCCTTATTTACCCAATGTACGCGCCGCTAGGTGCAGCCCTATCTCCCCAATGTACATGCTGCTAAGAGCAGCATTATCTCCCCAATGTAAGCGCCGCTGGGGGCAGCCTTATCTCCCAAATGTACGCGTCGCTAGGTGCAGCCTTTTCTCCCCAATGTACGCGCCGCTAGGTGCAGCGTTATCTCCCCAATGTGCGCACCACTGGGTGCAGCCTTATCTCCCCAATATGTGCGCCGCTAGGTGCAGCCTTATCTCCCCAATGTATGCGCCGCTAGGTGCAGCCTTACCTCCCCAATGTGCGCGCCGCTAGGTGCAGCCTTATCTCCCCAATGTCATGCTGCTAAGAGAAGCCTTATCTCTCCAATGTGCGCGCCGCTATGAGCAGACGTATCTCCCAAATGTACTCGCCGCTAGGTGCAGCCTTATCCCCCCAATGTACGCGCCGCTAGGTGCAGCCTTATCTCCCCAATGAACATGCTGGGTAGATTATTGCCTGAGGAATAACCTAACCACCAAGGGAAGATGATAAAGGAAAGGAGATGGTTATCGGACTGGAGTGAAAGGATGGAGAAATAGGAGGAGAGTACCACAAAAGTTATAAATTTAACTTTAAATACACGCAAAAGCGGTTGCCACTGCAAATCCGCTCTCTGATACCTAAAGTGGTTAAGGACCTGGTCGAAGCTGACGGGAAACGCAGCTAGGACTTGGGCGGTTTGCAAGAGAATGGCTTTAGTGTATTCCCTCTCAAGCATTCATATGCCTACTATGGGGAAGGGTGATGGTCTGGCAAGACAGAGTGTAACAGACCTATTGTATGTCTGTTCAAAGGAGTTCGTTTTTAACCAGTAATTCGAGGAATGCCAATAATTTGAATCAATTTTGATATTTCTTGTTTTCGAAGTTGTAGAGTTACTACAAAGCGACCAAGTGCTTCCAAGATGGATAGTGATAAAAGAATTATACTTTTGGGAATAATTTTGGCAAGTGCATTTGGAAATGGCTAAGCTTTTACCCAGCAAGGAGCCGACTAAAAGTTTAGGCAAGGAGAAACACTTAAATTTTGAAAAACCAACCATAAGTGTTGGAGAGAATCTCCACAAGCAGGAAGCTGGCTCAGCGAGCTATGCTTGCCTTACTGGCCAGTTAGAATTAGCTATTAAAGCTAAAAGAGACTTTACCGAATTGTAAATTAAGAGTTCTTGCTCAAATTCAACTAGCGGTGAAAATACTATCAAGAGATTTATTTGCATTAACTAGGGCATGAACCTAGGAAAAGTCATGGAAGACAGGATCTTGCCTAACCGTTGTGTTAGAGAAATGATGAGTCAAAAAAGGAACTTGAATTTATTTAACAATGCAAAAAAGCGTAATGAATTTAACAAATAGGTAGTAATTTGTTCACAAATGTATCATTTAGATTTTATAACAGATGGGGTCACAGACCTCCGAAAAAACATCTAAAGTTTGCGCCAGGCAATTAACAATTCTATTGGTTTCAAACCTTTATATGTTTTAAAATCCTCGCAAGATTTTAAAAAAGAAAAGGTAAAGTACAAAGGTTAAAAACAATTAAAGTGATTAAAGTTAGACAGTAAATCGAGTACAAGGTGTGTACTTCAAGAAATTTCTGAGAAAATATTCAAGAGAGAGTAACAACTTCGAAAATAACAATAACAAAAACAGGAATAATAAAATAGAAGTTCCTATAACTTCTTATATTTAAGCTGGATTACCTTTTTTGTGGTTATACAAATAGAGCAGGTCACTTAATGTGAAACCTGAAGAGAAAGTCGAAAGGAAGGTTCTAGACCTCCTATGTTTAAGTAGGAATCACGAGCCAAATGGGGCAAGTTTCCCTTTCGTGAAACCTAGAAATAACTCACTTATGAGTTGAAAGAATTGTATTCCCTAATTGGAAGGGAGAAACAATGTAAGTTTGCAACGTGTACCAGACACGTAATTATGCAGAAATGAATTAATGAGATATAAGCAAAGGGGGAGGGCACGTCTTTAGAGTGACACCTCATTGAAAAAGACCCAAAATAACAAGTTTATTATTTTGGTTTGTTAGTAAAGGGTTTGGGAAAGATCAACTGGGATTGAGGATGAGTGTTCATGGCCGTATTTGTAATAATCGTACGATCGCGACGCGGTAGAAATGTTGAACAAGCACTGGTTCTCAATATAGTATGTTGAAATGGATGAAACGTTCACTGTAGTAGCGCAAAGGTTTATGGCAAAGAAAGTTATTCCAATGATGGAAAATAACTAGTTGCACTAGGTAGGCGAAAGTCTATTGCTTGAGAAAGTTGTAGATTACAAATAAATGCGCCAGAGAAAATCCCAACGGTGGAAGAAAAATTAGCTATTGCAGTAATTTATAAGGAAGATTCCTTAATTTAAAACAGTATCCCCACATGTGAGTGGAAAACACATGATGGCGTGACTGGTAGATAGATTGCAGAATCTGGAAGGTTCCAGAACAATCCTAACTGAAGAATAGGGCCAAAGTTATTCCAGCGGTGGAACGAGCTGAGTATTTTATAGACAGTGGGTAATTCCCACTTTGTGAGAAGATGTCTAATAAGAAATGCTGCTTTCTATTAAGATTTGCTTAGACAGACAAAAGCTTAACATGGAAAATCCCGCGAAGGATGATTATTGCCTCAAATATAGTAATCTCACACTGCCTATAAAATGATCGTTAAAGCATGTAGATATTAAAACCGATGACGATGAGGTTAAAACTTGAAGTCTGTACTTATCTTTGCTGCATGGCGAAGGTGAAGTTCCCTTTTGACGGAAAACTTAATGTGCCAACATGGCGTTGAATGAAGAGAGTGCCTCTTTTTTTGAGGAGACTGGCTCTAGTTGAGCCTTGACTGACTAAGTCGGCTGCCGACGTACAAGTGAGACATGCTCAGCGAAGCGCAGGGGGACTAGGGAAGGGAAGAGAGTGGGGGTAGGAGACAAAAGGAATACATATCAGAATAGACAACCTTGCAAAAATAAATGTTTTCCTTGATGAATGGTCTTCAAAGAGTTGATAGCAGGCGATACTAGCGCTGCATGGTGGGTGAAAAAGTAGACGAAGTTCTCTTGATCACGGAGATGATAGCTGGCGATGGCTACGATATCTGGTGGCCAGATTGATATGGAAGTCCTCTTGTACAGGGAAGAATAGAGGAACTTCAGAGATTCGCTGCTAGATGACGCTAGGTGGGTAATGGAAGATATATATCTAGAACAGACTCACAAATAGCATAAGAGACATGACCAACAAAGAGAAACTAGAAGATCACTGTTGGTGTTTGAGAAAAAGGAAGGAATGAACAGGCAAGGAGCATTAAAAATATACTCTATCTAACCGTGTATTCCAAGAATACACCAAGCTGGGAGGTCCAAACACCAACAGAGAACAAAATAAACAATTAAACATTTAAAGTTAATGGAGCAATTAAAGACAGTGGTCTTGTGATCTGACCGTTAGTGGTCAAGATTCTAGCCTCCCTGAATATCCCATCCCTTCCAGGATAACACTCGGTCACTCTACCAGAAATCCAGACCAGGGGAGGAGAAACATCCCTAACCAAGACCAAGTCCCCCACTTTAATGTCGGGACTGGAAAGAAACCACTTCTGTCTCCGTTGCAAGGAAGTTAAATATTCCAAGTTCCACCTCTTCCAAAAAGAATTGCGGAGGGCTTCAAGTTTACGCCAAACAATAGGTAAAGTAGAATCCCCGTAAGAGCTGGAAAGGGGAGGAGGGGCAGAAAAAGAGGTGCCTATAAGGAAGTGACCAGGTGTGAGTGGAAGCAGGTCATCAGGGTCATTGGAAAGCGGAGTTAAAGGGCGAGAATTAACAACACTTTCAATCAGAACTGACAGTGAATTAAATTCTTCATAAGTCAGAATGCGATTACCTAAGACCTTTCTTAAATGACGTTTAGTGAGCTTTACGCAGGATTCCCACCTACCACCGTGATGAGGAGCGTAGGGAGGTATAAAGCGCCATTTGAAGCCCTTTGAGTAGGAAAAATTAGAAATTTGTTCCATGGCAGGAGAAGATGCGAGAGCTTTCTTCCACAGGGAAGCTGCGCCCTGAAAAGGGGAAGCGTTATCAGAGAACATCTCTGAAGGTACACCACGCCTAGCAGCGAAACGAGAGACAGCTGATAAAAAGTAAGAAGTAGAGGCATTCGTTACTAGTTCCAAATGGATTGCGCCATTAACCATGCAAACAAAGAGAGAAACATAAAGCTTACCAAACAATTTGCGTTTAGTTTCAGGGGAATTTCGTTGATATTGGAACGGACCCATATAATCCACACCAGTTAGAGCAAATGGGCCTATAGGAGAAGAGCGCAAAGAAGGCAGATCGCTCATTAATTGAGTATTGACTTTAGGTTTCGCTTTGAAGCAAGGAATGCACTTGTGAATTACAGAGGAAACTTCGTGAATTCCATTTATAATCCAGTACTTTTCCCTTAAGAGGCAAAGCAGAGTGCGTGTGCCAACATGCAGATTGCAATAATGAAAGTCACGTATAATTAAGGAAGTTACGTGATGTTTAGAAGGAAAAATAACGGGATGCTTTTTGTCTTCAGAGAGCAAAGATTGAGAGAGCCTACCACCTACCCTGAGTAACCCATTGTCATCAAGGAATGGGGCCAAAGCACGGAGACGACTGGATTTGGGAAGGTCCCGTTTAGAAGAAAGTAAAGACAATTCCGAAAAAAAGGCTTCTTGCTGTGTCAGTTGTAAAACCTTAATGGTAGCGAGATTCAATTCATGATTGGTAAGGTGTGGTTTTGGGGAGAAGAGGTTGGTCAACCACAAGATATTTCCATCTAAGGAGATAGGCGACAATTCGAATTAATTTGTGAAAGGAAGAATAGCGGGACAACAAGGGATGAGAAACGTTGGAAACAAGACACGAAGCAGTAGATAAAGATACTTTAGCGTCAGGCAAGTTGGAGTTTGTAGCTGGAGGTTTGGAAGGCCAACAAGAGGAAACTTCGATTAACCACGAGGGCCCATGCCAGTACAACTAAGAAGCTGCCAATTGAGAGGGTAAACATCCACGAGACATAATGTCGGCTGGGTTATCAGCACTGGGCACATGCCTCCATTGACATCCCGAAGAAAGAGTTTGAATCTTGGAAACCCTGCTTGCAACAAAATTTGCAAGTGAGCGGGGTTCTTGGCGAACCAAGGAAGGGTGATCATGGAATCGCTCCAGAGATAGATTTGCGAGAATTTGACTTTTAATACTTCCCGTAATTTTTTTACAAGTTCTGCAGCCATGAGTGCAGCACACAATTCAAGCCTATGTAAATTGATAGTTTTAAGAGGAGCCACCTTCCTTTTGGCACAAACAAGGTTGGAAACTGAAGATCCATTTAATGGACCATGATAAACTAAATATGCGCAGCAACCGTAAGCTTTTTCGGAACTGTCCGCGAACACATGAAGGAAAAAGAGATGCATTAGAATGAGCGTTAATTACATTCCTGGGAATTTCAGTTAGGGAAAGATCCAGCAAATTGCTGCGAAAAGAGAACCAACGGTTATGAAAAGAAAGGGGAACAGTGTCATCCCATTCACATTTGAGCGACCACAGCTCTTGCATGAAGAGTTTGGCTATAACGATAACTGGGGCAAGGAATTGAAGCGGATCAAAATATTTTACAATTTCAGAGAGAATTTGTCTTTTTGTGTTAGGGAGCTCTTCTGCGAGCGAAACTTTATAGATGAGAGTGTCAGTGCTAGTGCACCAATGAACTCCAAGAGTTTTTATGGATTCGGAGTTTCCACAAATTTCGACAGAGGAGGGATCTACGTCTTCAATAGGAAACTGGGCGAGAAACTCAGGGGAGTTGGAATTCCACTTATGAAGTGGGAAACCTCCATTCCTTAGCAATGCTTGAAGTTCAAAGGACACGAAAGAAGCTTCCTCCAGAGTGGGGAAGGTCTGCAAATAATCGTCAACATAGAATGACGTAGTTAGTGCTTCAGAAGCTTTAGAATCAAATAAATGACCATCTTGAGAGGCTAGCAAGTGTAGGGATCGGATAGCAAGGAAAGCAGAAGGTTTTAAGCCAAAAGTAACTGTGTTTAAACGAAATACCTTAATAGGCTTACTGATTTCATCGCGCCACAAGATTCTTTGGAGATCTGGTTTTTCAGGCTGAATTAAAACTTGGCGGTACTTCTGTTTTATATCTGCTATAACAGCTATGGGAAATAATCGAAATTTTAAGAGTATAGCAGATAGATCTGACTGAATAGCAGGACCAGAGTAAAGAGTATCGTTAAGGCTGTTGCCATTAACGTCGGGTGATGAACCATTGAAAACAACTCGGATTTTATCCTTTACAAGAGGTTTTTTCCACTCGGGATGATGATTTAAGAAAACCGTTTCAATTGGGGGGTCCAATTCATCATCAGATTTATTAACAACTTCCATATGATCTAAGCTTTCATACTCATCCATGAAATCAGTGTACTACTGTTTAACGAGAGGTTCTTTCTTGAATTTGTTCTCGATAGCAAAGAGAGCTTTTCGAGCTTTGGGTTGAGAGTTAATAAGTTTAGGGGGATTATGTGATCTTGGCATTTGAACAATGAACTGGCCGTCAGAAGAGCGAGTGGTGGTGTTCAGAAAAAGGTGCTCACAGAATTCATATTCTGATGAGGTCACGTTAGGCGGATCAACGCTTTCAAGCCTCCAAAACTGTTCCAGGTCAGTATTGGCGAAGTAACATTGCGATGCGGGTTGAGGAGAATAATGGGGAAGTTGACCGGTGACGATCCATCCAAAATTAGTGTCTCTGGCGACAACGTTTGAGGATAACTTGCGAACCTGTTTACGAAGGCAATTCCAGAAAACATTGGCACTAAAGAGTATGTCAATAGGGTTTTGCATGTTGAACAAAGGATCGGCTAGCCTTAAATGCGAGGGAACGTTTAACCCTGAAATATCCACAGAGTGACTTGGAGTGTCTTCTCCAATGCTATTGAGAATTAGACAATTCAGTTTGAGAAATTTGTTTCTGTGACAAATATCTCTTATGGTTAGCTTTGAGAATTGTAAAGCTTGTGATTTTGAGCTGTTAATGCCTGATACGTTAATAGATGTGGGGTTTACAGGTAGGCCTAGTTTTCTAATCAAAGAATTAGACACAAAATCATGAGTTGCCGCTGAATCGAGAATACCGCGTGCACGGACCCAGTTGCCAAAGTTATCCTGAACTTCGATTTGGACAGTAGACAACAATACTTGGGCACTACGAATGGACTTGGCATTTTGAATGTACGATGAAGCATTGGAACTGTTAGCATTATCACTTTTTTGAGAAGTAGATGCTGTCGATGACCTTGCCTGATCATGACGATGTAGCAAAGTGTGATGAGCCTTTTCACAATGGAAGCAAAATCTTGTGGACTTGCAATTTGAAGCAGAATGCGATGGTGCTAGGCAGTTGAAGCAATGTTTGTTTTGGGAAACTAATTTTCTTCTGTCGTCTACTGACAGTTCCTTAAAGGATTTACAGAGATATAAAGCATGGGAATCTTTACAAAGTATGCACTTTAAAGGTTCATTTAAACTCTTGCGGGGTTCACTTTGAGTGTTTAAAACAAGAGAGCTAGCAATACGGCGTTCCCTAGACCTAGTTGGGTAACCAGTAGTGTTTGATTTAAATTTAGATGAGCTGGACCCAGGTTTTTGGGTACTAGACGCTAAGCGTTCGCTTTTAGGTTTGATAGACATTAATTCAAATTTAGAACTCGGGGAAGTGGGTTCACTTTGATTAGCTAAAGCGGTTAAGAGTTGGCATCTAGCATTTATGAAAGTGACTAAATGCTCGTAAGAGTAATCGTCTTCTATAGAAACTTCAATTTCCCAAGCTATGACGGTAGCAACATCAACTTTAGAAACCACTAAATGTATTAGGAAAGTGTCCCAGTGTTCAGTGGGTTGATCTAATTGGGACAGAGCTTCAACATGAAGCTGAGTAGTATCAATGAGAGTACGCAAACTAGTGACGTCATTGTGCTGTGATGCGGGTAGGTTGAATAGAGCCTTCATATGGCGTTGAATACGTAACCGTAAATTTCCGTATCTTTCTTTTAATAAGTTAAAGGCAATGGGGTAATTTTCGGCACTTAAAGGGAGTGCTTCAACTAACTGCAGAGCTTGACCTCGGAGGATAAATCTCAAGTAATGAAACTTGTATATGACTTGAATGTCTTCATTGTCATGAACAAGAGAGCAAAATAATTCTTATAAAGAATCCCAAGTAGATTCGTCTCCAGAGAAGTGGGGTAAATTAATCTTAGGTAGAATTGGTTTGGGCTTATAAGTACCATCGCGAAAAGAAGTTTGTTGTTCGTGAAGGGAACCAAGAACAGAAGCGTCTTTTTTCTGTTCTTCTTCGAGTTGGCGTATTATTTTGAAAGCAGAACCTATACCTTCGTAATATTGGTTTTCTACCTCGACTTGATCTTCGGTTTGATTGAGCATACAAGTTTCTATTTCTGTTTGGATGTTACAATAATTTACATATGAACGTTCAAAATCCCTTACACGATGTTTCAACAAGTCTAATTGAGCTTCTGAGGGATCTTGCTCTTTGATGTATTTTCTGAATCGGGTAATTTGCCCTTTATAGGATGCTCGTTTAGAAGTGAGTTTTTCATCTTTATCCTTTTCAGTAGGAGCCATGTCAAGGTAAGTAGATTAAAATATAACTCGCGAAACTGTGGAACCTTGGAAATACTGTCAGGCTGGCAGCAGCAAATAAGTTGAAAGAAAGGGACACACCATGGGAGACAGGAGCGGTCTCTTTCCACTTCACTGGCTTTGCACGATGTAGTTAAGGCTGAAAGGTTCAAAGCAGGTATTAATAATTTGCAAAGTATTGCCAAATGACCCTTGACAAAGAATAGAAAATAGCAAATGGACTCTCCCGGGTTTCTGGGACCAATTTTTGGGTATATTATTGGCTAGGGAATAACCTAACCACCAAGCGAAAATGATAAAGAAAAGGAGGTGGGTTTCGTACTGGAGAGAAAGGATGGAGAAATAGGAGGAGAGTCCCACAAAAGTTATAAATTTAACTTTAAATACACTCAAAGGCGGTTGCCACTGCAAATCCGCTCTCTGATACCTAAAGTGGGTAAGGACCTGGTCGAAGCTGACGGGAAACGCAGCTAGGACATGGGCGGTTTGCAAGAGAATGGCTTTAGTGTATTCCCTCTCAAGCATGCATATGCCTACTATGGGGAAGGGTGATGGTCTGGCAAGACAGAGCGTAACAGACCTATTGTATGTCTGTTCAAAGGAGTTCGTTTTTGAACCAGTAATTCGAGGAATGCCAATAATTTGAATCAATTTTGATATTTCTTGTTTTCGAAGTTGTAGAGTTACTACAAAGCGACCAAGTGCTTCCAAGATGGATAGTGATAAAAGAATTATACTTTTGGGAATAATTTTGGTAAGTGCATTTGGAAATGGCTAAGCTTTTACCCAGCAAGGAGCCGACTAAAATTTAGGCAAGGAGAAACACTTAAATTTTGAAAAACCAACCATAAGAGTTGGAGAGAATCTCCACAAGCAGGAAGCTGGCTTAGCGAGCTATGCTTGCCTTACTGGCCAGTTAGAATTAGCTATTAAAGCTAAGAGAGACTTTACCGAGTTGTAAATTAAGAGTTCTTGCTCAAATTCAACTAGCGGTGAAAATCCTATCAAGAGATTTATTTGCATTAACTAAGGCATGAACCTAGGAAAAGTCATGGAAGACAGGATCTTGCCTAACCGTTGTGTTAGAGAAATGATGAGTCAAAAAAGGAACTTGAATTTATTTAACAATGCAAAAAAGCGTAATGAATTTAACAAATAGGTAGTAATTTGTTGACAAATATATCATTTAGATTGTATAACAGATGGGGTCACAGACCTCCGAAAAAACATCTAAAGTTTGCGCCAGGCAATTAACAATTCTATTGGTTTCAAACCTTTATATGTTTTAAAATCCTCGCAAGATTTAAAAAAAGAAAAGGTAAAGTACAAAGGTTAAAGACAATTAAAGTGATTAAAGTTAGACAGTAAATCGAGTACACGGTGTATACTTCAAGAAATTTCTGAGAAAATATTCAAGAGAGAGTAACAACTTCGAAAATAACAATAACAAAAACAGGAATATAAAAATAGACTTTCCTATATCTTCTTATATTTAAGGTGGATTACCTTTTATTGTGGTTATACAAATAGAGCAGGTCACTTAATGTGAAACCTGAAGAGAAAGTCGAAAGGAAGGTTCTAGACCTCCTATGTTTAAGTAGGAATCACGAGCCAAATGGGGCAAGTTTCCCCTTCGTGAAACCTAGAAATAATTCACTTATGAGTTGAAAGAATTGTATTCCCTAATTAGAAGGGAGAAACAATGTAAGTTTGCAACGTGTACCAGACACGTAGTTATGTAGAAATGAATTAATGAGATATAAGCAAAGGGGGAGGGCACGTCTTTAGAACGACACCTCATTGAAAAAGACCTAAAATAACAAGTTTATTATTTTGGTTTGTTAGTAGTGGGTTTGGGAAAGATCAACTGGGATTGAGGATGAGTGTTCATGGCCGTATTTGTAAAAATCGGACGATCGCGACGCGGTAGAAATGTTGAACAAGCACTGGTTCTCACTATAGTTTGTTGAAATGGATGAAAAGTTCACTGTAGTAGCGCAAAAGTTTATGGCAAAGAAAGTTATTGCAATGATGGAAAATAACTAGTTGCACTAGGTAGGCGAAAGTCTGTTGCTTGAGAAAGTTGTAGATTACAAGTAAATGCGCCAGAGAAAATCCCAACGGTGGAAGAAAAATTAGCTATTGCAGTAATTTATAAGGAAGATTCCTTAATTTAAAATAGTATCCCCACATGTGAGTGGAAAACACATGACGGCGTGACTGGTAGATAGATTGCAGAATCTGGAAGGTTCCAGAACAATCCTAACTGAAGAATAGGGCCAAAGTTATTCCAGCGGTGGAACGAGCTGAGTATTTTTGTGAGAAGATGTCTCATAAGAAAAGCTGCTTTCTATTAAGATTTGCTTAGACAGACAAAAGCTTAACATGGAAAATCCCTCGAAGGATGATTATTGCTCCAAATATAGCAATCTCACACTGCCTATAAAATGATCGTTAAAGCATGTAGATATTAAAACCGATGAAGATAAGGTTAAAACTTGAAGTCTGTACTTATCTTTGCTGCATGGCGAATGTGAAGTTCCCTTTTGACGGATAAACTTAATGTGCCAACATGGCGTGGAATGAAGAGAGTGCCTCTTTGTTTGAGGAGACTGGCTCTAGTTGAGCCTTGACTGACTAAGTCGACTGCCGACGTACAAGTGAGACATGCTCAGCGAAGCGCAGGGGGACTAGGGAAGGGAAGAGAGAGAGGGTAGGAGACAAAAGGAATACATATCAGAATAGACAACCTTGCAAAAATAAATGTTTTCCTTGATGAATGGTCTTCAAAGAGCTGATAGCAGGCGATACTAGCGCAGCATGTTGGGTGAAAAAGTAGACGAAGTTCTCTTGATCACGGAGATGATAGCTGGCGATGGCTACGAGATCTGGTGGCCAGATTGATAAGGAAGTCCTCTTGTACAGGGAAGAATAGAAGAACTTCAGAGATTCGCTGCTAGATGACGCTAGGTAGGTCATGGAAGATATATATCTAGAACAGACTCACAAATAGCATAAGAGACATGACCAACAAAGAGAAACTAGATGATCACTGTTGGTGTTTGAGAAAAAGGAAGGAATGAACCGGCAAAGAGCATTAAAAATACACTCTATCTAACCGTGTATTCCAAGAATACACCAAGCTGGGAGGGCAAAACACCAACAGAGAACAAAATAAACAATTAAACATTTAAAGTTAATGGAGCAATTAAAGACAGTGGTCTTGTGATCTGACCGTTAGTGGTCAAGATTCTAGCCTCCCTGAATCTCCCATCCCTTCCAGGATAACACTCGGTCACTCTACCAGAAATCCAGACCAGGGGAGGAGAAACATCCCTAACCAAGACCAAGTCCCCCACTTTAATGTCGGGACTGGAAAGAAACCACTTCTGTCTCCGTTGCAAGGAAGTTAAATATTCCAAATTCCACCTCTTCCAAAAAGAATTGCGGAGGGCATCAAGTTTACGCCAAACAATAGGTAAAGTAGAATCCCCGTAAGAGCTGGAAAGGGGAGGAGGGGAAGAAAGAGAGGTGCCTATAAGGAAGTGACCAGGTGTGAGTGGAAGCAGGTCATCAGGGTCATTGGAGAGCGGAGTTAAAGGGCGAGAATTAACAACACTTTCAATCAGAACTGACAGTGAATTAAATTCTTCATAAGTCAGAATGCGATTACCTAAGACCTTTCTTAAATGACGTTTAGTGAGCTTTACGCAGGATTCCCACCTACCACCGTGATGAGGAGCGTAGGGAGGTATAAAGCGCCATTTGAAGCCCTTTGAGTAGGAAAAATTAGAAATTTGTTCCATGGCAGGAGAAGATGCGAGAGCTTTCTTCCACAGGGAAGCTGCGCCCTGAAAAGGGGAAGCGTTATCAGAGAACATCTCTGAAGGTACACCACGCCTAGCAGCGAAACGAGAGACAGCTGATAAAAAGTAAGAAGTAGAGGCATTCGTTACTAGTTCCAAATGGATTGCGCCATTAACCATGCAAACAAAGAGTGAAACATAAAGCTTACCAAACAATTTGCGTTTAGTTTCAGGGGAATTTCGTTGATATTGGAACGGACCCATATAATCCACACCAGTTAGAGCAAATGGGCGTATAGGAGAAGAGCGAAAAGAAGGCAGATCGCTCATTAATTGAGTATTGACTTTAGGTTTCGCTTTGAAGCAAGGAATGCACTTGTGAATTACAGAGGAAACTTCGTGAATTCCATTTATAATCCAGTACTTTTCCCTTAAGAGGCAAAGCAGAGTGCGTGTGCCAACATGCAGATTGCAATAATGAAAGTCACGTATAATTAAGGAAGTTACGTGATGTTTAGAAGGCAAAATAACGGGATGCTTTTTGTCTTCAGAGAGCAAAGATTGAGAGAGCCTACCACCTACCCTGAGTAACCCATTGTCATCAAGGAATGGGGCCAAAGCACGGAGACGACTGGATTTGGGAAGGTCCCTTTTAGAAGAAAGTAAAGACAATTCCGAAAAAATGGCTTCTTGCTGTGTCAGTTGTAAAACCTTAATGGTAGCGAGATTCAATTCATGATTGGTAAGGTGTGGTTTGGGGAGAAGAGGTTGGTCAACCACAAGATATTACCATCTAAGGAGATAGGCGACAATTCGAATTAATTTGTGATAGGAAGAATAGCGGGACAACAAGGGATGAGAAACGTTGGAAACAAGACACGAAGCAGTAGATAAAGATACTTTAGCGTCAGGCAAGTTGGAGTTAGTAGCTGGAGGTTTGGAAGGCCAACAAGAGGAATCTTCGATTAACCACGAGGGCCCATGCCAGTACAACTGGGAAGCTGCCAATTGAGAGGGTAAACATCCACGAGACATAATGTCGGCTGGGTTATCAGCACTGGGCACATGTGGTGTATTCTTGGAATACACGGTACGAGAGATTATAATTTTCAATGCTTTTGCATGTTCTTTCCTTCCTCTTTGTCAAACACCAACAGTGATCTTCTGTTTCTTCCTTGATGGGCAAATCTCTTATGTCTTCATGAGTCTGTTCTAGATATATATTCTCTGTGACTCACCTAGCGTCATCTAGCAGCGAATCTCTGAAGCTCTTCAACTCTTCTTGGTGCAAGATGACTTACTTATCCATTTGGCCACCAGATCCTGTTACCATCGCCAGCTATTTTCTCCTTGAGCAAGAGAACTACGTCTACTCTTTTACTCACCATGCTGCGCTAGTATCGCCTGTTATCAACTCTTTGAAGACCAGCTCAGCAAGAGAAGATCAATTTTTTGTTGTAACATTGGCAATGCTTATATGTTCTCCTTTTGTCTCCTACCCCCCTCTCTTTTCCCCTTCCTTGGACCCTCCGTGCTCCGTTGAGCTGGTCTCACTTCTCAGTCGGCAGTTGACTTGATCAATCAGGGCTCAACTAGAGCCGGTCTCCTCAAACCAAGAGACACTCTCTACGTTCTACGCCATGTTGGCGCATTAAGTATCGGTTAAGGGAACTTCACCTTCGCCATGCAACAAAGATAAGTACCTGCTTCAAGTTTTAACCTCATCTTCATGATTTTACCTACCACATGCTTTTAACTATCTTTTATAGGCAGTGTGAAATTACTTATTTTGGGGCAAAATCATCCTACGCGGGATTTTCCATGTTGAGCTTTTGTTTAATCAAGCTAATCTTAGTGAAAAGCAGCATTTCTTATGCTTGCCAAATGAGAAATCTTCTCACTACGTGGGATATTATCTAATACCCACTGTCTATAATTTACAAAGCAAGTTCCTCCGCTGGATTTACTTTGGCCCCATTTTTCTACTAAGATCGTCCTGGAACCTACCAGATCTTGTACTCTATCTGCGAGTCTTGCCGTCAGGTATTCTTTCACTCATTTGTGAAAATAATATTTAAAATGAGGAATCTTCCTTACAAATTACTGCAATAGCTAACTTTCGTCCACCGTTGGATGTTCTATGGCGCATTTAACTGTAATCCACAATTTTCTCAAGAAATAGACTCTCGCCTACCTAGTGCAAACGGTTCTTTTCAGCATTGCAATAACTTTCTTTCTCATAAATTTTCGTGTTTCTACAGTGAACTTTGCATCAATCTTTACAGACTATAGTGATAACCAGTGCTTGCTCCACTTTTCTACCGAGTCGCGATCGTCCGTTTATATTAAATACGGCCATGAACATTGATCCTATATCCCAATGATCTTTCCTCAACCTTCTACTAACAACCCATATTAATAAAATTGTAGCTTTTCTATAAGGTGTCACTCACGAAGTGCCCTTCCAATTTTGCTTGTTTAACATTAATTAATTACTGTATAACTACGTGTTTTAAACACGATTCAAATTTACATTGTTCCTTCCCTATAATCAGGGAAAACAATTCTTTCAACTCTTGAGTGAGTTATTTCTAGGTCTCACGAAATGGAAACTGCCCATTTGGTTCGTGATTCCCATTTAAAACATAGGAGGTCGAGAACCTTCCTTTTGATTATCTCTTCAGGTTTCACAGTAAGTGACATGCCCTTATTTGCATAATAACCAACATTAATTCTGTATAAATATAAGAAGTTGTAGGAACTTCTATCTTATTTTTCATGTTTTTCTTATTGTTATTTAAGAAGTTTTCACTCTTTCTAGAATATTCTCTCAGAAATTTCTTAAGGTACACTCTTTGTACTCCAATTAACGTTCAAACTTTAATTACTTCATTGGTTATTTGTTTAAATCTTATAAAGATTTTAGAAACATGTAAGGGTTTAAACCTCGTAAATTGTCAATTGTCTGGAGCAAACGTTTAAAGTTGGGAGGTCTGCGACCCCATTTGTTAAAAAGTTCAAATGAACTATGTTTGTCAAAAATATATTACATACTTGTTAAATTCATTAACCTTCTTTGAATTGTTTAATAAATTAAATATTTGTTTTTGGATTCATCATTTCTCTGATACTACAGTTAGGCAAGATTCTGGCTTTCCTAGCTCTTCCTAGGTTCATGCCCTCGTTCATACTCAATAAAGCTTTTACTATTTGTCTTGCCAGAATATCACCCTTCCCCATAGTACTTTTATGCACGCTTGGGAGGAAATACACTAAAGCCTCTCTCTTGCAAATCGTCTAAGTCCCAGCTGCGGTTCCCGTTAGCTTCGACCAAGCTCGTACCTACTTTAGGTATCAGAGAGTTAATTTTCAGTGGCAACTGCCTCTAAAGGTATTTAAAGTTAAATTTACAACTTTTGTAGGACTCTCCTCCTATTTTTCTATCCTTTTTCTCCAATCCAAAATCTACTTCCTTTTTTTAATCATCTTCCCTTGGTGGGTGGGTTATTCCTTATCCAATAATCTACCCAACATGCCTCCATTGACATCCCGAAGAAAGAGTTTGAATCTTGGAAACCCTTTTTGCAACAAAATTTGCCAGTGAGCGGGGTTCTTGGCGATCCAAGGAAGGGTGATCATGGAATCGCTCCAGAGATAGATTTGCGAGAATTCGAATTTCAATACTTCCCGTAATTTGTTAACAAGTTCTGCAGCCATGAGTGCAGCACACAATTCATGCCTAGGCAAATTGATAGTTTTAAGAGGAGCCACCTTCGATTTGGCACAAACAAGGTTGGAAACTGAAGATCCATTTAATGGACCATGATAAACTAAATATGCGCAGCAACCGTAAGCTTTTTCGGAACTGTCCGCGAACACATGAAAGAAAAAAGATGCATTAGAATGAGCGTTAATTAAATTCCTGGGAATTTCAATTAGGGAAAGATCCAGCAAATTGCTGCGAAAAGAGAGCCAACGGTTAAGAAAAGAAAGGGGAACAGTGTCATCCCATTCACATTTGAGCGACCACAGCTCTTGCATGAAGAGTTTGGCTATAACGATAACTGGGGCAAGGAATTGAAGCGGATCAAAATATTTTGCAATTTCAGAGAGAATTTGTCTTTTTGTGTTAGGGAGCTCTTCTGCGAGCGAAACTTTATAGATGAGAGTGTCAGTGCTAGTGCACCAATGAACTCCAAGAGTTTTTATGGATTCGGAGTCTCCACAAATTTCGACAGAGGAGGGATCTACGTCTTCAATAGGAAACTGGGCGAGAAACTCAGGGGAGTTGGAATTCCACTTATGAAGTGGGAAACCTCCATTCCTTAGCAATGCTTGAAGTTCAAAGGACACGAAAGAAGCTTCCTCCAGAGTGGGGAAGGTCTGCAAATAATCGTCAACATAGAATGACGTAGTTAGTGCTTCAGAAGCTTTAGAATCAAATAAATGACCATCTAGAGAGCCTAGCAAGTGTAGGGGTCGGATAGCAAGGAAAGCAGAAGGTTTTAAGCCATAAGTAACTGTGTTTAAACGAAATACCTTAATAGGCTTACTGATTTCATCGCGCCACAAGATTCTTTGGAGATCTCGTTTTTCAGGCTGAATTAAAACTTGGCGGTACTTCTGTTTTATATCTGCTATAACAGCTATGGGAAATAATCGAAATTTTAAGAGTATAGCAGATAGATCTGACTGAATAGCAGGACCAGAGTAAAGAGTATCGTTAAGGCTGTTGCCATTAACGTCGGGTGATGAACCATTGAAAACAACTTGGATTTTATCCTTTACAAGAGGGTTTTTCCACACGGGATGATGATTTAAGAAAACCGTTTCAATTGGGAGGTGCAATTCTTCATCAGATTTATTAACAACTCCCATATGATCTAAGCTTTCATACTCATCCATGAAATCAGTGTACTGCTGTTTAACGAGAGGTTCTTTCTTGAATTTGCTCTCGATAGCAAAGAGAGCTTTTCGAGCTTTGGGTTGAGAGTTAATAAGTTTAGGGGGATTATGTGATCTTGGCATTTGAAAAATAATACGGCCGTCAGAAGAGCGAGTGATGGTGTTCAGAAAAAGTTGCTCACAGAATTCATATTCTGATGAGGTCACGTTAGGCGGATCAACGCTTTCAAGCCTCCAAAACTGTTCCAGGTCAGTATTGGCGAAGTAACATTGCGATGCGGGTTGGGGAGAATAATGGGGAAGTTGACCGGTGACGATCCATCCAAAATTAGTGTCTCTGGCGACCACATTTGAGGATAACTTGCGAACCTGTTTACGAAGGCAATTCCAGAAAGCATTGGCACTAAAGAGTATGTCAATAGGGTTTTGCATGTTGAACAAAGGATCGGCTAGCCTTAAATGCGAGGGAACGTTTAACCCTGAAATATCCACAGAGTGACTTGGAGTGTCTTCTCCAATGCTATTGAGAATTTGACAATTCAGTTTGAGAAAGTTGTTTCTGTGACAAATATCTCTTATGGTTAGCTTTGAGAATTGTAAAGCTTGTGATTTTCAGCTGTTAATGCCTGATACGTTAATAGATGTGGGGTTTACAGGTAGGCCTAGTTTTCTAATCAAAGAATTTGACACAAAATCAAGAGTTGCCGCTGAATCGAGAAGACCGCGTGCACGGACCCAGTTGCCAAAGTTATCCTGAACTTCGATTTGGACAGTAGACAACAATACTTGGGCACTACGAATGGACTTGGCATTTTGAATGTACGATGAAGCATTGGAACTGTTAGCATTATCACTTTTTTGAGAAGTAGATGCTGTCGATGACCTTGCCTGATCATGACGATGTAGCAAAGTGTGCTGAGCCTTCTCGCAATGGAAGCAAAGTCTTGTGGACTTGCAATTTGAAGCAGAATGCGAGGGTGCTAGGCAGTTGAAGCAATGTTTGTTTTGGGAAACTAATTTTCTTCTGTCGTCTACTGACAGTTCCTTAAAGGATTTACAGAGATATAAAGCATGGGAATCTTTACAAAGTATGCACTTTAAAGGTTCATTTAAACTCTTGCGGGGTTCACTTTGAGTGTTTAAAACAAGAGAGCTAGCAATACGGCGTTCACAAGACCTAGTTGGGTAACCAGTAGTGTTTGCTTTTAATTTAGATGAGCTGGACCCAGGTTTTTGGGTACTAGATGCTAAGCGTTCGCTTTTAGGTTTGATAGACATTAATTCAAATTTAGAACTCGGGGAAGAGGGTTCACTTTGATTAGCTAAAGCGGTTAAGAGTTGGCACCTAGCATTTATGAAAGTGACTAAATGCTCGTAAGAGTAAACGTCTTCTATAGAAACTTCAATTTCCCAAGGTATGAGTGTAGCAACATCAACTTTAGAAACCACTAAATGTATTAGGAAAGTGTCCCAGTGTTCAGTGGGTTGATCTAATTGGGACAGAGTTTTAACATGAAGCTGAGTAGTATCAATGAGAGTACGCAAACTAGTGACGTCATTGTGCTGTGACGCGGGTAGGTTGAATAGAGCCTTCATATGGCGTTGAATACGTAAGCGTAAATTTCCGTATATTTCTTTTAATAAGTTAAAGGCAATGGGGTAATTTTCGGCACTTAAAGGGAGTGCTTCAACTAACTGCAGAGCTTGACCTCGGAGGATAGATCTCAAGTAATGAAACTTGTATATGACTTGAATGTCTTCATTGTCATGAACAAGAGAGCAAAATAATTCATATAAAGAATCCCAAGTAGATTCGTCTCCAGAGAAGTGGGGTAAATTAATCTTAGGTAGAATTGGTTTGGGCTTATGAGTACCATCGCGAAAAGAAGTTTGTTGTTCGTGAAGGGAACCAAGAACAGAAGCGTCTTTTTTCTGTTCTTCTTCGAGTTGGCGTATTATTTTGAAAGCAGAACCTATACCTTCGTAATATTGGTTTTCTACCTCGACTCGATCTTCGGTTTGATTGAGCATACAAGTTTCTATTTCAGTTTGGATGTTACAATAATTTACATATGAACGTTCAAAATCCCTTACACGATGTTTCAACAAGTCTAATTGAGCTTCTGAGGGATCTAGCTCTTTGATGTATTTTCTGAATCGGGTAATTTGCCCTTTATAGGATGCTCGTTTAGAAGTGAGTTTTTCATCTTTATCCTTTTCAGTAGGAGCCATGTCAAGGTAAGTAGATTAAAATATAACTCGCGAAACTGTGGAACCTTGGAAATGCTGTCAGGCTGGCAGCAGCAAATAAGTTGAAAGAAAGGGACACACGATGGGAGACAGGAGCGGCCTCTTTCCACTTCACTGGCTTTGCACGATGTAGTTAAGGCTGAAAGGTTCAAAGCAGGTATTAATAATTTGCAAAGTATTGCCAAATGACCCTTGACAAAGAATAGAAAATAGCAAATGGACTCTCCCGGGTTTCTGGGACCAATTTTTGGGTAGACTATTGGCTGAGGAATAACCTAACCACCAAGGGAAGATGATAAAGAAAAGGAGGTGGGTTTCGAACTGGAGAGAAAGGATGGAGAAATAGGAGGAGAGTCCCACAAAAGTTATAAATTTAACTTTAAATACACTCAAAGGCGGTTGCCACTGCAAATCCGCTCTCTGATACCTAAAGTGGGTAAGGACCTGGTCGAAGCTGACGGGAAACGCAGCTAGGACTTGGGCGGTTTGCAAGAGAATGGCTTTAGTGCATTCCCTCTCAAGCATGCATGTGCCTACTATGGGGAAGTGTGATGGTCTGGCAAGACAGAGAGTAACAGACCTATTGTATGTCTGTTCAAAGGAGTTCGTTTTTGAACCAGTAATTCGAGGAATGCCAATAATTTGAATCAATTTTGATATTCCTTGTTTTCGATGTTGTAGAGTTACTACAAAGCGACCAAGTGCTTCCAAGATGGATAGTGATAAAAGAATTATACTTTTGGGAATAATTTTGGTAAGTGCATTTGGAAATGGCTAAGCTTTTACCCAGCAAGGAGCCGACTAAAAGTTTAGGCAAGGAGAAACACTTAAATTTTGAAAAACCAACCATAAGAGTTGGAGAGAATCTCCACAAGAAGGAAGCTGGCTTAGCGAGCTATGCTTGCCTTACTGGCCAGTTAGAATTTGCTATTAAAGCTAAGAGAGACTTTACCGAGTTGTATACTAAGAGTTCTTGCTCAAATGCAACAAGCGGTGAAAGCTCTATCAAGAGATTTATTTGCATTAACGAGGGCATGAACGTAGGAAAACTCTGGGAAGACAGGATCTTGCCTAACCGTTGTGTTAGAGAAATGATGAGTCAAAAAAGGAACTTGAATTTATTTAACAATGCAAAAAAGCGTAATGAATTTAACAAATAGGTAGTAATTTGTTGACAAATATATCATTTAGATTTTATAACAGATGGGGTCACAGACCTCCGAAAAAAAAAACTAAAGTTTGCGCCAGGCAATTAACAATTCTATTGGTTTCAAACCTTTATGTGTTTTAAAATCCTCGCAAGATTTTAAAATAGAAAAGATAAAGTACAAAGTTTAAAGACAATTAAAGTGATTAGAGTTAGACAGTAAATCGAGTACAAGGTGTGTACTTCAAGAAATTTCTGAGAAAATATTCAAGAGAGAGTAACAACTTCGAAAATAACAATAACAAAAACAGGAATATAAAAATAGACTTTCCTATATCTTCTTATATTTAAGGTGGATTACCTTTTATTGTGGTTATACAAATAGAGCAGGTCACTTAATGTGAAACCTGAAGAGAAAGTCGAAAGGAAGGTTCTAGACCTCCTATGTTTAAGTAGGAATCACGAGCCAAATGGGGCAAGTTTCCCCTTCGTGAAACCTAGAAATAATTCACTTATGAGTTGAAAGAATTGTATTCCCTAATTAGAAGGGAGAAACAATGTAAGTTTGCAACGTGTACCAGACACGTAGTTATGCAGAAATGAATTAATGAGATATAAGCAAAGGGGGAGGGCACGTCTTTAGAACGACACCTCATTGAAAAAGACCTAAAATAACAAGTTTATTATTTTGGTTTGTTAGTAGTGGGTTTGGGAAAGATCAACTGGGATTGAGGATGAGTGTTCATGGCCGTATTTGTAAAAATCGGACGATCGCGACGCGGTAGAAATGTTGAACAAGCACTGGTTCTCACTATAGTTTGTTGAAATGGATGAAAAGTTCACTGTAGTAGCGCAAAAGTTTATGGCAAAGAAAGTTATTGCAATGATGGAAAATAACTAGTTGCACTAGGTAGGCGAAAGTCTGTTGCTTGAGAAAGTTGTAGATTACAAGTAAATGCGCCAGAGAAAATCCCAACGGTGGAAGAAAAATTAGCTATTGCAGTAATTTATAAGGAAGATTCCTTAATTTAAAATAGTATCCCCACATGTGAGTGGAAAACACATGACGGCGTGACTGGTAGATAGATTGCAGAATCTGGAAGGTTCCTAACTGAAGAATAGGGCCAAAGTTATTCCGGCGGTGGAACGAGCTGAGTATTTTATAGACAGTGGGTAATTCCCACGTTGTGAGAAGATGTCTCATAAGAAATGCTGCTTTCTATTATGATTTGCTTAGACAGACAAAAGCTTAACATGGAAAATCCCGCGAAGGATGATTATTGCCTCAAATATAGTAATCTCACACTGCCTATAAAATGATCGTTAAAGCATGTAGATATTAAAACCGATGAGGATGAGGTTAAAACTTGAAGTCTGTACTTATCTTTGCTGCATGGCGAAGGTGAAGTTCCCTTTTGACGGAAAACTTAATGTGCCAACATGGCGTGGAATGAAGAGAGTGCCTCTTTGTTTGAGGAGACTGGCTCTAGCTGAGCCTTGACTGACTAAGTCGACTGCCGACGTACAAGTGAGACATGCTCAGCGAAGCGCAGGGGGACTAGGGAAGGGAAGAGAGAGAGGGTAGGAGACAAAAGGAATACATATCAGAATAGACAACCTTGCAAAAATAAATGTTTTCCTTGATGAATGGTCTTCAAAGAGCTGATAGCAGGCGATACTAGCGCAGCATGTTGGGTGAAAAAGTAGACGAAGTTCTCTTGATCACGGAGATGATAGCTGGCGATGGCTACGAGATCTGGTGGCCAGATTGATAAGGAAGTCCTCTTGTACAGGGAAGAATAGAGGAACTTCAGAGATTCGCTGCTAGATGACGCTAGGTGGGTCATGGAAGATATATATCTAGAACAGACACACAAATAGCATAAGAGACATGACCAACAAAGAGAAACTAGAAGATCACTGTTGGTGTTTGAGAAAAAGGAAGGAATGAACAAGCAATGAGCATTAAAAATATACTCTATCTAACCGTGTATTCCAAAAATACACCACATGCTGCTAAGAGCTGCCTTACCTCCCCAATGTACGTGCCGCTAGGTGCAGCCTTATCTCCCCAATGTGCGCGCCGCTATGTGCAGCTTTATCTTCCCAATGTACGCGCCGTTAGGTGCAGCCTTATGTCCCCAATGTACGCGCCGCTAGGTGCAGCCTTATCGCCCCAATGTACGCGCCGCTAGGTGCAGCTTTATCTCCCCAGTGTGCGCGCTGCTAGGTGCTGCCTTATCTCCCCAATGTACGCGCCGCTAAGTGCAGCCTTATCTCCCCAATGTACGCGTCGCTAGGTGCAGCCTTATCGCCCCAATGAACGCGCCGCTATGTGCAGCCTTTACTCCCCAATGTACGCACCGCTATGTGCAGCCTTATCTCCCCAATGTTCGCACCCCTAGGTGCAGCCTTATCTCCCCAATGTGCGCGTCGCTGGGTGCAGCCTTATCTCCCCAATATGCGCGCCGCTATCTGCAGTCTTATCTCCCCAATGTACGCGCCGCTAGGTGCAGCCTTATCTCCCCAATGTACATGCTGCCAAAAGCAGCCTTATTTCCCCAATGTGCGCGCCGCTGGGTGCAGCCTTATCTCCCCAATGTACGTGCCGCTAGGTGCAGCCTTATATCCCCAATGTACGCGTCGTTTGGTGCAACCTTATCTCCCCAATGTGCGCGCCGCTGGGTACTGCCTTATCTCCCCAATGTGCGCGCCGCTAGGTGAAGCCTTATTTCACCAATGTACGCGCCGCTAGGAGCAGCCTTTTCTCCCCAATGTACGCGCTGCTAGGTGCATCCTTATCTCCCCAATGTGCGCGCTGCTAGGAGCAGCCTTATCTCCAAAATGTACGCGCCGCAATGTGCAGCTTTTCTCCCCAATGTACGCGCCGCTAGGTGCAGCCTTATCTCCCCAATGTACGGCCGCTAGGTGCAGCCTTATCTCCCCAATGAACATGCTGCTAAGAGCAGCCTTATCTCCCCAATGTACGTGCCGCTAGGAGCAGCCATATCTCCCAAATGACCGCGCCGCTAGATGCAGCCTCCTGTCGCCAATTTACGCGCCGCTAGGTGCAGCATTATCTCCCTAATGTACGCGCCGCTAGGTGCAGCGTTATCTCCCCAATGTAAAAGCCGCTAGGTGCAGCCCTATCGCCCCAATGTACGCGCCGCTAGGTGCAGCTTTATCTCCCAAATGTTCGCGCTGCTAGGTGCAGCCTTATCTCCCCAATGTACGCGCCGCTAAGTGCAGCCTTATCTCCCTAATGTACGCTCCGCTAGGTGCAGCCTTATCTCCCCAGTGTACACGCCGCTAGGTGCAGCCTTATCTCCCCAATGTACGCACCGCTATGTGCAGCCTTATCTCCCCAATGTCCGCGCCGCTAGGTGCAGCCTCTTTTCGCCAATTTACGCGCCGCTAGGTGCAGCCTTATCTCTCTAATGTACGTGCCGCTAGGTGCAGCCTTATCGCCCCAATGTACGAGCCGCTAGGTGCAGCCTTATCTCCCCAATGTACGCGCCGCTAGGTGCAGCCTTATCGCCCCAATGTACGCGCCGCTCGGTGCAGCCTTACCTCCTCATTGTACGTGCCGCTAGGTGCAGCCTTATCTCCCCAATGTACGCGCTGCTAGGAGCAGACTTATATCCCCAATGTACGCGCCGTTAGGTGCAGCCTTTTCTCCCCAAAGTACGCGCTGCTAGGTGCAGCCTTATCTCCCCAATGTACGCGCTCTTAGGAGCAGCCTAATCTCCAAAATGTACGAGCCGCTAGGTGCAGCCTTTTCTCCCCAATGTACGCGCAGCTAGGAGCAGCCTTATCTCCTCAATGTACGCGCCGCTAGGTGCAGCCTTATCTGCCCAATGTACCCGCTGCTAGGCGCAGCCTTATCTCCCCAATGTACGCATCGCTAGGTGCAGCCTTATCGTCCCAATGTGCGCGACGCTCGGTGCAGGCTTACCTCCTCATTGTACGCGCCGCTAGGTGCAGCCTTATCTCCCCAATGTACGCGCTGCTAGGAGCAGCCTTATATCCCCAATGTACGCGCCGCTAGGTGCAGCCCTTTCTCCCCAATGTACACGCCGCCAGGTGCACCCTTATGTCCTCAATGTACGCGCTGCTAGGTGCAGCCTTATCTCTCAAATAATCGTGCCGCTAGGTGCAGCCTTATCTCCCCAATGTTCGCGCCACTAGGTGCAGACTTATCTCCTCAATGTACGCGCTGCTAGGTGCAGCCTTATCTCCCCAATGTACGCGCTGCTAGGACCAGCCTTATCTCCTCAATGTACGCGCCGCTAGGTGCAGCCTTAACTGCCCAATGTACCCGCGAATAGGCGCAGCCTTATCTCTCCAATGTACGAGCCGCTAGGTGCAGCCTTATCTCCCCAATGTACGCGCTGCTAGAGACAGCCTGATATCCCCAATGTACGTGCCGCTAGGTGCAGCCTTTTCTCCCCAAAGTGCGCGCCGCTAGGTGCAGCCTTATTTCCTCAATGTACGCGCCACTAGGTGCAGCCTTGTCTCCCCAATGTACGCGCTGCTAGAGACAGCCTGATATCCCCAATGTACGTGCCGCTAGGTGCAGCCTTTTCTCCCCAAAGTGCGCGCCGCTAGGTGCAGCCTTATCTACCCAATGTGCGCGACGCGAGGTGCAGCCTTATCTCCCCAATGTGCGCGCCGCAAGGTCAGCCTTATCTCTCCAATGTACGCGCCGCTTGGTGCAGCCTTATCTCCCCATGTGCGCGCCGCTAGGTGCAGCCTTATCTCCCCAATGCACGCGCCGCAAGGTGCAGCCTCATCTCCCCAATGTATGCGCCGCTAGGTGCAGCCTTTTCTCCCCAATATACGCGCCGCAAGGTGCAGCCTCATCTCCCCAATGTATGCGCCGCTAGGTACAGCCTTATCTTCCCAATGTACGCGCCGCAAGGTGCAGCCTCTTCTGCACAATGTATGCGGCGCTAGGTGCAGCCTTATCTCCCCAATGTGCGCGCCGCTAGGTGCAGCCTTATCTCCCCAATGTACGCGCTGCTAGGTGCAGCCTTATCTCTCCAATGTACGCCCCGCTTGGTGCAGCCTTATCTCCCCAATGTACGCGCTGCTAGGAGCAGCCTTATATCCCCAATGTACGCGCCGCTAGGTGCAGCTTTTTTCCCCTATGTACTCGCTGCTAGGTGCAGCCTTATCTCAATGTACGCGCCACTAAGTGCAGCCTTGTCTCCCCAATGTACGTGGCGCTAGGTGCAGCCTTATCTCCCGAATGTGCGCAACGCTAGGTGCAGCCTTATCTCCCCAATGTGCGCGCCACTACTCTCGTTGAAATAAGTGTAGATACTCGAGTTTAGAGGTCAATAAAACCTTTACCCTTAGTCTTACATAAGAACAACCTACGCCAAAATTTTCCTTGTTTTATTTGTCGTATAACGATATAGAATTAATATTTGCATTTTATCTCGTTAAAATTTTATAGCAGATTGAACAAAAAAGTACCGGATTTTCTTACCAAGTTTACGGAGCGCTCACTTAGGAAGATCATTACGTTAAAAGTATTGATCTGATCGTAACGAAACTTGAATACGTCTTAAAGGAACTTTTTGTTAAAGCGTATATGAAGATTTAATCTGACTTGACGTTTTTGTAAAATAGTTGTTGTGAATTTTGTAAAACAACTTTTTCTCGGGCCTGGGTGGTCATAGCAGTATGAAATATGGCTTGCTACGAGGCTAATAGCAATGCAAAGCTAAACGAAAAACTACATTTTATCTTCTTTTGATAATTGCTTTTATATCGATTGATATTTAATCAGGTGGTTATGTGAGAAGAATGTATCGTAGCAAGCGACGGGAACAATGCGCTCGGTCGAGGAAACTCGTGCGACGTTGCCCTGTGAAGCATAATAAGCGCGCGTTCCAAGCCGCAAAGTCTGTGAATTTCTGTTGTTGTTGTTTTGTAATTTGTGTTAGGCCAGTATTACACTGCCAAAGAATTTTGTCAAATAAATTTTAGCAAATATTTTATAAAACTGAACTTTCATCAATGTTACACAAAGCAATCATCACACCATTACACTACATCAGATATTTTATCATAGTTCAGCAAAATGGATGAAGGGCAGTTCCATGTTCACTTAATTATATTATGGTAGTTGAAATTCTGTGGTGGCAATATCGGTATATAAAAGAAACGGAAAGATAAAGTGAATGTCTATGGGTTAAACCATAGGTCGCTCACGTGACAAGGAAGTTATTATTTTATACGAGTAAAATTTTGGTGAAGGAGCTGCAGTAAGAGGACTTGAAAAATGACATTAATTAAAATAAATTAAAAACCATAAGTGAAATTGACGAATTATAATACAAATATTACAATATATATTCGACTCCATAGTGTAGTGGTCAGCGTGCTTAGCTGCCACCCCGGAGGCCCGTGGTTCGATTCCCGGCTCTGCCACGAAATTTGAAAAGTGGTATGAGGATTGAAACCGGGTCTACTCAGCCTCGGGTGGTCCAAATGAGTAGGGGGGGGTTCGATTCCCACCTCAGCCATCCTCGAAGTGGTTTTCGTGGTTTCACACTTCGTCTCCAGGCAAATGCCGGGATGATACCTAACGTAAGGCCACGGCCGCCTCATTGCCTCTTCCTTACCTATCCCTCCCAATCTTCCCATCTCTCATAAGGTCCCTGTTTGCTTTGCAGGTGAGGCCGCCTGGGCGAGGTTCTGGTCACACACTCCAATTGTACCCCCGATCCCGAAGTTTCAAAATGGAGGCGGTAAATGTGGGATCCATCGCTGAGTCCAAGGGAATAGCCAAACCTGGAGGGTAATACAACTAAGAAAAAAATACACTATCATTCACGTCTATTTAACTTAACTATTTAATTCTTCTTTATATCCTGAAATATGCGTCCCTTATGTACAGCGCTAGTATCCTCTGCTAATTTTACCTACACGTTAGAGAAACGTGTCTTATTTCATTTCCGCAAGAAGTGAAACATTTCCCAACACCTTTTTTAATGAGGGCTTTGGACCTCCATTGGCAAGTTTAAAAATGGTGTGTCAGCTGAAAAGCTATTATTATAAGATTAATTGTTTGAAGTAATTTACACTTTGAGATTATATGATTATAAAACTGCTCCCTTATTAACCGTCTGAAAAATCACTGCCCGATGAATCAGATGAACCGCCACTTAAGTTTATAACAAGTGGCTCAACAACGGGGACGTCTTCTCTTGGCCCATCCTTTTCTCAGTAATGTTTCTGTATTTTGTTGGTGTGTTCGATGCATTTTTTCCATAGCTCCGGTGTTACGGACCTCAAGTTTCTTTACAGAGATCTCGCATCACCTCCATTGATCTTCCTCTCTCCGCCTGGTTACTCATATTCACTTTAGCTATTTTATTTTTCACGTAGGACCAAACCAGCTCTATGGGGTTGAGCTCACAATGAGCAACTGACAGCCAGACGGGTTCGACGTCAGGACGAACATTCTTGATTATCTGTTCCAGCTTCTTTTTAGGTGCCCTGAAGTGAGGTTTGGCGTGAACAATTAGCTCTGCTTTCGTCATACTTTCATACTTTAGGATTCTGGGAGAAGGGGAATATATTACATTGCAGCGGCACATCTCTTCACCATGGCTATCGACCTTCCAATACACTGGGATACTTTTTGCTAAACGCTCTTATCATTATTACTTTCTCTCTCGCTTCTAAAAACATATTGCACTTATAATCATGGCAAATTTTCCCTCCGTTAACTGCGGTTTAGCTGGCATCTGGATCGATGTAGGTAATACAGACAGTGATAATAGTTGCTGCTTTTTGCTAATGACTCAACGAAGAACAAAGGTCAGAGTTTGGTGTGCGTAGGAACGAGCGCACAGCGAGTTCGAAATACGGTAGTCAACTGGCAAAATTGCCAGGCTGCTACGGTACTATCGCCGCCCACAATGGTCCAGTAAATATCAATCCATATAAAATCGACAATCAAAAGTAGATAAAAGGTAGTTTTACTTTAAGCCTTGCATTGCTATGAGCCTCATAACAAGCCATGTTTCATACTGCTATGACCAACCAAGCCCGAGAAAAAGTTGTTTTACAAAATTCACAAAAACTATTTTAAGAAACGTCAGATCAGATTAAAACGTCATATACGCGTTAACAATAAGTTCCTTTAAGACGTATTAAAGTTTCGTTACGATCAGATCAATACTTTTAACGTAATGATCTTCCTAAGTGAGCGCTCAGTAAACTTGGTAAGAAAATCCGGTACTTTTTTTTGTTCAATCTGCTATAAAATGTTAACGAGATACAATGCAAATATTTACTCTATAACGATAAACGACAAATAAAACAAGGACAATTTTGGCGTAGGTTGTTCTTATGTAAGACTAAGGGTAAAGGTTTTATTGACTTCTAAACTCGAGAATCTATTCTTATTTCCCCGACAGTAGGTGCAGCCTTATCTCCCCGATGTGTGCGCCCTGCTAGGTTCAGCCTTATCTCCCCAAAAGTTCGCGCCACTAGATGCAGCCTTATCCCCCAATGTACGCGCCGCTAGATGCAGCCTTATCTCCCAAATGTGCGCTCCGCTAGGTGCAGCCTTATCTCCCCAATGTACGCGCCGCTAGGTGCAACCTTATCTCCTAAATGTGCGCCCCGCTAGGTGCAGACTTATCTCCACAATGTACGCGCCACTAGGTGCAGCCTTATCTCCCCAATGTGGGCGCAGCTAGGTGCAGTCTTATCTCCCCAATGTACGCGCCGCTAGGTGCAGCCTTATCTCCCCAATGTACGCGCCTGAGGAGCAGCCTTATCTCCCCAATGTACGTGCTGCTAGGTGAAGCCTTATCTCCCCAATGTACGCGCCGCTAGGTGCAGCCTTATCTCCCCAATGTACGCGCCTGAGGTGCAGCCTTATCTCCCCAATGTACGCGCCGCTTTGTGCAGCCTTATCTCCCCAATGTACGCGCCGCTAAGTGCAGCTTTATCTCCTCAATGTACGCGCCGCTAGGTGCAGCCTTATCGCCCCAATTTACGGGCCTGAGGTGCAGCCTTATCTCCCCAATGTACGCGCCGCTACATGCAGCCTTATCTCCCCAAATGGGCGCGCCGCTACGTGCAGCCTTACCTCCCCAATGTGCGCGCCGCTAGGTGCAGCCCTATCTCCCAATGTACGCGCCGCTAGGTGCAGCCTAATCTCTCCAACGTGCGCGCCGCTAGGTCAGCCTTATCTCTCCAATGTAGGCGCCGCTAGGTGCAGCCTTATCTCCTCAATGTACGGGCCGCTAGGTGCTGCCTTGTGTACCCAATATACGCGCCGCTAGGTGCAGCATAATCTCCCCAATGTGCGCGCCGCCAGGTGCAGCCTTATCTCCCCAATGTACGCGCCGCTTTGTGCAGCCTTATCTCCCCAATGTACGTGCCGCTAAGTGCAGCTTTATCTCCTCAATGTACGCGCCGCTAAGTGCAGCCTTATCGCCCCAATTTACGCGCCTGAGGTGCAGCCTTATCTCACCAAAGTACGCGCCGCTACGTGCAGCCTTATCTCCCCAAATGGGCGCGCCGCTAGGTGCAGCCTTATCTCCCCAATGTGCGCGCCGCTAGGTGCAGCCTTATCTCCCGATGTTTGCGCCGCTAGGTGCAGCCTAATCTCCCCAATGTGCGCGCCGCTAGGTGCAGCCTTATCTCCCCAATGTGCCCGCCGCTAGGTGCAGCCTTATCTCCCCAATGTGCGCGCCACTAGGTCAGCCTTATCTCCGCAATGTGTACGCCCTGCTAGGTGCAGCCTTATCTCCCCAAAGTTCGCGCTGGTGTATTCTTTGGAATACACGGTATGATAGAGTAAACTTTTACTGCTCATTGCTGTAATTCTTTCTTTCCTTCTTCTCAAACACCAACAGTGATCTTCCAATTTCTCCTTGCTGTTTATGGTTCTCATGTTACTTGTGAGTCTGTTCTAGATATATATCTTCCATGACCCACCTAGCGTCATCTAGCAGCGAATCTCTGAAGTTCCTCAATTCTTCCCTGTTCAAGAGGACTTCCTTATCAATCTGGCCACCAGATCTCGTCGCCATCGCCAGATATCTTCTCCGTGATCAAGAGAACTTCGTCGACTTTTTCACCCACCAGGCTGCTCTAGTGTCGCCTACTATCAACTCTTTGAAGACCATTTCATCAAGAAAACATTTATTTTGGTTAAGTTGTCTATTCCGATATGTATTCCTTTTGTTTCCTACCACCACTCTTTTCCCTTCCCTGGTCCCACTGTGGTTCGCTGAGCGTGTCTCACTTGTACGCCAGCAGTCGACTCAGTCAGTTGAAGCTCAACTAGAGCTCGCCTCCTCAACCCAAGAGGCAATATTTTAAATTCCACGCCATTTTGGAACTTTAATCTCAACCGTCAAAGGGAACTTCACATTCGCCATGAAGCCAAGCTAAGTACTACTTCTACGTTCCTCAATTAATGTTAATGGATTTTAAATAGCTACATGCTTTTAATGATCATTTTATTGGCAGTGTGAGATTACAATATTTGGGGCAATAATCATCCTTCGCAGGATATTCCATGTTGGGCTTTGGTTTGTCTAAGCCGATCTTAATAGGAAGCAGCATTTCTTATGCTTAATAAATGAGAGATCTTCTCACAACGTGGGATACCATTGAATTACCCACTGTCTACAAAATACTTAGCTCGTTCCACCGCTGGAATAACTTTTGCCTTATTCTTCAGTCAGGATTGCTCTGGAACCTTCCAGAATCTGCACTCTATCTACCAATTATACCGTCATGTATTTTCCACTCGCCTGTGGGAATACCTTTTCTAACTAAGGAATCTTCCTTATGAATTACTTATCAATAGCTAATTTTTCTTCCTCCATTGGAATTTCTTTTCTCGGTGCATTTAATTGTGATCTACAACTTTCTCAAGCAATAGACTCTCCCCAATCTAGTGTAACTAGATATTTTCGATAATTGCAATAACTTTCTTTGCCATAAACTTTTGTGCTACTACAGTGAACTTTTCATCTCTTTCAACAGACTATAGTGAAAAACAGTGTTTGTTCAACGTTTCATCCGCGTCGCGCTCGTCCGATTTCAATAAATACGGCCATGAGCACTTATCCTCAATTCCATTTGATATTTCCCAAAATTGTTACTTTAGGTCTTTTTCAATGAGGTGTCACTCTCAACTAGTGCCCTCCCTTTTTTGCTCCATATACAACGAATTAATGTCTGCATAACTACGTGTCTGGTACACGTCTCAAATTATCTTGTTTCTCCCTTCTAATTAGGGAATAAAATTCTTTCCACTCAGAAGTGAGTTATTTCTAGATTTCACGAAAGGGAAACTTGCCCCAATTGCCTCGTGATTCCTACTTAAACATAGGAGGTATAGAAACTTCCTTTCGATTTTTCTCTTCAGGTTTCACGATAAGTTACCTGTCCTATTTGCATATTCCTACCAAGTAATTCAGCTTTAATATAAGAAATTATAGAAACTTCTATTTTATTCTTCCTGTTTTTTGTTATTGTTATTTCCGATGTTGTTACTCTTTCTAGGATATTTACTTAGAAATTCCATAAAGTACACACCTTGTACTTGATTTATTGTCTAACTTAAATCACTTTAATTATCTTTAAATTTTTCATTTTATCTTCGCCATTTCAAAATCTTGCGAAGATTTTAAAACATATAAAGGTTTGAAACCAAACGAATTGTTAATTGCCTGGCGCAAGCTTTAAATGTTTTCGGAGGTCTGCGACCCCAAATTGTTAACAAAATTGAAATTATATAATTGTTAAATTCATTACACTCTTTTGCATTGTTAAATAAATTAAAGAGTTCTTTTCCGCTTTATCATTTCTCTAACATAACGGTTAGGCAAAATCCTGTCTTCCTTGACTCTTCCCACTTAATGCAAATAAATCCATTGATAGGGCTTTCACCACTTGTTGCATTTGAGCAAAAACTCTTAGTTGACAGCTTGGTAAAGTCTCTCTTAGCTTTAATAGCTAATTCTAACTGGCCAGTAGGGCAAGCATAGCTCGCTACGCCAGCTTCCTGCTTGTGGAGATTCTCTCCAACACTTATGGTTGGTTTTTCAAAATATAAGTGTTTCTCCTTGCCTAAACTTTTAGTCGGCCCCTTGCTGGGTAAAAGCTTAGTCATTTCCAAATGCAACTATTGGTTTACTTACCAAAATTATTCCCAAAGGTATAATTGCTTTATCACTATTCTTCTTGGAAGCATTTGGTCGCTCTTTAGGAATTCTACAATTTCGAAAACTAAAATATCTAAACCGATTCAAATTATTGGCGTTCTTCAAATTATTTGTTTAAAAACAAACTCCTTTGAACAGATACACCATAAATCTGTTACTCTTTGTCTTACCAGACCATCACCCTTCCCCATACTATGCATATGTATGCTTCAGAGGGAATATTCTAAAGCCACTCTCTTGCAAACCGCCCAAATTCTAGCTGCGCTTCCCGTTAGATTTGCCCAGGTCCCTACCCACTTTAGGTATCGGAAAGCGGATTTGCAGTGGCAACCGCCTTTGAGTACATTTAAAATTAAACTTATAACTTTTGTAGGACTCTCCTCCTATTTCTCCATCCTTTTTCTCCAGTCCGAAACCCATCTCCTTCTCTTTATCATCTTCCCTTGGGGGTTAGGTTATTCCCAAGCTAATAATCTACCCAAAATTTGGTGTCATAACCCGGGAGAGTCCATTCATGACATTTTCTATTTATTTCAAGGGTTATTTGATAATATTTTGCAAATTATTAATATCTTCTTCGAATTTTTCAGCTATAACTACATTGTGCAAAGCCTGTGAAGCTCCTGTCTCCTTTGGTGTGCCCCTTTCTTTCAACTAATTTGCTGCTGCCAGCCTGACAGCATTTCCAAGGTTCCACAGTTTCGTAAGTTAAACTTTAATTTACCTACATTGTCATGGCTCCTACTGAAATGGATAAGGATGAAACACTTACTTCTAAACGAGCATCCTATAAAGGGCAAATTACCCGATTCAGAAAATACATCAAAGAGCTAGATCCCTCAGAAGCTCAATTCGATTTGTTAAAACATCGTGTAAGGGATTTTGAACGTTCATGTGAAAATTATTGTAACATCCAAACTGAAATAGAAACTTGTATGCTTAATCAAACCGAAGATCGAGTCGAAGTAGAAAACGAATATTACGAAGGTATAGGGTCGGCTTTCAAAATAATACGCCAACTCGAAGAAGAACAAAAAAAGGACGGTTCTGTTCTTGGTTCCCTTCACGAACTACAAACCTCTTTTCGAGATGGTACTCACAAGCCCAAACCAATTCTACCTAAGATTGATTTACCCCACTTCTCTGGGTGCGAATTTACTTGGTATTCTTTCTATGAATTATTTTGCTCTCTTGTTCATGACAATAAAGATATTCAAGTCATCTACAAGTTTCATTATTGAGATCTATCCTCCGAGGTCAAGCTCTGCAGTTAGTTGAAGCACTCCCTTTAAGTGCCGAAAATTACCCCATTGCCTTTAACTTATTGAAAGAAAGATACGGAAATTTACGGTTACGTATTCAACGCCATATGAAGGCTCTATTTAACTTGCCTGCGTCACAGCACAATGACGTCACTAGTTTGCGTACTCTCATTGATACTACACAACTTCACGTTAAAGCTCTGTCCCAATTAGATCAACCCACTGAACACTGGGACACTTTCTTAATACATTTAGTGGTTTCTAAAATTGATGTTGCTACCCTCAAAGCTTGGGAGATTGAACTTTCTAGAGAAGACGATTACTCTTACGAGCATTTAGTCACTTTCATAAATGCAATATGAAGCTCTTAACCGCTTTAGCTAATCAAAGTGAACCCTCATCTCCGAGTTCTAAATTTGAATTAATGTCTATTAAACCTAAAAGCGAACGCTTAGCGTCTAGTACCCAAAAACCTGGGTCCAGCTCATCTAAACTTAAGTCAAACACCACTGGCTACCCAACTAGCTCTAGTGAACGCCGTATTGCTAGCTCTCTCGTTTTAAACACTCAAAGCGAACCCCGCAAGAGTTTAAATGAACCATTAAAGTGCATACTTTGTAAAGATTCCCATGCCTTATATCTATGTAAATCTTTTAAAGAACTGTCAGTCGACGACAGAAGAAAATTAGTTTCCCAGAATAAACATTGCTTCAACTGCCTAGCACCCACGCATTCTGCTTCAAATTGTAAGTCCACATGACTTTGCTTCCATTGTGAAAAGCTCATCACACTTTACTACATCGTCATGATCAAGCAAGGTCATCGACAGCATCTACTTCTCAGAAAAGTGACAATGACAACAGTTCCAATGCTTCATCGTACATTCAAAATGCCAAGTCCATACGTAGTGCCCAAGTACAATTGTCTACTGTCCAAATCGAAGTTCAGGATAACTTTGGCAACTGGGTCCGTGCACGCGGTCTTCTTGATTCAGCGGCAACTCATGATTTTGTGTCTAATTCTTTGATTAGAAAACTAGGCCTACCTGTAAACCCCACTTCTATTAACGTATCGGGCATTAACAGCTCAAAATCGCAAGCTTTACAGTTCTCAAAGCTAACCATACGAGACATTTGTCGCAGAAACAACTTTCTCAAACTGAATTGTCTCATTCTCAATAGCATAGGAGAAGACACTCCAAGTCACTCTGTGGATATTTCAGGGTTAAACATTCCCTCGCATTTAAGGTTAGCCGATCCTTTGTTCAACGTACAGAACCCCATTGACATACTCTTTAGTGTCAATGTTTTCTGGAATTTCCTTCGTAAACAGGTTCGCAAATTATCCCCAAACGTGGTTGCCAGAGGCACTAATTTTGGATGGATCGTCACCGGTCAACTTCCCCATTATTCTCCCCAACCCGCATCGCAATGTTACTTTGCTAATACTGACCTGGAACATTTCTGGAGGCTCGAAAGCGTTGATTCTCCTAACGTGACCTCTTCAGAAAACGCATTCTGTGAGCAACTTTTCCTGATCACTACCCCTTGCTCTTCTGATGGTCGGTTAATTGTTCAGATGCCAAGATTACATAATCCTCCTAAACTTATTAACTCTCAACCCAAAGCTCGAAAAGCTCTCTTTGCTATCGAGAGCAAATTCAAAAAAGAACCTTTCGTTAAACAGCAGTATACTGATTTCATGGACGAGTATGAAAGCTTAGATCATATGGAAGTCGTTAACAAATCTGATGACGAATTGCACCCCCCAATTGAAACGGTTTTCTTAAATCATCATCCCGTGTGGAAAAACCCTCTTGTAAAGGATAAAATTCGAGTTGTATTCAATGGTTCATCACCTGATGTTAATGGCAACAGCCTTAACGATACTCTTTACTCTGGTCCTGCTATTCAGTCAGATCTATCTGCTATACTCTTAAACTTTTGATTATTTCCCATAGCTGTTATAGCGGATATAAAACAGATATACCGTCAAGTTTTAATTCAGCCTGAACAACGAGATCTCCAAAGAATCTTGTGGCGCGACGAAATCAGTAAGCCCATTAAGGTATTTCGTTTAAAAACGGTTACTTATGGCTTAAAACCTTCAGCTTTCCTTGCTATCCGATCCCTACACTTGTTAGCCTCTCAAGATGGTCATTTATTTGATTCTAAAGCTTCTGAAGCACTAACTACGTCATTCTATGTCGACGATTATTTGCAGTCCTTCCCCACTTTGGAGGAAGCTTCTTTTGTGTCATTAGAACTTCAGGCATTGCTAAAGAATGGAGGTTTCCCACTTCATAAGTGGAATTCCAACTCCCATGAGTTTCTCGCCCGGTTTCCTATCGAAGACGTAGATCCCTCCTCCGTCGAAATTTGTGGAAACTCCGAATCCATAGAAACCCTTGGAGTTCATTGGTGCACTAGCACTGACACTCTCATCTATAAAGTTTAGCTCACAGAAGAGCTCCCTAACACAAAAAGACAAATTCTCTCTGAAATTGCAAAAAATTTTGATCCGCTTCAATTCCTTGCCGCAGTTATCGTCATAGCCAAACTTTTCATGCAAGAACTATGGTCGCTCAAATGTGAATGGGACGACACTGTTCCCCTTTCTTTTCTTAACAGATGGCTCTCTTTTCGCAGCAATTTGCTTGATCTTTCCCTTATTGAAATTCCCAGGAATTTAATTAACGCTCATCCTAATGCATCTTTTTTCCTTCATGTGTTCGCGGACAGTTCCGAAAAAGCTTACAGTTGCTGTGCATATTTGGTTTATTGCGGTTCATTAAATGGATCTTCAGTTTCCAACCTTGTTTGTGCCAAATCGAAGGTGGCTCCTCTTAAAACTATCACTTTACCTAGACTTGAATTTTGTGCTGCACTCATGGCCGCAGAACTTGTTAAGAAATTACGGGAAGTTTTAAAGGTCGAATTCTCGCAAATCTATCTTTGGAGCGATTCCATGATCACACTTTCTTGGATCGCCAAAAACCCCTCTCATTGGCAAACTTTTGTTGCAAATAGGGTTTCCAAAATTCAAACTCATTCTTCGGGATGTCAATGGAGGCATGTGCCCAGCGCTGACAACCCAGCCTACATTATTTCTCGTGGATGTTTGCCCTCTCAATTGGCAGCTTCCCAGTTGTACTGGCATGGGCCGTCGTGGTTAATTGAAGACTCTTCTTGTTGGCCTTCGAAACCTCCAGCTACAAACTCCAACTTGCCTGACACTAAAGTATCTATATCTATTGCTTCGTGTCTTGTTTCCAACGTTTCTCATCCCTTGTTGTCCCGCTATTCTTCCTTTCATAAATTAATTCGAATTGTCGCCTATCTTCTTAGATGGAAATATCTTGTGGTTGACCAACCTCTTCTCCCCAAACCACACCTTACCAATAATGAATTGAATCTCGCTACCATTAAGATTTTGCAACTAACACAGCACGAAGCCTTTTCTTCTGAATTGTCTTTACTCTCTTCTAAAAGAGATCTTCCCAAAGCCAGTTGCCTTGGTGCCTTAGCCCCGTTCCTTGATGACAATAGGTTACTCAGGGTATGTGGTAGGCTTTCGCAATCTTTGCTTTCTGAGGACAAAAAGCATCCTGTTATTTTGCCTTCTAAATATCGCGTAATTCTTTAATTATACGTGACTTTCATTATCGTAATCTGCATGTTGGTACACGCACACTGCTTTGCCTCTTAAGGGAAAAGTACTGGATTATAAATGGAATTCATGAAGTTTCCCCTGTAATTCACTAATGCATTCCTTTCTTCAAAGCTAAACCTAAAGTCAATACTCAATTAATGAGCGATCTGCCCTCCTTTCGCTCTTCTCCTATACGTCCATTTGCTCTAACTGGTGTGGACTATATGGGTCCGTTCCAATATCAACACAATTCCCCTGAAGCTAAACGCAAAATGTTTGGTAAGCTCTATGTTTCTCTCTTTGTTTGCATGGTTACTGGCGCGATCCATTTGGAACTAGTAACGAATGCCTCTAATTCTTACTTTTTATCAGCTATCTCTCGCTTCGCTGCTAGGCGTGGTGTTCCTTCGGAGATGTTCTCGGATAACGCTTCCACTTTTCAAGGCGCAGCTTCCTTGTGGAAGAAAGCTCTCACATCTTCTCCTGCCATGGAACAGATTTCTAATTTTTCCTCTCATCACGGTGGTAGGTGGGAATCCTGCGTAAAGCTCACTAAACGTCATATAAGAAAAGTTTTAGGTAATCGCATTCTGACTTATGATGGATTTAATTCACTGTCCGATCTGATTGAAGGTGTTGTTAATTCTCGCCCTTTAACTCCTCTTTCCAATGATCCTGATGTCCTGCTTCCACTCACACCTGGTCACTTCCTTATAGGCACTTCTCTTTCTGCCCCTCCTCCCCTTCCCAATTCTTACAGGGATTCTAATTTACCTATTCTTTGGCGTAAACTTGAAGCCCTCCACAATTCTTTCTGGAAGAGGTGGAACTTGGAATACTTCACTTCCTTGCAACGGAGACAGAAGTGGTTTCTTTCCAGTTCCGACATCAAAGTAGGGGACTTGGTCCTGGTTAGGGATGTTTCTCCTCCCCTGGTCTGGATTTCTGGTAGAGTGACCGAGTGTTATCCTGGAAGGGATGGGAGAGTTAGGGTAGGCAGAATCTTGACCACTAACGGTCACATTACAAGACCATTGTCTCCCAGCTCGGTGTATTCTTTGGAATACACGGTATGATTGAGTAAACTTTTACTGCTCTTTGCATGTTCATTCCTTCCTCTTTATCAAACACCAACAGTGATCTTCCAATTTCTCCTTGCTGTTTATGTTTCTCATGTTACTTGTGAGTCTGTTCTAGATATATATCTTCCATGACCCACCTAGCGTCATCTAGCAGCGAATCTCTGATGTTCCTCAATTCTTCCCTGTTCAAGAGGACTTCCTTATCAATCTGGCCACCAGATCTCGTCGCCATCGCCAGCTATCATCTCCTTGATCAAGAGAACTTCGTCTACTTTTTTACCCACCAGGCTGCTCTAGTGTCGCCTACTATCAACTCTTTGAAGACCATTTCATCAAGAAAACATTTATTTTGGTTAAGTTGTCTATTCTGATATGAATTCCTTTTGTTTCCTACCCCCACTCTTTTCCCTTCCCTGGTCCCTCTGTGCTTCTCTGAGCGTGTCTCACTTGTACGCCAGTAGTCAACTAAGTCAGTTAAAGCTCAACTAGAGCTCGCCTCCTCAACTCAAGAGGCAATTTTTTAAATTCCACGCCATGTTGGAACTTTATTCTCAACCGTCAAAGGGAACTTCACCTTTTCCATGAAGCCAAGCTAAGTACTAGTTCTACGTTCTTCAACTAATTTTAATGGATTTTAAGAAGCTACATGCTTTTAATAATCATTTTATAGGCAATGTGAGATTCCAATCATCCTTCGCGGGGTTTTTCCATGTTGGGCTTTGGTTTGTCTAAGCCGATCTTAATAGGAAGCAGCATTTCTTATGCTTATTAAATGAGAGATCTTCTCACAACGTGGGATACCATTGAATTACCCACTGTCTATAAAAAACTTAGATCGTTCCACCGCTGGAATAACTTTTGCCTTATTCTTCAGTCAGGATTGCTCTGGAACCTTCCGTAATCTGCACTCTATCTACCAGTTATACCGTCATGTATTTTCCATTCGCCTGTGGGAATACCTTTTCTAACTAAGGAATCTTCCTTTTGAATTACTTATCAATAGCTAATTTTTCTTCCTCCGTTGGGATTTCTTTTCTCGGCGCATTTAACTGTGATCTACAACTTTCTCAAGCAATAGACTCTCGCCAATCTAGTGTAACTAGTTATTTTCGACCATTGCAATAACTTTCTTTGCCATAAACTTTTGTACTACTACAGTGAACTTTTCATCTAGTTCAACAGACTGTAGTGAAAAACAGTGTTTGTTCAACATTTCATCCCCGTCGCGCTCGTCCGATTTCAATAAATACGGCCATGACCACTTATCCTCAATTCCATTTGATCTTTCCCAAACCCCTTACTAACAAACCAAAATAATAAAATTGTTACTTTAGGTCTTTTTCAATGAGGTGTCACTCTCAACTAGTGCCCTCCCTTTTTATGCTCCATATACAACGAATTAATGTCTGCATAACTACGTGTCTGGTACACGTCTCAAATTATCTTGTTTCTCCCTTCTAATTAGGGAATACAATTCTTTCAACTCATAAGTGAGTTATTTCTAGGTTTCACGAAAGGGAAACTTGCCCCATTTGTCTCGTGATTCCTACTTAAACATAGGAGGTCTAGAAACTTCCTTTCGATTTTTCTCTTCAGGTTTCACGATATGTGACCTGTCCTATTTGCATAATCCAACCAAGTAATTCAGCTTTATTATAAGAAGTTATAGAAACTTCTATTTTATTCTTCCTGTATTTTGTTATTGTTATGTCCGAAGTTGTTACTCCTTCTAGGATATTTACTTAGAAATTCCTTAAAGTACACACGTTGAACTTGATTTATTATCTAACGTTAATCACTTTAATTATCTTTAAATTTTTCATTTTATCTTCGCCATTTCAAAATCTTGCGAAGATTTTAAAACATATAAAGGTTTAAAACCAAAAGAATTGTTAATTGCCTGGCGCAAGCTTGAAATGTTTTCGGAGGTCTGCGACCCCAATTGTTAACAAAATTGAAATTATATATTTGTTAAATTCATTACACTCTTTTGCATTGTTAAATAAATTAAAGAGTTCTTTTTAGCTTTATCATTTCTCTAACATAACGGTTAGGCAAGATCCTGTCTTCCTTGACTCTTCCCACTTAATGCAAATAAATCTATTGATAGGGATTTCACCACTTGTTGCATTTGAGCAAGAACTCTTAGTTGACAACTTGGTAAAGTCTCTCTTAGTTTTAATAGCTAATTCTAACTGGCCAGTAAGACAAGCATAGCTCGCTACGCCAGCTTCCTGCTTGTGGAGATTCTCTCCAACACTTTTGGTTGGTTTTTCAAAATATAAGTGTTTCTCCTTGCCTAAACTTTTAGTCGGCTCCTTGCTGGGTAAAAGCTTAGTCATTTCCAAATGCAACAATTGGTTTACTTACCAAAATTATTCCCAAAGGTATAATTGCTTTATCACTATCCTTCTTGGAAGCATTTGGTCGCTCTTTAGGAATTCTACAATTTCGAAAACTAAAATATCTAAACTGATTCAAATTATTGGCGTTCTTCAAATTATTTGTTTAAAAACAAACTCCTTTGAACAGATACACCATAAGTCTGTTACTCTTTGTCTTACCAGACCATCTCCCTTCCCCATAGTAGGCATATGTATGCTTGAGAGGGAATACTCTAAAGCCACTGTCTTGCAAAACGCCCAAGTTCTAGCTGCGTTTCCCGTTAGCTTTGCCCAGGTCCCTACCCACTTTAGGTATCGGAAAGTGGATTTGCAGTGGCAACCGCCTTTGAGTACATTTAAAATTAAACTTATAACTTTTGTAAGACTCTCCTCTTATTTCTCCATCCTTTTTCTACAGTCCGAAACCCATCTCCTTCTCTTTATCATCTTCCCTTGGCGGTTAGGTTATTCCCAAGCTAATAATCTACCCACGCGCCACTAGGTGCAGCCTTATCTCCCCAATGTGCGCGCCGCAAGGTGTAGCCTTATCTCCCCAATATACGCGCTGCTAGGTGCAGCTTTATCTCCCCAATGTGCGCGCCGCTAGGTGCAGCCTTATCTCCCCAATGTACGCGCCGCTAGGAGCAGCCTTATCTCCCCAATATACGCGCCGCTAGGAGAAGCCTCATGTCCCGAATGTACGCGCCGCTAAGTGCAGCCTTATCTCCCCAATGTACGCGCCGCTAGGTGCAGCCTTATCTCCCAAATGTGCGCACCGCTATGTGCAGCCGTATCTCCCCAATGTACGCGCCGCTAGGTGCAGACTTATATCCCCAATGTACGCGCCGCTAGGTGCAGACTTATCTCCCCAATGTACGCGCCGCTAGGTGCAGCCTTATCTCCCCAATGAGCGAGCCGCTATGTGCAGCCTTATCTCCTCAATGTACGCACCGCTAGGTGCTGCCTTATCTCCCCAATGTACGCGCCGCTAGGTGCAGGCTAACCCCCCCAATCTACGCGCCGCTAGGTGCAGCCCTACCTCCCCAATCTACGCGCCGCTAGGTGCAGCCTTATCTCCCCAATATACGCGCCGCTAAGTGCAGCCTTATCTCTCCAATGTACGCGCCACCAGATGCAGCCTTATCTCCCCAATTTGCGCGCCACTAGGTGTAAACTTATCTCCCCAATGTGCGCGCCGCTAGGTCAGCCCTCTCTCCCCAATGTCTACGAGGCAAGGAGCAGCCTTATCTCCCCAATGTACGCGCCGCCAGGTGCAGCCTTATCTCCCCAATGTACGCGCCGCTAGGTGCAGTCTTATCTCCCCAATGTACGCGCCGCTAGGTGCAGCCTTATCTCCCCAAGGTACGCACCGCTAGGTGCAGCCTTATCTCCCCAATGTACGCGTCGCTAGGCGCAGCCTTATCTCCCCAATGTACGCGCCGCTTGGTACAGCCTTATCTTCCCAATGTACGCACCGCTAGGTGCAGCCTTATCTCCCCAATGTACGTGCCGCTAGGCGCAGCCTTATCTCCTCAATGTACGCGCCGCTAGGTGCAGCCTTATCTCCCCAAGGTACGTGCCACTAAGTGCAGCCTTATCTCCCCAATGTACGCGCCGCTAGGCGCATCCTTATCTCCCCAATGTTCGCGTCGCTAGGCGCAGCCTTATCTCCCCAATGTACGCGCCGCTTGGTACAGCCTTATCTCCCCAATGTACGCACTGCTAGGTGCAGCTTTATCTCCCCAATGTACGCGTCGCTAGGTGCAGCCTTATCTCCCCAATGTACCCGCCGCTAGGTGCAGCCTTTTCTCCCCAATGTGCGCACCGCTAGGTGCAGCCTTATCTCCCCAATGTACTCGCCGCTAGGTGCACCCTTATCTCCCCAAGGTACGTGCCTTTAAGTGCAGCCTTATCTCCCCAATGTACGCGCCGCTAGGCGCATCCTTATCTCCCCAATGTACGCGTCGCTAGGTGCAGCCTTATCTCCCCAATGTACGCGCCGCTTGGTACAGCCTTATCTCCCCAATGTACGCACCGCTCGGTGCAGCCTTATCTCCCCAATGTACGCGTCGCTAGATGCAGCCTTATCTCCCCAATGTACGCGCCGCTAGGTGCAGCCTTATCTCCTCAATGTACGCACCGCTAAGTGCAGCCTTATCTCTCCAATGTACGCGCCACTAGATGCAGCCTTATCTCCCCAATTTGCGCGCCACTAGGTGTAACCTTATCTCCCTAATGTGCGCGCCGCTAGGTCAGGCTTCTCTCCTCAATGTCTACGAGGCAAGGAGCAGCCTTATCTCCCCAATGTACGCGCCGCCAGGTGCAGCCTTATCTCCCCAATGTACGCGCCGCTAGGTGCAGTCTTATCTCCCCAATGTTCGCGCCGCTAGGTGCAGCCTTATCTCCCCAATGTACGCGCCGCCAGGTGCAGCCTTATCTCCCCAATGTACGCGCCGCTAGGTGCAGCCTTATCTCCCCAAGGTACGTGCCACTAAGTGCAGCCTTATCTCCCCAATGTACGCGCCGCTAGGCGCATCCTTATCTCCCCAATGTACGGGTCGCTAGGTGCAGCCTTATCTCCACAATGTACGCGCCGCTTGGTACAGCCTTATCTCCCCAATGTACGCACCGCTAGGTGCAGCCTTATCTCCCCAATGTACGCGTCGCTAGGTGCAGCCTTATCTCCCCAATGTACGCGCCGCTTGGTACAGCCTTATCTCCCCAATTTACGCACCGCTAGGTGCAGCCTTATCTCCCCAATGTACGCGTCGCTAGGCGCATCCTTATCTCCCCAATGTACGCGTCGCTAGGTGCAGCCTTATCTCCCCAATGTACGCGCCGCCAGGTGCAGCCTTATCTCCCCAATGTACGTGCCGCTAGGCGCAGCCTTATCTCCTCAATGTACGCGCCGCTAGGTGCAGCCTTAACTCCCCAAGGTACGTGCCACTAAGTGCAGCCTTATCTCCCCAATGTACGCGCCGCTAGGCGCATCCTTATCTCCCCAATGTACGCGTCGCTAGGCGCAGCCTTATCTCCCCAATGTACGCGCCGCTTGGTACAGCCTTATCTCCCCAATGTACGCACCGCTAGGTGCAGCCTTATCTCCCCAATGTACGCGTCGCTAGGTGCAGCCTTATCTCCCCAATGTACTCGCCGCTAGGTGCACCCTTATCTCCCCAAGGTACGTGCCTTTAAGTGCAGCCTTATCTCCCCAATGTACGCGCCGCTAGGCCCATCCTTATCTCCCAAATGTACGCGTCGCTAGGTGCAGCCTTATCTCCCCAATGTACGCGCCGCTTGGTACAGCCTTATCTCCCCAATGTACGCACCGCTCGGTGCAGCCTTATCTCCCCAATGTACGCGTCGCTAGGTGCAGCCTTATCTCCCCAATGTACGCGCCGCTAGGTGAAGCCTTATCTCCTCAATGTACGCACCGCTAAGTGCAGCCTTATCTCTCCAATGTACGCGCCACTAGATGCAGCCTTATCTCCCCAATTTGCGCGCCACTAGGTGTAACCTTATCTCCCTAATATGCGCGCCGCTAGGTCAGCCTTCTCTCCTCAATGTCTACGAGGCAAGGAGCAGCCTTATCTCGCCAATGTACGCGCCGCCAGGTGCAGCCTTATCTCCCCAATGTACGCGCCGCTAGGTGCAGTCTTATCTCCCCAATGTACGCGCCGCTAGGTGCAGCCTTATCTCCCCAAGGTACGCGCCGCTAGGTGCAGCCTTATCTGCCCAATGTGCGCACCGCTAGGTGCGGCTTTATCTCCCCAATGTACGCGCCGCCAGGTGCAGCCTTATCTCCCCAATGTACGTGCCGCTAGGCGCAGCCTTATCTCCCCAATGTACGCGCCGCTAGGTGCAGCCTTATCTTCCCAATGTACGCACCGCTAGGTGCAGCCTTATCTCCCCAATGTACGTGCCGCTAGGCGCAGCCTTATCTCCTCAATGTACGCGCCGCTAGGTGCAGCCTTATCTCCCCAAGGTACGTGCCACTAAGTGCAGCCTTATCTCCCCAATGTACGCGCCGCTAGGCGCATCCTTATCTCCCCAATGTTCGCGTCGCTAGGCGCAGCCTTATCTCCCCAATGTACGCGCCGCTTGGTACAGCCTTATCTCCCCAATGTACGCACTGCTAGGTGCAGCTTTATCTCCCCAATGTACGCGTCGCTAGGTGCAGCCTTATCTCCCCAATGTACCCGCCGCTAGGTGCAGCCTTTTCTCCCCAATGTGCGCACCGCTAGGTGCAGCCTTATCTCCCCAATGTACTCGCCGCTAGGTGCACCCTTATCTCCCCAAGGTACGTGCCTTTAAGTGCAGCCTTATCTCCCCAATGTACGCGCCGCTAGGCGCATCCTTATCTCCCCAATGTACGCGTCGCTAGGTGCAGCCTTATCTCCCCAATGTACGCGCCGCTTGGTACAGCCTTATCTCCCCAATGTACGCACCGCTCGGTGCAGCCTTATCTCCCCAATGTACGCGTCGCTAGATGCAGCCTTATCTCCCCAATGTACGCGCCGCTAGGTGCAGCCTTATCTCCTCAATGTACGCACCGCTAAGTGCAGCCTTATCTCTCCAATGTACGCGCCACTAGATGCAGCCTTATCTCCCCAATTTGCGCGCCACTAGGTGTAACCTTATCTCCCTAATGTGCGCGCCGCTAGGTCAGGCTTCTCTCCTCAATGTCTACGAGGCAAGGAGCAGCCTTATCTCCCCAATGTACGCGCCGCCAGGTGCAGCCTTATCTCCCCAATGTACGCGCCGCTAGGTGCAGTCTTATCTCCCCAATGTTCGCGCCGCTAGGTGCAGCCTTATCTCCCCAATGTACGCGCCGCCAGGTGCAGCCTTATCTCCCCAATGTACGCGCCGCTAGGTGCAGCCTTATCTCCCCAAGGTACGTGCCACTAAGTGCAGCCTTATCTCCCCAATGTACGCGCCGCTAGGCGCATCCTTATCTCCCCAATGTACGGGTCGCTAGGTGCAGCCTTATCTCCACAATGTACGCGCCGCTTGGTACAGCCTTATCTCCCCAATGTACGCACCGCTAGGTGCAGCCTTATCTCCCCAATGTACGCGTCGCTAGGTGCAGCCTTATCTCCCCAATGTACGCGCCGCTTGGTACAGCCTTATCTCCCCAATTTACGCACCGCTAGGTGCAGCCTTATCTCCCCAATGTACGCGTCGCTAGGCGCATCCTTATCTCCCCAATGTACGCGTCGCTAGGTGCAGCCTTATCTCCCCAATGTACGCGCCGCCAGGTGCAGCCTTATCTCCCCAATGTACGTGCCGCTAGGCGCAGCCTTATCTCCTCAATGTACGCGCCGCTAGGTGCAGCCTTAACTCCCCAAGGTACGTGCCACTAAGTGCAGCCTTATCTCCCCAATGTACGCGCCGCTAGGCGCATCCTTATCTCCCCAATGTACGCGTCGCTAGGCGCAGCCTTATCTCCCCAATGTACGCGCCGCTTGGTACAGCCTTATCTCCCCAATGTACGCACCGCTAGGTGCAGCCTTATCTCCCCAATGTACGCGTCGCTAGGTGCAGCCTTATCTCCCCAATGTACTCGCCGCTAGGTGCACCCTTATCTCCCCAAGGTACGTGCCTTTAAGTGCAGCCTTATCTCCCCAATGTACGCGCCGCTAGGCCCATCCTTATCTCCCAAATGTACGCGTCGCTAGGTGCAGCCTTATCTCCCCAATGTACGCGCCGCTTGGTACAGCCTTATCTCCCCAATGTACGCACCGCTCGGTGCAGCCTTATCTCCCCAATGTACGCGTCGCTAGGTGCAGCCTTATCTCCCCAATGTACGCGCCGCTAGGTGAAGCCTTATCTCCTCAATGTACGCACCGCTAAGTGCAGCCTTATCTCTCCAATGTACGCGCCACTAGATGCAGCCTTATCTCCCCAATTTGCGCGCCACTAGGTGTAACCTTATCTCCCTAATATGCGCGCCGCTAGGTCAGCCTTCTCTCCTCAATGTCTACGAGGCAAGGAGCAGCCTTATCTCGCCAATGTACGCGCCGCCAGGTGCAGCCTTATCTCCCCAATGTACGCGCCGCTAGGTGCAGTCTTATCTCCCCAATGTACGCGCCGCTAGGTGCAGCCTTATCTCCCCAAGGTACGCGCCGCTAGGTGCAGCCTTATCTGCCCAATGTGCGCACCGCTAGGTGCGGCTTTATCTCCCCAATGTACGCGCCGCCAGGTGCAGCCTTATCTCCCCAATGTACGTGCCGCTAGGCGCAGCCTTATCTCCCCAATGTACGCGCCGCTAGGTGCAGCCTTATCTCCCCAAGGTACGTGCCACTAAGTGCAGCCTTATCTCCCCAATGTACGCGCCGCTAGGCGCATCCTTATCTCCCCAATGTACGCGTCGCTAGGTGCAGCCTTATCTCCCCAATGTACGCGCCGCTTGGTACAGCCTTATCTCCCCAATGTACGCACCGCTAGGTGCAGCCTTATCTCCCCAATGTACGCGTCGCTAGGCGCATCCTTATCTCCCCAATGTACGCGTCGCTAGGTGCAGCCTTATCTCCCCAATGTACGCGCCGCTTGGTACAGCCTTATCTCCCCAATGTACGCACCGCTAGGCGCATCCTTATCTCCCCAATGTACGCGTCGCTAGGTGCAGCCTTATCTCCCCAATGTACGCGCCGCTTGGTGCAGCCTTATCTCCCCAATGTACGCACCGCTCGGTGCAGCCTCATCTCCCCAATGTACGCGTCGCTAGGTGCAGCCTTATCTCCCCAATGTACGCGCCGCTAGGTGCCGCCTTATCTCCTCAATGTACGCACCGCTAAGTGCAGCCTTATCTCTCCAGTTCTGGAGACTTGAAACTATTGATTCTCCTAATGTAACCTCTTCAGAAAATGAATTCTGTGAGCAACTTTTTTTAAATACCACCACTCGTTCTTCTGATGGCCGGTTCGTTGTTCAAATACCAAGATTACATAATCCTCCTAAACTTATCAATTCTCAGCCTAAAGCTCGAAAAGCTCTCTTTGCTATCGAGAGCAAATTCAAGAAGGAACCTCTTGTTAAACAACAGTACACTGATTTCATGGATGAGTATGAAAACTTAGATCATATGGAAGTTGTTAACAAATCTAATGATGAATTGCACCCCCCAATTGAAACGGTTTATTTAAATCATCATCCCGTGTGGAAAAACCCTCTTGTAAAAGATAAAATTCGAGTTGTTTTCAATGGTTCATCACCCGACGTTAATGGCAACAGCCTTAACGACACTCTTTATTCTGGTCCTGCTATTCAATCAGATTTATCTGCTATACTCTTAAACTTTCGATTATTTCCCATAGCTGTCATAGCCGACATAAAACAGATGTACCGTCAAGTGTTAATTCAACCAGAACAACGAGATCTTCAAAGAATCTTGCGGCGTGATGAAACCAGTAAGCCCATTAAGGTATTTCGCTTGAAAACGGTTACTTTTGGCTTAAAACCCTCTGCTTTCCTTGCTATCCGATCCCTACACTTGCTAGCTTCTCAAGATGGTCATTTATTTGACCCCAAAGCCTCTGAAGCACTAACTACTTCATTCTGTGTTGACGATTATTTGCAATCCTTCCCCTCTTTGGAGGAAGCTTCTTTTGTATCTTTAGAACTTCAGGCATTACTAAGGAATGGAGGTTTCCCACTCCATAAGTGGAACTCCAACTCCCCTGAGTTTCTCGCTCAGTTTCCCACCGAAGACGTAGATCCTTCTTCTGTCGAAATTTGTGGTAACTCCAAATCTATAAAAACTCTAGGAGTTCACTGGTGCACTAGCACTGACACTCTTATCTATAAAGTTTCGCTCGCAGAAGAGCTTCCTAATACAAAAAGACAAATTCTCTCTGAAATTGCAAAAATTTTTGATCCACTTCAATTCCTTGCCCCAGTTATCGTTATAGCCAAACTCTTCATGCAAGAGCTGTGGTCGCTTAAATGTGAATGGGATGACACTGTCCCTCTTTCTTTTCTTAATCGTTGGCTCTCGTTTCGCAGCAATTTGCTGGATCTTTCCCTTATTGAAATTCCCAGGAATTTAATCAGCTCTCATTCTAATGCATTTTTTTTTCCTTCATGTGTTCGCGGACAGTTCCGAAAAAGCTTATGGTTGCTGTGCATATTTAGTTTATTACGATTCACTCTATGGATCTCTAGTTTCCAACCTTGTTTGTGCCAAATCGAAGGTCGCTCCTCTTAAAACTATCACTTTGCCTAGGCTCGAACTGTGCGCTGCACTCATGGCTACAGAACTTGTTATGAAATTACGGGAAGTATTAAAGGTCGAAATCTCGCAAATCTATCTCTGGAGCGATTCCATGATCGCCCTTTCTTGGATCGCCAAGAACCCCTCTCACTGGCAAACTTTCGTTGCAAACAGGGTTTCCAAAATTCAAACTCTTTCTTCTGGATGTCAATGGAGGCATGTTCCCAGTGCGGATAATCCAGCTGATATTATCTCTCGTGGTTGTTTCCCCTCTCAATTGGCAGCTTCCCAATTGTACTGGCATGGGCCCTCGTGGCTAATCGAAGAATCTTCCTCATGGCCTTCTAAACCCCCAACTACAAACTCCAACTTGCCTGACGCTAAAGTACCTCTACCCATTGCTTCTTGTCTTGTTTCCAACGCTTCTCATCCTTTGTTGTCCCGCTATTCTTCTTTTCACAAATTACTACGAATTGTCGCCTATCTCCTTAGATGGAAATATCTTGTGGTTGACCAACCTCTTCTCCCTAAACCACACCTTACCAATCATGAATTGAATCTCGCTACCGTTAAGGTTTTACAACTGACACAGCAAGAAGCCTTTTCTTCTGAGTTGTCATTGCTTTCTTCTAAAAGAGATCTTCCCAAATCCAGCCGTCTCCGTGCTTTAGCCCCGTTTCTTGATGACCATGGGTTACTCAGGGTAGGTGGAAGGCTCTCGCAATCTTTACTCTCTGAGGACAAAAAGCATCCCGTTATTTTGCCTTCCAAACATCACGTAACTTCCTTAATTATACGTGACTTTCATTACCGTAATCTTCATGTTGGTACACGTACTCTGCTTTGCCTCTTAAGGGAAAAGTACTGGATTATAAATGGAATTCATGAAAATTCTTCTGTAATTCATAAGTGCATTCCTTGTTTCAAAGCGAAACCTAAAATCAATACTCAATTAATGAGCGATCTGCCCTCTTTTCGTTCTTCTCCTATACGCCCATTTGCTTTAACTGGCGTGGACTATATGGGTCCGTTCCAATATCAACGAAACTCTCCTGAAGCTAAACGCAAATTGTTTGGTAAGCTTTATGTTTCTCTCTTTGTTTGCATGGTTACCGGCGCAATCCACTTGGAACTAGTAACGAATGCTTCTACTTCTTATTTTTATCAGCTGTCTCTCGTTTCACCGCTAGGCGTGGTGTTCCTTCTGAGATGTTCTCTGATAACGCTTCCACCTTTCAGGGCGCAGCTTCCCTGTAGAAGAAAGCTCTCACTTCCTCTCCTGCCATGGAACAAATCTCTAAATTTTCTTATTCAAAAGGTTTCAAATGGCGCTTCATACCTCCTTACGCTCCGCATCATGGTGGTAGGTGGGAATCTTGCGTAAAGCTCACTAAACGTCATTTAAGAAAGGTCTTAGGTAGTCGAATTCTGACTTACGAAGAATTCAATTCTCTGTCTGTTCTGATTGAAGGTGTTGTTAACTCTCGCCCCTTAACTCCGCTTTCCAATGACCCTGATGACCTACTTCCACTCACCCCTGGTCACTTCCTTATCGGCACTTCTCTTTCTGCCCCTCCTCCTCTTCCCAATTCTTACAGGGATTTTAATTTACCTATTGTTTGGCGTAAACTTGAAGCCCTCCGTAATTCTTTTTGGAAGAGGTGGAACTTGGAATATTTAACTTCCTTACAACGGAGGCAGAAGTGGTTTCTTTCCAGTCCCGACATTAAAGTGGGGGACTTGGTCTTGGTTAGGGATGTTTCTCCCCCTCTAGTCTGGACTTCCGGTAGAGTGACCAAGTGTTACCCTGGAAGAGATGGGAGAGTCAGGGTGGTCAGAGTCTTGACCATTAACGGTTCGATTACAAGACCTCTGTCTTTGATCGCTCCTCTTCCATTAAATGTGTAACTGTTTATTTGCTCTCTGTTGGTGTTTCACCCCCCAGTATGGTGTATTCTTTGAATACACGGTACCTGAGATATAATTTTATTGCTCTTTGCATGTTCATTTCTTCCTTCCTCTTTGTCAAACACCAACAGTGATCATCTGTTTTCTCCTTGTTGGGCATATCTCTTATGTCTTCATAAGTCTGTTCTAGATATATAACTTCTGTGACCCACCTAGCGTCACCTCGCAGCGAATCTCTGAAGCTCCTCAACTCTTCCCGGTGCTAGAGGACTTACTTATCCAGTTGGCCACCAGATCCTGTTACCATCGCCAGCTATTTTCTCCTTGAGCAAGAGGACTACGTCTACTTCTTTACTCACCATGCTGCGCTAGTATCATCTGTTATCAACTCTTAGAAGATCAGCTCAGCAAGAGATTAATTTTTTGTATTTAAGTTGGCAATGTTTATATGTTCTCCTTTTGTCTCCTACCCCCCTCTCTTTCCCCTTTTCTTGGACCCTCCGTGCTCCGTTGAGCAGCTCTCACTTCTCAGTCTGCAGTTGACTCGGTCAGTCAAAGCTCCGCTCGAGCTAGCCTCCTCAAAACAAGAGGCACACACTCTTCTACGCCATGTTGGCTAGGTAGTAACCAACGGAAACTTCGACTTCAACATGAAATCAAGATAAGTACCATTTTAAAAGTTTTAACCTCATCTTCATGGTTTTAACTTCCAAGTGCTTTTAATGATATTTTATAGACAGTGTGAAATTATATACTTTGGGGCAAAATCATTCTTCGAGGGATTTGCTATGTTGAGCTTTTGTCTGTCTAAGCCAAACTCAATAGAAAGTAGCTTTTCCTACGCTAACTAAATGAGAAATCTTCTCACCACGTGGGATATTATCTAAATACCCGCTGTCTATAATTATAAAGCTAGTTCCTCCGTTGGTTTTTCTCAACCCCATTTTTCTGCTAAGATCGTTCTGGAACCTTCCAGATCTTGTACTTTATCTGCAAGTCCTGCCGTCATGTATTTCTCACTTACTTGTGAGAATGCTATTTAAAATTGAAGAATCTCACTTCTAAATTACTACAATAGTGAATTTTCGTCCACCGCTGGAATTTTCTATGGCATTTAATTGTAATTTACAACTTTCTCAAGAAATAGACTCTCGCCCACCTAGTGAAACCAGATATTTTCATCATTGCAATAACTTTTTTTGTCATAAACTCTCGTGTTTATACAGTGAACTTCTCATATATTTCAACGAACTATAGTGAAAACCAGTGCTTGCTCAACTTTTCTGCCGCGTCGCGATCGTCCGTTTATATTCAAACAAGGCCATGAACATTTTTCCTAAATCCTTATTTCTCTTCCCTAAACCTCTTACTAACAATCCATAATAAATTCTTTAAATTTAGGTCTGTTTCAACGAGGTGTCAATCTATAGATGTGCCCTCCCATTTTTTCTCATGTGTAATTAATTAATCTCTGTATAATTGCGTGTCCAGCACACGTTTCAAACTTACATTGTTTCTCCCTTCAAATTAGGGAAAACAATTCTTTCAACTCTTGAGCGATTTATTTTTGGGTCTCACGAAATGTAAACTGCCCCATTTGGCTCGTGATTTCTAATTAAACATAGGAAGTCTAGAACCTTCTTTTTGATTACCTCTTCAGGTTTCACAGTAAATGACCTGCCTTCTTTTGTATAATTCTCATAAAGTAATTCTGTTTAAATATAAGAAGTTGTAGTAACTTCTATTTTATGCTTTATGTTTTCCCTGTTGTTATTTTCGAATTTGTTATTCTCTCTAGAATGTTCTTTCAGAAATTTCTTATAGTACACTCCTTGTACTCAATTTAATATTTAAACTTTAATCATTTCATTGCCCTTTTAAAATCTTGTCAAGGTTTTAGTACTAGGTTTGAAACCTTAAGAATTGTTATTTGCCTGGAGCAATTTCTTAATGTTGAGAGGTCTGCGACCCTATTTGTTAAAAAGTTCAAATGAACTATGTTTGTCAAAATCATATTGCATGTTTGTTAATTTTCTCAAACTTCTTCTAATTGTAAAATAAATGAAGCGTATCTTTTCGCTTTTTCATTTGCGAATACAAAGTTTAGGCAAAATCCTGTCTTCCTTGACTCTCCTCTCTCAATGACATTAAAATCATTAATAGGGCTTTCACCATTTGTTGCATTTGAGCAAGAACTCTTAATTTTCACCTCACTAAAGTTCTTTTTAGCTTTAATAGCTAATTCTAATTGGCCAGTAAGGCAAGTAAAGCTCGCTAAGCCAGCTCCCTGCTTGTGGAGACCTTCTCCGAAAACTTATGGTCAGTTTTCTAAAAGATAAGTGTTTCTTTGTGTCTAAACTTTTAGCCGGCTCCTCGCTGAGTAAAAGCTTAGCCATTTTCCAATGCAAGCATAGGTTCCTTCAACAAGATTACTCCATAAGGCATAATCCTTTATCATTTTCCTTCTTAGAGACACTTGGTCGCCCTTACAGGAACTCCATAATTTTGGAAATTGAAAATACCAAACCTGAGTCAAATCATTGGCATTCTTCGAATTATTTTGAAAAACCCAATTTCTTTGAGAAGACATACAGTAAATTTGTTCCTCTCAATCTTGCCAGACCATCACCCTTCCCCATAGTACTTTTATACATGCTTGGGAGGAAATATACTAAAGCCTCTCTCTTGCAAACCGCCCAAGTCCTAGCTGCGGTTCCCGTCAGCTTCGACCAAGCTCGCACCCACTTTAGGTATCCGAGCATGGATTTTCGGTGGCAACTACCTTTAAGTGTGTTTAAAGCTAAACTTACTAATTTTGTGGGACTCTCCTCCTATTTTTCTATCCTTCTTTTTCAATCCCAAATCTACTTCCTTCTCTCAATCATCTTCCCTTGGTGGGTGGGTTATTCCTCATCCTATAATCTACCCAAGTGGCCAGGCGATAAATTATCAAAAATCTTCCCCCGTATCCTGCACTCGATAGAATCCCTACCACACTGGATCACATGTAATCAACTGGATCCTAAACAGGCTCGTTACCTAGAGGATGCATAATTTAGCTTGTTATAATTGAGTATAAAACTTGGAATTCCTGTTTTTTATCCAACTACACACCTCAACGAAAGTTGTCAATTGTATACATTTGACTTCATTGACTGCATATAACAGCTCAAGTAATGTGCATGCTGTTATAGAGCGTAGTTGGAGATATGCCGTACCCTATTGTCCTAGGCTCCAACAATATGTGCAGCGGCTAGTATTCTTGTCTGTCGCCCCAGAAGTCTGGATTTGATTCCCTGCTCTGCCAAGGAATTTAATTCTGGCCTGCGGCTGTTACAGAGTACTGTGCCCATTATCTAGCGATACGCCATGGCAAGCTATTTGGCACCGATGAGTCACCATAGACATATGTGAAATTTGAGGACAATGGGTGCACGATATGGACCTCGTGGTCGTCTTGGACGTATAATTGAGGTAATGCAACACTGCCCTCAATTTCCACGCGAGGCAAGGATAGAAGGAAATGAATAACATGTCAATTTAATCAGCAAACACTCCCACGACTTGTTGGGGGAAATAAAATCTAAATAATAATACACTTCTGTGCAGGAAAACATCCTAATGCCGACCTATCCTAGTCGGTTCGATGCTCCAATCTCTACTTAGTATAAAACAAAGTCCCTGATTCTTGGAAGTTACGTTTAATCTCGAGAACGACTGGATGGATTTTGATGCGCTTTTCACAATTCTGTAAAGGATATCTCGAGGAAGGTTTCTATAGAAAATTGATTTATTTATGATCAAAGGAAGCCAAGCCAGTGAAAATGTTGAAAAAATCTGGCGTCCCTGCGCTCTTCAAGCTTACGCTGGGCAAACCGTTAAAATATGTATATGCAATGAGTATAAGAATTGTTCAGCATGAGATGTTCTACAAAAAATCCGCGACAGCATATATCTACCTATGATCTCCCACTACGTATGTGTTTACGTTTTCCTTTCTTCCAACAATCTCCATTCAATTACTACGGTAACTTCGGCGACAGTTTACGAGATAGCTAGGGGTGGGCATATCAACTCTGTTACAGCCTAGCTAGTGGGTGATCCTATCTCCCCAGATACAGCCAGCAGCAAACTGTCGAGTTGTATCGTGTTGAGGTAAGACTTCAGAGAAGAGTGGTTGTGTTTGGAGTTTCTCTGGAAGTGCAGCTCGCCTTTTCTGCATTTCGCCTGTGAACGTTTCGTTCCGCACAACACACAGTCAAGTTAAGATTGGACGGAAGGTATATGTGTGATTCATGCACCTCGCGATTCTTAAATTACGTCTGATAAGATTTCGTTGCACATGCTACCCCATGATAATATAATTAACAGTCCATTCAGCGATTTTAACCCATCATACCGATCCGGAAAAAGATATAGGTCATAGTTCATTAAAATCAAAAAAATACGCTTATCGCGTAACAATGAAACTGATTTCTCAATTGTCACAAGAGAGAGTAAGAAGGAATTCACAAAGACAAAGGGCGTCAACCCCAAAGTTCCTATGACACAGGGAGGAAAATAATGTTCATGGATTGTGGTCCGGTATCGTTTTGCAATTTACAGGATTTTGACAGTTACATAGATGAACTTGTAGTAGTGCCCTTTATCACGGTATAAAATGTCAGGGTGATATCGGTAATAGTTTCAGAGATATAGAATGTCCGTGAAATATTGGTGAGACGTATTAAAATTTTGAAGGACACGGTCGGGGGTCGACCGAAACAGTACTAAAACCTTACCGGGTTTAATTGAAATTGAGCCGTTTTGAAGTTGTTTTTTTTATCGTATGGCATCCGAGGACATGTTCGGCTCGCCAGTTTTGTAGCTGCTTCGAGACGGACACCCAATGGGTGAGCTACAAGTACCGTTGGGGAGGGAAGGAGGGAAGTTGGATTGTAAGGACGAGGAGTTGGAAGGTAGCGGCTGTGGCCTATAGATAGGGACCAACCCCGGCATTTGCCTGGAAGGAAGATGGGAAACCACAGAAGACCATCTTCAAGGTTGCCGGCGGGGGGATTCGAACCTCCTCGCCTCCCGGATGTGAGCGACTGCCATCAGTCATGCCGTAACCACCACGGCTAACTCACCCGGTCGTTTTGAAGTTAATAGGGGGGGGGAACACATGGACTTACACACACACGTACAAAAATAGGGGGAACACATGGACTTACACACACACGTACAAAAGGTGATCTGATAGGCCTATTTTTTCATAAACTAAAAATAGGCCAAAAATTGCTCAATCTAAACATCAATCAGATTCTGGAGAAGAAGCGCCCGACCTAAAGTCTGTGTAAACAGGTAAATGCAACACATCTGCATTGAAAATCATGGTCTGTTCTTCTCCTACGAACTTCCTTCCGGCGAAGTGTAATCTCCTCGGGATGAATTGCGTGACGTGTTTCCAGATATAAAAAACAATTCATAACTACACTGACTATATGAACTGTTCCCAATGCTAATTCTACTACAATAATGCATGTCCCATAGTGAACCAAGAAGTATCACCAACTTCCCAAGTTGTTTACTCCAACATATTCCGGCCGGCTGGTTCGACACTGCTTCCATTTCCAGTACCATCATCGTGGATTATGATTCCTCGTCAGCGTCGTCCATGGCCTTCTATCAACAGCTGAGCAAAACAGATCCCCTCTGTTGGTTGCCAGGGTTATATTCATGTGATTACTGTTGCTAAGTTCATCCTGCCATCCGCCAATCCACGTTCATTTTACTCTTGCATTGTAAAGCACGTGTTACCAGGTGTTGAAATAATCACTCGTTGTAGAACTGTGGATACCGTTGTGTGTTGATAATAAGCATTTCACCGGAGTGACTAGTTATTGCTTATGAAGAAAATCCTTAATGTAGAACTTATAATTCTCAATATATCGAATTTGTTGTTATGCACACTTAAATCGTTGTAACGATGATTAAATTCAAATAGTTGGTAAACTAGAATTATTTGCTTTTCAACTCGTAGACTGTGCTTCTCAGAAGATATTATGCTTTCACGAAGTTTTTGAATGAATATAACTGTGTCTACGTTTTGCACCTCGGGTAACATTGGTGTATTTTTGGAAATTCACGGAAAGAAAGAATTAGCTTTTGCTGTTCTTCATTACTTTATATCAGTCCATTTATTTACATTTCATTCCCGCACACACCAACATCGAATTGTTACCTCCTGTTTGCCCCGTGCATTTGTTCATTTTTCTGTCAGTTTCCTACAGAAACGCATATTCCGTTGAACCAGCTTGACAGCGTCCCATGGCTGCCTTCCGAACTTCCATTGCTTCAAGCCATGAAGACTTCTACATTAATCCGCAGGGCGTCGTGTTCTTCACCAACCAACTACTCCGTGAAGACACCGCTCCAAGAAGAATTTTGTATTTGTAAAGTTTTTTCATGTTAATGTATAACCTCTTTGTTTCCTCCCCTTACTCGCCCGCTTCCACCTCTTCTTGCCTCCTCCTACTGCTCGCTTCTCCGCGCGCGCTGCTCGCTCGCTCATTCACTCCTTCTCGACTTGTCTCCGTGCCGTGAGCAACCGCTCATCCTCTCAAGAGCACTTAACCTCTTGTTGGACATGCCGTCTAGGCTAGTGTACTTTCGCTGCGTCTAGCAGCCCTCACGTGTACGTCGGAAGTCAAACCAGTCAGTTGGAGCTTAACTAAAGCTCGCCTTCTCAACTCAAGAGGAGAACTTTTAAATTCGACGCCATGTTCGAGTTTTAGAACCAACCGTCAACAGCAACATCACCTTCTTCATGAAGCAAAGATAAGTACCGACTTCATGTTTTAACCACATTCTCATCGCTTTTAAAAGGCGTAATGCTTTTATTTGGATTTTATAGACAGTGAAAGTTGCTATGTGATAAAATAACTCCTTTCAAGAGATCTTCGTGATCAAACTCAAACTATCAAGTCTAACTTTCACAATGAAAGATTTTCTCAGATGCTATCTCATATCGAGGCATATTTCTAAAATACCCACTGTCTATATAATCTAGTTTTCCGCCGGGGGATTCTCTACCCAATTTAAACAACTCATCATTGATCTGGAACCTTCCAGAACCTACACTCTATCTACCAGTTATACTGTCATGTATTTTCCACTTCATATGGGAATACTTTTTCAAACTAAGGAATCTTCCTTATGAACTGCTACTCAATATATAATTTTCCTTCCTCCTTTGGGATTTTTCTGATGCATTCAACTATAACCTACAAGCTTCTCAAGCAATAGACTCTCGCAAATCTAGTGTAACTAGTTATTTTCCACCATTGCAATAACTTTCTATGCCATCAACGTTTTGTGCTACTACAGTGAACTCTTCAACTATATCAACGGACTATAGTGAAAATAGTGCCTGTTCTACTTTTTATCCGCGTCGCGCTCGTCCGAGTACAATAAATACGGCCATGAACACTTCTCCACAATCCCATTTGATCTTTCCCAAACCCTTTACTAACAAACTAAAATAATAAAATTGTTACTTTAGGTCTTTTTTCAATGAGGTGTCACTCTCAATAAGTGCCCTCCCTTACTTGCTCCACGTATAACGAATTAATGTCTGTAAAACTTCGTGTGTAGTACACGCCTTAAATTATATTGTTTCTCCCTTCTAATTAGGGAATACAATTCTTTCTACTCAAAAGTGAGTTATTTCTAGGTTTCACGAAAGGAAAATTGGCCCAATTTTTCTCGTGATCCCTACTTAAACATAGGAGTTCTAGAAACTTCCTTTCAATTTTTCTCTTCAGGTTTTACAATAAGAGACCTGCCCTATTTGTATAATCTACCCAAGTATTTCTGTATGAATACCCGAAGTTATAGAAACTTCTATTTCATTCTTCCTGTTTTTTGTTGTTGCTTTCGATGTTGTTATTTGTTCATATTTCTGGGATGACTATCTGGAAATCCTTAAAGTACACATCTTGTACTTGATTTATTGGTTAACCTTAATTATGTCAATTATATTTAAATTTCCCATTGTTAATCTTAACAACATTTTCAAAATCTTACGAAGTTTTTAAAGCATATAAAAGGTTTAAAACCAAAAGAATTGTCAACTGCCTGGCGCAAGCTTTAGATGTTTTCGGAGGTCTGCGACCCCAATTGTTTATAAAAATCAAAATTATATATTTGCTACAAAAACTACTTCCTTTTACATTGTTAAATATATTAAGATTTGTTCTTTTGATTTGTCATTTCTCAATCATAACGGTTAGGCAAGATCCTGTCTTCCCTAACTCTTCCTAGGTTCATGCCCTCTTTAATAAAAATAAATCCATTGATAGGGTGTTCACCACTTGTTGCATTTGAGCATAAACTCTTAGTTATAACTTATGTCAAACCCTCTTCCTATTTCTCCATCCCTTTTCTCCAGTCCGAAACCCACTTCTTTTTCTTCATCGTCTTCCCTTGGGAGTTAGGTTATTCGCAAGCTAATAATCTATCCAAAATTTCGTCCCAGAAACCCGGGAGAGTCCATTTCTCAGAGTCTATTTATGAGAATCTATTCGTTATTTATTGCACAAAGTCCATTTGACAATATTTTGCAAATCATTAATATCTTCTTTGAATTTTTCAGCTATAACTTCGCAGTGCAAAGCTGGTGAAGGTGATAGAGGTCGTTCCTGTCTTCTTCAGCCTGTCTTACTTGCAACCTGTCTTCTTCTGCCAACCTGACAGCATTTTCAAAATCTCGCTACAGTTTCGTAAGTTACACTTCAATTTACCTATTTTCAACATGCCAACTGAAAAGGATGAAACTCTCATTGCCAGACGTTCTTCCTACTAAGGACAGCTTGCCAGATTTAGAAATTTCAATAATAAAATAAATCCCACCGATTGTGATCTAGACGTCTTGACACAACGCCTTAAGTTGTACGAACGGTCCTACGATTACTATGATCAAATTCAAACCGACATTGAATCCGCTTTCCCAGAACTTCAATCGGATCGGGACGAGGTTGAACCCTTGTATTTTGAAGGGATCGCCAAGGCCCACCAACTGATCCGCAGTAACTCAGAACCGGACACTAGGGTCATCAGTCCGGCCCAGTTCGCACCCTCTTCAGTTCATATGGACAAACCGAAACCGTTACTTCCTAAGATAACTTTACCTCACTTCTCAGTCCAGGAAGGTGAATGGTATTACTTTTACGAACTATTCTGTTCCCTTATACATGAAAACAATGCCATTCTCGAAATCCACAAGTTCTATTTCTTGCGTTCGTCCTTGGAATGCCAGGCCTTGGCTTTGGTTGAGTCACTGCCTTTAAGCGCAGATAACTACAACATCGCTTTTGATCTCCTTGAAGAGGGATATGGTAATGTACGTTTGTGTGTTGCTCGCCACATTCGCTGCCTGTTCAACTTGCCAGTCGTAAAACCCAATGACGTCACCTCTTTAAGAGACCTGTTAGACTCCATGCAATTGCACGTGAGAGCATTATACCAACTTAAGCAACCAGTTCAAACTTGGGAAACCGTCCTTATTCATCTAGCTACATCCAGATTCGACTTTTCAACATTAAAGGCTTGGGAAATCGAACTCACTCACAAGGAGGAATATTCTTTCGAACACCTCATCTCGTTTCTGAACAGCCGGTGCCAAGTCCTTACAGCACTCTCATTTCAGAGCGAAAGAGTCGAAACTAGTCCTCTGTGTGCCATCCTGGATAAAAAACTTGTCTCTTCAAATGGACATCACTACCCATCTGTCGAGAAAATGCAAACTCGTTCTGCCTCTTTCAACTATCCAAGAGAACATATTAGGCCGCTCAACAAATCTTTAAAATGCACGCTCTGTAAACAGTTTCACACTTTGTATTCCTGAAAATCCTTTAAAGAATTGTCTGTTGAAGACAGAAGGAAGTTTGTCTCCAATAATAAATATTGCCATAACTGCCTGTCACCTAAGCATTCTGCTTATAATTGTACGTCTTCCAACCTCTGCTGTCACTGCAAAAGACCGCATCATTCTTTAGTCTACTTTCATGATCAATCGAGGTCACTAGTACCTTCTTCTTCAAACTCCATGCAGAGCAGCTCCGAACAAACTAATGCTTCTTCCTGCATTTCTAATGCCGAAACTTCTCACAGTGCGCAAGTCCTTTTGTCCACTGTACAATTCGAAATCCAAGATAAATTTGGAAATTGGTTTCGAACCCGTGGTCTTCTTGACTCCGCTTCAACTCACAATTTAGTTTCGCAATCGTTAATTAAAAAACTAGGTCTTTCTTCAACACCTACTTCCATCAATGTATCCGGCATTGACAATTTGAAAACTCAAGCCTTGCAATCTTCAAAATTGAAAATCAGAGACATTTGTCAAAGAAACACCAATCTTTACTTAAACTGCCGTCATTCTTACCAGTATTGGCAAGGACACTCCTAGCAGCTCTATTAATACTTCCGGTTTAAAGATTCCTACGCATTTAAGGTTAGCTGATCCTCAGTTTAATGCTCAAGGCCCCATTGATATACTTTTCGGTGCCAATATTTTCTGGAATTGCCTTCGTAAACAATCCCGTAGGCTATCTTCAAACGTGGTCGCCAGAGACAACGATTTTGGTTGGGTCATTACTGGTCAAATACAACATCCCTGGCTTCAAACCAAATCGCAATGTCATTTTGTTACTGCCGATTCAAATCCCTTTTCTGAAAAAGAGAACACTTATGTTTCCGATCTCAATACATTTGAAAAACACTTGCCGAAACGATGTCTCATTGTAGACAACTACGTCACCTTTGTAAGTTGTTTAAATGGTTTTGCATTATTTCCGCACAAAATGGCAATTCAAGTTCGCCTCGCCTTGGGTCACTTGGTTTACTTTCGCATGCCATTTTTGCAGCAGGTAATTGTTTAAACTTTCTATCGAAAACTCACTTCCCCTTGTGTTAAACCATGGCTATCAGTCACCATCATTTCGCTGTAAGCTATGTTTCACTTCCTCGCTATTTAGTAGGATGGCCATGGCCGCCTCCTTCCCTCTTCCTTACACTCGGAAGCCGCTTTTGAAACCGCTTGAAAATCTGAGTTCTCTAGCATCTAGAATAACTATTCTTACGCATAAACTCCTTCTCAATGTTCCAGCTTCTCTTCTTTGTTCAGAAGAATTAAGCTTTTTTTCTGTTGAAAATTGTCGGATTCCGTGATCCTCAAAATTATGCGAAATTGATTACTTGCTTTATTTCATATGTCTTTAAATTGGTTTTTCACGCCCAAGCTACGGATGACTGCTTGCTGTGTTACTTGAAGTTCCGCTTTAAGTCTCGGCTGATTGCACTCGCTTTGTTTGTTTACTTTGAACTGCTTGTTTGTCAATCTCGTTTGTATACAAGCTCGGGTAAGGCCAAGCTGCCGTTTACTTCCTCTATGCTTGACAAAGGTCAGAGCACGTTTTCCTTATCTCAACTTTGGCTGACTGCCAACCATTGTCTTGCGAGTTGCTCCCGTAATTTCAGAAGCTGTCCACCTCCTTACCAAAATAAACTTATTCTGGTCAAGGACTCTTTCAGATATTTATATTCGTTATCTCACTGTACTATGTGGGTCAAGGTCGTGTTTACTTATCTCTCCCACTTGCTCACACTCGTATCCTATAGCTGTTTCGATCCTTGTTTCATAACATCGTTGCATATTTTTTATGCGCGCATGTATCGCACCCTGCTTACATATTTTGCACTTTTATTGTTGATTGTTAAACAAACTTGTTTTTCCTCGTCGTTACACTCGATGTGTTTTGCATCTATGCTTGTTACGTCACGTTTCTTGATGACTTAAGTATTTTTCTGATTAACCCTTTTGATGCTTATTATAACTTAAGGTCATTGTTTATGGCTACTTGATTGTTGTTACCTATGGCGTTCTTGCCTTCTATTCGCATAGTTCCTTTGTTTATTTGGTATATTCTTATCCTTAATCGATGTACTTGTTTCTATACGCTTTGTTTAAATGTGTTCCCTCTCCTTTCGCATCTTGTCGCGATCTTTACTAGAGCTTTATTTCTCGCAGCTTCTAGCTACTTTTTGATTGACAGCGTAGTTAATTCGCGCCCGTCGCCCCCGCATTCTAATAACCCTGATAACTTGCTTCCACTTACAACCGGTCAGTTCCTCATAGGTGCTTCCCCCTTTTCCCTTTCTCCCCCTAGCATAGATCTTTGGCGAAATGACCGATTGTTAGCCAGGAGGGAAGGCAAGAGTCAGGGAAAGAATGATCTCTACTACCAATGGGAATATTATAAGACCTCTTTCATATTGTGTTCTTGTTTTTTGCTGGTATTTGCTGTTGTCCCCCAACTTGGTGTATTTTTGGAAATACACGGAATGAAAGAATTAGCTTTTGCTGTTCTTCATTACTTTATATCAGTCCATTTATTTACATTTCTTTCCCGCACACACCAACATCGAATTGTTACCTCCTGTTTGCCCCGTGCATTTGTTCATTTTTCTGTCAGTTTCCTACAGAAACGCATATTCCGTTGAACCAGCTTGACAGCGTCCCATGGCTGCCTTCCGAACTTCCATTGCTTCAAGCCATGAAGACTTCTACATTAATCCGCAGGGCGTCGTGTTCTTCACCAACCAACTACTCCGTGAAGACACCGCTCCAAGAAGAATTTTGTATTTGTAAAGTTTTTTCATGTTAATGTATAACCTCTTTGTTTCCTCCCCTTACTCGCCCGCTTCCACCTCTTCTTGCCTCCTCCTACTGCTCGCTTCTCCGCGCGCGCTGCTCGCTCGCTCATTCACTCCTTCTCGACTTGTCTCCGTGCCGTGAGCAACCGCTCATCCTCTCAAGAGCACTTAACCTCTTGTTGGACATGCCGTCTAGGCTAGTGTACTTTCGCTGCGTCTAGCAGCCCTCACGTGTACGTCGGAAGTCAAACCAGTCAGTTGGAGCTTAACTAAAGCTCGCCTTCTCAACTCAAGAGGAGAACTTTTAAATTCGACGCCATGTTCGAGTTTTAGAACCAACCGTCAACAGCAACATCACCTTCTTCATGAAGCAAAGATAAGTACCGACTTCATGTTTTAACCACATTCTCATCGCTTTTAAAAGGCGTAATGCTTTTATTTGGATTTTATAGACAGTGAAAGTTGCTATGTGATAAAATAACTCCTTTCAAGAGATCTTCGTGATCAAACTCAAACTATCAAGTCTAACTTTCACAATGAAAGATTTTCTCAGATGCTATCTCATATCGAGGCATATTTCTAAAATACCCACTGTCTATATAATCTAGTTTTCCGCCGGGGGATTCTCTACCCAATTTAAACAACTCATCATTGATCTGGAACCTTCCAGAACCTACACTCTATCTACCAGTTATACTGTCATGTATTTTCCACTTCATATTGTAATACTTTTTCAAACTAAAGAATCTTCCTTATGAACTGCTATTCAATATCTAATTTTCCTTCCTCCTTTGGGACTTTTCTGATGCATTCAACTGTAACCTACAAGCTTCTCAAGCAATAGACTCTCGCAAATCTAGTGTAACTAGTTATTATCCACCATTGCAATAACTTTCTATACCATCAACGTTTTGTGCTACTACAGTGAACTCTTCAACTATATCAACGGACTATAGTGAAAATAGTGCCTGTTCAACTTTTTATCCGCGTCGCGCTCGTCCGAGTACAATAAATACGGCCATGAACACTTCTCCACAATCCCATTTGATCTTTCCCAAACCCTTTACTAACATACTAAAATAATAAAATTGTTACTTTAGGTCTTTTTTCAATGAGGTGTCACTCTCAATAAGTGCCCTCCCTTACTTGCTCCACGTATAACGAATTAATGTCTGTAAAACTTCGTGTGTAGTACACGCCTTAAATTATATTGTTTCTCCCTTCTAATTAAGGAATACAATTCTTTCTACTCAAAAGTGAGTTATTTCTAGGTTTCACGAAAGGGAAATTGGCCCAATTTTTCTCGTGATCCCTACTTAAACATAGGAGTTCTAGAAACTTCCTTTCAATTTTTCTCTTCAGGTTTTACAATAAGAGACCTGCCCTATTTGTATAATCTACCCAAGTATTTCTGTATCAATACACGAAGTTATAGAAACCTCTATTTCATTCTTCCTGTTGTTTTGTTGTTGCTTTCGAAGTTGTTATTTGTTCATATTTCTGGGATGCCTATCTGGAAATCCTTAAAGTACACATCTTGTACTTGATTTATTGGTTAACCTTAATTATGTCAATTATATTTAAATTTCCCATTGTTAATCTTAACAACATTTTCAAAATCTTACGAAGTTTTTAAAGCATATAAAAGGTTTAAAACCAAAAGAATTGTCAACTGCCTGGCGCAAGCTTTAGATGTTTTCGGAGGTCTGCGACCCCAATTGTTTATAAAAATCAAAATTATATATTTGCTACAAAAACTACTTCCTTTTACATTGTTAAATATATTAAGATTTCTTCTTTTGATTTGTCATTTCTCAATCATAACGGTTAGGCAAGATCCTGTCTTCCCTAACTCTTCCTAGGTTCATGCCCTCTTTAATAAAAATAAATCCATTGATAGGGTGTTCACCACTTGTTGCATTTGAGCATAAACTCTTAGTTATAACTTATGTCAAACCCTCTTCCTATTTCTCCATCCCTTTTCTCCAGTCCGAAACCCACTTCTTTTTCTTCATCGTCTTCCCTTGGGAGTTAGGTTATTCGCAAGCTAATAATCTATCCAAAATTTCGTCCCAGAAACCCGGGAGAGTCCATTTCTCAGAGTCTATTTATGAGAATCTATTCGTTATTTATTGCACAAAGTCCATTTGACAATATTTTGCAAATCATTAATATCTTCTTTGAATTTTTCAGCTATAACTTCGCAGTGCAAAGCTGGTGAAGGTGATAGAGGTCGTTCCTGTCTTCTTCAGCCTGTCTTACTTGCAACCTGTCTTCTTCTGCCAACCTGACAGCATTTTCAAAATCTCGCTACAGTTTCGTAAGTTACACTTCAATTTACCTATTTTCAACATGCCAACTGAAAAGGATGAAACTCTCATTGCCAGACGTTCTTCCTACTAAGGACAGCTTGCCAGATTTAGAAATTTCAATAATAAAATAAATCCCACCGATTGTGATCTAGACGTCTTGACACAACGCCTTAAGTTGTACGAACGGTCCTACGATTACTATGATCAAATTCAAACCGACATTGAATCCGCTTTCCCAGAACTTCAATCGGATCGGGACGAGGTTGAACCCTTGTATTTTGAAGGGATCGCCAAGGCCCACCAACTGATCCGCAGTATCTCAGAACCGGACACTAGGGTCATCAGTCCGGCCCAGTTCGCACCCTCTTCAGTTCATATGGACAAACCGAAACCGTTACTTCCTAAGATAACTTTACCTCACTTCTCAGGCCAAGAAGGTGAATGGTATTCCTTTTACGAACTATTCTGTTCCCTTATACATGAAAACAATGCCATTCTCGAAATCCACAAGTTCTATTTCTTGCGTTCGTCCTTGGAATGCCAGGCCTTGGCTTTGGTTGAGTCACTGCCTTTAAGCGCAGATAACTACAACATCGCTTTTGATCTCCTTGAAGAGGGATATGGTAATGTACGTTTGTGTGTTGCTCGCCACATTCGCTGCCTGTTCAACTTGCCAGTCGTAAAACCCAATGACGTCACCTCTTTAAGAGACCTGTTAGACTCCATGCAATTGCACGTGAGAGCATTATACCAACTTAAGCAACCAGTTCAAACTTGGGAAACCGTCCTTATTCATCTAGCTACATCCAGATTCGACTTTTCAACATTAAAGGCTTGGGAAATCGAACTCACTCACAAGGAGGAATATTCTTTCGAACACCTCATCTCGTTTCTGAACAGCCGGTGCCAAGTCCTTACAGCACTCTCATTTCAGTGCGAAAGAGTCGAAACTAGTCCTCTGTGTGACATCCTGGATAAAAAACTTGTCTCTTCAAATGGACATCACTACTCATCTGTCGAGAAAATGCAAACTCGTTCTGCCTCTTTCACCCATCCAAGAGAACATATTAGGCCGCTCAACAAATCTTTAAAATGCACGCTCTGTAAACAGTTTCACACTTTGTATTCCTGAAAATCCTTTAAAGAATTGTCTGTTGAAGACAGAAGGAAGTTTGTCTCCAATAATAAATATTGCCATAACTGCCTGTCACCTAAGCATTCTGCTTATAATTGTACGTCTTCCAACCTCTGCTGTCACTGCAAAAGACCGCATCATTCTTTAGTGCACTTTCATGATCAATCGAGGTCACTAGTACCTTCTTCTTCAAACTCCATGCAGAGCAGCTCCGAACAAACTAATGCTTCTTCCTGCATTTCTAATGCCGAAACTTCTCACAGTGCGCAAGTCCTTTTGTCCACTGTACAATTCGAAATCCAAGATAAATTTGGAAATTGGTTTCGAACCCGTGGTCTTCTTGACTCCGCTTCAACTCACAACTTAGTTTCGCAATCGTTAATTAAAAAACTAGGTCTTTCTTCATCACCTACTTCCATCAATGTATCCGGCATTGACAATTTGAAAACTCAAGCCTTGCAATCTTCAAAATTGAAAATCAGAGACATTTGTCGAAGAAACACCAATCTTTACTTAAACTGCCTCATTCTTACCAGTATTGGCAAGGACTCTCCTAGCAGCTCTATTAATACTTCCGGTTTAAAGATTCCTTCGCATTTAAAGTTAGCTGATCCTCAGTTTAATGCTCAAGGCCCCATTGATATACTTTTCGGTGCCAATATTTTCTGGAATTGCCTTCGTAAACAATCCCGTAGGCTATCTTCAAACGTGGTCGCCAGAGACAACGATTTTGGTTGGGTCATTACTGGTCAAATACAACATCCCTGTCTTCAAACCAAATCGCAATGTCATTTTGTTACTGCCGATTCAAATCCCTTTTCTGAAAAAGAGAACACTTATGTTTCCGATCTCAATACATTTGAAAAACACTTGCCGAAACGATGTCTCATTGTAAACAACTACGTCACCTTTGTAAGTTGTTTAAATGGTTTTGCATTATTTCCGCACAAAATGGCAATTCAAGTTCGCCTCGCCTTGGGTCACTTGGTTTACTTTCGCATGCCATTTTTGCAGCAGGTAATTGTTTAAACTTTCTATCGAAAACTCACTTCCCCTTGTGTTAAACCATGGCTATCAGTCACCATCATTTCGCTGTAAGCTATGTTTCACTTCCTCGCTATTTAGTAGGATGGCCATGGCCGCCTCCTTCCCTCTTCCTTACACTCGGAAGCCGCTTTTGAAACCGCTTGAAAATCTGAGTTCTCTAGCATCTAGAATAATTATTCTTACGCATAAACTCCTTCTCAATGTCCCAGCTTCTCTTCTTTGTTCAGAAGAATTAAGCTTTTTTTCAGTTGAAAATTGTCGGATTCCGTGATCCTCAAAATTATGCGAAATTGATTACTTGCTTTATTTCATATGTCTTTAAATTGGTTTTTCACGCCCAAGCTACGGATGACTGCTTGCTGTGTTACTTGAAGTTCCGCTTTAAGTCTCGGCTGATTGCACTCGCTTTGTTTGTTTACTTTGAACTGCTTGTTTGTCAATCGCGTTTGTATACAAGCTCGGGTAAGGCCAAGCTGCCGTTTACTTCCTCTATGCTTGACAAAGGTCAGAGCACGTTTTCCTTATCTCAACTTTGGCTGACTGCCAACCATTGTCTTGCGAGTTGCTCCCGTAATTTCAGAAGCTGTCCACCTCCTTACCAAAATAAACTTATTCTGGTCAAGGACTCTTTCAGATATTTATATTCGTTATCTCGCTGTACTATGTGGGTCAAGGTCGTGTTTACTTATCTCTCCCACTTGCTCACACTCGTATCCTATAGCTGTTTCGATCCTTGTTTCATAACATCGTTGCATATTTTATATGCGCGCATGTATTGCACCCTGCTTACATATTTTGCACTTTTATTGTTCATTGTTAATTAAACTTTTTTTTCCTCGACGTTACACTCGATGTGTTTTGCATCTATGCTTGTTACGTCACGTTTCTTGATGACTTAAGTATTTTTCTGATTAACCCTTTTGATGCTTATTATAACTTAAGGTCATTGTTTATGGCTACTAGATTGTTGTTACCTATGGCGTTCTTGCCTTCTACTCGCATAGTTCCTTTGTTTATTTGGTATATTCTTATCCTTAATCGATGTACTTGTTTCTATACGCTTTGTTTAAATGTGTTCCCTCTCCTTTCGCATCTTGTCGCGATCTTTACTAGAGCTTTATTTCTCGCAGCTTCTAGCTACTTTTTGATTGACAGCGTAGTTAATTCGCGCCCGTCGCCCCCGCATTCTAATAACGCTGATAACTTTCTTCCACTTACAACCGGTCAGTTCCTCATAGGTGCTTCCCCCTTTTCCCTTTCTCCCTCTAGCATAGATCTTTGGCGAAATGACCGATTGTTAGCCAGGAGGGAAGGCAAGAGCCAGGGAAAGAATGATCTCTACTACCAATGGGAATATTATAAGACCTCTTTCATAATGTGTTCTTGTTTTTTTGCTGGTGTTTGCTGTTGTCCCCCAACTTGGTGTATTTTTGGAAATACACGGAATGAAAGAATTAGCTTTTGCTGTTCTTCATTACTTTATATCAGTCCATTTATTTACATGTCTTTCCTGCACACACCAACATCGAATTGTTACCTCCTGTTTGCCCCGTGCATTTGTTCATTTACTGGCAGTTTCCTACAGAAACGCATATTCCGTTGAACCAGCTTGACAGCGTCCCATGGCTGCCTTCCGAACTTCCATTGCTTCAAGCCATGAAGACTTCTACATTAATCCGCAGGGCGTCGTGTACTTCACCAACCAACTACTCCGTGAAGACACCGCTCCAAGAAGAATTTTGTTTTTGTAAAGTTTTTTCATGTTTATGTATAACCTCTTTGTTTCCTCCCCTTACTCGCCCGCTTCCACCTCTTCTTGCCTCCTCCTACTGCTCGCTTCTCCGCGTGCGCTGCTCGCTCGCTCATTCACTCCTTCTCGACTTGTCTCCGTGCCGTGAGCAACCGCTCATCCTCTTAAGAGCACTTAACCTCTTGTTGGACATGCCGTCTAGGCTAGTGTACTTTCGCTGTGTCTAGCAGCCCTCACTTGCACGTCGGAAGTCAAACCAGTCAGTAGGAGCTTAACTAAAGCTCGCCTCCTCTACTCAAGAGGCGAACTTTTAAATTCGACGCCATGTTCGAGTTTTAGAACCAACCGTCAACAGCAACATCCCCTTCTTCATAAAGCAAAGATAAATACCGACTTCATGTTTTAACCACATTCTCATCGCTTTTAAAAGGCTTAATGCTTTTATTTGGATTTTATAGACAGTGAAAGTTGATATGTGATAAAATAACTGCTTTCAAGAGATCTTCGTGATCGAACTCAAATTTTCAAGTCTAACTTTCAATATGAAAGATTTTCTGAGATGCTATCTCACATCGAGGGATATTTCTAAAATATCCACTGTCTATATAATCTAGTTTTCCGCCGAGGGATTCTCTACCCAATTTAAACAACTCATCATTGCTCTGGAACTTTCCAGAACCTACACTCTATCTACCAGTTATACTGTCATGTATGTTCCACTTCATATGGGAATACTTTTTCAAACTAAGTTATCTCCCTTATGAACTGCTATTCAATATCTAATTTTTCTTCCTCCGTTGGGATTTTTCTGGTGCATTCAACTATAACCTACAAGTTTCTCAAGCAATAGACTCTCGCAAATCTAGTGTAACTAGTTATTTTCCACCATTCCAACAACTTACTTTGCCATCAACGTTTTGTGTTACTACAGTGAACTCTTCAACTATATCAACGGACTATAGTGAAAATAGTGCCTGTTCAACCTTTCATCTGCGTCGCGATCGTCCGAGTACAATAAATACGGCCATGAACACTTTTCCACAATCCCATTTGATCTTTCCCAAACCCTTTACTAACAAACTAAAATAATAAAATTGTTACTTTAGTTTTTTTTCCAATGAGGTGTCACTCTCAATAAGTGCCCTCCCTTACTTGCTCCACGTATAACGAATTAATGTCTGTAAAACTTCGTGTCTAGTACACGCCTTAAATTATATTGTTTCTCCCTTCTAATTAGGGAATACAATTCTTTCTACTCAAAAGTGAGTCATCTCTAGGTTCCACGAAACGGAAATTTGCCCCTTTTTTCTCGAGATCCCTACTTAAACATAGGAGTTCTAGAAACTTCCTTTCAAATTTTCTCTTCAGGTTTCACAATAAGTGACCTTCCCTGTTTGTATAATCTACCCAAGTATTTCTGTATCAATACAAGAAGTTATAGAAACTTCTATTTCATTCTTCCTGTTTTTTGTTGTTGCTCTCGGAGTTGTTATTTGTTCAAGTTTCTGGGATGCCTATCTGGAAATCCTTAAAGTACACATCTTGTACTTGATTTATTGGTTAACCTTAATTACGTCAATTATATTTAAATTTCCCATTGTTAATCTTAACAACATTTTCAAAATCTTACGAAGATTTTAAAGGATATAAAAGGCTTAAAACCAAAAGAATTTTCAATTGCCAGGCGCAAGCTTTAGATGTTTTCGGAGGTCTGCGACCCCAATTGTTTATAAAAATCAAAATTATATATTTGTTACAAAATCTACTTCCTTTTACATTGTTAAATAAATTATGATTTGTTCTTTTGATTTATCATTTCCCAAATATAACGGTTAGGCAAGATCCTGTCTTCCCTAACTCTTCCTAGGTTCATGCCCTCTTTTATAAAAATAAATCCATCGATAGGGTGTTCACCACTTGTTGCATTTGAGCAAGAACCCTTAGTTATAACATATGTCAAACTCTCTTCCTATTTCTCCATCCCTTTTCTCCAGTCCGAAACCCACTTCTTTTTTTCATCATCTTCCCTTGGGGGTTAGGTTATTCCCAAGCTAATAATCTACCCAAACATGTACCGAGCCAACGCTGTATCACGTCGTACAGCGTGAGTGTTGTAGGTCTCACCTAGAAGGCTAGTTTCGAGTGACCTGTCACCTCGAAGGCTGGTTTGCGAGTAATTCTTCCTTGCTCCTGCCTCCTCTTAAATGCGTTCGTGGGCCACTAACGTCATGGGGTTTGCCAATGTAGCTGCTTGGACCCCATTCTAAAACTTCAAATATTTTCTGATCGGCTCAATCTATTTGAATCTCATAATAGGCATTTCTTATCCTCACGATATTTGTTTGCTCTATTCAAAATTTCCAAAAACTCATCTGAATAACAAATACACGGACTAATACAGCCATCAGCCATCACACAAAAGTACACGGGGCAAAATGTCCAACCACTCCAATGAAACAACAATATGGTATGACTACGCTCTCTGCCAGTGTTGAGGCGCATATACAGGGTCATCCCTGTACGCGTCGCGAGGTGCAGCCTTATCTTTCGAATGTACGCGCTGCTAGTTGCAGCCTTATCTTCCGAATGTACGCGCCGCCAGGTTCAGCCTTATCTCCCCAATGTACGCGCCGCTAGGTGCAGCCTTATCTTCCGAATGTATGCACCGCTAGGTGCAGCCTTATCTCCCCAATGTACGCGCCGCTAGGTGAAGCCTAATCTCCGCAATGTACGCGCCGCTAGGTGCAGCCTTATCTTCCAAATGTATGCGCCGCTAGGTGCAGATTTATCTCCCCAATGTGCGCGCCGCTAGGTGCAGCCTTATCTCCCCAATGTACGCAACGCTAGGTGCAGCCTTCTCTGCGCAACGTACTCGCCGCTAGGTGCAGCCTTATCTCCCCAATGTACGCGCCGCTAGGTGCAGCCTCATCTCCCCAATGTACGCGTCGCTAGGTACAGCCTTATGTCCCCAATATACGCGCCGCTAGGGGCAGCCTTATCTCCCCAACGTACGCGCCGCTAGGTGCAGCCCTATCTCCCCAATGTTCAAGCCGCTAGGTGCAGCCTTATCTCCCCAATGTGCGCGCCGCTTGGAGCAGCCTTATCTCCCCAATGTGCGCGCCGCTAGATGCAGCCTTTTCTCCCCAATGTACTCCCCGCTAGGTGCAGCCTTATCTCCCAAATGTGCGCGCCGCTAGTTGCAGCCTTATCTCCCCAATGTACGCGCCGCTAGGTGCAGCCTTATCTCCCCAATGTGCGCGCCGCTAGGTGCAGCCTTTTCCCCCCAATGTACGCCCCGCTAGGTGCAGCCTTAACTCCCCAATGTGCGCGCCACTAGTTGCAGCCTTATCTCCCCAATGTGCGCGCCACTAGGTGCAGCCTTATCTCCGCAATATACGCGCCGCTAGGTGCAGCATTATCTCCCCAATGTACGCGCCACTAGGTGAAGCCATATCTCACCAATATACGCGCCGCTAGGTGCAGCCTTATCTCCCCAATGTACGCGCCGCTAGGTGCAGCCTTATCTCCCCAATGTGCGCGCCGCTAGGTGCAGCCTTATCTCCCCAATTTGCGCGCCGCTAGGTGCAGCCTTATCTCCCCAATGCGCGCGCCGCTGGGTGCAGCCTTATCCCCCCAATATGCGTGCCGCTAGGTGCAGCCTTATCTCCCCAATGTATACACCGCTAGGTGCAGCCTTATCTCCCCAATGTACGTGCCGCTAGGTGCAGCCTTATCTCCCCAATATACGCGCCGCTAGGTGCAGCCTTATCTCCTCAATGTACGCGCCGCTAGGTGCAGCCTTATCTCCCCAAAGTACCCGCCGCTAAGTGCAGCCTTATCTCCCCAATGTACGCGCATCTAGGTGCAGCCTTATCTCCTCAATGTACGCCCGGCTAGGTGCAGCCCTATCTCCCCAATGTGCGCGCCGCTAGGTGCAGCCTTATCTCCCCAATGTGCGCGCTGCTAGGTGCAGCCTTATCTCCCCAATGTGCGCGCTGCTAGGTGCAGCCTTATCTCCCAATGTACGCGCCGCCAGGTGCAGCCTTATCTCCCCAACGAACGCGCAGCTAGGAGCAGCCTTATCTCCCCAATTTACGCACCGCTAGGTGCAGCCTTATCGCCCCAATGTATGCGCCGCTAGGTGCAGCCTTACCTCCCCATTGTGCGCGCTGCTAGGTGCAGCCTTATCTCCCGAATGTGCGCACCGCTAGGTGCAGCCTTATCTCCCCAATGTACGCGCCGCTAGGTGCAGCCTTATCTCCCCAATGTGCGCGTTGCTAGGTGCAGCCTTATCTCCCCAATGTACGCGCCGCTAGGTGCAGCCTAATCTCCCCAATGTACGCGCCGCTTGCTCCAGCCTTATCTCCCCAATGTACGCGCCGCTAGGTGCAGCCTGGATAGATTATTAGCTTGGGAATAACCTGTCCCCCAAGGGAAGATGATGAAGAAAATTAAGTGGGATTCGGACTGGAGAAAAGGGATGGAGAAATAGGAAGAGAGTCTGACATAAGTTATAACTTTAACTTTAATTACACTCAAAGGCAGCTGCCACTGTAAATCCGCTTTCGAATACCTAAAGTGGGTAGGGACCTGGGCGAAGCTAAAAGGAATCGCAGCTGGAACTAGGGCTATACGCAAGCAAGCTGCTATAGCGTATTCCCTCTCAAGCATAAATTTACCTACTATGGGGAAGGGTGGTGGTCTGGCAAGACAAAGAGTAACAGATTTACTGTGTATCCGTTCAAAGGAGTTTGTTTTTAAACAAGTATTTTGAAGAATGCAAATAATTTGAATCAGCCGTGATATTTTAGTTCTTGAAATAGTAGAAATTTTCAAGAGGGACCGAATGTGTTCCAGAAGGATAGGGAGAAAGCAATTATACCCTTGGGAATAATTTTGGTAAGAGCACCAATCGTCGCATTTAGGATTGACTAAGCTTTTACCCAGCAAAGCGCCGACTAAAAGTTTAGACAATGAGAAACACTTAAATTTTGAAAAACCAACTATAAGTTGAGGAGAGAATCTCAATAAGCAGGAAACTGGCGTAGCGAGCTACACTTGCTTTACTGGCCAGTTAGAATTAGCTATCAAAGCTAAGCGAGACTTTAATAAGTTAATAATTAAGAGTTCTTGCTCAAATGCAACAAGTAGTGCAAACCTTATCAATGGATTTATTTTATTAAAGAGGGCATAAACCTAGGAAGAGTCAGGGAAGACAGGATCTTGCCTAACCGTTATTTTAGAAAAATGATAAAGCAAAAAAATAAATATTGATTTATTTAACAATGCAAAAAGGAGTAATCCATTTAACAAATATATAATTATAATTTTGTTAACATTTGGGGTCGCGAACCTCCTAAAGTCATCTAAAGCTTGCACCAGGCAATTGACAATTTTTTTTGGTTAAAAAACTTTTATATGCGTTAAGATCTTCTTAAGATTTTGAAATGTTGTTAAGATTGACGAACGGGAAATTTAAAGATAATTAACGTAATTCAATTTAAACAATAATAAAGTACAAAAAGAGTACTTTAAGGATTTCCAGATTGTTATCTTAGAAATATGAACAAATTACAACTTCGAAAGTAACAACAAAAAAACAGAGAAAGGGAAATAAGAAGTTTCAATAACTTATGTAATGACACAGAATTACGCTTTGAGGTTATACAAATAGGGCAGGTCACTTATTGTTAACCTGAAGAGAAAATTTAAAAGGAAGTTTCTAGAACTTCTATGTTTAAACAGGATCACGAGGAAAAAATGGGGCAAGTTACCCTTTCGTGAAACCTGGATTTAAGAGATTAATGAAAGCTTTGGTAGACATAAATTAATACTTGTGCCAGCAAGAAAAGAAATAGATTAATACGCAGTTTCAAACTGCTGATATTTATGCAGAATGACTTAATGATACGTGGAGAAAATTGGGAGGGCGCCTATGGTTTGGCGAGGCCTCATTGCAAAATACATAAATTTAAAGATTAACCTAATTTGTTAGTAAAGAAGGGTAGAGGAGGAGGAAATAGGAACTTTGAAGGGAACATTTTTGGCCCATTTTATTTATTTCGAACGAGCGCGACGCGGATGAGATTTCGAACGTGCACTGTATCACTATAGTCTATTGGCGTGGCTGAAAAGTTCACTATTGTAGCACAGAAAGTATATAGCCAGGAAAGTTATTGCGATGGTGAAAAATAATTAGTCGCACTAGATTTGCGAGAGTCTATTGAGCTGAAAAACTTGTAGGTTATATTTGAATGCAGCAGATAATTTCCAACGGAGGAAGAAAAATTATGTATTGATTAGCAGTTCATACGGAAGATTCCTTAGTTTGAAAAAGTATTCCCAAATGTGAGTGGAAAGTACTAGAAAGTTTAACTTGTAGATGTATTGTTTGGCATGGAATATTCCAGAACAATCATGATTGAAGAATAGGGCAAAAATTAGTCCAGCGCTGGAACGAGCTAAGTAATTTATAGACAGTGGGTCATTCAACGGTGTCCAACGTTGTGAGAAAATCTCTCATTTTATAAGCATAAGAAATGCTGCTTCATGTTAAAGTTAGCTTAGATAGACAATGCCCAACATAGAAAATCCCACGAAGGATGATTATTTCCCCACATTAGAAATCTCACACCGCCTATAAAATGATGATTAAAAGCATGTAGCTATTTAGAATCCATTAAAATAACGTGAAAAACGTCGTAATAGTACTTAGCTCATTTCTGATGAACGGCGATTCCTTGCTGACCGTTAGTTACGATCTGGACATGGCGTCCAATATGAATGTCTGTCTCTCGAGGTGAGGAGACGAGCTCTAATTGAGCTCCAACTGACTGGTTTGACTACAGACGCACAAGTGAGGCCAGCTCAACGGAGCGCGAAGAGACCAGGGAAGGGAAAAAGGTGGGGGTAGGAGACAAAAGGAATACACATAAGAATAGCCAACTTTAAAACAATAATTTCTCTTGATGAAAAGGTCTTCAAAGAGTTGATAGCAGGCGTCACTAGCAAAGCCTGGTGGGTGAAAAAGTAGACGAAGTCCTTTGATCACGGAGATGATAGCTGGCGATAGCGACGATATCCGGTGGCCAGATTGGTAAGGAAGTCCTCTTGTGCAGGGAAAAATTGAGGAACTTCAGAGATTCGCTCCTAGATGACGCTATGTGGGTCATAGAAGATATATATCTAGAACAGACTTACAGGTAGTGTAAGAAAAATACACCAGCAAAGAGAAATCTGGAGATCACTGTTGGTGTTTGCGAAAAAGGAAGGGATGAACTAAAGCAAAGAGAAGCAAAAGCTTACTCTGTCTTACGGTGGATTCCAAAGAATACACCAAGCTGGGAGGAGAAACACCAACAGAGAACAAGAGACATGAAATTAAGAACTTGAAGGTAAAGGACCAATCAAAGACAGTGGTCTTATAATATACCCATTAGTGGTCAAGATCTTGGCTACCCTAACTCTTCCGTCCCTTCCAGGGTAACACTCGGTCACTCTACCAGAAATCCAGACCAAGGGAGGAGAAACATCCCTAACCAGGACCACGTCCCCCACTTTAATGTCGGGATTAGAAAGAAACCACTTCTGTCTCCGTTGCAAGGAAGTTAATTATTCCAAACTCCACCTCTTCCAGAAAGAATTACCGAGGGCTTCAAATTTACGCCAAACAATAGGTAAATTAGAATCTCTGTAAGAGTTGGGAAGGGGAGGAGGGCAGAAAGAGAAGTGCCTATAAGGAAGTGACCAGGTGTGAGTAGAAGCAGGTCATCAGGGTCGTTGGAAAGCGGAGTTAAAGAGCGAGAATTGACAACACCTTCAATCAGAACAGACAGCGAATTAAATTCTTCATAACTCAGAATGCGATTACCTAAAACCTTTCTTAGGTGACGCTTAGTGAGCTTTACGAAGGTTTCCCACCTACCCCCGTGATGAGGGGCGTAGGGAGGTATAAAACGCCATTTGAAACCATTTGAGTACGAAAAACTAGAAATCTGTTCCATGGCAGGAGAAGATGTGAGAGCTTTCTTCCACAAGGAAGCTGCGCCTTGAAAACTGGAAGCATTATCAGAGAACATCTCAGAAGGAACACCACGCCTAGCAGCGAAGCGAGAGACGGCTGACAAAAAGTAAGAAGTGGAGGCATTCGTCTCTAGTTCCAAATGGATCGCACCACTAACCATGCAAACAAAAATAGAAACATAGAGCTTACCAAACAATTTGCGTTTAGCTTCAGGGGAATTGCGTTGATATTGGAACGGACCCATATAATCCACCCCAGTTAAAGGAAAAGGACGTGTAGGAAAAGAGCGAAAAGAGGGCAGATCGCTCATTAATTGAGTGTTGACTTTAGGTTTAGCTTTGAAGCAAGAATGCATTTGTGAATTACAGAGGAAACTTCATGAATTCCATTTATGATCCAGTACTTTTCCCTTAAGAGACAAAGCAGTGTGCGTGTACCAACATGCAGATTACGATAATGAAAGTAACATATAATTAGGGCCCGGATTTATATGCACTAAAAAAACTGAAAATATGCATGCAAATATGCACTAAAAAGTTAGAATATATGCACGGAAAATAATGAAATATGCACTTAAAACATGCAATTTTATTCACTTACCTATTTACAGGTATCATTTGTTGCAAAAAGAAGCATCACAATAGGTAACTAGTAGTCTTTCAATGTTTTATGGAGACAAACTATGTCTATTGTCCTTCAAAATGAGTTTATAAGCTGAGAATGATCGTTCTACATCAACTGACGTGATTGGACAGTACTTATAAACGGGCACCAAAGTTTCGGAGCATACAACTGGCAAGGATACCCTAGTTCCACTCAAGTATTGACTAATTAACTTAATCTTCTTCAGTCCTGGGTTAGAATTCAACACCTTTTCTAACTTGCATTTAATCTTCTCTCCAATTTCGCCTGGAGCGGAATTCAATGAAGATGCAGCTTTCTCAACGAGATCAAGTGATTCATGGAGGGGAGTACCAGAAGATTCTAAGCTCTCAATGGCTTTTGGAAGTTTAGAAAAATGTGCATGAATGAAATTCACATCTTGATAAACAGTAGCGGTTTTAAACACTACTTTTGCATCACGGACACACGCAATATGCTCGTCTTCAAGTTTTGTAACCACTTCTTTCACTTCATTAAAATTCTCCTGATAAAATGATACTGCAGATAACCATGTCCCCCACCTAGTCAGCACAGGTTCAGGTGGCAAAGGAACTTCAGGTAGACAATCTTTGTAGAACTGGACACGAGCTGGTGCTTTCAGAAACAGTTTCTTCCCACATCCAATTAAATTGTTAACAGCTGGAAACTGTGTGCGTATTTCTTCTGCAATGCGGTGTAATACGTGCGCTAAACAGGTTACGTGTATGAGTTTCGGATAAAATACTTGGAGGGCCTTTGCTGCTTTCAACATATACGAAGCTGCATCTGTGAGCAGTACAAGCACTTTACAACAATTATCCTCAATTTCAGATGGCCACAATAGTCGCAGAGAATCATTTACAAATCTTGCTATTGTGCTATGGTTGGTTTTCTCTAGTACTTTACAAGCAAGAAGATGCGGCTTACCGGGTTCGTCTGGGCGTAATTTACACACCACGAAATTTGCTATGAAACGGCCACATGAATCCGTTGTCTCATCCACCGATATCCAGACATAGTTCCTTCCGATATCAGAACGGATCAATTCCAGGGTAGATTCATATAGCGGAGGTAGGTAATTTTCCCTAAGAGTTGAATCATCTGGTATTTTTTGATTTACACAATATTTCTCAAGAAATGATCGCAGAACTGGATTGTTTAATTTATTCCATGGAATGTTGCTGCATAGAAAACCCCTACAAAGATCATTTGAAAATGTATTAAGAATACCGGACTTAGGCTTTACCTGCGTAAGAAGTAGTTGTTGTGGTGTGCTATCATTCTCCTCCTTTGCTTTAATATGTGCTGTTGTTTTTCAATGCTGTTCAAGCTGAAATTTCTCTTCACATTTTACTTCATTTGAGCAAACTTGGCGGTACACGATGACACCATCTGTTGAATAGTCCCTATTACCCGACACCCACTGATTTAGTAAATCTCTTCTCCAGCACTTTTCCTTAGGCATTTTTAGAAACTAACACTTGAGATGCAGGGCATTAAACTGGAACGTAACTAGTGAACTGAAGATACTTCTGTCCTGACCAATTGCCCAACCCCCTGAGATTATTATCTACTGTGGTAGAGAAAGGAATTCCGGGAAGTCCAGCCAGCCTGCCTGCCCATACCTAAGCTATCTGTTGCCATTGTCAGTTGTGAAAGTAAAGTGCCGTTACACAGAGAGTCGAAAACACCAATTAGTGAGGGATGCACATAATATAGGCAACTAGCTAGGGATGCACAAAACAGATTTATTTTAGTAGTTCTTGTAATTGTCCTTAAATTCAGACATATATATCGGAATATGCTGTTACGTCTAGAATATGCACTAAACCTCAAAATATGTCTGAACATGCAAATGCATATGCGCATATGCATTTTAAAAAATCCGGGCCCTAGGTATAATTAAAGAAGTTACGTAATGTTTGGAAGGCAAAATAACAGGATGCTTTTTGTCCTCAGAAAGCAAAGATTGCGAGAGCCTACCACCTACCCTGAGTAACCTATTGTCATCAAGGAACGGGGCTAAGGCACGAAGACGACTAGACTTCGGGAGATCCTTTTTAGCAGAAAGCAAAGACAATTCAGAAGAAAAGGCTTCTTGCTGGGTTAGTTGCAAATCCTTAATGGTAGCGAGATTCAATTCATGATTGGTAAGGTGTGGTTTGGGGAGAAGAGGTTGGTCAACCACAATATATTTCCATCTGAGAAGATAGGCAACAATTCGAATTAATTTGTGAAAGGAAGAATAGCGTGACAACAAGGGATGAGAAACGTAGTAAACAAGACACGAAGCAGTAGATTTAGATACTTAAACGTCAGGCAAGTTGGAGTTTGTAACTGGAGGTTTAGAAGGCCAACAAGAAGAGTCTTCGATTAACCACGAGGGCCCACGCCAGTACAACTGAGAAGTTGCCAATTGAGAGGGTGAACATCCACGAGAAATGATGTCGGCGGGGATGTCTGCGCCGGGCACATGCCTCCATTGACATCCCGAAGTAAGAGTTTGAATTTTGGAAACCCTGTTTGCAACAAAAATTTGCCATTGAGTGGGGTTTCTGGCAATCCAAGAAAGGGTGATCATGGAATCGCTCCAGAGATAGATTTGCGAAAATTCGACCTTTAAGACTTCCCGTAATTTCTTAACAAGTTCTGCGGCCATGAGTGTCGCACACAATTCAAGCCTAGGCAAAGTGATAGTTTTAAGAGGAGTCACCTTCGATTTGGCACAAACAAGGTTGGAAACTGAAGATTCATTTAACAAACCACAATAAACCAAATATGCACAGCAACCGTAAGCTTTTTCGGAACTGTCTGCAAACACATGAAGGAAAAAATATGTATTAGGATGAGCGTTAATTAAATTCCTAGGAATTTCAATAAGGGAAAGATCAAGCAAATTGCTGCGAAAAGAGTGCCGTCCGTTAGGAAAAGAAAGGGGAACAGTTTCGTCCCATTCACATTTGAGAGACCATAGCTCTTGCATGAAAAGTTTGGCTATAACAATAACCGGAGCAAGAAATTGAAGCGGATCAACTATTTTTGCGATTTCAGAGAGAATTTGCCTTTTTGTGTTAGGGAGCTCTTCGGCAAGCGAAACTTTATAGATGAGAGTGTCAGTGCTAGTGCACCAATGAACTCTAAGGGTTTTTATGGATTCGGAATCTCCACAAAATTCAACAGAGGAGGGGTCTACATCTTCAACAGGAAACAGGGCGAGAAACTCAAGGGAGTTGGAATTCCACTTATGAAGTGGAAATCCTCCATTCTTTAACAATGCCTGAAGTTCTAGTGACACGAAAGAAGCTTCCTCCAGAGTGGGGAAGGACTGCAAGTAATCGTCAACATAGAATGATGTAGAAGCTTTAGAGTCAAATAAGTGACCATCTAGAGAAGCTAACATGTGTAAGGAGCGAATAGCAAGGAAAGCGGATGGTTTTAAGCCATAAGTGATCGTCTTAAGCGAAATATCTTAAAGGACTTGCTAATTTCATCGCGCCACAAGATTCTTTGGAGATCTTGTTGTTCGGGCTGAATTAAAACTTGACGGTACATCTGTTTGATGTCCGCTATAACAGCTATGGGAAATAATCGAAAGTTTAAGAGTATAGCAGATAAATCTGACTGAATAGCGGGACCAGAGTAAAGAGTATCGTTAAGAATGTTGCCATTAACGTGAGGTGATGAACCATTGTAAACGACTCGGATTTTATCTTTACAAGAGGGTTTTTCCACACGGGATGATGATTTAAGAAAACCGTTTGCTTGGGGGGGGGGGGTGCAATTCGTCATCAGATTTGCTGACAATTTCCATATGATTTAAACTTTCATACTCATCCATGAAATCAGTGTACTGTTGTTTAACGAGAGGTTCTTTCGTGATTTTGCTCTCGATAGCAAAGAGAGCTTTTCGAGCTTTGGGTTGAGAATTAATAAGTTTGGGGGGATTGAGTAATCTTGGCATCTGAACAATGAACCGTCCTTCAGGAGAACGAGTGGTAGTGTTCAAGAAAAGTTGCTCACAGAATTCGTTTTCTGAAGAAGTTACGTTAGGAGAATCAACGCTTTCGAGCCTCCAGAACTGCTCCAAACAAGTATTAGCAAAATAATATTGAGATAAGGTTTTGGGAGAATAATGAGGAAGTTGACCGGTAACGATCTATCCAAAATTAGTGTCTCTGGCAACCACGTTTGAGGATAACTTACGAACCTGTTTACGAAGGCAATTCCAGAAAACATTGGCACTGAAGAGTATGTCAATGGGGCTTTGTATATTGAACAGAGGGTCAGCTAACTTTAAATGCGAGGGAATGTTTAAGCCTGAAATATCGACAGAGTGACTTGGAGTGTCCTCTCCGATACTGTTGAGGATGAGGCAATTACGTTTTAGAAAACAATTCTGTGACAAGTGTCTCTTAGGGTTAGCTTTGAAAACTGTAAAGCTTGCTTTTTTGCTGTTAATGCCTGATACATTGACAGAAGTGGGGTTTACAGGTAGGCCAAATTTTCTGACCAAAGAATTAGACACAAAATCATGAGTTGCCGTTGAATCAAAAAGACCCAGTTGCCGAATTTGTCTTGGACTTCGACTTGAACAGTGGATAACAATTCTTGAGCACTACGCAAAGACTTAGCGTTTTGAATGTAAGAAGACGCACTAGGATTGATGGTATTATCATTTTCCTGAGAAGTAGATGCTGCTGATGACCTCGATCGATCATGACGATGCAGTAAAGTGTGGTGCGGTTTTTCACAATGGTAACAATGTCTTGAAGACTTACAATTAGAAGCAGAATGCTTAGGTGCTAAGCAGTTAAAGCAATGTTTATTCTGGGAAACTAATTTTCTCCTGTCATCGACTGACAGTTCTTTGAAAGATTTGCATAGATATAAAGCGTGGAAATCTTTGCAAAGTATGCACTAAAATGGTTCATTTAAACTTTTACGGGATTAGCTCTGAATGCTTAAAGCGAGAGAACTGGCAAGACGGCGTTCACGGGACTGTGGCGTTTGAATTTAGTTGAGACGAACTAGACCCAGGTTTTGGGGTACTAGACGCTAAGCTTTCGCTTTTAGCTTTAAGAGACAATGATTCAAATTTAGAACTAGGAAATGAGGGTTCACTTTGGTTGCCTAAAGCAGTTAAGAGTTGGCATCTAGCACTTATGAAGGTGACTAAATGCTCATATGAGTAATTATCGTCTTTGGAAAGTTCCATTTCCCAAGCTTTGAGGGTAGCAACATCGACTTTGGAAACCACTAAATGTATTCGGAAAGTGTCCCAGTGATCAGTGGGTTGGTCTAATTGGGATAGAGCTTTAACCTGAAGTTGTGTTGTATCGATGAGGGTACGCAGACTAGTGACGTCATTGTGCTGTGATTTAGGCAAATTGAATAAAGCTTTCATGTGGCGTTTAATACGTAGCCGTAAATTACCTTATCTTTCCTTCAACAAGTTAAAAGCAATGGGGTAGTTTTCGACACTTAATGGGAGCGATTCAACTAACTGTAGGGCTTGACATTGTAGATAAAATGAAAATACACAGCCTGCTTCCAGTCTCCGACTGGGTCAGGAATGGAATGAATGAAGACCCCATCTAACGGCGAGGATATGAACTGTGCCGGCTGCCGAGGCCTGACGCACTCCTCTGGGGAAATGATTAAATGAATGACAGATGGAATGAAATGATAGTGGAGAGTGTTGCTGGAATGATGTTTTGACAGGGAAAACCGGAGTACCCGGAGAAAAACCTGTCTGCCTCCGTTTTGTCCAGCACAGATCTCACATGGAGTGACCGGGATTTGAACCACGGACCCAGCGGTGAGAGGCCGGCGTGCTGCCGCCTAAGCCACGGAGGCTGAGCTGAATGAAGCCCCCATCTAGCGGCGAAGATATGAACTGTGCCGGCTGCCGAGGCCTGACGCACTGAGGAACTTGTAAATGATTTGAATATCTTCATTTTCATGAACTAGAGAACAAAATAGTTCGTAAAAAGAATCCCAAGTAGATTCGTCTCCTGAGAAGTGCGGTAAATTAATCTTAGGTAGAATTGGTTTGGGCTTGTGAGTGCCCTCACGAGAAGAGGTTTGTTGTTCATGAAGGGAACCAGGAACGGAACCAACCCTTTTCTTCTCTTCCTCAAGTTGGCGAATTATTTTAAAGGCGGAGGCTATAACGTCGTAATATTAATTTTCTACCTCTACTCGATCATCAGTTTGATTGAGCATGCAGGTTTGGATTTCGGTTTGGATAGTACAATAGTTTTCATAAGAACGTTCATAGTACTTTACGCGATGTTTTACCAAATCTAATTGCGCTTCTGAGGGATCTAATTCCTTGTTATATTTCCGGAATCGGGTAAGTTGCCCTTTATAAGAAGCTCGTTTGTTAGTAAGTTTTTCATCCTTGCCATCCTTATCTTTATCTGGAGGAGCCATGACGAAATTGGTAAATTCAAGTATAACTTACGCGACTGTGGAACCTTGGAAATGCTGTCAGACTGGCAGCAGCAAACAAGTTGAAAGAAAGGGACACACCAAAGGAGACAGGAGCGGCCCCTTTCCCCTTCACAGGCTTTGCACGGTGAAGCTATAGCTGAAAAATTCAAAGTAGATATTAATGATTTGCAAAATATTGTCAAATAAACCTTGACAAATAAAGCCTGATAAGTAAATGTCATAAATGGACTCTCCCGGGTTTCTGGGACCACACGTTGGGTAGATTATTAGCTTGGGAATAACCTGACCCCCAAGGGAAGACGATGAAGAAAAAGAAGTGGGTTTCGGGCTGGAGAAAAGGGATGGAGAAATAGGAAGAGAGTCTGACATAAGTTATAACTTTAACTTTAAGTACACTCAAAGGCAGCTGCCACTGTAAATCCGCTTTCCGATACCTAAAGTGGGTAGGGACCTGGGCGAAGCTAACAGGAAACGCAGCTGGAACTTGGGCTATACGCAAGCAAGCTGCCATAGCGTATTCCCTCTCAAGCATAAATTTACCTACTATGGGGAAGAGTGGTGGTCTGGCAAGTCAAAGAGTAACAGATTTACTGTGTATCCGTTCAAAGGAGTTTGTTTTTAAACAAGTATTTTGAAGAATACAAATAATTTGAATCAGCCGTTATATTTTATTTCTTGAAATTGTAAAATTTTTCAAGAGGGACCGAATGTTTTCAAGAAGGATAGGGATAAAGCAATTATACCCTTGGGAATAATTTTGGTAAGAGCACCAATAGTCGCACTTAGGAATGACTGAGAGAATCTCAACAAGCAGGAAGCTGGCGAAGCGAGCTATGCTTGCCTTACTGGCCAGTTAGTATTAGCTATCAAAGCTAAGAGAGACTTTAATAAGTTAATAACTAAGAGTTTTTGCTCAAATGCAACAAGTAATGCAAACCTTATCAATGGATTTATTTTTATTAAAAAGGGAATACACCTAGGAAGAGTCAGGGAAGACAGGATCTTGCCTAACCGTTATTTTAGAGAAATGATAAAGCAAAGAAATAAATCTTGATTTATTTAAGAATGCAAAAAGGAGTAATCCATTTAACAAATATATAATTTTAATTTTGTTAACAATTGGGGTCGCAGACCTTCTAAAATCATCTAAAGCTTGCACCAGGCTATTGACAATTTCTTTGGTAGAAAAACTTTTATCTTCTTAAGATTTTGAAATGTTGTTAAGATTGACGAATGGGAAATTTAAAGATAATTAACGTAATTAATGTTAAACAATAAATCAAGTACAAAAAGAGTACTTTAAGGATTTCCAGATGGATATCTTAGAAATATGAACAAATAACAACTTCGAAAGTAACAACACCAAAAACGGAGAAAGGCAATATAGAAGTTTCTATAAATTCTTGTAATGACATAGAATTTCGCTTTGAGGTTATACAAATAGGGCAGGTCACTTATTGTGAAACCTGAAGAGAAAATTTAAAAGGAAGTTTCTAGAACTTCTATGTTTAAACAGGATCAAGAGGAACAAATGGGGCATATTACCCTTTCGTGAAACCTGGAATAAAGAGATTAATGAAAGCTTTGGTAGAGAAGAACTAATTCTTGTGCTAGCACGAAAAGAAATAGATTAATACGCAGTTCCAAACTGCTGATATTTATGCAGAATGACTTAATGATACGTGGAGAAAATTGGGAGGGCGCCTATGGTTTGGCGAGGCCTCATTGCAAAATACATAAATTTAAAAATTAACCTAATGTGTTTGTAAAGAGGGGTAGAGGAGGAGGAAATAGGAACGTTGTAGGGACAATTTTTGGCCCATTTTATTTATTTCGAACGAGCGCGACGCGGATGAGATTTGGAACGAGCACTGTATCACTATAGTCTATTGACGTGGCTGAAAAGTTCACTCTTGTAGCACAGAAAGTTTATAGCCATTAAAGTTATTGCGATGGTGAAAAATAATTAGTCGCACTAGATTTGCGAGAGTCTATTGAGCTGAAAAACTTGTAGGTTATAGTTGAATGCAGCAGAAAAGTTCCAACGGAGGAAGAAAAATTAGGTATTGATTAGCAGTTCATAAGGAAGATTCCTTAGTTTGAAAAAGTATTCCCACATGTGAGTGGAAAGTACTAGAAAGTTTAACTTGTAGATGAATTGTTTGTCATGGATAATTCCAGAACAATCATGACTGATGAATAGGGCAAAAATTAGTCCAGCGGTGGAACGAGCTAAGTATTTTATAGACAGTGGGTAATTCAACGGTGTCCCACGTTGTGAGAAAATCTCTCATTTAAAAAGCATAAGAAATGCTGCTTCATGTTAAAGTTAGTTTAGATAGACAAAGCCCAACATAGAAAATCCCACGAAGGATGATTATTGCCCCACAATAGAAATTTCGCACTGCCTATAAAATGATAATTAAAAGCATGTAGCTATTTAGAATCCATTAAAATAAGGCGAAGAACGTCGAAATAGTGCTTAGCTCATTTCTGATGAACGGCGATTCCTCGCTGACCGTTAGTTACGATCTGGACATGCCCTCCAATTTGAAAGCTTGTCTCTCGAGGTGAGGAGACGAGCTCCAGTTGAGCTCCAACTGACTGGTTTAACTTCAGACGCACAAGTGAGGCCAGCTCAACGGATCGCGGAGAGACCAAGGGAGGGAAAATGGTGGGGGTAGGAGACAAAAGGAATACACCTAAGAATAGCCAACTTTAAAACAATAATTTCTCATGTTGAAATGGTCTTCAAAGAGTTGGTAGCAGGCGTCAATAGCGAAGCCTGGTGGGTGAAGTAGTAGACGAAGTCCTCTTGATCACGGAGATGGTAGCTGGCGATAGCGACGAGATCTGGTGGCCAGATTGGTAAGGATGTCCTCTGGTGCAGGGAAAAATTGAGAAACTTCAGAGATTCGCTCCTAGATGACGCTAGGTGGGTCATGGAAGATATATATCTAGAACAGACTTACAGGTGGTGTAAGAAAAATACACCAGCAAAGAGAAATCAGAAGAACACTGATGGTGTTTGCGAAAAAGGAAGGGATGAACTAAAGCAGAGAGAAGCAAAAGCTTACTCTGCCTTATCGTGTATTCCAAGGAATACACCACAGCCTTATCTCCCCAATGTACGCGCCGCTAGGTACAGCCTTATATCCCAATGTGCGCGCCGCTAGGTGCAGCCTTATCTCCCCAATGTACACGCTGCAAGGAGCAGCCTTATCTCCCCAATGTACGCGCCGGTAGGTGCAGCCATGTCTCCCCAATGTGCGCGCCGCTAGGTGCAGCCTTATCTCCCAAATTTACGCGCCGCTAAGTGCAGCCTTATCTCCCCTATGTGCGCGCCGGTAGGTGCAGCCTTATCTCCCCAATGTGCGCGCCGCTAGGTGCAGCCTTATCTGCCCAAATTACGCGCTGCAATTTGCTGCCTTATCTCCCCAATGTGCGCGCCCCTAGGTGCAGCCTTATCTCCCCAATGTGCGGGCTGCTAGGTGCAGCCTTATCTCCCCAATGTGCGCGCCGCTAGGTGCAGCCTTATCTCCCCAAAGTACGCGCTGAAATTTGCTGCCTTATCTCCCCAATGTACGCGCCGCTAGGTGCAGCCTTATCTCCCCAATGTACGCGTCACTAGGTGCAGCCTTATTTCCCCAATGTACGCGCCGCTTGGTGCAGCTTTATCTCCCCAATATACGTGCCGCTAGGTGCAGCCTTATCTCCCCAATGTACGCGCCGCTAGGTGCAGCCTTATCTCCCCATTGTACGCGCCGCTAGGTACAGCCTTATCTCCCCAATGTACGCGCCGCTAGATGCAGCCATATCTCCCCAATGGGCGCGCCGCTAGGTGGAGCCTTATCTCCCCAATGTGCGCGCCACCAGGTGCAGCCTTATCTCCCCAATGTACGGGACGCTAGGTGCAGCTTTATCTCCCCAATGTACGCGCCTGTGGTGCAGCCTTATCTCCCCAATGTACGCACTGCTAGGTGCAGCCTTATCTCCCCAATGTACGCGCCGCTAAGTGCAGCCTTATCTGCCCAAAGTACGCGCCGCTAGGTGCAGCCTTACCTCCCCAATGTACGCTTCGCTAGGTGCAACCTAATCTCCCCAATGTGCGCGCAGCTAGGTGTAGCCTTTTCTCCCCAATGTACGCGCCGCTACGTACAGCCTTATCTCCCCAATGTACGCGCCGCTAGGTGCAGCCTTATCTCCCCAATGTACGCGCTGCTAGGTCAGCCTAATCTCTCCAATGTGCGCGCCGCTAAGTGCAGCCTTATCTCCCCAATGTACGCGCTGCTAGGAGCAACATTATCTCCCCAATGTGCGCGCCGCTAAGTCTGTCTTTGGGTAGATTATTAGCTTGGGAATAACCTAACCCCCAAGGGAAGATGATGAAGAAAAAGAAGTGGGTTTCCGACTGGAGAAAAAGGACGGAGAAATAGGACGAGCGACCAACATAAGTTATAATTTTAACTTTAAGTGAACTCAATGGCAGCTGCCACTGCAAATCCGCTTTCCGATACCTAATGTGGGTAGGGACCTGGGCGAAACTAACAGGAAACGCAGCTGGAACTTGGGCTATTCGCAAGAAAGCTGCTATAGCGTATTCCCTCTCAAGCATAAATATACTTACTATGGGGAAGGGCGGTGGTCTGGCAAGACAAAGAGTAACAGATTTATTGTGTATCTGTTCAAAGGAGTTTATTTCTAAACAAGTATTTTGAAGAGTACAAATAATTTGAATCAGCCTTGATATTTTAGTTCTTGAAATTGTAGAATTTCTATAGAGCGACCGAATGCTTCCAAGAAGGATAGAGATAAACAATTATACCCTTGGGAATGATTTTGGTAAGAGTACCAAGAGTTGCATTTAGTAATGACTAAGCTTTTACCCAGCAAGGCGCCGATTAAAAGTTTAACAATGAGAAACACTTAAATTTTGAAAAACCAACCATAAGTGGTAGAGAGAATCTCCACAGGCAGGAAGCTGGCGTAGCGATCCATGCTTGCCTTACTGGCCAGTTAGAATTAGCTATCAAAGCTAAGAGAGACTTTAATAAGTTAATAACTAAGAGTTCTTGCTCAAATGCAACAAGTAGTGAACACCTTATCAATGGATTTATTTTTATTAAAGAGGGCGTAAACCTAGGAAGAGTAAGGGAAGACAGGATCTTGCCTAACCGTTATGTTTGAGAAATGATAAATCAAAAGAACAAATCTTAATTTATTTAACAATGTAAAAAGAAGTAGTTTCTGTAACAAATATATAATTTTGATATTGTAAACAATTGGGGTCGCAGACTTCCTAAAATCATCTAAAGTTTGCACCAGGCAATTGACAATTTTTTTGGTTTTAAACCTTTTATATGCGTTAAAATCTTCGTAAGATTCTGAAATGTTGTTAAGATTAACAAATGGGAAATTTAAAGATAATTGACGTAATTAAAGTTAAACAATAAATCAAGTACAAGATGTGTACTTTAAGGATTTCTAGATAGGTATCTTAGAAATATGAACAAATAACAACTTCGAAAGTAACAACAACAAAAAAACAGGAAGAAATGAAATATAAGTTTCTATAACTTCTTGTATTAATACAGAACTACTTTTGTAGATTATACAATTAGGTGCCGCCATATCTCCCCAATGAGCGCGCCGCGGGGTGCAGCCTTATATCCCCAATGTGCGCGCCGCGGGGTGCAGCCTTATCTCCCCAGTGTATGCGCCACTAGGTGCAGCCTTATCTCCCCAATGTGCGCGCCGCTAGGTGCAGCCATATCTCCCCAATGTGTGCGCCGCGGGGTGCAGCCTTATCTCCCCAAAGTGCGCGCCGCTAGGTGCAGCCTTATCTCCCCAATGTACGCGCCGCTAGGTGCAGCTGGGTAGATTATTAGCTTGGGAATAACCTAAGCCCAATGGAAGATGATGAAGAAAAAGAAGTGGGTTTCGGACTGGAGAAAAAGGATGGAGAAATAGGACGAGAGTCCAAAAGAAGTTATAATTAAGAGTTTTTGCTCAAATGCAACAAGTGGTGAACACCCTATCAATAGATTTATTTTTATTAAATAGGAAGAGTCAATGAAGACATGATCTTGCCTAACCGTTATGTTAGAGAAATGAAAAGCAAAGAACAAATTTTTAATTTATTTAACAATGTAAAAGGAAGTAGTTTTTGTAACAAATATATTATTTTGATTTTTTACAAACAATTGGGGTCGCAGACCTCCCAAAACATCTAAAGCTTGCGCCAGGCAATTGACAATTCTTTTGGTTTTTAACCTTTTATATGCTTTAAAATCTTCGTAAGATTTTGAAATGGCTAAGATGAATAAATGAAAAATTTAAAGATAACTGACGTAATTAAAGTTAAACAATAAATCAAGTACAAGGTGTGTACTTAAAGGATTTCTAGATAAGTATCTTAGAAATAATAACTACTTGGAAAGTAACAACAACAAAAAACAGGAAGAAATGAAATAGAAGTTTCTATAACTTCTTGTATTAATACTGAACTACGTGGGTAGATTATACATAGCAGATTATACAAATAGGGCAGGTCACTTATTGTGAAACCTGAAGAGAACAATTGAAAAGAAGTTTCTAGAACTCCTATATTTAAGTAGGGATCACGAGAAAAATGGGGCAAGTTTCCCTTTCGTGAAACCTAGAGATAGCTCACTTATGAGTTGAAAGAATTGGATTCCCTCATTAAAAGGGTGAAACAATATAATTTAAGGCGTGTACTAGACACGAAGTTTTACAGTCATTAATTCGTTATACATGGAGCAAATAAGGGAGGCCACTTATGTAGAGTGACACCTCATTGAAAAAAGACCTAAAGTAACAATTTTATTATTTTAGTTTGTTAGTAAGGGGTTTGGGAAAGATCAAATGGGAATGTGGAAAAGTGTTCATGGCCGTATTTATTGTACTCGGACGTGCGTGACGCGGATGAAAAGTTGAACAGGCACTGTTTTCACTATATTCAGTTGATATAGTTGAAAAGTTCACTGTAGTAGCACAAAAAGTTGATGGCAAAGAAAGTTATTGCAATAGTGGAAAATAACTAGTTACACTAGATTTGCGAGAGTCTATTGCTTGAAAAACTTGTAGGTTATAGTTGAATGCACCAGAAAAATCCCAACGGAGGAAGAAAAATTAGATATTGATTAGCAGTTCATAAGGAAGATTCCTTAGTTTGAAAAAGTATTCCCATATGTGAGTGGAAAATACATGACAGTATAACTGGTAGATAGAGTGTAGGTTCTGAAAGTTTCCAGAGCAATGATGATTTGTTTAAATTGGATAGAGAATCCCTCGGCGGAAAACTAGATTATATAGACTGTGGGTATTTTGGAAATATCCCTCGATTTGAGATAGCATCTCATAAAATCTTTCATATTGAAAGTTAGACTTGATAGTTTAAGTTTGATCAAGAAGATCTCTAGAAAGCAGTTATTTTCACATAGCAACTTTCACTGTCTATAAAATCCAAATAAAAGCATTGAGACTTTTAAAAGCGATGAGAATGTGGTTAAAACATGAAGTCGGTACTTATCTTTGCTACATGAAGAAGGCGATGTTGCTGTTGACGTTTGGTTCTAAAATTCAAATATGGCGTCGAATTTAAAAGTTTGCCTCTTGAGTGGAGGAGGCGAGCTTTAATTAAGCTCAAACTGACTGGTTTGACTTCCGACGTACAAGTGAGGGCTGCTAGACGCAGCGAAAGTACACTAGCCTAGATGGCTTGTCCAACAAGAAGTTGAGTGCACTTGAGAGGGTGAGCGGTTGCTCACGGCACGGAGACAAGTCGAGAAGAAGAAGTGAAGTGACCGAGAGAGCGGGCAGCGCACGCAGAGTAGAGAGCATTAGGAGGCGACGAGAAGACGGGGAAGCGGGCGAGTAAGAGGAGGAAACAAAGAGGTTATACATAAACATGAAAAAACTTTACAAAAACAAAATTCTTCTTGGAGCGGGGTCTTCATGGAGTAGATGGTTGGAGAAGAACACGACGCCCTGCGGATTAATGTAGAAGTCTTCATGGCTTGAAGCAATGGAAGTTCGGAAGGCAGCGATGGGACGCTGTCAGGCTGGTTCAACGGAATATGCGTTTCTGTAAAAAACTGACAGAAAAAATGAACAAATGCTCGGGACAACGGGAGGTAACAGTTCGATGTTGGTGTGTGCGGGAAAGAAATGTAAATAAATGGACTGATATAAAGTAGGGATGAACGGCAAAAGCTAATTCTTTCTTTTCGTGTATTTCCAAAAATACACCATGTTGGTGGACTACAGCAAACTCCAGCAAAGAACAAGAACACAATATGAAAGAGGTCTTATAATAAACACATTGGTGGTAGAGATCATTCTTTCTCTGACTCTTCCCTTCCCTCCTGGGTAACAATCGGTCATTTCGCCAAAGATCTATGCTAGAGGGAGAAAGGGAAAAGTGGAAGGCACCTATGAGGAACTGACCAGGTGTAAGTGGAAGCAAGTTATCAGGGTTATTAGAATGCGGGGGCGAGGGGCGCGAATTAACAACGCTGTCAATCGCAAAGTAGCTATAAGCTGCGAGAAATAAAGCTCTAGTGAAGATCGCGACAAGAAGCGAAAGGAGAGGGAACAAATTTAAACAAAGCGTATAGAAACAAGTACATCGATTAAGGATAAGAATATACCAAATAAACAAAGGAACTATGCGAGTAAAAGGCAAGAACGCCATAGGTAACAACAATCTAGTAGCCATAAGCAATGACCTTAAGTTATAATAAGCATCGAAAGGGTTAATCAGAAAAATACTTACGTCATCAAGAAACGTGACGTAACAAGCATAGATGCAAAAACACATCGAGTGTACCGACGAGAAAGAATAAGTTTGTTCAACAATGAACAATAAAAGTGCAAAATATGTAAGCAGGGTTCAATACATGAGCGCATAAAAAATATGCACCGATGTTATGTAACAAGGATCGAAACAGCTATAGGATACGAGTGTGAACAAGTGGGAGAGATAAGTAAACACGACCTTGACCCACATAGTACAGCGAGATAACGAATATAAATAGCTGAAAGAGTCCTTAACCAGAACAAGTTTACTTTGGTAAGGAGGTGAGCAGCTTCTGAAATTACGGGAACAACTCGCAAGACAATGGTTGGCAGTCAGCCAAAGTTGAGATAAGGAAAACTTGCTCTGAACTTTGTCAAGCATAGAGGAAGTAAACGGCAGCTTGGCCTTACCCGAGCTTGTATACAATCGAGATAGTCAAACAAGCAGTTCAAAATAAACAAACAAACCGAGTGCAATCATCCGAGACTTAAAGCAGAACTTCAAGTAACACGGCATGCAGTCATCCGTAGCTTGGGCGTGAAAAACCAATTTAAAAGACATATGAAATAAAGCAAGTAATCAATTTCGCATAATTTTGAGGATCACGGAATCCGACAATTTTCAACAGAAAAAAGCTTAATTCCTCTGAACGAAGAAGAGAACCTGGGATATTGAGAAGGAGTTTATGCGTAAGAATAGTTATTCTAGATGCTAGAGAACTCAGATTTTCAAGTGGCTTCCAAGTGTGAGGAAGAGGGAAGGAGGCGGCCATGGCCATCCTACTAAATAGCGAGGAAGTGAAACATAGCTACAGCGAAATGATGGTGACTGATAGCCATGGTTTTACACAAGGGGAAGATAGTTTTCGACAGAAAGTTTAAACAATTACCTGCTACAAAAACACTTGCCGAACCGATGTCTCATTGTAAACAACTACGTCAATTATGTAAGTTGTTTAAATGGTTTTGCCTTATTTCTGCACAAAATGGCAATTCAAGTTCGCCTCGCCTTGGGTCACTTGGTTTACTTTCGCGAAACAAAGTTGTGAGTTGAGGCAGAGTCGAGAAGACCGCGGGTTCGAAACAAATTTCCAAATTTATCTTGGATTTCACATTGTACAGTGGTCAAAAGGACTTACGCACTGTGAGAAGTTTCGGCGTTAGAAATGCAGGAAGAAGCATTAGTTTGTTCGGAGCTGCTCTGCATGGAGTTTGAAGAAACAGGTACTAGTGACCTCGATTGGTCATGAAAGTGCAATAAAGAATGATGCGGTCTTTTGCAATGAAAACAGAGGTTGGAAGACGTACAACTAGAAGCAGAATGCTTAAGTGACAGGCAGTTATGGCAATATTTATTATTGAAGACAAACTTCCTTCTGTCTTCAACAGACAATTCTTTAAAGGATTTGCACGAGTACAAAGCGTGAGAAACCTAGCAGAATGTACATATTAAAGATTTGTCGAGCGACCTAATATGTTCTCTTGGATAGTTAAAAGAGGCAGAACGTGTTTGGTTGTTCTCGACGGATGGGTACTGATGACCATTTGAAGAGACAAGCTTTTGTCTAGGATGACACACAGAGGACTCGTTTCGACATTTTCGCACAGGAATGAGAGTGCTGTATGGACTTGGCACCAGCTGTTCAGAAACGAGATGTGATGCTCTAATGAATTCTCATCCTTGCGAGTGAGTTCGATTTTCCAAGCCTTTAATGTTGAAAGGTCGAATCTGGATGTAGCTAGATGATTAAGGACGTTGTCCCAAGTTTGGACTAGCTGCTTGAGTTGATATAACGCTCTAAAATGTAATTGTATGGAGTCTAACAGGTCTCTTAAAGAGGTGACGTCATTAGGTTTTACGACTGGCAAATTGAACAGGCAGCGAATGTGGCGAGCAACACACAAACGTACATTACCATATCTCTCTTAAGGAGATTAAAGGCGATGTGGTAGTTATCTGCGCTTAAAGGCAGTGACTCAACCAAAGCCAAGGCCTGGCCTTCCAAGGACGAACGCAAGAAATAGAACTTGTGGATATCGAGAATGTCATTGTTTTCATGGATAAGGGAGCAGTAAAGTTCGTAAAAGGAATACCATTCACCTTCCTGGCCTGAGAAGTGAGGTAGAGTTATCTTAGGAAGTAAAGGTTTCGGTTTGGCCTTATGAACTGAAGCGGGTGCGAACTGGGCCGGACTGATGACCCTAGTGTCCGGTTCTGAGATACTGCGGATCAGTTGGTGGGCCTTGGCAATCCCTACAAAATACAAGGGTTCAAACTCGTCCCGATCCGATTGAAGTTCTGGGCATGCGGATTCAATATCGGTTTGAATCTCATCATAGTAATCGTAGGACCGTTCGTACAACTTAAGGCGTTGTGTCAAGACGTCTAGATCACAATCGACGGGATTTATTTTGTTTAGAAAATTACTAAATCTGGTGAGTTGCCCTTTGTAGGAAGAACGTCTGGCAATGAGAGTTTCATCCTCTTCAGTTGGCATGTTGAAAACAGGCAAATTGAAGTGTAACTTACGAAACTCTAGCGAGATTTTTAAAATTTTGTCAGGTTGGCAGCTGAAGACAGGTTGCAAGTAAGACAGGCTGAAGAAGACAGGAACGACCTCTATCACCTTCACCAGCTATGCACTGCGAAGTTATAGCTGAAAAATTCAAAGAAGATATTAATGATTTGCAAAATATTGACAAATGGACTTTGAGCAATAAATAACGAATAGATTCTCATAAATAGACTCTGAGAAATGGACTCTTCCGGGTTTGTGCACCAAATTTTGGGTAGTTTATTAGCTTGGGAATAACATAACCCCCAAGGGAAGATGATGAAGAAAAAGAAGTGGGTTTCGGACTGGAGAAAAAGGGTGGAGAAATAGGACGAGAGTCCAAAAGAAGTTATAATTAAGAGTTCTTGCTCAAATGCAACAAGTGGTGAACACCCTATCAATAGATTTATTTTTATTAAATAGGAAGGGTCAAGGAAGACAGAATCTTGCCTAACCGTTATGTTAGAGAAATGAAAAGCAAAGAACAAATCCTTAATTTATTTAACAATGTAAAAGGAAGTAGTTTTTGTAACAAATATATTATTTTGATTTTTTACAAACAATTGGGGTCCCAGACCTCCGAAAACATCTAAGGCTTGCGCCAGGCAATTGACAATTCTCTTGGTTTTAAACCTTTTATATGCTTTAAATCTTCGTAAGATTTTGAAATGGCTAAGAGGAATAAATGAAAAATTTAAAGATAACTGACGTAATTAATGTTAAACAATAAATCAAGTACAAGGTGTGTACTTTAAGGATTTCTAGATAAGTATCTTAGAAATAATAACAACTTCGAAAGTAACAACAAAAAACAGGAAGAAATGACATAGAAGTTTCTACAACTTCTTGTATTAATACTGAACTACGTGGGTAGATTATACATAAGAGATTATACAAATAGGGCAGGTCTCTTATTGTGAAACCTGATGAGAACAATTGAAAAGAAGTTTCTAGAACTCCTATGTTTAAGTAGGGATCACGAGAAAAATGGGGCAAGTTTCCCTTTCGTGAAACCTAGAGCTAACTCACTTATGAGTTGAAAGAATTGCATTCCCTCATTAAAAGGGAGAAACAATATAATTTAAGGCGTGTACTGTGCCCGCTTCTCCAATGGGACAGGCGATCACCCGGCTAACATCCCGGTCCCATTAGAAGAAACAGCCAAGGGAGTGGGTACAAAAAAAAATTAAGGCATGAATCTTGGTTCATACAGACAAGACTAAAAGAAAAGCTCCAGCGAGCTAGAGACAAGGGGTCTCGGGTCGTTTACGGGTCGGGACGGTAAATAGACTGAACCAGGATTCACAAGCAAAACCCTAACTTGAACTGACAAACAGAAAAGAAAGGAAAAGCCCTCGTAAAATCATCTCTGCTCCTTTATTGGCCAAAGGATAAATAACTATGCAACCTGCCTATCACGCACGAGTATAATGATATGGTGAGACAAAGTCCGAGAAAAAAAATAAAGTTCATAGTCCCTAAACAAAGAAAAGAAAATTACGCTTATTCAAACTCGTGGGTGTCCTCTCTTAAAGTTCCGACTGGGAGATCGTCTTTCAAAAAGCTAAATTAACCATAATTTATCGGTGCACATGCATGTAAACATCACTAGCCACTTAACACAAAGTTCACCTGCGGCAAAAAAAAAACTCTAAGAAAATATCGAATATCTACGTAAATTACAACTGTCTACCCTCATACAGTAATGGACGGATCTCCTCTATCGAACTGCAAATGAATAATTAAAGAGCATCATGTTACATCAAACAGCACTCAAACATCGACTCAGCTTCACATAAGATGACATTTCAACAATTACTTATAACCTATCATAAATTATTAACACACCCAGATTGTGCTTACATATTTACACTACTAATTCTTATCATTATTATTAATGATTTATCCCCGCCTTTCCAACAACCTTGATCCACACGGTCATATTTGTCATTGTAATTAAATTATGGCATTGTCTAATGTTTATGAAAGGTCAAGAACCTCGTGATAAGGCGCCCTAGCGTATTTCATACTCACAACAAACATTTAATCGTAACCCTTCCGCCGAACACTCTGTGTGAAGATCCAAACAACCTGACTGTCGAGCGCACCATCAATTACACACCTGCGCTATTCAATACAACTGATCAATGAACGTTGCACGTTCGTCAAGAGGACCCTGTCCTTACAAATTCAATTCAACGGGCATCCGTCGCCCCGTGAATAATCTCGTCACATTTTGACGGAATAATACCATATCTAATTACCACATAATTATCACATAAACTTTACACAACATCATTACAAAATAAATCATGCATTATTAGCATGTCTCAAGAACCCACACTAAAAGAGCGTATCAACTTTATCGGGACCACGAGGTCGTATGATAATATGGCATCCTATCCAAGGAATCTTATCCGACAATCTTCAACCATATTCATTGCTATAAAAATCTTTTCATCCCGTGACAAACCTTTCAGAATGAAATTCGAATAATGACCTCTGAAATCGACATGCTAGAATCTCCCAGCAAAATGGACATCTCCTATTATGGTTACCCAATTTCAAATTATTATTATTATTATTATGACTCAGAGAATAAATACATGTCTTACTCCTACCATTGATGCTGTAAATTTATATAGGTCAAATGACCCGAGAAGAAAGACAAAAAAAAACATCTTCACGACCCTATGAAGAAAAAAAAATGATGCTCTTATTCAACCTGGTATAAATGATTATAAAGGGCGTTAAGTTACACGATCTCAGGTTATCTCATGGCATGGCTATCCGAGGAGGAAGTTCTCTTCTTTCTGATGAACAAGGATGGAAAGGAAACGTCTTACTTTATATCCGGCGTCCTCGGAAATCCATGGCGTCTGCGTCGTCATCGTCTGCGGCATCAGGGCGGCGGCGTCCCTCCAGCGTCCCCGCGATGTGGTCTCCCAGCGTACTGGTAGAGGTATCCGCCCATGGCACCTCCCGATCTCCTGGCGACGCCCATGTCTGCCCACAGGTTGTCCCCGGTCACTTTCAGCAGCGCCGTCTCCCGACGTCCCAACCATGGTCCACTCGTCCACCTCGTTGTGACCGTTCACCCCATTATGGCCCCTTTAGAAGTTCAGTGCAGCATAATTCGCGTGTTAATATGCATGTTGATGCCCAGAATATATGAGTCCATGGCTATTAAGTTCATGCCGCCGTGTAGCAATATTACATCTCACTATATCAGAGCACATTCACGCCCGCACACTATAGCGTCTAGTTCCTGGTTCACTTGAGTTATATGTTTTCACTTCCTTTAACCCGGTGACACACTTCCTTCCACGAGGAGCTATTTCGAGCTGGCCTTGACCGACATATCAAGTTGCCTGCGGCCCATAGTCTTCCAACCCAAGCTTAAAGTAGATGTGGCCTTCCTTACTGCGTTCTCACTACGTTTCATAAAACGCCGTACTGCTATGCTATTTCCGAATGGATGTCAGTTAAAATATAGGGCCTCGCGATAATGTTTCGCCTCGACTATCGTTATATAGTTCTTCCCCTGATACTCGTAATTTTAAACACCTCCTGGTATCAATCTTTAATGAACATAAATTGTCGGCATAAACGGACTTCCTTTATCAGTTCTAACTGTTTCCTCACATACTAGCAAGTCCGATATCGCCTTGAAATTCACACTGTTCGACAAACAAACTGACATACTTCACTGTAAAAAAAAACTCACTGGCAATATATGCACGCTAGTTTCAGGCTTCATGGCCTGCTGGTTACTCACAAAAACCATTCAAGTTCCCGATGTAAAATCACTGTCTACATGACATGGGCTAATCTTCCGTGCTCCGCTGTGTGACATACTCGTCCACGCACTACTGACTCACATACTGCTAACTCACATACTGCTAACTGCTCATTCCGGAACTCCGTCCTTCTTCGAGAAAAAAGAGGGAGGGGTTGGAACCTTCTGGAACATTCCCCTGCTCTCGCGGTTACCTCGCCGCGTCATGCTATGACGTCATACTGACTCTCCGGTTCCCTTCCGATCTTCTGTCATCCGGGGCTGGTAATTGACCCTGACTGGATCGGTCACAGTACTGGACACGAAGTTTTACAGTCATTAATTCGTTTTACATGGAGCAAATAAGGGAGGGCACTTATGTAGAGTGACACCTCATTGAAAAAAGACCTAAAGTAACAATTTTATTATTTTAGTTTGTTAGTAAGGGGTTTGGGAAAGATCAAATGGGATTGTGGAAAAGTGTTCATGGCCGTATTTAATGTACTTGGACGAGCGCGACGCGGATGAAAAGTTGAACAGGCACTGTTTTCACTATAGTCAGTTGATATAGTTGAAAAGATCACTGTAGTAGCAAAAAAGTTGATGGCAAAGAAAGTTATTGCATTGGTGGAAAATAACTAGTTACACTAGATTTGCGAGAGTCTATTACTTGAAAAACTTGTAGGTTATAGTTGAATGCACCTGAAAAATCCCAACGGAGGAAGAAAAATTAGATATTGACTAGCAGTTCATAAGGAAGATTCCTTAGTTTGAAAAAGTATTCCCATATGCGAGTGGAAAATACATGACAGTATAACTGGTAGATAGAGTGTAGGTTCTAGAAGGTTCCAGAGCAATGAGGATTTGTTTAAATTGGGTAGAGAATCCCTCGGCGGAAAACTAGATTATATAGACAGTGGGTATTTTGGAAATATCCCTCGATGTGAGATAGCATCTCAGAAAATCTTTCATATTGAAAGTTAGACTGTTTATGTTTGATCAAGAAGATCTCTAGAAAGCAGTTATTTTCACATAGCAACTTTCACTGTCTATAAAATCCAAATAAAAGCATTGAGCCTCTTAAAAGCGATGAGAATGAGGTTAAAACATGAAGTCGGTACTTATCTTTGCTTCACGAAGAAGGCGATGTTGCTGTTGACGGTTGGTTCTAAAATTCGAATATGGTTTCGAATTTAAAAGTTTGCCCCTTGAATGGAGGAGGCGAGCTATAGTTAAGCTCTAACTGACTCTTTTGATTTCCGACGTACAGGTGAGGGCTGCTAGACGCAGCGCAAGTACACTAGCCTAAACGGCATGTCTAACAAGAAGTTGAGTTCACTTGAGAGGGTGAGCGGTTGCTCACGGCACGGAGACAAGTCGAGAAGAAGAAGTGAAGTGACCGAGCGAGCGGGCTGCGCGAGCGGAGAACAGAGCAGTAGGAGGTGGCGAGAAAAGGGGGAAGCGGGCGAGTAAGGGGAGGAAACAAAGAGGTTATACATAAACATGAAAAAACTTTACAAAAACAAAATTCTTCTTGGAGCGGTGTCTTCATGGAGTAGTTGGTTGGTGTAGAACACGACGCCCTGCGGATTAATGTAGAAGTCTTCATGGCTTGAAGCAATGGAAGTTCGGAAGGCAGCGATGGGACGCTGTCAGGCTGGTTCAACGGAATATGCGTTTCTGTAAAAAGTTGACAGAAAAATGAACAAATGCACGGGGCAACGGGAGGTAACAGTTCGATGTTGGTGTGTGCGGGAAAGAAATGTAAATAAATGGACTGATATAAAGTAATGAAGAACAGTAAAAGCTAATTCTTTCTTTCCGTGTATTTCCAAAAATACACCAGCAGCCTTATCTCCCAAATGTACGCGCTGCTAAGAGCAGCCTTATCTCCCCAATGTACGAGCTGCTAGGTGCAGCCTTATCTCCCCAATGTACGTGCCGCTAGGTGCAGCCTTATCTCCCCAATGTACGTGCCGCTAGGTGCAGCCTTATCTCCCCAATGTACGCGCCGCTAGGTGCAGCATTATCTCCGCAATGTACGCGCCGCTAGGTGCAGCCTTATCTCTCCAAAGTGCGCGCCGTTAGATGCAGCCTTGTCTCCCCAATGTACGCGCCGCTAGGTGCAGCCTTATCTCCCCAATGTACGCGCCGCAAGGTGCAGCCTTATCTCCCCAATGTGCGCGCCCCTAGGTGCTGCCTTATCTCAGAATGTGCGCGCCGCCAGGTGCAGCCTTATCTCCCCAATGTTCGCGCTGCTAGGTGCAGCCTTATCTCTCCAATGTACGCGCCGCTAGGTGCACCCTAATCTCACCAATGTACGCGCCGCTATGTGCAGCCTTATCTCCCCAATGTACGCGCTGCTAGATGCAGCCTTATCTGCCCAATGTACGCGCCGCTAGGTGCAGCCTTATCTCCCCAATGTACGCGCCGCTAGGTGCAGCCTTATCTCCACAATGTACGCGCTGCTAGGTGCAGCCTTATCTCCCCAATGTGCGCGCTGCTAGGTGCAGCCTGGGTAGATTATTAGCTTAGGAATAACCTGACCCCCAAGGGAAGATGCTGAAGAAAAAGAAGTGGGTTTCGGACTGGAGAAAAGGGATGGAGAAATAGGAAGAGAGTCAGACATAAGTTATAACTTTAACTTTAAGTACACTCAAAGGCAGCTGCCTCTGTAAATCCGCTTTCCGATACCTAAAGTGGGTAGGGACCTGGGCGAACCTAACAGGAAACGCAGCTGGAACATGGGCTATACGCAAGCAAGATGCTATAGCGTATTCCCTCTCAAGCATAAATTTACCTACTATGGGGAAGGGTGGTGGTCTGGCAAGACAAAGAGTAACAGTTTTACTGTGTATCCGTTCAAAGGAGTTTGTTTTTAAACAAGTATTTTGAAGAATGCAAATAATTTGAATCAGCCGTGATATTTTACTTCTTAAAATTGTAGAATTTTTCAAGAGCGACCGAATGTTTTCAAGAAGGATAGGGATAAAGCAATTATACCCTTGGGAATAATTTTGGTAAGAGCACCAATAGTCGCATTTAGGACTGACTAAGCTTTTACCCAGCAAAGCGCCGACTAAAAGTTTAGACAATGAGAAACACTTAAATTTTGAAAAACCAACCATAAGTTGTAGAGAGAATCTCAACAAGCAGGAAGCTGGTGTAGCGAGCTATGTTTGCCTTACTGGCCAGTTAGAATTAGCTATCAAAGCTAAGAGAGACTTTAATAAGTTAATAACTAAGAGTTCTTGCTCAAATGCAAGAAGTAGTGCTAACCTTATCAATGGATTTATATTTATTAAAGAGGGCATAAACCTAGGAAGAGTCAGGGAAGACAGGATCTTGCCTAACCGTTATTTTAGAGAAATGATAAAGCAAAGAAATAAATCTTGATTTATTTGACAATGCAAAAAGGAGTAATCCATTTAACAAATATATAATTTTAATCTTGTTAACAATTGTTAATCCTAAAATCATCTAAAGCATGCACCAGGCAATTGACAATTTTTTGGTTGAAAAACTTTCATATGCGTTAAAATCTTCTTAAGATTTTGAAATGTTGTTAAGATTAACAAATGGGAAATTTAAAGATAATTAACGTAAGTAAAGTTAAACAATAAATCAAGTACAAAAGAGTACTTTAAGGATTTCCAGATGGATATCTTAGAAATATGAACAAGTAACAACTTCGAAAGTATCTACAAAAAAAAGCAGAGAAAGGGAAAATAGAAGTTTCTATAACTTCTTGTAATGACACAGAATTACGCTTTGAGGTTATACAAATAGGGCAGGTGAAACCTGAAGAGAAAATAAAAAGTAAGTTTCTAGAACTTCTATGTTTAAACAGGATAACGAGGAAAAAATGGGGCAGGATACCCGTTCGTGAAACCTGGATTAAAGAGATTAATGAAAGCTTTGGTAGACAATAACTAATTCTCGTTCTAGCAAGAAATGGAATAGATTAATACGCAGTTTCAAACTGCTGATATTTATGCAGAATGACTTAATGATACGTGGAGAAATTTGGGAGGGCGCCTATGGTTTGGTGAGGCCTCATTGCAAAATACATAAATTTAAAGATTAACCTAATTTGTTAGTAAAAAGGAGTAGAGGAAGAGGAAATAGGAACTTTGTAGAGAAAGTTTTTGGCCTATTTTATTTATTTCGAACGAGCGCGACGCGGATGAGATATCGAACGAGCACTGTTTCACTATAGTCTATTGGACGTGGCTGAAAAGTTCACTTGTAGCACAGAAAGTTTATAGCCAGGAAAGTTATTGCGATGGTGAAAGTAATTAGTCGCACAAGATTTGCGAGAGTCTTTTGAGCTGAAAAACTTGTAGGTTATAGTTGAATGCAGCAGAAAATTTCCAACGGAGGAAGAAAAATTAGGTATTGATTAGCAGTTCATAAGGAAGATTCGATAGTTAAAGAAGTATTCCCACATGTGTGTGGAAAGTACTAGAAAGTTTAACTTTTAGATAAATTGTTTGGCATGGAAAATTCCAGATCAATCATGACTGAAGAATAGGGCAAAAATTAGTCCAGCGGTGGAACGAGCTAAGTATTTTATAGACAGTGGGTAATTCAACGGTGTCCCACGTTGTGAGAAAATCTCTCATTTAATAAGCATAAGAAATGCTGCTTCATGTTAATGTTCGCTTAGATAGACAACGCCCAACATAGAAAATCCCACGAAAGATGATTATTGCCCTAAATTAGAAATCTCACACTGCCTATAAAATGATGATTAAAAGCATGTAGCTATTTAAAACACATTAAAATAAGGCGAAGAACGTCGAAATAGTACTTAGCTCATTTCTGATGAACGGCGATTTCTTGCTGACCGTTAGTTACGATATGGACATGGCGTCCAATTTGAAAGTTTGTCTCTCTAGGTGAGGAGACGAGCTCTAGTTGAGCTCCAACTGACTGGTTTAACTTGAGACGCACAAGTGAGGCCAGCTCACCGGAGCGCGGAGAGACCAAGGAAGGGAAAAGGGTGGGGGTAGGAGACAAAAGGAATACACATAAGAATTGCCAACTTTAAAACAATAATTTCTCTTGATGAAATGGTCTTCAAAGTGTTGGTAGCAGGCGTCACTAGCGAGGCCAGGTGGTTGAAAAAGTAGACGAAGTCTTTTGATCACGGAGATGATAGCGACGATATCTGGTGGCCAGATTGGTAAGGAAGTCTTCTTGCGCAGCGAAACATTGAGGAACGTCAGAGATTCGCTCCTAGATGACGCTAGGTGGGTCGTGGAAGATATATATATCTAGAACAGACTTACAGGTAGTGTAAGAAAAATACACCAGCAAAGAGAAATCAGGAGATCACTGTTGGTGTTTGGAAAAAGGAAGGTGTGAACTAAAGCAAAGAGAAGCAAAAGCTTACTCTGTCTTACCGTGTATTCCAAAGAATACACCAAGCTGGGAGGGGCAAAAACCAACAGAGAACAAGAGACATGAAATTAAGGACTTGAAGCTAAAGGAGCAATCAATGACAGTCGTCTTATAATATACCCATAAGTGGTCAAGATCTTGGCTATCCTAACTCTCCCTTCCCTTCCAGGGTAACACTCGGTCACTCTACTAGAAATCCAGACCAAGGGAGGAGAAACATCCCTAACCAGGACCAAGTCCTCCACTTTAATGTCGGGATTAGAAAGAAACCACTTCTGTCTCCGTTGCCAGGAAGTTAAGTATTCCAAATTCCAACTCTTCTAGAAAGAATTACGGAGCGCTTCAAGTTTACGCCAAACGATAGGTAAATTAGGATCTCTGTAAGAGTTGGGAAGGAGAGGAGGGACAGGAAGAGAAGTGCCTATAAGGAAGTGACCAGGTGTGAGTGGAAGCAGGTCATCAGGGTCGTTGGAAAGCGGAGTTAAAGGGCGAGATTTAACAACACCTTCAATCAGAACAGACAGCGAATTAAATTCTTCATAATTCAGAATGCGATTACCTAAAACCTTTATTAAGTGACGTTTAGTGAGCTTTACGCAGGATTCCCATCTACCCCCGTGATGAGGGGCGTAGGGAAATATAAAACGCCATTTGAAACCCGTTGAGTAGGAAAAATTAGAAATCTGTTCCATGGCAGGAGAAGATGTGAGTGCCTTCTTCCACAAGGAAGCTGCGCCTAGAAAAGTGGAAGCGTTATCAGAGAACATCTCAGAAAGAACACCACGCCTAGCAGCGAAGCGAGAGACGGCTGACAAAAAGTAAGAAGTGGAGGCATTCGTCACTAGTTCCAAATGGATCGCACCAGTAACCATGCAAACAAAGAGAGAACCATAGAGCTTACCAAACAATTTGCGTTTAGCTTCAGGGGAATTGCGTTGATATTGGAACGGACCCATATAGTCCACACCAGTTAAAGCAAAAGGACGTGTAGGAGAAGAGCGAAAAGAGCGCAGATCGCTCATTAATTGAGTATTGACTTTAGGTTTAGCTTTGAAGCAAGGAATGCATTTGTTAATTACAGAGGATACTTCATGAATTCAATTTATGATCCAGTACTTTTCCCTTAAGAGACAAAGCAGTGTGCGTGTACCAACATGCAGATTACGATAATGAAAGTCACGTATAATTAAAGAAGTTACGTTATGTTTGGAAGGCAAAATAACAGGATGCATTTTGTCCTCAGGAAGCAAAGATTGCGAAAGCCTACCACCTACCCTGAGTAACCTATTGTCTTCAAGGAACGGGGCTAAGGCACGAAGTCGACTAGATTTCCTGAGATCCTTTTTAGCAGAAAGCAAAGACAATTCGGAAGAAAAGGCTTCTTGCTGGGTTAGTTGCAAAACCTTAATGGTAGCGAGATTCAATTCATGATTGGTAAGGTGTGGTTTGGGGAGAAGAGGTTGGTCAACCACAAGATATTTCCATCTGAGAAGATAGGCAACAATTCGAATTAATTTGTGAAAGGAAGAATAGCGGAACAACAAGGGCCGAGAAAAGTTGGAAACAAGACACGAAGCAGTAGATTTAGATACTTAAACGTCAGGCAAGTTGAAGTTTGTAACTGGAGCTTTAGAAGGCCAGCAATAAGACTCTTCGATTAACCACAAGTGCCCATGCGAGTACAACTGAGGAGTTGCCAATTGAGAGGGTGAACATCCACGAGAAAGGATGTCGGCGGGGTTGTCAGCGCTGGGCACAGGCCTCCATTGGCATCCCGAAGAAAGATTTTGAATTTTGGAAACACTGTTTGCAACAAGAGTTTTCCAATGTGCGGTTTTTTTGGTAATCCAAGAAAGGGTTATCATGGAATCGCTCCAGAGATAGATTTGCAAAAATTCGACCTTTAAGACTTCAGGTAATTTCTTAACAAATTCTGCGGCCATGAGTGCCGCACACAATTCAAGCCTAGGCAAAGTGATAGTTTTAAGAGGAGCCACCTTCGATTTGGCACAAACCAGGTTGGAAACTGAAGATTCATTTAACGAACCGCAATAAACCAAATATGCACAGCAGCCGTAAGCTTTTTTGTAACTGTCTGCAAACACATGAAAGAAAAAAGATGTATTAGGATGAGCGTTAATTAAATTCCTAGGAATTTCAATAAGGGAAAGATCAAGCAAATTGCTGCGAAAAGAGTGCCATCTGTTAAGAAAAGAAAGGGGAACAGTTTCGTCCCATTCACATTTGAGAGACCATAGCTCTTGCAGGAAAAGTTTGGCTATAACAATAACCGGAGCAAGAAATTGAAGCGGATCAAACATTTTTGCGATTGAAGAGAGAATTTGCCTTTTTGTGAAACTTTATAGATGAGAGTGTCAGTGCTAGTGCACAAATGAACTCCAAGAGTTTTTATGGATTCGGAATCTCCACAAATTTCAACAGAGGAGGGGTCTATATCTTCAATAAGAAACTGGGCGAGAAACTCAAGGGAGTTGGAATTCCACTTATGAAGTGGAAATCCTCCGTTCCTTAACAATGCCTGAAGTTCTAGTGACACGAAAGAAGCTTCCTCCAGAGTGGGGAAGGACTGCAAGTAATCGTCAACATAGAATTATGTAGTTAGGGCTTCGGAAGCTTTAGAGTCAAATAAGTGACCATCTAGAGAGGCTAACATGTGTAAGGAGCGAATAGCACGGAAAGCGGATGGTTTTAAGCCATAAGTGACCGTCTTTAAGCGAAATATCTTAATGGGCTTGCTAATTTCATCGCGCCACAAGATTCTTTGGAGATCTTGTTGTTCGGGCTGAATTAAAACTTGACGGTACATCTGTTTGATGTCCGCTATAACAGCTATGGGAAATAATCGAAAGTTTAAGAGTATAGCAGATAAATCTGACTGAATAGCGGGACCAGAGTAAAGAGTATCGTTAAGGCTGTTGCCATTAACGTCAGGTGATGAACCATTGTAAACGACTCGGATTTTATCTTTACAAGAGGGTTTTTCCACACGGGATGATGATTTAAGAAAACCGTTTGCTTGGGGGTGCAATTCGTAATCAGATTTGCTGACATCTTCCATATGATTTAAGCTTTCATACTCCTCCAAGAAATCAGTGTACTGTTGTTTAACGAGAGGTTCTTTCTTGAATTTGCTCTCGATAGCAAAGAGAGCTTTTCGAGCTTTGGGTTGAGAATTAATAAGTTTGGGGGGATTGAGTAATCTTGGCATCTGAACAATGAACCGACCTTCAGGAGAACGAGTGGTAGTGTTCAAGAAAAGTTGCTCACAGAATTCGTTTTCTGAAGAGGTTACGTTAGGAGAATCAACGCTTTCGAGCCTCCAGAACTGCTCCGAATCAGTATTAGCAAAATAATATTGAGATACGGGTTGGGGAGAATAATGAGGAAGTTGACCGATAACGATCCATCCAAAATTAGTGTCTCTGGCAACCACGTTTGAGGATAACTTACGAACCTGTTTACAAAGGCAATTCCAGAAAACATTGGCACTGAAGGGTATGTCAATGGGGCTTTGTATATTGAACAGAGGGTCAGCTAACCTTAAATGCGAGGGAATGTTTAAACCTGAAATATCGACAGAGTGACTTGGAGTGTCCTCTCCGATACTGTTGAGGATGAGGCAATTAAGTTTTAGAAAATTATTTCTGTGGCAAGTGGCTCTTAGAGTTAGCTTTGAAAACTGTAAAGCTTGCGATTTTTAGCTGTTAATGCCTGATACTGTGATAGAAGTGGGGATTACAGGTAGGCCTAATTTTCTGACCAAAGTATTAGACACAAAATCATGAGTTGCCACTGAATCAAGAAGACCACGAGCACTGACCCAGTTGCCGACTTTGTCCTGGACTTCGACTTGAACAGTGGATAACAATACTTGAGCACTACGCTAAGTCTTAGTGTTTTGAATGTAAGAAGACCCACTAGGATTGCTGGTATTATCATTTTTCTGAGAAGTAGATGCTGCTGATGACCGCGATTGATCATGACGATGCAGTAAAGTGTGGTGCGGTTTTTCACAATAGTAACAAAGTCTTGAAGACTTACAATTAGAAGCAGAATGCTTAGGTGCTAAGCAGTTAAAGCATTGTTTATTCTGGGAAATTAATTTTCTCCTGTCATCGACTGACAGTTCTTTGAAAGATTTGCATAGATATAAAGCGTGGAAATCATTGCAAATTATGCACTTTAATGGTTCATTTTAACTTTTACGGGGTTCGCTCTGAGTGTTTAAAGCGAGAGAACTGGCAAGACGGCGTTCACTGGAACTAGTTGGATAACCAGTGGCGTTTGACTTTAGTTTAGACGAACTGGACCCAGGTTTTTGGGTACTAGACGCTAAGCGTTCGCTTTTAGATTTAAGAGACAATGATTCAAATTTAGAACTAGGAGATGAGGGTTCACTTTGGTTGGCTAAAGCAGTTAAGAGTTGGCAGTAGAAAGGAAAAGTATGTTTTGAATATTGCGTAATCGCGAGGACATATTGCATCATCATGAAGTCATCTGATAGCCATGCGGATGTGAGCACGTGCACGTGCACATGTTAGCGTGGGAAGAGGTTGACCTTTAACCGCTTGAAGCAGATAACCTTTGGGTAACCGCTTGAAGCAGATAACCTTTGACTTATTTATGCGATGGAGATAAAAATTAATGGGTGTTGACGTCATCTGATAGCCATGAAAGTTTGCAGCTGTGCGAGCGATCACGTGATATGTCTGCAGTGTTCGCGTGAGACGTGGTTGACCTTTAACGCAATTGGGTAAGAATGTAATCTTTGACTTCTTTAAGTAATAGTGATAAAAATATAATGAGATGATTGCGTCAGAAGCTTGTTTTGTAGCATTTGGTTTCTTGAGTGTAGGTGGGGGTGAAGGATATATAAATGCATGTGTGCGTGGGTGAGTTTAACTTCTACGTTTGCGCGAAGAGAGTGTGTGTGTGTGAAAGAAATAAAGAAAGTCAACGACGAGGAACAAATTGTGTGTGTGTGATGGATGTTCTAACGAAGTTCAATAACTTAGCCACTTGCGTTGAGTATTCTAATAAGAGACTATCAGAACTAATAATTGATTTACCGTATGTGGTCCAAATTATTCGGGCTGTGGAGACGAGATTTGGAAGAAAAATTGTGGTGGACATTATCATTGAAGGTGAAATAACAAGTGTATTTCTACCAGCAGTATTTGCAAAACTAAGCGCATCAGAGATCGATGAACTAAACTCACTTAGAGGCAAACTGATGTTGGTGTATTTGGGGTTGAAGAACCGCTCACATCAAGTTGTTTTAAAACTGTAAATTTTTGGTGAGTATATATATGCAGATTATATATGTATTGATTGATATAACGAATGATATGTATATTTAGTTGCTTATTATTTCTTAATTTGTTTAATTTTTTTTTCAGATTATCTAAAAACGAATAAAAAGGAACAGGAAAATGAAGTGGAAAACTGTTAATTTTCTGAGTGGAACTGAACATCGATCGCACCCGGTAATAGAGTATCATCGTGTATGCTTTCATCAGTCTGAAGAAGAAGAAGAAGAAGATGATAATGAGGTGAGTCATAATGAGAAAGAAGCTTGTTTTAACAAATGGACATCTTCGAGTGGAATTTCAACATTTTCAGTCTACGTTACTAATGTTAGCAAATCAGATGATAGTCAGCGAGAGGTCACACAAACAGTTCTAAGATATTTGTTACAAGAATTATGTGAAGACGAACATTTTATTTGTTTCTTCGGATACAATACTTTTGATGAGGTTTACAAAATTGAATTTTCCATCACTTGTTTTGAAGTAACAAAATTGAATGAGTATAGAAACAAATTGCTTGGTAAACTTCAGGATGAATTTCCCTTTGAAGCCATTCATTGTTCGCTGGAGATTACAGGCAGCAATTTATCTCAATGGCTTGAATACATAATACAAGATTATAGGTTTATGGTGAGCCGATGTTACAGCAACTGCTGGTGGTGTATTAACAACAGTGCGAATTGGACAATTGCTTAGACAACAATGGCAACACCTCCTACCAAACGTAGAAATGTTGATATTGTAATACATAATAATAACAGTGAAAATATAAGAAACCAATTGGACAATGCATTTGAAGGTGTTTCTAATTTTAGAAGTGAACTAAACGGTGCTAATTCAATATCATACCAAATCGGGGAATACACTCAAACGGACTTGATTGAGAACAGTGATGAGTTGATTGAATGTTGGAGAGTTATTAGTGAGCACATATTGCAACAAGCTGTGAATTGTGAAGAAATTACACTTCAAATAAAGGATGAATCTTTCTTAAGCTGTGAGTTAATTGAAACAGCATTCAATTCTAGAGTGTACACACTTGCAGTTTCAAATGTTAAGAATGAGTTTTTGGATCCCCGCGAATTTTTAGCAAATGCTAATATTTGGCTTACAAAGTATGTTAAGAAAGCGTTAACTGTGCAAGCTTTAAAGGTGAATTCAGTTTTGTGTGCACAGTATGTGCTTCGCGGCATATCAGAAACAAAATATTTTGCTGTCAAAAATAAAGTAGTTTTCGAGTATACGGATGTAAATGAATTTTATAATAATCATATCATTGAAGGTACATTGACAAAAATTAGCGAATTTGAAGCAAATGGCTCTGGGTGGGCTTTAGAAAAAATTCATAGTTTGAGAATTAATATAAATAAATGTGTTGGATTTCGAGTAGGAATGTCCAATACTAGTAGATTGCCTGATGTAATAGTCAATAAACATGCAGTGCTAAATTTGTATGATACAAAGGAAGCTTGTTTTGCGTGGAGTGTGGTTGCTGGTTTGTATCCAAAAACTCGGAACGTGAATCATCTTTCTTCCTATCCTAATTACAGAGATGTTTTAAATTTAGATGGTATTCCAATTCCGATGGAAATGGAATATTTAAACAAGTTTGAAAACCAAAACAATATTTCTGTAAATGTGTATGGAGCTCAATATGATGAAAACAAATGGGTGTGTATGGGAACAAACGAAGTAAAAGGAAAAAACATTTACTATTGTACCTTTGTATGTATCAGATAAAGTATATGAAAGGAGTGTGGACTTATTGATGTTGCAGATTGGAAACAGTGAAAGTTATCACTTTTGTTTAATTAGAAATCTCGCTCGCCTTGTGCGTTCAAGCGTCACTAGGAATTGTAGACGGATTTATATATGTAGACGTTGTTTGTCATATTATTCTCTTGAGGATGAGTTAAATGTTCACTTTGCAGACTGTAAACAGTTTCCTGTTGCAAAAAGCATATTGCCAACTGACAAACAAAGATTTGTTAATTTTACAGAATTTAAATTTAAAGATAGAGTTCCATTTATAATTTATGCAGACACTGAATGCGTTTTGTCTCCTATTTCCTCTTGTTTTCCAAATAGTGACATTCCTAACTCTACATTAACCCATAAACATATTCCTTACAGCATTTCTTTATACCTTCATTGTAATTTTGGTAGTGATTTTTGCAGTTTTAAACTCTTTAGGGGAAATAATTGCATAGAATTGTTTGTAAAGGAACATTATAGTATTGTAGATAAACTTCAAACATATTATTTATCAGCTAAACCGATGTTAAAGATGACGGAAAACGAAGAAAGATTATTTTTGTTAAGTAAAATTTGTCATATTTGCGAGAAATTGATTGCAGATAATGAACTCAAAGTACGCGATCATTGTCACATAACTGGAAAATATAGAGGAAGCGCACACAATAGTTGTAATTTAAATTACAAAGTAACAAGGGTTCTGCCTATAGCATTTCATAATATAACGGCGTATGATGGACATTTTATAATTAAAGAAATTTGTGAGTAACAAGATGGTGAGGTGTTACATAATCCTGGTCATATAAGTTTGTTGCCGGTGAATATGGAACGTTATAAAGGGTTTACAAAGCATGTACGGGTTAAGAATGGATTCATTCAGTTAAGATTTATCGATATATATAATTTCTTGTCCTGTTCACTAGATCAATGTTCATCTTCGTTAAGTGAAGATTCAAAGCAAATAACTCCACGTTATTTTAATGATGATGCACAGTTTCGACTTACTGCGAGAAAAGGCATGTTTCCCTATGAATACGTCACGAGTATGGATGTACTTAACGAAACTAAATTACCTGAAATATCCAAGTTTTATAGCAGTCTTAATGATCAAACAATATCGAATGAAGAGTATGAGTTTGCTCAATCGGTGTGGGAAACGTTTTCCTGTCAAACATTAGCAGAATACGCCGATTTGTATTTAAAAGTTGACACACTTCTTTTGGCGGATGTCTTTGAAAATTTTAGATCGAATGGCATGGAAACTTATGGCATTGATGCAGCTCATTTTTACACTGCTCCATCTATGTCTTGGTGCGCGATGAAAAAGATAACCAACGTTCAACTTGAATTGCTTCAAGATATTGATATGTTACACTTTTTTGAACGATCTATTCGAGGAGGAAATGTTCAGTGTATAACACGATATGCGATTGCTAATAATAAGTATATGAAAACTTATGATGAGAAAAAGCAAGAGTCCTACATAATGTACTTTGACGTTATTAATGTATATGGATATGCGATGATGGAATATCTTCCAACGGGTGGCTTTAAATGGGTTGCAAATGTTGAAGGCTTTGATGTTTTAACTATTGATGATACTTCAGAAATCGGATATATCTTGGAAGTAGATTTGACTTATCCTCAAGAGTTACATGACAAACATTCGGATTACCCTCTACGCCCCGAAAAGTTGACAAAGCTAATGGCTACCCTAGATAATAAAGAACGTTATGTTTTGCATTATAGAATGTTAAAGCAATGTATTCAACTAGGAATGAAATTTGAACGTATTCACAGAATAATCGAATTCAATCAGAGCCAATGGCTAAAACCATATATTGATGTGAACACAGAGAAACGAAAACATGCTAAAATGATTTTTTATTTTTTATAAATTGATGAATAATGCAATTTTTGGTCGTTCACTGATGAATGTGAAGAAGTTAAGGGACATCAAATGGGTTACCAAATGGCATGGAGCCTATGGTGCTGAGTCTTTAATAGCTAAGGCTAATTTTAAACATAGAATTATATTCGATGAACAATGTATGGTCATCGAGATGAGCAGACTAAAGATTTTTCACAATCAACCAGTATATGTTGGTGCATCTATATTAGATTTGTCTAAATGTAAAATGAATGACTTTCATTACAATGTTATTTTAGCAAATCCTGAATCAAATGTGAGGTTGTTATACACAGACACAGATAGTTTTATGTATATATTCTATTATGATATTTATGAGTTCATGAAACAACATTCAAATTTGTTTGATACTGGAAACTATGAAACAAACAATCCTTTTGGCATTGTGAGACAAAATAAAGATGAAAATGGGTTAATGAAAGATGAACATGCTGGAAGGATTGTTGAAGAATTTGTGGGGTTAAGACCCAAAATGTATGCAATAAAATTGTGTATTGAAATGAATAGCTTGTGTAAGGCTAAAGGCATTAAGAAGAGCGTGAGTAAAACTATGAATATTGATGAGTATCGAAAGTGTCTTTATAACAGAGATCAAGCCAGCAAAGTTCAAGTTTGCATAATTTCAAAATCTCATTCTGTATTTACTGTTCGGCAAAATAAGTTGGCAATTTCATCAGACGATGATAAAAGACACATAACTGAAAACGGAATTGATACTTTACCGTTTGGTCATTTTTCTCTGAAACAAATTTGAGATTAAAGCAATTCATCTCTCTTACTTACTTTATTTATTTCACACACACACTTTTATTCTGTTAATGATAATACTTTTTGTGTGTTCCTTTGCTTATGAAAAAAAAACGAATAAATAATAACCCAAATTTTGTGTGTATTATTTACAACTCCTCCCCCCACCATTCCCATTTTCCTGAAAAAAAAAATATATATATATATAATTACATTATATTACTTATCATTTAGTAATGGTGCGTTGTAAGAGGAGCAACTCTGCCACTCAATATAAACGATCAGGAAGTGGATCATTCATTAGTCGTGTACTTAATAAAACTATTGATAATTTACCTGTGGAATTACACATTCCAGGATATGAATATTGTGGACCAGGAACAAAATTATAAAAGCGATTGAGCCGTGGTGATCCAGGAATAAATATATTAGATAAGGCGTGCAAAGAGCACGACATTGCTTACGCAAATCATAAAGATTCAAACAAAAGAAGAGAGGCTGATGAAATTTTAGCTTCAAAAGCTTGGTCTCGTGTAAAATCTCGTGACGCATCATTAGGAGAGAGAGCGGCTGCACTAACAGTCAGTGGCATAATGAAAGCTAAGTCTAAGCTTGGTGGAGGTAAACGAAAATTAAATATAAAAAAAGAGAGCATCGAAAAAGCAAGGTGGTATTTTACCCCTACTTCCGATATTTGCAGCCTTGTCGGGCTTGGGGGGTCTAGCAGGCGGAGCAGCCGGGGTAGCGTCTGCTATAAACAAAGCGAAAGCTGCACAAGAAGAATTAAAAGAAATGAAAAGACACAATCGAATGATAGAAGCAATGCGAGGAAAAGCAGGTCAAGGCATTTATTTAAATCCTCCTGCATACAAAAGATAATTAACCAAATACCAAATAAAGCATTAAGTAATTTCGATTTAGCTAAATACGCACATCAATTAACGATTCCAAATTTTAGAGGATTCTTTATGCGAGATACGTTACCAAGACATCCTCGGAAAAATGAAAACTGTATTGTTAACCCTGAACCGATGGTTAAATCTGATTCACATTGGGTGGCTTTCAGTAAACGAGGTAAATACGTGCATTATTTTGATAGTATCGGTAATTTAAGACCACCATTAGAAATTTTAACATATCTAAAAAATTGTTATCTACAATATAATTTTCATTCATATCAATCGATTACTTCTTCGATTTGTGGACATTTATGTTTAGTCTTCTTGTATTGTATAAATAAGGGAAACACAGACTGTCTTTAAACATTTCAAAGATGGCTTTCGAAAGACGGATAACTCTTGAAGGTAAAGGCTCAAAGATTGATGTTACATTGGAGAATCCGCTTCATCTTGTAGGAGCAGAGTTTTTTGAAATAGGACTTGCAGGATTGTATACATCTAATTCTATTCGAAATGTTACCAACCGAAATAATAAATTTCGCATTCATTTTACTAATTTTTTGTTATCAATTGATTTAGTGGTACCACCGGGTATTTATGAATTTGAAGATCTAGCCTCAACATTTGATGATTTACTTAGTTATCACTCATTGTCGAAACTTATAACAAATCATATACAAAACACCAATCTTTATTTGGAAGAGGATATAAATGGAAAAGGCCGCAACCGTCTTGTTTTGTCTTCTCCGTTTAATATTGATTTCAGTGTACCCAACTGTGTAGCAGAGGCTTTAGGTATTGAAAAGAAAGTTTACCCTAAAGAGAATAAAAAAGAAATTGAAATTGATCGAAATAGAATCGAAAGTGAAGTAAAAATTAACGAAAATAATAACGTTTTAGCCATAAAGAAGAACGATGTGGATACAACAATTTTAATAATACCTGATGCTAGCTATACGTTTCAACAATTAAGTGCAAAGATTAATGAATTATTACTAGCACATTTATTATCAGTTTTATTAGGTGAAAAAGACGAATTTCCTTCATATATTTATATTAATTATGATAAAGTGATCTCTAATTGTAAACTATATTATAAAAACTTTGCTATAGATTTTGGTGTTGCAGATTCTACTGCAGATTTGTTAGGATTTTCTCATACAACGTTCGAGGCAAACACAACTCATCATTCTGAATATATGATTAAAATTAACACTGTTAATAGTTTTCGAGTATGTTGCAACCTTGTGCTTGGTACGAGTTTTTATTTGAACCATAAACCAACACACTCTTTATATAATTTTAAAGCTCATGTTCCTGCTGGTTATCCGATTGTTGTACAACCAACAACAATTAATGTTTTGCCTATGAACAGCAAGGTTATTCAACATGTATTTGTGCAACTTGAAGATCATCTTCAACAGCTCATTGATTTGCAATATGAAGATTTAACTGTAGAATTAATTATTCGTCCAGCACGTTATCTTGCTATATAAAGTAATGAAATACTGTTATATTTTCATTCTAGTTGAGTAAGCTTACTAGAAAACATTCACAAATATGGTTATACTATATAATACTCAAATTTTGAAAAAAAAAGAAGTCAACTCTGATTCGAAAAAGAAATATAAATCAATCAGCTAAAATTTCTAAAAAAACAAAAAAAAAACAACGCCATCACACCTTAAAATCTAAGAAACAGTTATCGAGTAACAACAAACATTTCTTACAGTCTTTAGGCTATCGCGTACTTTAATTTCAATATAAATATATATGCAATTGTTTATCTTATTTAGTTTCTATCTATATTTGAAGCTGTTAACATGTTTAACATGTTTAACATAACGGATAAAAGAGAGGTTGACAACAGAGTTGTGCGACGAGAAGAAAGAGTTTACCAACCTTATTCAGCTAATAAATTTGAAAATAATGATGAAATTCGAATACCAACTCAAAATGAAGAAAACATAGTTTTATTATCAGAAGGTGTTCTTCACTTAGAAGGACAAATTATTACTTCTAACGTAAATCCGGCTGCTTCTACTACAGCACATCCTGACCAAAATTTTGGGGCTAATCTTTTTAGCGAAATACGCGTTACGTTAAATGGTAAAGAAATTGATCGTACACGCCATCTAGGTATAACAAGTTCTATAAAAACGTTTGCATCATATTCAAAAAACGAATATACAGCTTTACAAAATGCTGGTTATTTTCCCTCTTTAACAACACCAGCAAGTGAAGCAAATATTGTTGTTAGTATCACAAAACGTTTCCATGTAAAACTTCCTTTAAGCAACCTGTTAGGTTTAGCAGAGGATTATAGAAAGCCGATTTTAAACTGCAAGCATGAGCTAATACTTCTCAGATCGTCGAGTGACGCACGTGCGTTGCAATCTGCAACCGAAAATGATCTTTCTAAGGTCAAGTTATTTAAAGTTTATCTAAAAATTCCCGTTTTATTATTATCGGACGAAGAACAAATTAAAAGATTAAAACTAATGCAGAAAAATATTCCCATTCAGGTTGGTTTTCGATCATGGGATGTTCATGTCTTGCCATCTCTTCCTAGAACAACTAAATATAGTTGGACTGTAATGACAACTTCTGAAACGCAAAAACCACGTCAATTTTTATTAGGTTTCCAAACTAAAAGAAATGTACTAAATACGTGCTCTTCCTATTTTGACCATTGTAACATTAAATCTATAAGAGTTTTTTTAAATTCAATTTTTTATCCCTATGAAATGCCAACTTCTGAAATTGCTATAAATGACTACAGCGAATTGTATGACATGTTTGTTAAATTTCGAAATGTATATTATCAAATCGATGATTTTCGTTCGGAGACTCTAGTTTCACGAGATGAACTTAAGTCTCATTGTCCGATAATTGTAATTAATTGCCTTGAGCAAGTGGAGGCAGTGAAGACATCTTCAGTTGACGTGCGAATTGAAATCGAGACAAGTGAGAATATACCTGAAGATACAACTCTTTATTGTGTTCTTATTCATGATCGTCAAATATCTTACAGACCATTAAGTAATGAAGTAATTATCTAAACCAATATTTGCTAAGTTATAAGCAATCAAGTAAAGAAGTATTCTCACTTTAGTTGCAATCATGGAATTGACAACAACAAACTCTCCTTCTACTGATGCTGACACGTGGAATAAGAAGCAGCAAATAGTTGCAGACATTCGCAAGCTACCAAACGGCAGTTTGGAACTTGCTTACTGAATGTTAAATAACAGCAATATACCTTCATTCAGTCCTGTGTTAACATGGGTCGCAGCGTATTGTGAAAAAACTCTTTCTTCTTTTTTTGACTCTATTAAAAATAAATATGAATATTTAGTTGTGTATAATTTGCCACAAGAATTTTCTTTGTTTGCACTAAAAACACTTTCCCCTGGGTCATTAATCGATCTTAATACGATTGATGGAATGTCAGATCTAATGTTGAAGCATAGCCAACGTTTACCTACAGATTGACCAAAACATTTACCATCTCTTGCAATGGGAAGCAATGGTTGTGCTAAATTTAATGTCAATGCTGTTCAACATTGGTTAAATTCTTCTGATGGCATCATGAAAATCGTGTGTTCGATAATAAACAAGTTTCGAAACAATGGACTTCAAGGTTTTAATAAGTTTGATTGGAACTACTTTCCTATAAACATACTGACTATATATGAGCCACAACGAATTCGTCTGGAGTGGGAACATCTACCAGATCATCTAAAAGGAAAATTTCAACTGTTTCATCTTCGCTGCAAATGTGATAACTGTAACCGCTATCTATAAAAGGTAATTCATTAAATCTACTAGTGTTGTTGACACCTATACATATTTTGTTTTTGTTTGCTTTTTTAACACAGTGTATATTTCTTGTCTACAGAAAATAAACATCTGGACAACTAAAAGAACAAGATCATCTCAACACACACTCATCAGGACAACTAAAAGAATGAGATTACTTCAACACTCATACAAGAGAAATAAAATTGTATTAATTGTAATTCTAAATGAATAAAGAAGAAAAGGTCTTTGTACCACTTCATATTAAAGTTTCTTTAATGATCAAGCACCTCCTCACTCCACATGTATATAAAATAATATTTGTCAGGTGAGGGATTCGAACCCTCGCTTTCAATTTCTGAAAATTAGATCTTAAGTCTAACGCCTTAGACCGCTCGGCCAACCCAACACACGCAAATCTTGCATATTAGCCAGCGTGTTTTGTTGATTCATATCAGTTCACATTTAGCTTCGTGTGGGGACCAATCTTTTTTTTTGTGAAGTAAAGCATCATCATGAAGTATTTTAATTGTGTAAAGTATTCCAAGAAACAGTTAATGCAAATGATATTGGGTCAAAAAGGAATGAATTTAAAATATGAAAGAGATCAGCTAAAAACATTTAAGAACTGGTCTTCAGACAGTTTTACGAACACTGCATGGTTAGCAGCTGCGGGATTTTACTATTATGGATATAAGGATATGGTCAGGTGTGCTTTCTGTAATCTGCAACTTAGTTATTGGGAAGAAGATGATGATCCGTTTGAAGAGCATAAGAAATGGGCTTTTTCTTGCCCTTACGTAAACAATATTTCTCCTAGCATAGAATTAAAATCTGAATATGAAAGACTTAAAACTTTTCAAAATTGGCCTCTTCCCTCTCCAAACGAATTTTGTTTATCATCAGCAGGATTTTATTATACCGGTCATGGTGATAAGGTGAAATGTATATTCTGAAGATTGAAATTGAAAATTGGAGAGAAAACGATATTCCTTTAAGTGATCATAAAAAATGGGCACCATATTGTCCATATTTAAGAGGGTTTTACGTTGGCAACGTTGATTTAAATCCTGAAAATCCTACTATTATTCCATATAATACAAGTTATGATACGTGTGGAAACAATATATGTTGATGTGATGTGATTTTTTGTGCAGTGTGCATTCTCAGACGTAAACATAGACATGCTGAAGTTTGTTAAGCAGTCAAACACTCTACCAGTAATTTCATTTACTAATGGTGAAAACCAGAGTAAAAGTGAAAAAAGAAAGCATAGTGTTTTACTACCGAACACTATTCGATGTATCATTTGCGGTCCGTCGAACTGTGGCAAAACAAACGTAATGCTAAATTTATTATGTCACAAAAATGGAGTTCGTTTTGAAAACGTTTATATTTATTCTAAATCACTTGCTCAAAGTAAGTATGTTGAATTAAAAAAAATTTGGACTCTATAAAGAAATAAAAAGTGATTTTTTTCCGATAATGATGAAGTTATGCCTCCAGAAATGGCTTGAAAAAACTCTATATTTGTTTTTGATGATGTAGCCAGCAATAAACAACAACACATGAAAGATTATTTCAGTAGAGGTCGTCATCACGAAGTTGACGTATTTTATCTTTGTCAAACATATTCTTGTATACCTAAACATCTAATTAGAGATAACGCTAATCTTTTAATTCTTTTTAAACAAGACGGAAAAAAATGTGTCATGTATATAACGATCATGTAAATACAGATATGAGCTATGATCAATTCTTCGATATTTGTTCTTATTGTTGGCAAAACTCTAAGTTTGGCTTTTTGGTTATCGATAAAGATAGCGATTTACAAAATGGTCGATATCGCAATTGATTTGATGTTTATTTTCAGTTATAAATAATAGTTCAAAAGAGCTAAATGCTCATCCGCGTTATACACTTTGTGTGGTTAACAACCTAACTATGGCATCGTTTAACAAAATAAATAACGTGTCTATCAGACCACCAACTTCACGCCATGATATTGCAGCTAAATCGTATGTTGATGATAAGCTACTGCAATATGGAAATCAAGTAACAACAACAAGCGATGGACATCTAAGTATTAACGGCAAACGGTTAAAAGATGTTGGAACGTCCATACATGTTGAAGATGCTTGCAACAAAGGTTATGTACTGAAGTTACTGAATGAGCTAAATAAAATTGAGTCTAAAGAAGGCATACAACGAAACATTAACGACCTTAAATGTTTAATTTTTTCAATTTGTAAAATAGAGAAACAACAACTTGACTTTGAAAACAAACGTCTCGCAGGCTTAGCTTTACCATCATCTGCAAATGATGCAGTAAAACTTATTGCAATGCAGCAACATACATCGAATATAAAAAAATATCTGGAAAACCGAATAACCGAAGTGTTACAACGAGTAGAATTCATTCATGGTTTAGTGAGTGAATTTTCAGAAGATCACTTTCCGTTTGATGATGATAGTCTCGACTTGGGTAACAAAAGAATAAGAAATGTTAAAGATCCAATCCAAAATCAAGATGCGATATCGTATTCTTTTCTTAAAACTCATGTAACAAAAGAACTCGATGAAATTAAAAAATCTCTTTTGAATGTAAACAAAGATGATGAAACTGTAGATATGTTAAATAGAAGAATAACAAACATATCTTAACCAATCGATTCGTTAGATGCAATAAACAAATATTATTTAGAAAACTTTGCTGCTTCTCGAAAAGATCTAGAAGACTTAATCACTAAATTTAAGAAACAAAACTTCTTAAACGCAGACGATGGTGGGACTTTAAATATGATGAGTAGACGAATTACTCACGTAAACAATCCCATATACGATAACGATGTTGCAAATAAGACGTTTGTTGAACAATATGCCGCTTCACGAGATGAATTTGAAAAAATGAAACAGACTGTAAACAATCTACAACATCAAAAACAAACAAATGTTGAGTTTCCTGTTAACGACCAAGATGTGACAAATAAACGGGTTGTAGAACACTATGCTGCTTCACGAACTGAAGTTAATCAACTAAAAGAAATTTTAAGCAATTTACAAACTCGTATTGAGGGTGTTGCTAACAATCTAAATATTGTTAAAAAAGAAGAACTTGAAAGTTACGCTGCTGCATCCAAAGAGGAATATAACAAGTTAAAAGCTGAACTAGAAAATATTGAGCAATTGGTTAACAAAGAACCACTCGAAAGTTTTACCGCATCCAAAGAAGAATATGGTATATTACAAGATGAAGTAAAGAAAAAGAACTTATCGAAATGTATTCTGAAATTCTCCAACACACCATCAATCCATTCACCGGTATACACGCTTCATAATCATAATATACAATACCAACTTCCCTATAAAGGTATATTAAAACCAATTTTTGTTTCACCAAGATCTCCAATTGTGTATGCAATTTTAAATATACGTCAAGAGATTGAACTGGATGGCAGTGACATTGTAGTTGAAGAACAAGATGAAATACAGTTTCGACTTAGAGACCCCGAGAAACATAAAACCAATGATCTTCCTCTTCAAATTGATTTTGAATATACTATAAATAAATAAAACAACTACAATTTTAGTTTAGTCATGGAGAAGAGCTTGAAGATTAAAGCCGAAAGTCGAGTAAAGGATAAACTTTCTCGCTTAAAAAAAGATGTTAAGGACAAGTATCTTTCACTTCAAAATGATGTTAGACGTCAAGAATTAGATATAGAGACTAAGTTTAAACCAGTAACAAATTCATTAAATCAGCTTGTAGCTATTGCTAATACAACGTCAACTAAGAAAAAAGAAAATCAAAAAAGAAAAAAAAGATGATTCTGAATCAACTGCTACTTCAGACGAAGAAGATGGAGATAGCATCAAAATAATTACACTACTTAACCGCTACTTTCATCCGTTCATTAAACAAAACGTGGATAGAACATTTGGTATAACGATAAGAAATGATAAACAATACTTGGGACGTGAACGAGTTTTCTTTGATAAAAAGTGGATAAAAGTTGTTGGTGAAAAATTTCCTATAACAGAAGGTCTACTTGAATTCATTCAAAGGAAAGTACCAGATCACTCTCTAATCGATAGGAGTGATTTAAGTTCTTATTTGAAATTACTAAATGTTTCAAACGTGCACAAAAGAAATTATGCAAGCAATGCAGCTCCGAGAGGAACACAATCTCATAAGTATAAAAATATAATCGAACCCCTTCTTACTGAAGACATAGATAGAATTACAAAAACAACAGATGAGAATGAAGAAGCAAATACTACGATGCATACTGGATATGGCCAAAAGAAACACATCACACCACAAGCCATTTGGAAATTCGAAGAAGGAAACAATATTGAATTTGTCCATTGGAATGAACCAAACAAATTAGTATCAAGACTTACAAAATTAATTGCATCGAAAGCTGCAGGTCACACAGGACTTGACAGCGAAATCTTTGCAATTGAAGAGGAACTAAGAAATGCAGGATATATTGAATAAAAATTCATACATTTGTAAAACAATGCACAGTATGTTATAAATCTTTGTTTAGAAATTAACTATGAACGAAATCAGACGAGAAATTGCAAAAGAACTTCATGCACCTCTTAGAAAAAAGTTTAAAAGACGACATGTTATTAGCAAAGGAATCGATGACCTCCATGAAGCTGATCTTGTGGACATGTCAAAACTTGCAAAATGGAATAATGGATTTAAATATTTATTAACCATTATTGACGTTTACTCAAAATATGCATGGGAAATTCCTCTTAAAACCAAAAAAGGAAGTGAGATTTTAAAAAGTTTAAAATTTGTTTATTCTCAAAGTAAAAGATTGCCCAATTATTTTCACACTGATCGAGGAACGGAATTTTACAACCGTGAATTAAAACATGGTCTCATAAACAAAATCTAAAGCATTATTACACTGGGAGCTCCATAAAAGCGAGTGTAGTAGAAAGATTTAATCGAACTCTTAAGGAATCGATGTGGAAAGAGTTCACAACACGTGGTTCATACCGATGGGTACATATTTTGCCTGAGTTATTAGTAAAGTATAATCACAAAATACATCGCAGCATTGGCATGAAACCTATTGATGTAAAAAGAAACAATCCACCCCGCTTGCCATCACAATATAATGAAACTTTAAGAAAACCAAAATATAAAATCGGTGACATTGTAAGAATATCAAAAATCAAGAAACACTTCACCAAAGACTACGAAGCTAATGGGACTACAGAATTATTTACAATTTATAAAGTTCAAAATACTAATCCACGAACATATCTTTTAAAAGATAATAAAAATTTGCCGATATTTGGGACGTTTTATGAAGCAGAGTTACAACGAACCAAACATCCTAATATTTACTTAGTTGACAAAGTACTACGTAGAAAAGGAACCCAAGCCTTCGTATCTTGGCTAGGATTCGATTCATCTCACAACTCTTGGATTTCGAACAAAAACATATTCTAATTAAAACAATGTAAGTTTTTTTAATTCATCGCAAAAAATATTATTATTATTATTATTATTATTATTATTAATGTGTCTCTATATATTTTCAGCTCACGAAAACCAACACACTCAAGAAAGAAAAGAATGATTGTACTTACCTTCCTCACAAGATAACCAGCATATTCAACTCTGCAGAGAGCATCTTCAATTCTCAGCATCTTGGCGGAAAAAAAGAACTACTTACCACTTTAAGAACGAAGATCATACCATTTTGTTTTCACTATTTCGTATTATATAATTAATGTAAACCACAATGATTAAAATAAATATATTTAAAAAAATATATACATCCGTCATTTTAAATAAAAAACACTGACCCTGTCCATTTAATTAATGATTTGACAATCATCATCATCATCATCATCATCATCATCATCAACTTCTTCTTCTTCTGTTTCTCCAACACGCTCCTCATCCTCTTCTTCACATTCTTCTGCTAGAGGAGGCGGAGGAGTCATTAAATCCTCCAACCTCAGTCCATGAAGAGGAGTCATACTTATAATATCCTCACCCCTCACTCTGAATGCTCGAAGTCTATTAATCAAAACATTAATAATTTCAATATTTAGTCCATTAAATATTAATTCAGCACTATATCGTTGGTCTGACACTATTTCCTTTACATGAAACTCGAAAATTTCTCTTTCACGATCACTTAAAGTGTTTATGATTATTCTTTCTTCTACTTTTACAGCCGAAATAAGGTAATTTAAGTTCAGCACCCTCGCTCGCTCTCCTATTAATTTCACCTCTCCTATGCGACACAACTTCTCAATAACACATTCAAATACGTTCATGATGAGAGCAACTATGGCTCCCAAACCATCTCTGCTCATATATACTATGAAGTTAAATAAACAAAAAGCTCATTAAACATATCACATGAATGAGGCTCTGTGAACGGACATCCAAACTTGTTCTCTCATTAAAATAATTTCAGAGTTCAATAATGATGGTTAAGAATTTAAAACAAACAAACCAATATTCATTTCATGCAGTCAATGCTATATATTTGTCTTATAAAACAGTCTATGCAGAAAGAGACCACAGAGCATGCAAACCCGCAAAAAATGTTAACTAACAGCTGCACATCCTATATGGAGCAGCAAGCTGGACCTTCCACGTTCATGATGCTAGCGCTAGCCAAAGAACGATAACAGCCGCGCGCGGGGCAAAAGGTTATCCGATTCAAGCGGTCAAGGGTCAATCTCTTCTTAGTGCTAACACATGCAGACCAATTAGCAAACGCATGTGAATAACCAACTGGCTCTCCATGGGCGCGTCGCGCCCAGACAGTCTCATTCAAATGTTAGTACACCTAAAACATTTCCGCTAACAAAGACGCCATTTGAACATTTTCTTTTCATTTTTGTTCTATACACCTGAGAGTTGGTTTACTGGTAGAGGAGATAGAGAGCTTTCATTTATGTCAAACAAACTTTTTTATAGATTTCCTAAATTTGGAAATATAGCCTATTTTCAAAATTCAATTTATTTTGTCCTAGAGAGTTGAAATTTGGTGAGGGGCTAGAGCAGGTCAATGCCATTCATTTATGTCAAACAAACTTTTTTGTCGCGAACACAGCAGACATATCACGTGATCGCTCGCATGATCATGCAATATGTCCTCGCGATTACGCAATATTCAAAACATACTTTTCCTTTCTACTCTTGGCATCTAGCATTTTTGAAGATGACTAAATGCCCATATGAGTAATTATCGTCTTTGGAAAGTTCCATTTCCCAAGGTATGAGGGTAGCAACATCGACTTTGGAAACCACTAAATGTATTAGGAAAGTGTCCCAGTGATCAGTGGGTTGGTCTAATGGGGATAGAGCTTTAACGTGAACTTGTGTTGTATCGATGAGGGTACGCACATTAGTGACGTCATTGTGCTGTGATGCAGGCAAATTGAATAAAGCTTTCATGTGGCGTTGAATACGTAGCCGTAAATTACCGTATCTTTCCTTCAACAAGTTAAAAGCAATGGGGTAGTTTTCGACACTTAATGGGAGTGCTTCAACTAACTGCAGGGCTTGACCTTGTAGAATAGATCGTAAATAATGAAACTTGTAAATGATTAGAATATCTTCATTTTCATGAACTAGAGAACAAAATAGATCGTAAAAAGATTCCCAAGTTGATTCGTCTCCTGAGAAGTGGGGTATATTAATCTTAGGTAGAATTGGTTTGGGCTTGTGAGTGCCCTCACGAGAAGAGCTTTGTTGTTCGTGAAGGGAACCAAGAACGGAACCATCCCTTTTCTACTCTTCCTCAAGTTAGCGAATTATTTTAAAGGCGGAGGCTATACCGTCGTAATATTCATTTTCTACCTCTACTCGATCATCAGTTTGATTGAGCATGCAGGTTTCGATTTCGGTTAGGATAGTACAATAGTTTTCATAAGAACGTTCATAGTCGTTTACGCGATGTTTTAACAAATCTAATTGCGCTTTTGAGGGATCTAATTCATTGATGTATTTTCGGAATCGGGTAAGTTGCCCTTTATAAGAAGCTCGTTTGGAAGTAAGTTTTTCTTCCTTGCCATCCTTCTTTTTATCTGGAGGAGCCATGACGAAATAGATAATGCAAGTATAACTTACGCGACTGTGGAACCTTGGAAATGCTGTCAGACTGGCAGCAGCAAACAAGTTGAAAGAAAGGGACACACCATACGAGACAGGAGCGGCCTCTTTCCCCTTCACAGGCTTTGCACCGTGAAGCTATAGCTGAAAAATTCAAAGTAGATATTAAAGAATTGCAAAATATTGTCAAATAAACCTTGACAAATAAAGCCTGATAAGTAAAATGTCATGAATGGACTCTCCCGGGTTTCTGGGACCAAATTTTGGGTAGATTATTAGCTTGGGAATAACCTGACCCCCAAGGGAAGATGATGAAGAAAAAGAAGTGGGTTTCGGACTGGAGAATAGGGATGGAGAAATAGGAAGAGAGTCAGACATAAGTTATAACTTTAAGTACACTCAAAGGCAGCTGCAACTGTAAATCCGCTTTCCGATACCTAAAGTGGGTAGGGACCTGGGCGAAGCTAACAAGAAACGCAGCTGGAACTTGGGCTATACGCAAGCAAGATGCTATAGCGTATTCCCTCTCAAGCATAAATTTACCTACTATGGGGAAGGGTGGTGGTCTGGCAAGGAAAAGAGTAACAGATTTACTGTGTATCCGTTCAAAGGAGTTTGTTTTTAAACAAGTATTTTGATGAATGCATATAATTTGAATCAGCAGTGATATTCTACTTCTTGAAATTGTAGAATTATTCAAGAGCGACCGAATGTTTTCAAGAAGGATAGGGAAAAGCAATTATACCCTTGGGAATAATTTTGGTAAGAGAACCAATAGTCGCATTTAGGAATGACTAAGCTTTTACCCAGCAAAGAGCCGACTAAAAGTTTAGATAATGAGAAACACTTAAATTTTGAAAAACCAACCATGAGTTGTAGAGAGAATCTCAACAAGCAGGAAGCTGGTGTAGCGAGTTCTGTTTGCCTTACTGGCCAGTTAGAATTAGCTATCAAAGCTAAGAGAGACTTTAATAAGTTAATAACTAAGAGTTCTTGCTCAAATGCAAGAAGTAGTGCTAACCTTATCAATGGATTTATATTTATTAAAGAGGGCATAAACCTAGGAAGAGTCAGGGAAGACATGATCTTGCCTAACCGTTATTTTAGAGAAATGATAAAGCAAAGAAATAAATCTTGATTTATTTGACAATGCAAAAAGGAGTAATCCATTTAACAAATATATAATTTTAATCTTGTTAACAATTGGGGTCGCAGACCTCCTAAAATCATCTAAAGCTTGCACCAGGCAATTGACAATTTTTTGGTTGAAAAACTTTTATATGCGTTAAAATCTTCTTAAGATTTTGAAATGTTGTTAAGATTAACAAATGGGAAATTTGAAGATAATTAACGTAATTAAAGTTAAACAATAAATCAAGTACAAAAAGAGTATTTTAAGGATTTCCAGATGGATATCTTAGAAATATGAACAAATAACAACTTCGAAAGTAACTAGAAAAAAAAAAGCAGAGAAAGGGAAAATAGAAGAAGAAAAGAAGTGGGTTTCGGACTGGAGAAAAGGGATGGAGAAATAGGAAGAGAGTCTGACATAAGTTAAAACTTAAACTTTAAGTACACTCAAAGGCAGCTGCCAATGTAAACCCGCTTTCCGATACCTAAAGTGGGTAGGGACCTGGGCGAAGCTAACAGGAAACGCAGCTGGAACTTGGGCTATTCGCAAGCGAGCTGCTATAGCGTATTCCCTCTCAAGCATAAATTTACCTACTGTGGGGAAGGGTGTTGGTATGGCAAGACAATGAGTAACAGATTTAATGTGTTTCCCTTCAAAGGAGTTTGTTTTAAACAAATATTTTGAAGAATGCAAATAATTTGAATCAGCCGTGATGTTTTAGTTCTTGAAATTGTAGGATTTCTAAAGAGCGACCGAATGTTTCCAAGAAAGTTAGCTATAAATTAGTTATACCCTTGTGAATAATTTTTGGTAAGAGCACCAATAGTTACATTTATGAATTGCTAAGATTTTACCCAGCGAAGCGCCGACTAAAACTTTAGACAATGAGAAACACTTAAATTTGCAAAACTAACCATAAGTTTAGAGAAAATCTCAACAAGAAGGAAGCTGGCGGAGTGAGCTATGCTTGCCTTTCTGGCGAGTTAGAATTAGCTATAAAAGCTGAGAAAGACTTGGAAACAGATTTTATGAAGAGTTTTTGCACAAATGCTACAAGTAGTGCAAACCTTATCAATGGATTTATTTTTATTAACTAGGGTATAAACCTAGGAAGAGTCAGGGAAGAGAGGGTCCTACCTAAGCGTGAATCTACCGAAAATAATTAACGAGAAATAACTAATAGGTTTATTAACAATAAATTAAACTTTGAAGAATTAACAAAGAATTAACAACAGTTAGATCATGATTGTGATTTCTAAAAGGTTACATGTGAAGTTCTGAGACCTAAAGATAGCAAGTTTATAATTGGCAAACAAATTTATATCAATTACAAGTTTAAGATTTTTTGGTAAGCACTACAAATCTTAATAAGATTTTAAAAGTGGTGCTAAGAATGGAAATGTTTTTCGTTTGTAACAACAAGTAATTCTAGAGTAGCAGAATTAATCAGGTACAATATATGCACTTTGAGAATTCATAATGGAAGTTCTAAAAGTATGAATAAATATTAAATTTGAAATTATAACAACAACAAAAGAGAAATATTAAATAGGAGTATCTATAATTTCCAATATTTTTACAGGAATTACTGAGGTGATTTATACAAATAGGGCAGGTCACTTATTGTGAAACCTGTAGAGAAAAATTAAGCAGAAGTTTCTAGAACTTCTATGTTTAAGTGGGGATCACGAGAAAAATAGGGCAAATTTCCCTTTCGTGAAACCTAGAGATAACTCACTTTTGAGTAGAAAGAATTGGATTCCCTCATTAGAAGGGAGAAACAACATATATTAAGGCGTGTACTAGACACGAAGTTGTACAGACATTAATTAGTGGTAAATGGAGCAATATGGGAGGGCACTTACTGAGAGTGACACCTCATTGAAAAGAGACCTAAAGTTACAATTTTTTAACTGTAGTTTGTTAGTAAAGGGTTTGGGAAAGATCAAATGGGATTGTGGAAGAGTGTTCATGGCCGTTGTTATTGTACTCGGACGATCGCGACGCGGATGAAAAAGTTGAACAGGCACTGTTTTCACTATAGTCTGTTGATATAGTTAAAAGTTCACTGTAGTAGCACAAAAAGTTTATAGAAAGAAAAGTTATTGCAGTTCTGTAAAAGTTGAGTTTTAGCTTGAGAGAATTATGAGTTGTAGTTTCTATAGGCGGCAGTTAAATACGGCCGAAAATTTCCTACGTAGGAAGACAATTTATGTGGATTAGATGTTTATCCCACATAAGTTTCTCAGTGAAGAAAAAGTACTCCCATTTCAAAGTGGAAAATATTTGACAGTTTAAGTGGTTGATAGATTGTTTGTTCTGGAAAATTCCAGAGCAATGATGACTGTTGAAATGGGTAGAAAATCCCTCGGCGGAAAACTAGATTATATAGACAGTGGGTATTTTAGAAATATCCCTTGATGTGAGATAGAATAACAGAAAATCTGTACAAGGAGTACTATTTCATTTTGAAAGTTAGACTTGATAGTTCGAGTTTGATCAAGAAGATCTCGTGAAAGCAGTTATTGTATCTCATATAGCAATTTTCACTGTCTATAAAATCAAAATTAAAGCATTTAGCTTTTAAAAGCGATGAGAATGTGTTTAAAACATGAAGTCGGTACTTATCTTTGCTTCATGAAGAAGGCGATATTGCTGTTGACGGTTGATTTTAAAACTCGAACATGGCGTCGAATTTAAAAGTTTGCCTCTCGAGTAGAGGAGGTGAGCTTTAGTTAAGCTCCAATTGACTGGTTTGACTTTAGACGCACAAGTGAGGCCAGCTCAACTAGGCGCGGAGACCAGGGAGGGGGAACATGTGGTGGTAGGAGACAAAATGAATACACATAAGAATAGCCAACTTTGAAATAATAATTTCTTTTGATGAAATGGTCTTCAAAAAGTTGATAGCAGGTGTCACTAGCGAAGACTGATGGATGACAAAGTAGACAAAGTCCTCTTGGCCACGGAGATGATGACTGGCGATAGTGACGTGATCTGGTGGCCAGATTGGTAAGGAAGTCCTCTTGTACAGGGAAAAATAGAGGAACTTCAGAGATTCGCTGCTAGATGACGCTAGGTGGGTCATGGAAGATATATATCTAGACAGACTCACAGGTAGTGTAAGCAAAATATACCAACAAAGAGTAACCAGGAGATCACTGTTGGTGGTTGCGAAAAAAGGAAGGGATGAATTAAAGCAAAGAGAAGCAAAAGCGTACTGTGTCTTACCGTGTATTCAACAGAATACACCAAGCTGGGAGGGGGCAACACCAACAGAGAACAAGAGACATGAAATTAAGAACTTGAAGGAAAAGGAGCAATCAAAGACAGCGGTCTTTTAATATGCCCATTAGTGGTCAAGATATTGGCTACCCTAACTCTCCCATCCCTTCCAGTGTAACACTCGGTCACTCTACCAGAAATCCAGACCAAAGGAGGAGAAACATCCCTAACCAGGACCAAGTCCCCCACCTTAATGTCGGGATTAGAAAGAAACCACTTCTGTCTCCGTTGCAAGGAAGTCAAGTATTCCAAATTCCACCTCTTCCTGAATGAAATACGGAGGGCTTTAACTTTACGTCAAACAATAGGTAAATTAGAATCTCTGTAAGAGTTGGGAAGGGGAGGAGGGACAGAAAGAGAAGTGCCTATAAGGAAGTGACCAGGTGTGAGTGGAAGCAGGTCATCAGGGTCATTGGAAAGCGGAGTTAAAGGGCAAGTATTAACAACACCTTCAATCAGAATAGACAGCGAATTAAATTCTTCATAAGTCAGAATGCGATTACCTAAAACCTTTCTTAGATGACGTTTAGTGAGCTTTAAGCAGGATTCCCACCTACCACCATGATGAGGGGCGTAGGGAGGTATAAAACGCCATTCAAAACACTTTGGTTACGAAATTTAGAAATCTGTTCCATGACAGGAGAAGATGTGAGAGCGTTATCAGAGAACATCTCAGAAGGAACACCACGCCTCGCAGCGAAGCGAGAGACGGCTTTCAAAAAGTAAGAAGTGGAGGCTTTCGTTACTAGTTCCAAATGGATCGCACTAGTAACCATGCATACAAAGAGAGAAACATAGAGCTTACCAAACAATTTGCGCTTAGCTTCAGGGGATTTGCGTTGATATTGGAACGGACCCATATAGTCCACACCAGTTAAAGCAAAAGGACGTATAGGAGAAGAGCGAAAAGAGGGCAGATCTCTCATTAATTAAGTATTGACTTTAGGGTTAGCTTTGAGGCAAGGAATGCATTTGTGAATTACAGAGGGAACTTCATGAATTCCATTTATGATCCAGTACTTTTCCCTTAAGAGGCAATGCAGTGAGCGTGTACCAACATTCAGTTTACGATAATGAAAGTCACGTATAATTAAAGAAGTTACGTGATTTTTAGACGGCAAAATAACAGGATGCTTTTTGTCCTCAGAAAACAAAGATTGCGAGAGCCTACCACCTACCCTGAGCAACCTATTGTCATCAAGGAACGGGGCTAAGGCACGAAGACGACTGGATTTGGGAAGATCCTTTTTAGAAGAAAGCAAAGACAATTCAGAAGAAAAGGCTTCTTGCTGTGTTAGTTGCAAAACCTTAATGGTAGCGAGATTCAATTCATGATTGGTAAGGTGTGGTCTAGGGAGAAGAGGTTGGTCAACCACAAGTTATTTCCATCTGAGAAGATAGGCAACAATTCGAATTAATTTGTGAAAGGAAGAATAGGGTGACAACAAGGAATGAGAAACGTTGGGAACAAGACACGAAGCAGTAGATTTAGATACTTTAGCAAGTTGGAGTTTGTAGCTGGAGGTTTAGAAGGCCAACAAGAAGAGTCTTCGATTAACCACGAGGGCCTATGCCAGTAAAACTGAGAAGCTGCCAATTGAGAGGGAAAACATCCTCGAGAAATGATGTCGGCGGGGTTGTCAGCGCTGGGCACATGCCTCCATTGACATCCCGAAGAAAGAGTTTGAATTTTGGAAACCCTGTTTGCAACAAAAGTTAGCCAATGAACGGGGTTTTTGGCGATCCAAGAAAGAGTGATCATGGAATCGCTCAACAGATAGGTTTGCGAAAATTCGACCTTTAAGACTTCCCGTAATTTCTTAACAAGTTCTGCGGCCATGAGTGCAGCACACAATTCAAGCCTAAGCAAAGTGATAGTTTTAAGAGGAGCCACCTTCAATTTGGCACAAACAAGGTTGGATACTCAAGATCCATTTAACGAACCGCGATAAACCAAATATGCACAGCAACCGTAAGCTTTTTCGGAACTGTCTGCAAACACATGAAGGAAAAAAGATGTATTAGGATGAGCGTTAATTAAATTCCTACGAATGTCAATAAGGGAAAGACCAAGCAAATTGCTACGAAAAGAGAGCCATCTGTTAAGAAAAGAAAGAGGAACAGTTTCGTCCCATTCACATTTGAGAGACCATAGCTCTTGCATGAAAAGTTTGGCTATAACAATAACCGGAGCAAGGAATTGAAGCGGATCAACTATTTTTGCAATTTCAGAGAGAATTTGCCTCTTTGTGTTAGGGAGCTCTTCTGCAAGCGAAACTTTATAGATGGGAGTGTTAGTGCTTGTGCACCAATGAATTACAAGAGTTTTTATGGATTCGGAATCTCCACAAATTTCGACGGAGGAAGGGTCTACATCTTCAATAGGAAACAGGGCGAGAAACTCATGGGAGTTGGAATTCCACTTATCAAGTGGGAATCCTCCATTCTTTAGCAATGCCTGAAGTTCTAGTGACACGAAAGAAGCTTCCTCCAGAGTGGGGAAGGACTGCAAGTAATCGTCAACATAGAATGATGTAGTTAGTGATTCGGAAGCTTTAGAATCAAATAAATGACCATCTTGAGAGGCTAACTAATGTAGGGATCGGATAGCAAGGAAAGCGGAAGGTTTCAAGCCATAAGTAACCGTTTTTAAGCGAAATATCTTAATGGGCTTGCTGATTTCGTCGCGCCACAAGATTCCTTGGAGATCTTGTTGTTCAGGCTGAATTAAAACCTGACGGTACATCTGTTTGATGTCTACTATGACAGCTATGGGAAATAATCGAAAGTTTAAGAGTATAACAGGTAAATCAGACTGAATAGCGGGACCTGAATAAAGAGTATCGTTAAAACCTTTGCCATTAACGTCCGGTGATGAACCATTGAAAACGACTCGGATTGTATCCTTTACAAAAGGGTTTTTCCACACGGGATGATGATTTAAGAAAACCGTTTCAATTGGGGGGTGCAATTCATCATCAGATTTGCTGACAACTTCCATATGATCTAAGCTTTCATACTCATCCATGAAATCAGTGTACTGTTGTTTAATGAGAGGTTCTTTCTTTAATTTTATCTCGATAGCAAAGAGGGCTTCTCGAGTTTAGGTTGAGAATTAATAAGTTTAGGGGGATTACGTAATCTTGGCATCTGAACAATGAACCGGCTTTCAGGAGAACGAGTGGTATTGTTCAAGAAAAGTTGCTCACATAATTCGTTTTGTGAAGAGGTTACGTCAGGAGAATCAACGCTTTCAAGCCTCCAGAACTGCTCCAAATCAGTATTAGCGAAATAACATTGCGATACGGGTTGGGGAGAGTAATGAGGAAGTTGACCGGTAACGATCCATCCAAAATTAGTGTCTCTGGCAACCACGTTTGAGGATAACTTACGAACCTGTTTACGAAGGCAATTCCAGAAAACATTGGCACTAAAGAGTATGTCAATGGGGCTTTGCACATTGAACAGAGGATCGGCTAGCCTTAAATGCGGGGGAATGCTTAAACCTGAAATATCGACAGAGTGACTTAGAGTGTCTTCTCCCATGCTATTGAGAATGAGAAAATTCATTTAGAGAAAGTTATTTCTGTGACAAGTGTCTCTTATGGTTAGCTTTGAAAACTGTAAAGCTTGCGATTTTGAGCTGTTAATGCCTGATACATTGATAGAAGTGGGGTTTACAGGTAGGCCTAGTTTTTTGATTAATGAACTAGAAACGAAATCATGGGTCGCCGCCGAATCAAGAAGACCGCGTGCACGGACCCAGTTGCCAAAGTTATCCTGAACTTCGATTTGGACAGTGGACAATAGTACTTGGGCACTACGTATGGACTTGTCATTTTGAATGTAAGATGAAGCATTAGAACTGATAGCATTGTCACTTTTCTGAGAAGTAGATGCGGTTGATGACCTTGCTTGATCATGACGATGTAGTAAAGTGTGATGAGCTTTTTCACAATGGAAACAAAGTCTGGTAGACTTGCAAATTGAAGCAGAATGCTTGGGTGAAAGGCAGTTAAAGAAATGTTCATTCTGAGAAATTAATTTTCTTCTGTCGTCTACTGACAGTTCTTTAACAGATTTACATAGATATAAGGCGTGGGAATCTCTGCAAAGTATGCATTTTAATGGTTCCTTTAAACTCTTACGGGGTTCGCTTTGAGTGTTTAAATCGAGAGAACTAGAAATACGGCGTTCACTAGACCTAGTTGGGTAACCAGTGTCGTTTGACTTGAGTTTAGATGAGCTGGACCCAGGATTTTGGGTACTAGACGCCAAGCGTTCGATTTTAGATTTAAGAGACAATGATTCAAATTTAGAACTAGGGGATGAGTGTTCACTTTGATTAGCTAAAGCAGTTATGAGTTGGCATGTAGCATTTATGAAAGTGACTAAATGCTCGTAAGAGTAATCGTCTTCTCTGGAAAGTTCAATCTCCCAAGCTTTGAGGGTAGCAACATCGACTTTAGAAACCACTAAGTGTATTAGGAAAGTGTCCCAGTGTTCAGTGGGTTGATCTAATTGGGATAGAGCTTTAACGTGAAGTTGTGTTGTATCAATGAGAGTACGCATACTAGTGAAGTCATTGTTCTGTGACGCAGGTAAATTAAATAGAGCCTTCATATGACGTTCAATACGTAATCGTCAATTACCGTATCTTTCTTTCAATAGGTTAAAGGCTATGGGGTAATTTTCAACATCTAATGGGAGCGCATCAACCAACTGCAGAGCTTGACCTCGGAGGATAGATCTCAAATAATGAAACTTGTAGATGACTTGAATGTCTTCATTGTCATGAACGAGAGAACAAAATATTTCATAGAAAGAATCCCAAGTAGATTCGTCTCCAGAGAAGTGGGGTAAATTAATCTTAGGTAGGATTGGTTTGGGCTTGTGAGTACCCTCACGAAAAGAGGTTTGTTGTTCGTGAAGGGAACCAAGAACAGAACCGTCTTTTTTCTGTTCTTCTTCGAGTTGGCGTATTATTTTAAAAGCAGAACCTATACCTTCGTAATATTGGTTTTCTACTTCGACTCGATCATCAGTTTGATTGAGCATACAAGTTTCGATTTCAGTTTGGATGTTGCAATAATTTCCATATGAACGTTCAAAATCCTTTACGCGATGTTTTAACGAATCTAGTTGAGCTTCTGAAGAATATAGTTCTCTGATGTATTTTCTAAATCGGGTAATTTGCCCTTTATAGGATGCTCGTTTGGAAGTAGGTTTTTCATTCTTATCCTTATCTGTAGGAGCCATGACGAAATAGGTAAATTAAAGTATAACTTACGACACTGTGGAACCTTGGAAATGCTGTCAGGCTGGCAGCAGCAAATATGTTGAAAGAAAGGGACCACCAAAGGAGACAGGAGCGGCCTCTTTCCCCTTCACAGGCATTGCACGGTGAAGCTATAGCTGAAAAATTCAAAGAGATATTAATGATTTGCAAAATATTGTCAAATAAACCTTGACAAATAAAGCCTGATAAGTAAATTGTCATGAATGGACTTTCCCGGGTTTCGGCTCCAAATTTTGGGTAGATTATTAGCTGGGGAATAACCTGACCCCCAAGGGAAGGTGAAGAAGAAATGAAGTGGGTTTCGGACTGGAGAAAAGGGATGGAGAAATAGGAAGAGAGTCTGACATAAGTTATAACTTTAACTTTAAGTACACTCAAAGGCAGCGCCACTGTAAACCCGCTTTCCGATACCTAAAATGGGTAGGGACCTGGGCGAAGCTAACAGGAAACGCAGCTGGAACTTGGTCTATTCGCAAGAAAGCTGATATAGCGTATTCCCTCTCAAGCATAAATTTACCTACTGTGGGGAAGGGTGTTGGTATGGCAAGACAATGAGTAACAGATTTACTGTGTATCCATTCAAAGGAGTTTGTTTTAAACAAATATTTTGAAGAATGCAAATAATTTGAAGAATGCAAATAATTTGAATCATCCGTGATGTTTTAGTTCTTGAAATTGTATAATTTCTAAAGAGCGACCGAATGTTTCCAAGAAAGATAGCTATAAATTATTTATACCCTTGTGAATAATTTTTGGTAAGAGCACCAATAGTTACATTTAAGAATAACTAAGCTTTTACCCAGCAAAGCGCCGACTAAAAGTTTAGACAATGAGAAACACTTAAATTTGCAAAACCAACCATAAGTTTAGAGAAAATCTCTACAAGCAGGAAGCTGGCGGAGCGAGCTATGCTTGCCTTACTGGCGAGTTAGAATTAGTTATAAAAGCTGAGAAAGACTTGGAAACAGATGTCATGAAGAGTTTTTGCTCAAATGCTACAAGTAGTGCAAACCTTATCAATGGATTTATTTTTATTAAAGAGGGCATAAACCTAGAAAGAGTCAGGGAAGACAGGGTCCTACCTAAGCGTGAATCTACCGAAAAGAATTAACGAGAAACAAATAATAGGTTTATTAACAAAAAATTAAACTTTGAAGAATTAACAAAGAATTAACAAAAGCTAGATCATGATTGTGATTTCTCAAAGGTTACATGTGAAGGTCTGAGGTCAAAAGATAACAAGTTTAAATTGGCAAATAATTTTAGATCAATTACAAGTTTAAGATTGTGAAAGCACTAAAAATCTAAATAAGATTTAAAAATTCGTGCTAAAAATGGATTTTTTTTTCGTTTGTAACAACAAGTAATTCTAGCGTAGCAGAATTAATCAGGTACAATATATGCACTTTGAGAATTCCTAATGGAAGTTATAAAAGTATGAATAAATATTAAATTTGAAATTTTAACAACAACAAAAGAGAAAGATTAAATAGTAGTTTCTATAACTTCCAATACTTTTACAGTAATTACTGAGGTGATTTATACAAATAGGGCAGGTCATTTATTGTGAAACCTGTAGAGAAAAATTAAGCAGAAGTTTCTAGAACTTCTGTGTTTAAGTGGGGATCACGAGAAAAATAGGGCAAATTTCCCTTTCGTGAAACCTAGAGATAACTCACTTTTGAGTAGAAAGAATTGGATTCCCTCATTAGAAGGGAGAAACAACATATTTTAAGGCGTGTACTAGACACGAAGTTGTACAGACATTAATTAGTGATACATGGAGCAATATGTGAGGGCACTTACTGAGAGTGACACCTCATTGAAAAAAGACCTAAAGCTAGAATTTTATTACTCTAGTTTGTTAGTAAAGGGTTTGGGAAAGATCAAACGGGATTGTGGAAGAGTGTTCATGGCCGTATTTATTGTACTCGGACGATCGCGACGCGGATGCAAAAGTTGAACAGGCACTGTTTTCACTATAGTCTGTTGATATAGTTAAAGGTTCACTGTATTACACAAAAAGTTTGTAGAAAGAAAAGTTATTGCAGTTCTGTAAAAGTTGAGTTTAAGCTTGAGAGTATTATGAGTTGTAGTTTCTATAGGCGGCAGTTAAATACGGCCGAAAATTTCCCACGTAGGAAGACAATTTATGTGGATTAGAAGTTAATCCCACATAAGTTTCCCAGTGACGAAAAAGTACTCCCATATCAAAGTGGATAATACAGTTTAACTGGTAGAATGATTATTTGTTCTGGAAAGTTCCAGAGCAATGATGACTGTTCAAATAGGTAGAAAATCCCTCGGTAGAAAACTAGATTATATAGACAGTGGATATTTTAGAAATATCCCTCGATGTGCGATAGCTTCTCAGAAAATCTGTACAAGGAGTAATATTTCATTTTGAAAGTTAGACTTGATAGTTCGAGTTTGATCAAGAAGATCTCGTGAAAGCAGTTATTGTATCACATATAGCAATTTTCACTGTCTATAAAATCAAAATAAAAGCAATTAGCTTTTTAAAAGCGATGAGAATGTGTTTAAAACATGAAGTCGGTACTTATCTTTGCTTCATGATGAAGGGGATGTTGCTGTTGACGGTTGATTTTAAAACTCGAACATGGCGTCGAATTTAAAAGTTTGCCTCTCGAGTAGAGGAGGCGAGCTTTAGTTAAGCTCCAACTGACTGGTTTGACTTGAGACGCACAAGTGAGGCCAGCTCAACTAAGCGCGGAGAGACCAGGGAGGGCAAAAAGGTGGGTTAGGGGACAAAAGGAATACACATATGAATAACCAAAATTGTAACAATAACTTCTTTTGATGAAATGGTCATCAAAGAGTTGATAGCAGGCGTCACTAGCGAATACTGATGGATGACAAAGTAGACGAAGTCCTTTTGATCACGGGGATGATAGCTGGCGATAGCGACGAGATCTGGTGGCCAGATTGGTAAGGAAGTCTTCTTGTACAGGAAAAAATTGAGGAACATCAGAGATTCGCTGCTAGATGACGCTATGTGGGTAATGGAAGATATATATCTAGAACAGACTCACAGGTAGTGTAAGCAAAATATACCAACAAAGAGAAACCAGGAGATCACTGTTGGTGGTTGCGAAAAAGGAAGGGATGAACTAAAGCAAAGAGAAGCAAAAGCTTACTCTGTCTTACCGTGTATTCCAAAAAATACACCAGCAGCCTGATCTACCCAATGTATGCGCCGCTTGGTGCAGGCTTATCTCCCCAATGTACGCGCCGCTAGGTGCAACTTTATCTCCCCAAAGTAAGCGCCACTAGGTGCAGCCTTATCTCCCCTATGTACGCGCCGCTAGGTACTGCCTTATCTCCCCAATGTACACGCCGCTAGGTGCAGCCTTATCTCCCCAATTTGCGCGCCGCTAGGTGCAGCCTGATCTCCCCAATGTATGCGCAACTAGGTGCAGCCTTATCTCCCCAATGTGCGCCCTGCTAGGTGCAGCTCTATCCCCCCAATATACGCGCCGCTAGGTGCAGCCTTATCTCCCCAATGTACGCGCTGCAAGGAGCAGCCTTATCTCCCCAATGTTCGCGCCGCTAGTTGCAGCCTTATCTCCCCAATGTGCGCGACGCTAGGTGCAGCCTTATCTCCCCAATGTGTGCGCCGCTAGGTGCAGCCTTATCTCCCCAAAGTACGCGCCGCTAGGTGCAGCCTTATCTCCCCAATGTGCTCGCGGCTAGGTTGCAGCCTTATCTCCCCAATGTGAGCGCCGCTAGGTGCAGCCTTATCTCCCCAATGTGCACCCTGCTAGGTGCAGCTTTATACCCCCAATGTACGCGCCGCTAGGTGCAGCCTTATCTCCCTCATGTACGCGCTGCAAGGAGCAGCCTTATCTCCCCAATGTGCGTACCGCTTGGTGCAGCCTTATCTCCCCAATTGGTGTATTCTTTGGAATACATGGTAAGACAGAGTAAGCTTTTGCTTCTCTTTGCTTTAGATCATCCCTTCCTTTTTTCGCAAACACCAACAGTAATCTCCGGATTTCTCTTTTTTGGTATATGTTTCTTACACTAACTGTAAGTCTGTTCTAGATATATATCTTCCATGACCCACCTAGCGTCAACTAGCAGCGAATCTCTGAAGTTCCTCAATTTTCCCTGCACATGAGGACTTTCTTACCAATCTAGCCACCAGATCTCGTCGCTATCGCCAGCTATCATCTCCATGATCAAGAGAACATCGTCTACTTTTTCACCCAACAGGCTGCGCTAGTGACGCCTGCTATCAACTCTTTGAAGACCATTTCATCAGAAGAAATTATTGTTACAATGTTGGCTATTCTTATATGTATTCCTTTTGTCTCCTACCCCACCTTTATCCTTTCCCTGGTCTCTCCGCGCTCCGTTGAGCTGGCCTCACTTGTGCGTCTGAAGTCAAACCAGTCAGTTGGAGCTTAACTAAAGCTCGCATCCTCTACTCTAGAGGCAAACTTTTAAATTCGACGCCATGTTCGAGTTTTAGAATCAACCGTCTACAGCAACATCGCCTTCTTCATGAAGCAAAGATAAGTACCGACTTCATGTTTTAACCACATTCTCAACGCTTTTAAAAGGCTCAATGCTTTTATTTGGATTTTATAGACAGTGAAAATTGCTATATGTGATAAAATGACTGCTTTCAAGAGATCTTCTTGATCAAACTCGAACTACCAAGTGTAACTTCAAAAAATGAAAGATTTTCTGAGATGCTATCTCACATCGAGGGATATTTCTAAAATACCCACTGTCTAAATAATTTAGTTTTCCGCCGAGGGATTCTCTACCCAATTTAAACAAGTCATCATTGCTCTGGAACCTTCCAGAACCTACACTCTATCTACCACTTATACTGTCAAATATTTTCCACTTGATATGGGAATACTTTCTTCGCAGATAAATTGATGTGGGATAAACTTCTAATCCACATAAACTGTCTTCCTACGTGGGAAATTTTCTGCCGTATTTAACTGCCGCCTGGGTAGATTATTAGCTTGGGAATAATCTAACCCCCAAGGGAAGATGACAAAGAAAAGAAAGTAGGTTTCGGACTGGTGAAAAAGGATGGAGAGATAGGACGAGAGTCCAAAAGAAGTTATAATTTTAACTTTAAATGTACTCAAAGGCGGCTGCCACTGCAAATCCGCTCTCCGATACCTAAACTGGGTAGGGACCTGGGCAAAGCTAACGGGAAACGCAGCTGGAACTTGGGCTGTTCTCGAGAAAGCTGCGTTAGTGTATTCCCTCTCAAGCATGCATATGCCTACTATGGGGAAGGGTGATGGTCTGGCAAGACAAAGAGTGACAGATTTATTGTGTATCTGTTCAAAGGAGTTTGTTTCTAAACAAGTAATTTGAAGAATGCCAATAATTTGGATCAGCTTCGAGATTTTTAGGTTTTGAAATTGTAGAATTTCTAAAGAGAGACCAAATGCTTCCGAGAAGGATAGAGATAAAGCAATTATACCTTTGGAAATAATTTTTGGATGTACACCAATAGTTGCATTTAGAAATGGCTAAGCTTTTACCCAGCAAGGCGCCGACTAAAAGTTTAGACTATGAGAAACACTTATATTTTGAAAAAACTGACCATAAATGTTGGAGAGAATTTCCACAAGCAGGAAGCTGGCTTAGCGAGCTATGCTTGCCTTAATGGCCAGTTAGAATTAGCTAGTATAGCTGAGAGAGACTTTACTAAGTTATCAACTAAGAGTTCTTGCTCAAATGCAACAAGTGGTGAGAGCCCTATCAATAGATTTATTTGCATTAAATGGGAAGAGTCAAGGAAGACAGGATCTAGCCTAACCGTTATGTTAGAGAAATGATGAGTCGAAAAACAAATATTTGATTTATTTAACAATGTAAAATGAAGTAGGTATGTAACAAATATATAATTTTGATTTCTATAAACAACTGGGGTCGCAGACCTCCAAAAACATCTGAAGCTTGCGCCAGGCAATTAACAATTCTTTTGGTTTCAAACCTTTTATATGCTTTAAAATCTTCGTAAGATTTTTGAAATGACGAAGATAAATAAATGCAAATTTAAAGATAACTGACGTAATTAAATTTAGACAATAAATCAAGTACAAGGTGTGTACTTAAAGAATTTCTAGGTAAATATCTTAGAAAGAGTAACAACTTCGGAAGTAACAACAACGAAAAGCAGGAAGAATAAAATAGAGTTTCTATAACTTCTTGTATTGATGCTGAATTACTTTTAATTATTGCACATATAAGATTATGCAAATAGGGCAGGTCACTTATTGTGAAACCTGAAGGGAAAAATTGAAAGGAAGTTTCTAGAACTCCTATGTTTAAGTAGGGATCACGAGACAAATGGGGCAAGTTTCCCTTTCGTGAAACCTAGAGATAACTCACTTATGAGTTGAAAGAATTGTATTCCCTAATTGGAAGGGAGAAATAATATAATTTAAGGCGTGTACTGGACACGAAGTTTTACAGACATTAATTTGTGATACATAAAGCGAGAGAGGGAGGGCACTTATTGAGAGTGACACCTCATTGAAAAAAGACTTAAAGTAACAATTTTATTATTTTGGTTTGTTAGTAAAGGGTTTGGGAAAGATCAAATGGGATTGAGGAAAAGTGTTCATGGCCGTATTTATAGTATTCGGATGAACGCGACGCGGATGAAATGTTGAACAAACACTGTTTTCACTATAGTCTGTTGAAATAGATGTAAAGTTCACTGTAGTAGCACAAAAAGTCTATGGCAAAGAAAGTTATTGCAATTATGGAAAATAACTAGTTACACTAGATTTGCGAGAGTCTATTGCTTGAGAAAGTTGTAGATTATAGTTGAATACGCCAGAGAAAATCCCAACGGAGGAAGCAAATTTAGATATTGATTAGTAGTTCATAAGAAAGATTCCTTAGTTTGCGTAAGTATTCCCACATGTGAGTGTAAAATACATGACAGTATAACAGGTAGATAGAGCGCATATTCTGGAAGGTTCCAGAGCAATCATGACTGAAGAATAGGGCAAAGGTTAGTCCAGCGGTGGAACGAGCTAAGTGTTTTATAGACAGTGGGTAATTTAATGGTATCTCACATTGTGAGAAAATCTCTCATTTAATAAGCATAAGAAATGCTGCTTCCAGTTAAGATTGGCTTAGATAGACAAAAGCCCATGTGTTTTCTTTGGAATACACGGTAAGATAGAGCAAGCTTTTGCTTCTCTTTGCTATAGTTCATTCCTTCCTTTTTCTCAAACAGCAACATTGATCTTCTGATTTCTCCTTGTTGGTCATGTCTCTTATGTTACCTGTGAGTCTCTTCTAGAGATATATATTCCATGACCCACCTAGCGTCATCAAGCAGTGAATCTCTGAAGTTCCTCAATTCTTCCCTGTACAAGAGGAATTCATTATCAATCTAGCCACCAGATCTCGTCGCTATCGCCAGATGTCATCTCCGTGATCAAGAGAACTTCGTCTAATTTTTCACCCTCCAGTCTGCGCTAGTATCGCCTACTATCAATTCTTTGAAGACCATTTCATCAAGAGAAAATTTATTTCGGTTATGTTGTCTATTCTTATATATATTCCTTTGTCTCCTACCCCCCACTCTTTTCCCTTCCCTGGTCCCTCCGTGCTCCGTTGAGCGTGTCTCACTTGTACGTCGGAAGTCGACTCAGTCAGTTATAGCTTAACTAGAGCTCGCCTCCTCAACTCGAGAGGCAAACTTTTAAATTCTACGCCATGTTAGAATTTTAGTATCAACCGTCAAAAGGATCATCGCCTTCTACATGAAGCAAAGATAAGTACCAACTTCATGTTTTACCCTCATTCTCATCGTCTTTTAATGGCTCAATTCTTTTATTTGGATTTTATAGACAGTGAAAGTTGCTATGTGAAAATAACTACTTTCAAGAGATCTTCTTGATCTTACTTAAACTATCAGGCCTAACTTTCAACATGAAAGATTTTCTGAGATGCTATCTCACATCGAGGGATATTTCCAAAATACCAACTGTCTATATATTCTAGCTTTCCGCCGAGGGATTCTCTACCCTATTTAAACAAGTCATCATTGCTCTGGAACCTTCCAGAATCTGCACTCTAACTACCAGTCATACTGTCATGTATTCTCCACTCACAAATGGGAATACTTTTTCAAACTAAGGAATCTTCCTTATGAACGGCTAATCAATAACTAAATTTCCTTCCTCCGTTGGGATTTCTTTTCTGTGCATCCGACTATAACCTACAAGTTTCACAAGTTTCTCGTGTAAGTAGTCATTTTCCATCATTGCAATAACTTTCTTTGCCATAAACGTTTTGTGCTACTACAGTGAACTTTTCATCTATTTCAACAGAGTGAAAACAGTGTTTGTTCAACCTTTCATCCGCGTCGCGTTCGTCCGAATACTATAAATACGGCCATTAACACTTTTCCTCAATCCCATTTGATCTTTTCCTCACCCTTTACTAACAAACCAAAATAATAAAATTGTTACCTTAGGTCTTTTTTCAATGAGGTGTCACTCTCAATTAGTGCCCTCCCCTTTTTTTGCTCTATGTAACACGAATTAATGTCTGTAAAACTTCGTGTCTAGTACACGCCTTAAATTATACTATTTCTCCCTTCTAATTAGGGAATACAATTCTTTCAACTCATAAGTGAGATATCTCTAGGTTTCACGAAAGGGAAACTTGCCCCATTTGTCTCGTGATTCCTACTTAAGCATAGGAGTTCTAGAAACTATCTTTCGATTTATCTCTTCAGGTTTCACAATAAGTGACCTGCCCTATTTGCATAATCTTATATGTGCAATAATTAAAAGTAATTCAGTAAAAATATAAGAAGTTGTAGAAACTTCTATTATATTCTTCCTGCTTTTTGTTGTTGTTACTTTCGAAGTTGTTACTTTTTCTAAGATATTTACCTAGAAATTCTCAAAGTACACACCTTGTACTTGGTTTATTGTTTAACTTCAATTACGTCAGTTATCTTTACATTTTTCCTTCACTTATCTGTGCCATTTCAAAATCTTGCGAAGATTTTAAAACATATAAAAGGTTTGAAACCAAAGAATTATCAATTGCCTGGCGCAAGCTTTTGATGTTTTTGGAGGTCTGCGACCCCAATTGTCTATAGAAATCAAAATTATATTTGTTACAAAAACTACTTCCTTTTGCATTGTTAAATAAATCAAATATTTGTTTTCCGTTTCCTCATTTCTCTAACATAACGGTTAGGCAAGATCCTGTCTTCATTGACTCTTCCCACTTAATGCAAATAAATCTATTGTTAAGGCTTTCACCACTTGTTGCATTTGAGCAAAAACTCTTAGTTGGTAACTTGGTAATGTCTCTCTTAGCTTTAATGACTAATTCTAACTGGCCAGTAAGGCAAGCATAGCTCGCTACGCCAGCTTCCTGCTTGTGGAGATTCTCTCCAACACTTATGGTTGGTTTTTCAAAATATAAGTGTTTCTCACTGTCTAAACTTTTAGTCGGCTCCTTGCTGGGTAAATGCTTAGCCATTTCCAAATGCAACTATTGGTATACTTACCAAAATTACTCCCAAAAGTTTTATTGCTTTATCCCTATCCTTCTTGGAAGCATTTGATCGCTCTTTAGAAATTCTACAATTTAAAAAACTAAAAATATCAAAACCGATTCAAATTATTGGCATTCTTCAAATTACTTGTTTAAAAACCAACTCCTTTGAACTGATACACAATAAATCTGTTACTCTTTGTCTTGCCAGACCATCACCCTTCCCCATAGTAGACATATGTATGCTTGAGAGGGAATACACTAAAGCCACTTTCTTGCAAACCGCCCAAGTTCCAGCTGCGTTTCCCGTCAGCTTTGCCCAGGTCCCTACCCACTTCAGGTATCGGAGAGCGGATTTGCAGTGGCAGCCGCCTTTGAGTACATTTAAAGTTAAAATTATAACTTGTTTTGGACTCTCGTCCTATTTCACCATCCTTTTTCTCCAGTCCGAAACCCACTTCCTTTCGTTTATCATCTTCCCTTGGGGGTTAGGTTATTCCCAAGCTAATAATCTACCCAAAATTTGGTGCCGAAACCCAGTGGAGTCCATTTATCACATTTTCTATTTTGTCAAGGGTTATTTGACAACATTTTGCAAAACATTAATATCTTCTTTGAATTTTTCAGCTATAACTACACCGTGCAAAGCCTGTGAAGTGGAAAGAGGCCGCTCCTGTCTCCTTTGGTGTGTCCCTTTCTTTCAACTTATTTGCTGATGCCAGCCGGACAGCATTTCCAAGGTTCCACAGTTTTGTAAGTTATACTTTAATTTACCTATTTTGTCATGGCTCCTACAGAAAAAGATCAGGATGAAAAACTTACTTCTAAACGAGCATCCTATAAAGGGCAAATTACCCGATTCAGAAAATACATCAAGCTCAATTAGATTTGTTAAAATATCGTGTAAAGGATTTCGAACGTTCATATGAAAATTATTGTAACATCCAAACTGAAATAGAAACTTGTATGCTCAATCAAACCGAAGATCGAGTCGAAGTAGAAAACCAATATTACGAAGGTATAGGTTCTGCTTTCAAAATAATACGCCAACTCGAATAAGGACAGAAAAAAGACGGTTCTGTTCTTGGTTCCCTTCACGAACAACAAGCCTCTTCTCGCGATGGCACTCACAAGCCCAAACCAATTCTACCTAAGATTGATTAACCCCACTTTTCTGGAGACGAATCTACTTGGGATTCTTTCTATGAATTATTTTGTTCTCTTGTTCATGACAATGAAGACATTCAAGCCATCTACAAGTTTCATTATTTGAGATTTATCCTCCGAGGTCAAGCTCTGCAGTTAGTTGAAGCACTCCTTTTAAGTGCCGAGAACTACCCCATTGCCTTTAACATATTGAAAGAAAGGTACGGAAATTTACGGTTACGTATTCAACGCCATATGAAGGCTCTATTTAACTTACCCGCGTCACAGCTCAATGACGTCACTAGTTTGTGTACTCTCTTCGATGCTACACAACTTCACGTTAAAGCTCTGTCCCAATTAGATCAACCCACTGAACACTGGGACACTTTCTTAATACATTTAGTGGTTTCTAAAGTCGATGTTGCCACCCTAAAAGCTTGGGAGATTGAACTTTCCAGAGAAGATGACAACTCTTACGAGCATTTAGTCACTTTCATAAATGCTACATGCCAACTCTTAACTGCTTTAGCTAATCAAAGTGAACCTTCATGCCCTAGTTCTAAATTTGAATTAATGTCTCTTAAACCTAAAAGCGAACGCTTAGCGGCTAGTACCCAAAGACCTGGGTCCAGCTCATCTAAACTCTAGTCAAACACCACTGGTTACCCAACTAGGTCTAGTGAACGCCGTATTGCTAGTTCTCTAGTCTTAAACACTCAAAGCGAACCCCGCAAGAGTTATATGAACCATTAAAGTGCATACTTTGTAAAGATTCCCACGCCTTATATCTTTGTAAATCTTTTAAAGAACTGTCAGTCGACGACAGATGAAAATTAGTTTCCCAGAATAAACATTGCTTCAACTGCTTAGCACCCACGCATTCTGCTTCAAATTGCAAGTCCACGAGACTTTGCTTCCATTGTGAAAAAGCTCATCACACTTTACTACATCGTCATGATCAGGCAAGGTCATCGACAGCATCTACGTCTCAGAAAAGTGACAATGCTAACAGTTCCAATACTTCGCCTTACATCCAAAATGCGAAGTCCATACGCAGTGCTCAAGTACTCTTGTCTACTGCCCAAATCGAAGTTCAGGATAACTTTGGCAACTGGGTCCGTGCACGTGGTCTTCTTGATTCAGCGGCAACTCATGATTTTGTGTCTAATTCTTTGATTAGGAAACTAGGCCTACCTGGAAACCCCACTTCTATTAACGTATCGGGCATTAACGGCTCAAAATCGCAAGCTTTACAGTTCTCAAAGCTAACCATAAGAGACATTTGTCACAGAAACAACTTTCTCAAACTGAATTGTCTCATTCTCAATAGCATAGGAGAAGATTCTCCAAGTCACTCTGTGGATATTTCAGGGTTAAACATTCCCTCGCATTTAAGGCTAGCCGATCCTCTGTTCAATGTACAAAACCCCATTGACATACCCTTTAGTGCCAATATTTTCTGGAATTGCCTTCGTTAACAGGTTCGCAACTTATCCTCAAACGTGGTTGCCAGAGACACTAATTTTGGATGGATCGTCACCGGGCAACTTCCTCATTATTCTCCCCAACACGCATCGCAATATTATTTCGCTAATACTGACTTGGAACAGTTCTGGAGGCTCGAAAGCGTTGACTCTCCTAACGTGACCTCTTCAGAAAACGAATTCTGTGAGCAACTTTTTCTGAACACCACCACTCGTTCTTCTGATGGTGGGTAAATTATTGACTGAGGAATAACCTAACCACCAAGGGAAGATGATAAAGAAAAGGAGGTGGGTTTCGGACTGGAGAAAAAGGATAGAAAGATGGGAGGAGAGTCCCACAAAAGTTGTAAATTTAACCTTAATTACACTCAAGGGCGGTTGCCACCGCAAATCCTCTATCTGATACCTAAAAGGGGGAAGGACCTGGTCGTGGCTAACGGGAACCGCAGCTAGGACTTTGGCGGTTTGCAAGAGAATGGCTTTAGAGTATTCCCTCTCAAGCATGCATATGCGTACTATGGGGAAGGGTGATGGTCTGGCAAGACAGATAGTAACAGACTTATTGTAGATCTGTTCAAAGGAATTCTTTTTTGACCAAGTAATTTGAAGAATGCCAATAATTTGCATCGATTTTGATATTTCCAGTTTTCGAAGTTGTGGAGTTTCTAAAAAGCGACCGAGTGCTTCCAAGAAGGATTGTGATAAAACAAAATATGCCTTGGGGATTAATTTTGGTAAGTGAACCAATAGTTGCATTTGGAAATGGCTTAGCTTTTACTCAGCAAGGAGCCGGATAAAAGTTTAGACAAAGAGAAACACTTATCTTTTGGAAAACCAACCATAAGTTTTCGGAGAGGATCTCCACAATCAGGTAGCTGGCGTAGCGAGCTGTACTTGCCTTACTGGCCAGTTAGAATTAGCTATTAAAGCTAAGAGAAACATTAACGAGATTACCACTAAGAGTTCTTGCTCAAATGCAACGAGTGGTGAAAGCCCTATCAATAGATTTAATGGCATTGAATAGGAAGAGCCAAGGAAGACAGGATCTTGCCTAACCGTTGTATTAGAGAAATGATGAGTCGAAAAGGAAAGTTTGAATTTATTTAACAATGCAAAAAAGTCTAATAAATTTGACAAGTAGGGTACGTGGGGGCAAAGACCTGCATGGGGCAAAGCTCTGCGTTAACTCTTTGAATAGTCCGCCTTTGATATAAGAACTGGCCACCAGGCAGCAGTTGTAGTCCTGCAGCAGGAGTCTGTTATCAAAAGTATGGCGTCTGGTGTTCACTGTCGGCCGAGAAAATGAGGTAAGTTAGTTTTTCACGTTGTTGATGTAACTTTCTTGATACTTCAGTTCAATATTGTGCGAGTTAGCGTTGCTCCAAATGTATCAACTAAATATCAGTGAATAGTACTGTAACTAAGCTTTAATGTCGTGGATTAACTTTTGCTTCACTTCACTTCACTTCACCTAACCTTACTGACACGCCATTCACAAACACGCCAAATGGGGCAAATCTCTGCAGGTCTTTTGGGGCAAGTCCCTGCACCCCTTGAGTGCAGGGCTTTGCCCCATTTAGTATCAACATTTTAGATACAATAATGTACGTTTTAATTATCATTTATTATCTATCAAACAAATACTTTCTAAGAGTAGATAGCTGGGTAGATATATCAAAGCAATTAAAATAATTTTTCCAATATATTTCTCTAGGAACTACAAAAGAAAAACTGATTATAAGCCTTTGACGGAGGACCACCTCGTTGAGGCTCAAAGATTCATTGCTGCAGGATCCTCATTTCGTCAAGCTGCCAAGAAAATTGGTTTCAATGAGACTACGCTGAGGACTCGACTGAAGAAAGGAGGCAGCGTAAAACTCGGACGATTTCGGAATACCTTTACGACAGAACAAGAGAAGGAGTTGGTGAGCCACTGTATTGCCCTCGATCAACGTTTCTTTGGTCTTACACTGAAATCTTTACGATTTCTTCTCTTCAAATATGCAGAGGACAACAACATACCTCATCAATTTCCTATAAACTCCAAACTAGCAGGGAGGGATTGTACGCGAGAATTTATGAAGAGAAACAAATTGTCCCTGCGTGTTCCACGAAAAACCAGCGTTGCCAGAGCTATGGGTTTCAACCGAGTTCAACTTGCACAGTATTTTGACAATTTGGGGTCTGTCGTCAGAACTTATAAGTTTACTCCCAATCAAATCTACAATATGGACGAAACAGGGGTACAAACTGTTCCAAACAAACTCCCATTACATGTAGCCCCCACAGGGAAAAGAGAAGTTGCCAAGACAGTAGCAGCAGAGCAAGGCCAAACAGTAACTGTTGTGTGTGCACTGAATGCAGTGGGGAATTATGTTCCTCCTTACTTTATCTATGCTAGAAAGAGAGAAAATCGCCAATTGCTTCATGGTGGCCCTACTGGGTGTGATATGGCTGTGACAGAAAAGGGGTATATGAACACCTCGACGTTCATCAAGTGGCTGCAACATTTTCAAAAGTATGCAAATCCAAGCGAGGAAAATCCAATTTTACTCATTTTAGATAACCATATTTCTCACACAAGCCTAGAGGCTATTACGTTTGCAAGAGCACACCACATCCACCTGCTCATCTTACCACCACACAGCAGTCACAAGACTCAACCACTTGATCGCTGTTTTTTTGGCCCTCTAAAGAATTATTATGATGCTGCTGTTGATGCATGGGATGTATCAAATCCAGGTCAGACGTTTGACGTTTACAGTGTTGCTGCGACTTTCAAGATTGCCTTTGAGAAAGCCGGAACCATTGCAACTGCAGTTCAAGCTTTCAAAGCAACAGGCATTTTCCCGTTTGACCCAAATGTCTTCGTTGAAGTTGACTTTCAGCCATCAGAAGTGACAGATCAAGACCTACCAGAACACGATCTCGCCAATGATGTATATCATGATGATCGGAGAATCATATTTCTTAACGATGAAGACGCAAGTGGTAACATTGTAGGTGAAACAGCTGTTTTTGACCAAACGTCTCCTGATCAAGGACCCTCTACTTCCACTGCTCCCTCGGTCATATCACCACAAGATGACAATGTTACCACGCAGCAAGGAGGCAACATCCCTGATTTGGAATCCCCTTCAAAACATGGCAACCAACCCACATCACCTAATGATATAATTCCACTTCCTAAAATTAAGATCACTAGGAAACGTAAAGGTAAAGGGTTGAAGTCTTCGCTTCTAACGTCGACACCTAATAAAGATCGTTTGGAAAACGAAGCCAAGATAAAAGAAGAACTTGCTGCTGAGAAGGAAAAACGCGCCAAAGAAAGAAAAGCACGTACTGAAGCAAAAAAAAACGTAGGATAGACTTCACTGCGCACAAGTTAAACGAAAGGAAGAAAAAGATAAAGAATGCCGATGAACCAGATACAGACTCTTCAGAGACTGATGCGGAATTCTCAATTCACGATAGTAGTTCGGATTTCGATTGTCTTCTCGACGAGGAAAGTGACCAAGAAAATGAGGATATCAATATTTCACAGGAACCAACGGGAGCTCACCTTCCAGGACATTCTCATGGGACGCTGTCGATGACCCGAAATTTGCCATCGCTTTTGCCTTATGTCTACGCTGTAGTCAAAGTGCAGGGTAAAACAAAACATTCTTTCCGACACTACGTGGCCAGGAACATTTACTCCTGCGATGACGGAGGCTATGAAGCGATTTTCTACAAGAAATTACCAGGTGCCTACAAATTTACAGAAACTAATGAAGAGTCATTCATTGCGTTGGATGACATAGTGTTTAAACTCTCAAAACCAACTGGAATAAACTCAGCACGGTTCCATAACGCGATTACTTTCTCTGAGGACTTAACTATTTTCACAATTTATTAGTTTATTTACTGTACTAGTCTATTTCTAGTTGCGTTTTGTTCAAGTTTAAAGTAAATTACAGAGATAATTTGAGAGTTTTTGGTAAACGTAGGCTATATATTTTTTCATCCATGTCCATCCAATTGGGGCAAGGCCCTGCAGTTACTTATTAATGTATTTAATCAAATTGTTTCGTGACTAATGATTGGAGGTGTTTGGTGTTTCCAGTAGTTACAGGTAAGATCCCAACCTAAAACACACATATAAAATTCTGAGGTAATCTGCTCCTGGTTGGTCGCAATAGTCAAAAAACCGAAAATTGCAGGGCTCTGCCCCCACCTACCCTATATAGTTTCAATTTTTAGTAACAATTTGGGGTCGCAGACCTCCTAACATTTAAAGTTTGCTCCAGGCAATTAACAATTCTTTAGGTTTCAAACCTTATATATATACTAAAATCTTTGTAAGATTTAAAAAAGACAAATGAAGTGATTAAAGTTTAAACATTAAATTGAGTACAAGGAGTGTACTTTAAGAGATTTCCAAGTACCTATTTTACAAAAAGTTACAACTTCGAAAATAACAAAAAAACGAAAGCGGGTAGAATGTAGGAGAAGTTCCTATAACTTCTTATATTTATACAGAATTAATGTTGGTTATTATAGAAATAAGGGCAGGTCACTTCCTGTGAAACCTGAAGAGAAAGTCAAAAGGAAGGTTCTCGACCTCCTATGTTTAAGTAGGAATCACGAGCCAAATGGGTAGTTTCCCTTTCGTGAGACCTAGAAATAACTCACTCATGAGTTGAAAGAATTGTTTTCCCTGATTATAAGGGAGAAACAATGTAAGCTTGAACCGTGTATAAAACACGTAGTTATGCAGAAATTAGTTAATGATAAACAAGCAAGATGGAAGGGCACTTCGTCAGAGTGACACCTCATTGAAAATGATCTAGAGTAACAATTTTATTAATATGGTTTGTTAGTAGAAGGTTTAGGAAAGATCAATTGGGATTTAGGATAAATGTTCATGGCCTTATTTATGGTAATCGGACGATCGCGACGCAGTAGAAATGTTGAACAAGCATTAGTTCTCACTATAGTTTGTTGAATGGATGAAAATTTCACTGTAGTAACACGAAAGTTTATGGCAAAGAAAGTTATTGCAATGATGAACTAGATAGGCGAGAGTCTATTGCGTGAGAAAGTTGTGGATTACAATTAAATGCGCCATAGAACATTCCAACGGTGGAAGAAAATTCGATATTGAGCTTTAATTCAGAAGGAAGATTCTTCAATTTTAAATAGTATTCTCACAAGTGAGTGAAAAATACATGACGGCAATACTTGTAGATAATGTACAGGATCTGGAAGGTTCCAGAACGATCCTAGTAGAAGAATGGGGCCAAAGTTAATCCAGCGGAGGAACTAGCTTGGTATTTTATAGACAGCGGGTATTAGATAATATCCCACGTGGTGAGAAGATTTCTCATTTAAATAGCTTAAGAATAGCTACTTTCTATTAAGGTTGGCTTAGACAGACAAAAGCCCAACATAGCAAATCCCGCGAAGGATGATTTTTGCCCCAAATAAGTAATCTCACACTGCCTGTAAAATGATCATTGAAAGTATGTAGAATTAAAACCGATGAAGATGAGGTTAAAACCTTAAGTCTGTACTTATCTTTGTTGCATGGCGAAGATGAAGTTCCCTTTGACGGATACCTAATGTGCCAACATGGCGTAGAATGTAGAGAGTGCCTCTTGGTTTGAGGAGACTGGCTCTGGTTGAGCCTTGACTGACCAAGTCAACTGCTGACTTACAAGTGAGACCCACTCAGCGAAGCACGGAGGGTCCAAGGAAAGGAAAAGAGTGGGGGTAGGAGACAAAAGGAAAACATATAAGCATGACCAATATTGTAAACTTAAATTCTCTTGAGGAAATGGTCTTCAAAGAGTTGATAGCAGGCGATACTAGCACAGCCTGGTGGGTGAAAAAGTAGACGAAGTTCTCTTGATCACGGAGATAATAGCTGGCGATGGCAACGAGAACTGGTGGCCAGATGGAAAAGGAAGTCCTCTTGCACCAGGAAGAATTGAGGAGCTTCAGAGATTCGCTGCTAGATGACGCTAGGTGGGTCATGGAAGATATATATCTAGAGCAGACTCACAATGACATAAGAGACATGACCATCAAAGAGAAAATAGAAGATCACTGTTGATGTTTGATAATGAGGAAGGAATGAACATGCAAAGAGCATTAAAAATTATATTCTCTCGTAACGTGTATTCCAAGAATACACCATACTGGGAGGGGAAACACCAACAGAGAAAAAATAAGCAGTTAAACATTTAAAGGTAATGGAGCGATCAAAGACAGTGGTCTTGTGATCGGACCATTAGTGGTCAAGAAACTGACCACCCTGACTCCCCCATCTCTTCCAGGATAACACTCGGTCACTCTACCTGAAATCCAGACCAGGGGGGGGGGGGGAGAAACATCCCTAACCAAGACCAAGTCCCCCACTTTAATGTCGGGACTGGAAAGAAACCACTTCTGTCTCCGTTGCAAGGAAGTTAAATATTCCAATTTCCACCTCTTCCAAAAGGAATTGCGGAGGGCTTCAAATTTACGCCAAACAATAGGTAAATTAGAATCCCTGTAAGAATTGGGAAGAGGAGGAGGGGCAGAAAGAGAAGTGCCGATAAGGAAGTGACCAGGTGTGAGTGCAAGCAAGTCATCGGGGTCATTGGAAAGAGGAGTTAAAGGGCGAGTATTAACAACACCTTCAATCAGAACGGACAGTGAATTTAATTCTTCATAAGTCAGAATTCGATTACCTAGGACTTTTCTTAAATGACGTTTGGTGAGTTTTACGCAAGATTCCCACCTACCATCGTGATGAGGAGCGTAGGGAGGTATAAAGCGCCATTTGAAACCCTTTGAGTAGGAAAAATTAGAAATTTGTTCCATGGCAGGAGAGGAAGAAAGAGCTTTCTTCCAGAGGGAAGCTGCGCCCTGAAAAGTGGAAGAGTAATCAGAGAACATCTCTGAAGGAACACCACGCCTAGCATTGAAGCGAGAGACAGCTGATAAAAAGTAAGAATTTGAGGCATTCGTTACTAGTTCCAAGTGGATTGCGCCAGTAACCATGCAAACAAAGAGAGAAACATAGAGCTAACCAAACAATTTGCGTTTAGCTTCAGGGGAATTTCGTTGATATTGGAACGGATCCATATAGTCCACACCAGTTAAAGCAATAGGGCGTATAGGAGAAGAGCGAAAGGAAGGCAGATCGCTCATTAGTTGAGTATTGATTTTAGGTTTCGCTTTGAAGCAAGGAATGCACTTGTGAATTACGGAGGAAACTTCGTGAATTCCATTTATAATCCAGTACTTTCCCCTTAAGAGGCAAAGCAGAGTGCGTGTAGCAACATGCAGATTGCGATAATGAAAGTCGCGTATAATTAAGGAAGTTACGTGATGTTTGGAAGGCAAAATAACGGGATGCTTTTTGTCATCAAAGAGCAAAGATTGCGAGAGCCTTCCACCTACCCTGAGTAACCCATGGTCTTCAAAGAACGGGGCTAAAGCACGTAGACGACTGGATTTGGGAAGATCCCTTTTAGAAGAAAGTAAAGACAATTCAGAAGAAAAGGCTTCTTGCTGTGTCAGTTGTAAAACCTTAATGGTAGCGAGATACAATTCATGATTGGTAAGGTGTGGTTTAGGGAGAAGAGGTTGGTCAACCACAAGATATTTCCATCTAAGGAGATAGGCGACAATTCGTATTGATTTATGAAAAGAAGAATAGCGGGACAACAAGGGATGAGAAGCGTTGGAAACAAGACACGAAGCGGTAGGTAGAGATACTTTTGATTCAGGCAAGTTGGAGTTTGTAGCTGGAGGTTTAGAAGGCCATGAAGAAGAGTCTTTGATTAACCACGAGGGCCCATGCCAGTACAACTGGGAAGCTGCCAATTGAGAGGGTAAACAACCACGAGAGATAATATCGGCTGGGTTATCAGCACTGGGCACATGCCTCCATTGACATCCAGAAGAAAGAGTTTGAATTTTGGAAACCCTGTTTGCAAAAAAAGTTTGCCAGTGAGAGGGTTTCTTGGCGATCCAAGAAAGGGTGATCATGGAATCGCTCCAGAGATAGATTTGCGAGAATTCGACTTTTAAAACCTCTCGTAATTTCTTAACAAGTTCTGCGGCCATGAGTGCAGCACACAATTCAAGCCTAGGCAAAGTGATAGTTTTAAGAGGAGCGACCTTAGATTTGGCACTAACAAGGTTGGAAACTGAAGATCCATTTAATGAACCACGATAAACCACATATGCGCAGCAACCGTAAGCTTTTTCGGAACTGTCCGCAAACACATGAAGGAAAAAGGATGCATTAGAATGAGAGCTAATTAAATTCCTGGGAATTTCAATAAGGGAAAGATCCAGCAAATTGCTGCGAAACGAGAGCCAACGATTAAGAAAAGAAAGAGGAACAGTGTCATCCCATTCACATTTGAGCGACCACGGCTCTTGCATGAAGAGTTTGGCTATAACGATAACTGGGGCAAGGAATTGAAGCGGATCAAATATTTGCAATTTCAGAGAGAATTTGTCTTTTTGTGTTAGGAAGCTCTTCTGCGAGCGAAACTTTATAGATGAGAGTGTCTGTGCTAGTGCACCAATGAACTCCTAGAGTTTTTATGGATTCGGAGTTTGCACAAATTTCGACACAGGAGGGATCTACGTCTTCAATAGGAAACTGGGCGAGAAACTCAGGGGAGTTGGAATTCCACTTATGAAGTGGGAAACCTCCATTCCTTAGCAATGCCTGAAGTTCTAAAGACACAAAAGAAGCTTCCTCCAAAGTGGGGAAGGACTGCAAATAATCGTCAACATAGAATGACGTAGTTAGTGTTTCAGAGGCTTTGGAGTTAAATAAATGACCATCTTTAGAGGCTAGCAAGTGTAGGGATCGGATAGCAAGGAAAGCAGAGGGTTTTAAGCCGTAAGTAACCGTTTTTAAGCGAAATACCTTAATGGGCTTACTTATTTCATCACGCCAAAAGATTCTTTGGAGATCTCGTTGTTCAGACTGAATTAAAACTTGACGGTACATCTGTTTTATATCAGCGATGACAGCTATGGGAAATAATCGAAAGTTTAAGAGTATAGCAGATAGATCTGACTGAATAGCAGGACCAGAGTAAAGAGTGTCGTTAAGGCTGTTGCCATTAACGTCGTGTGATGAACCATTGAAAACAACTCGGATTTTATCCTTTACAAGAGGGGTTTTCCACACGGGATGATGATTTAAATAAACCGTTTCAATTGGGGGTGCAATTCATCATCAGATTTGCTAGCAACTTCCATATGATCTAAGCTTTCATACTCATCCATGAAATCAGTGTACTGCTCTTTAACAAGAGGTTCTTTCTTGAATTTGCTCTCGATAGCAAAGAGAGCTTTTCGAGCTTTGGGCTGAGAGTTAATAAGTTTGGGAGGATTATGTAATCTTGGCATTTGAACAACGAACCGGCCATCAGAAGAACGAGTGGTGGTGTTCAAAAATTTGCTCACAGAATTCATTTTCTGAAGAGGTTACGTTAGGAGGATCAACGCTTTCGAGCCTCCAAAACTGTTCCAGATCAGTATTGGAGAAGTAAAATTGCGATGCGGGTTGGGGAGAATAATGGGGAAGTGACCTGTGACGATCCATCCTAAGTTAGTGTCTCCTGCGACCACGTTTGAGGATAACTTGCGAACCTGTTTACGAAGGCAAATCCAGAAAACATTGGCACTAAAGCGTATGTCAATAGGGTTTTGCATGTTGAACAAAGGATCATCTAGCCTTAAATGCGAGGGAATGTTTAACCCTTAAATATCCACAGAGTGACTTGGAGTGTCTTCTCCAATGCTATTGAGAATGAGACAATTCAATTTAAGAAGGTTGTTTCAGTGACAAATGTCTCTTATGGTTAGCTTTGAGAATTGTAAAGCTTGCGATTTTGAGCTGTTGATGCCCGATACGTTAATAGAAGTGGGTAGGCCTAGTTTTCTAATCAAGGAATTAGACACAAAATCATGAGTTGCCGCTGAATCAAGAAAACCGCGTGCACGGACCCAGTTGCTAAAGTTATCCTGAACTTCGATTTGGACAGTAGACAACAATACTTGGGCACTACGAATGGACTTGGCATTTTGAATATACGATGAAGCATTGGAATTGTTAGCACTATCATTTTTCGGAAAAGTAGATGCTGTCGATGACCTTGCCTGATCATGACGATGTAGCAAAGTGTGATGAGCCTTTTCACAATGGTAGCAAAGTCTTGTGGACTTGCAATTAGAAGCAGAATGCGTGGGCGCTAGGCAGTTGAAGCAATGTTTGTTTTGAGCAACTAATTTTCTTCTGTCGTCGACTGACAGTTCTTTAAAGGATTTGCATAGATATAAGGCGTGGGAATCTTTGCAAAGTATGCACTTTAAAGGTTCATTTAAACTCTTGCGGGGTTCGCTTTGAGTGTTTAAAACAATAGAGCTAGCAACACGACGTTCACTAGACCTAGTTGGGTAACCAGTAGTGTTTGATTTAAATTTAGATGAACTGGACCCGGGTTTTTGGGTATTAGACGCTAAGCGTAGGCTTTTAGATTTGATAGACATTAATTCAAATTTAGAACTAGGAGATGAGGGTTCACTTTGATTAGCTAAAGCGTTTAAGAGCTGGCATCTGGCATTTATGAAAGTGACTAAATGCTCGTAAGAGTAGTCGTCTTCTTTAGAAAGTTCAATTTCCCAAGCTTTGAGGGTAGCAGTATCAACTTTAGAAACCACTAAATGTATTAGGAAAGTGTCCCAGTGTTCAGTGGGTTGATCTAATTGGGACAGAGCCTTAACGTGAAGTTGTGTAGTGTCAACTAGAGTACGCAAACTAGTGACGTCATTGTGCTGTGACGCAGGTAGGTTGAATAGAGTCTTCATATGGCGTTGAATACGTAACCGTAAAATCCCGTATCTTTCTTTTAAACTGTTAAAGGCAATGGGGTAATTTTCGGCGCTTAAAGGGAGTGCTTCAACTAATTGCAGAGCTTGACCTCGGAGGATAGATCTCAAGTAATGAAACTTGTAAATGACTTGAATGTCTTCATTGTCATGAACAAGGGAGCAAAATAATTCATAGAAAGAATCCCAAGTAGATTCATCTCCAGAGAAATGGGGTAAATCAATTTTAGGTAAAATTGGTTTGGGCTTGTAAGTACAATCACGGAAAGAAGTTTGTGGTTCGTGAAGGGAACCAAGAACAGAAGCGTCCTTTTTCTGCTCCTCTTCAAGTTGGCGTATTATTTTGAAAGCAGATCCTATGCCTTCGTAATATTAGTTTTCTACCTCGACTCGATCTTCGGTTTGATTGAGCATATAAGTTTCTATTTCAGTTTGGATGTTGCAATAATTTTCATAAGAACGTTCAAAATCCCTTACACGTTGTTTCAACAAGTCTAATTGAGCTTCTGAGGGATCTAACGCTTTTATGTACTTTCTGAATCGGGTAATTTGCCCTTTATAGGATGCTCGTTTAGAAGTAAGTTTTTCATCCTTATCCTTTTCAGTAGGAGCCATGTCAAAGAAAATAGATTAAAATGTAACTCACGAAACTGTGGTACCTTGGAAATGCTGTCAAGCTGGCAGCAGCGAATAAGTTGAAAGAAAGGGACACACCAAAGGAGACAGGAGCGGCCTCTTTCCCCTTCACAGGCTTTGCACGATGTAGTTATAGCTGAAAGATTCAAAGCAGGCATTAATAATTTGCAAGGTATTGTCAAATAATCTTTTAAACAGAAAAAAAGACAAATGGATTCTCCCGGGTTTCGGCACCAAATTTTGGGTAGATTATTGACTGAGGAATAACCTAACCACCAATGGAAGATGATAAAGAAAAGGGGGTGGGTTTCGGACTGGAGAAAAAGGATAGAAAGATGGGAGGAGAGTCCCTCAAAAGTTGTAATTTTAACCTTTAATACACTCAAGGGCGGTTGCCACCGCAAATCCTCTCTCTGATACCTAAAATGGGTAAGGACCTGGTCGAGGCTAACGGGAACCGCAGCTAGGACTTGGGCGGTTTGCAAGAGAATGGCTTTAGAGTATTCCCTCTCAAGCATGCATATGCGTACTATGGGGAAGGGTGATGGTCTGGCAAGACAGATAGTAACAGACTTATTGTAGATCTGTTCAAAGGAATTCTTTTTTGACCAAGTAATTTGAAGAATGCCAATAATTTGTATCGATTTTGATATTTCGAGTTTTCGAAGTTGTGGAGTTTCTAAAAAGCGACCAAGTGCTTCCAAGAAGGATTGTGATAAAAAAAAATTATACCTTGGGGAGTAATTTTGGTAAGTGAACCAATAGTTGCATTTGGAAATGGCTAAGCTTTTACTCAGCAAGGAGCCGGCTAAAAGTTTAGACAAAGAGAAACACTTATCTTTTGGAAAACCAACCATAAGTTTTCGGAGAGGAACTCCACAATCAGGTAGCTGGCGTAGCGAGCTGTACTTGCCTTACTGGCCAGTTAGAATTAGCTATTAAAGCTAAGAGAAACTTTAACGAGATTACCACTAAGAGTTCTTGCTCAAATGCAACGAGTGGTGAAAGCCCTATCAATAGATTTAATGGCATTGAATAGGAAGAGCCAAGGAAGACAGGATATTGCCTAACCGTTGTATTAGAGAAATGATGAGTCGAAAAGGAAAGTTTGAATTTATTTAACAATGCAAAAAATCTAATAAATTTGACAAGTATACAGTTTCAATTTTTAGTAACAATTTGGGGTCGCAGACCTCCTAACATTGAAAGTTTGCTCCGGGAAATTAACAATTCGTTAGGTTTTAAACCTTATATATGTAGTAAAATCTTTGTAAGATTAAAAAAAGACAAATGAAGTGATTAAAGTTTAAACATTAAATTGAGTACAAGGTACTTTAAGAGATTTCCAAGTACCTATTTTAGAAAAAGTTACAACTTCGAAAATAACAAAAAAAGAAAGCGGGTAGAATGTAGGAGAAGTTCCTATAACTTCTTATATTTATACAGAATTACTGTTGGTTATTATACAAATAAGGGCAGGTCACTTACTGTAAAACCTGAAGAGAAAGTCAAAAGGAAGTTTCTCGACCTGCTATGTGGTGTATTCTTGGAATACACGTTACGAGAGAATATAAAGTTTAATGCTCTTTGCATGTTCATTCCTTCCTCTTTATCAAACACCAACAGCGATCTTCTATTTTCTCTTATGTCATTGTGAGTCTGTTCTAGATATATATCTTCCATGACCCACCTAGCTTCATCTAGCAGCGTATCTCTGAAGCTCTCCAATTCTTCCTGGTGCAAGAGGACTTCCTTATCCATCTGGCCATCAGATCTCGTTGCCATCGCCAGCTATTATCTCCGTGATCAAGAGAACTTCGTCTACTTCTTCACCCACCAGACTGTGCTAGTATCGCTTGCTATCAACTCTTTGAAGACCATTTCCTCAAGAGAATTTAAGTTTACAATATTGGTCATGCTTATATATTCTCCTTTTGTCTCCTACCCCCACTCTTTTCCTTTCCTTGGACCCTCTGCGCTTCGCTGAGCGGGTCTCACTTGTAAGTCGGCAGTTGACTTGGTCAGTCAAGGCTCAAACAGAGCCAGTCTCCTCAGTCCAAGAGACTCTCTCTACGTTCTACGCCATGTTGGCACATTAGGTATCCGTCAAAGGAAACTTCACCTTCGACATGCAACTAAGATAAGTACAGACTTAAGGTTTTAACCTCATCTTCATCAGTCTTATTATCTACATGTTTTATTGATCATTTTATAGACAGTGTGAGATTGCTATTTGGGGCAAAAATCATCCTTCGCGGGATTTGCTATGTTGGGCTTTTGTCTGTTTAAGCCATCCTTAATCTAAAGTAGCTTTTCTTAAGCTATTTAAATGAGAGATTTTCTCACCACGTGGGATATTATCTAATACCCGCTGTCTATAAATTACCAAGCTAGTTCGTCCGCTGGATTAACTTTGGCCCCATTCTTCTATTAAGATCGTTCTGGAATCTTCCAGATCCTGTACTTTATCTACAAGTATTTGCCGTCATGTATTTTTCACTCACTTGTCAGAATACTATTGAAAATTGAAGAATCTTCGTTCTGAATTAAAGCTCAATAGCGAATTTTCTTCCACCGTTGGAATGTTCTTTGGCGCATTTAATTGTAATTCACAACTTTCTCAAGCAATAGACTTTCGCCTATCTAGTGCAACCAGACCCTTTTCATTATTGCAATAACTTTCTTTGCCATAAACTTTCGTGTTACTACAGTGAACTTTTCATCTATTTAACAGACTATAGTGAAAACTAGTGCTTGTTCAACTTTTCTACCGCGTCGCGATCGTCCGTTTACATTCAATAAGGCCATGAACATTTATCCTCAATCCCAATTGATCTTTCCTAAACCTTCTACTAACAAACCATATTAATAAAATTGTCACTCTAAATCATTTTCTATGAGGTGTCACTCTAACGAAGTGCCCTTCCATCTTGCTTGTTTATCATTAATTAATTTCTGCTTAACTACGTGTTTTATACACGGTTCAAGCTTACATTGTTTCTACCTTATAATCGGGGAAAACAATTCTTTCAACTCTTGAGTGAGTTATTTCTAGGTCTCACGAATGGAAAACTGCCCCATTTGGCTCGTGATTCCTACTTAAACATAGGAGGTCGAAAACCTTCCTTTTGACTTTCTCCTCAGGTTTCACAGTAAGTGACCTGCCCTTATTTGTATAATAACCAACAGTAATTCAGCTTAAATATAAGAAGTTATAGGAACTTCTATCTTATTCTTCATGTTTTTCTTATTGTTATTTTCGAAGTTGTCACTCTCTCTAGAATATTCTCTCAGGAATTTCTTAAAGTACACACCTTGTACACTATTTATTGTTAAATCTTAATCACTTCATTTGTTTTTTTTTAAATCGTACAAAGATTTTAGGACATATATAAGGTTTGAAACCTCATAAATTGTTAATTGCCTGGCGCAAACGTTTAATGTTTTCTGAGGTCTCTGACCCAAAAATTGTTAACCAAATTGAAAATATATATTTGCTAAAGTTATCAACTTCTTTTGAATTGTTAAATAAATTAAGCGTTTCATTTCGCTTTCTCATTTTTCTAGTACAACGGTTAGGCAAGATCCTGTCTTCCTTGGCTCTCCCTTCTCAATGCCATTAAATCCATTAATAGGGCTTTCACCACTCGTTGCATTTGAGCAAGAACTCTTAGTGGTAATCTCGTTAAAGTTTCTCTTAGCTTTAATAGCTAATTCTAATTGGCCAGTAAGGCAAGTAAAGCTCGCTACGCCAGCTACCTGCTTGTGGAGATCCTCTCCGAAAATTTATGGTCGGTTTTCCAAAAGATAAGTGTTTCTCTTTGTCTAAACTTTTAGCCGGCTCCTCGCTTAGTAGAAGCTTAGCCATTTCCAAATGCAACCATTGGTTCATTTACCAAAATTACTCCCCAAGGTATAATTTTTTATCACTATCCTTCTTGGAGGAACTTGCTCGCTTTTTCATGAACTCCATAACTTCGTAAACTGGAAATACCGAACCTGATTCAAATTATTGGCATTCTTCGAATTACTTTGCAAAAACGAATTGCTTTGAACAGACATACAATAAATCTGTTACTCTCAGTCTTGCCAGACCATCACCCTTCCCCATAGTAGGCATACGCATGCTTGAGAGGGGATACACTAAAGCCACTCTCTTGCAAACCGCCCAAGTTCTAGCTGCGTTTCCCGTCAGCTTCGAGCAAGTCCTTACCCTCTTTAGGTATCAGAGAACGGATTTGCAGTGGCAACCGCCTCTGAGTGCATTTAAAGTTAAATTCATAACTTTTGTGGGACTCTCCTCCTATTTTTCTATCCTTTTTCTCCAGTCCGAAACCTACCTCCTTTTCTTAATCATCTTCCCTTGGTGGTTAGATTATTCCTCAGCCAATTATCTTCCCAAAATTTGGTGCCGAAACTCGGGAGAGTCCATTTGTAATTTTTTCGGTTTAAAAGATTATTTGACAATACCTTGCAAATTATTAATATCTGCTTTGAATCTTTTAGCTATAACTACATCGAGCAAAGCCTGTGAAGGGGAAAGAGGCCGCTCCTGTCTCCTGTGGTGTGTTCCTTTCTTTCAACTTATTTGCTGCTGCCAGCTTGACAGCATTTCCAAGGTTCCACAGTTTCGTGAGTTACATTTCAATCTATTTTCTTTAACATGGCTCCTACTGAAAAGGATAAGGATGAAAAACTTACTTCTAAACGAGCATCCTATAAAGGGCAAATTACCCGATTCAGAAAATACATAAAAGAGTTAGACCCCTCAGAAACTCAATTAGACTTGTTGAAACATCGTGTAAGGGATTTTGAACGTTCTTATGAAAATTATTGCAACATCCAAACTGAAATAGAAACTTGTATGCTCAATCAAACCGAAGATCGAGTCGAAGTAGAGAGCCAATATTACGAAGGCATAGGTTCTGCTTTCAAAATAATACGCCAACTCGAAGAGGAGCAGAAAAAGGACGCTTCTGTTCTTGGTTCCCTTCACGAACCACAAACTTCTTTCCGTGATGGTACTCACAAGCCCAAACCAATTTTACCTCAAATTGATTTACCCCATTTCTCTGGAGATGAATCTACTTGGGATTCTTTCTATGAATTATTTTGCTCCCTTGTTCATGACAATGAAGACATTCAAGTCATTTACAAGTTTCATTACTTGAGATCTATCCTCCGAGGTCAAGCTTTGCAGTTAGTCGAAGCACTTCCTCTACGTGCCGAAAATTACCCCATTGCCTTTAACTTATTAAAAGAAAGATACGGGAATTTACGGTTACGTATTCAACGCCATATGAAGGCTCTATTCCACCTACCTGCGTCGCAGCACAATGACGTCACTAGTTTGCGTACTCTAGTTGACACTACACAACTTCACGTTAAGGCTCTGTCCCAATTAGATCAACCTACTGAACACTGGGATACTTTTCTAATACATTTAGTGGTTTCTAAAGTTGATGCTGCTACCCTCAAAGCTTGGGAAATTGAACTATCTAAAGAAGACGACTACTCTTACGAGCATTTAGTCACTTTCATAAATGCCAGATGCCAGCTCTTAACCGCTTTAGCTAATCAAAGTGAACCCTCATCTCCTAGTTCTAAATTTGAATTAATGTCTATCAAACCTAAAAGCGAACGCTTAGCGTCTAATACCCAAAAACCCGGGTCCAGCTCATCTAAATTTAAATCAAACACTACTGGTTACCCAACTAGGTCTAGTGAACGTCGTGTTGCTAGCTCTATGGTTTTAAACACTCAAAGCGAACCCCGCAAGAGTTTAAACGAACCTTTAAAGTGCACACTTTGTAAAGATCCCCATGCCCTATACCTCTGTAAATCCTTTAAAGAAATGTCAGTCGACGACAGAAGAAAATTAGTTTCCCAGAACAAACATTGATTCAATTGCCTAGCGCCTACTCATTCTGCTTCTAATTGCAAGTCCACAAAACTTTGCTACCATTGTGAAAAGGCTCATCACACTTTGCTACATCGTCATGATCAGGCAAGGTCATCGACAGCATCTACTTCTCCGAAAAATGATAGTGCTAACAGTTCTAATGCTTCATCGTATATTCAAAATGCCAAGTCCATTCGTAGTGCCCAAGTATTGTTGTCTACTGTCCAAATCGAAGTTCAGGCTAATTTTGACAACTGGGCCCGTGCACGCGGTCTTCTAGATTCAGCGGCAACTCATGATTTTGTGTCTAATTACTTGATTAGAAAACTAGGCCTACCTGTAAACCCCACTTCTATCAACGTGTCGGGCATCAACAGCTCAAAATCGCAAGCTTTACAATTCTCAAAGCTAACCATAAGAGATACTTGTCATAGAAACAACCTTCTTAAACTTAATTGTCTAATTCTCAATAGCATCGGAGAAGACACTCCTAGTCATTCTGTGGATATTTCAGGGTTAAACATTCCCTCGCATTTAAGGCTAGCCGATCCTTTGTTCGACATGCAAAACATTATTGACATACTCTTAAGTGCCAATGTTTTCTGGAATTGCCTTCGTAAACAGGTTCGCAAGTTACCCTCAAACGTGGTCGCAGGAGACACTAATTTTGGATGGATCGTCACAGGTCAACTTCCCCATTATTCTCCCCAACCCGCGTCGCAATGTTACTTCTCCAATACTGACCTGGAACAGTTCTGGAGGCTTGAAAGCGTTGATCCTCCTAATGTAACCTCTTCAGAAATCGAATTCTGTGAGCAACTTTTTTTGAACACCACCACTCGTTCTTCTGATGGCCGGTTCGTTGTTCAAATGCCACGATTACATAATCCTCCCAAACTTATTAACTCTCAGCCCAAAGCTCGAAAAGCTCTCTTTGCTATCGAGAGCAATTTCAAGAAAGAACCTCTTGTTAAACAGCAGTACACTGATTTCATGGATGAGTATGAAAGCTTAGATCATATGGAAGTTCTTAACAAATCTGATGATGAATTGCACCCCCCAATTGAAACGGTTTATTTAAATCATCATCCCGTGTAGAAAAACCCTCTTGTAAAAGATAAAATCCGAGTTGTTTTCAATGGTTCATCACCCGACGTTAATGGCAACAGCCTTAACGACACTCTTTACTCTGGTCCTGCTATTCAGTCAGATCTATCTGCTATACTCTTAAACTTTCGATTATTTCCCATAGCTGTCATCGCTGATATAGAACAGATGTACCGCCAAGTTTTAATTCAACCGGAACAACGAGATTTCCAAAGAATCTTGTGGTGTGATGAAATCAGTAAGCCCATTAAGGTAGTTCGCTTAAAAACGGTTACTTATGGCTTAAAACCCTCTGCTTTCCTTGCTATCCGATCCCTACACTTGCTAGCCTCACAAGATGGTCATTTATTTAATTCCAAAGCCTCTGAAGCACTAACTACGTCATTCTATGTTGACGATTATTTGCAGTCCTTCCCCACTTTGGATGAAGCTTCTTTTGTGTCTTTAGAACTTCAGGCATTGCTAAGGAATGGAGGTTTCCCACTTCATAAGTGGAATTCCAACTCCCCTGAGTTTCTCGCCCAGTTTCCTATTGAAGACGTAGATCCCTCCTCTGTCGAAAATTGTGGAAACTCCGAATCCATAAAAACTCTAAGAGTTCATTGGTGCACTAGCACTGACACTCTCATCTATAAAGTTTCGCTCGCAGAAGATCTTCCTAACACAAAAAGGCAAAATCTCTCTGAAATTGCAAAAAATTTTGATCCGCTTCAATTCCTGGCCCCAGTTATCGTTATAGCCAAACTCTTCATGCAAGAGCTGTGGTCGCTCAAATGTGAATGGGATGACACTGTCCCTCTTACTTTTCTTAATCGTTGGCTCTCGTTTCGCAGCAATTTGCTGGATCTTCCCCTTATTGAAATTCCCAGGAATTTAATTAGCTCTCATTCTAATGCATCCTTTTTCCTTCATGTGTTCGCGGACAGTTCCGAAAAAGCTTACGGTTGCTGTGCATATTTAGTTTATCACGGTTCATTACTTGGATCTTCAGTTTCCAACCTTGTTTGTGCCAAATCGAAGGTCGCTCCTCTTAAAACTATCACTTTGCCTAGGCTTGAATTGTGCGCTGCACTCATGGCCGCAGAACTTGTTAAGAAATTACGGGAAGTATTAAAAGTCAAATTCTCGCAAATCGATCTCTGGGGCGATTCCATGATCACCCTTTCTTGGATCGCCAAGAACCCCTCTCACTGGCAAACTTTTGTTGCAAACAGGGTTTCCAAAATTCAAACTCTTTCTTCTGGATGTCAATGGAGGCATGTGCCCAGTGCTGATAACCCCGCCGATATTATCTCTCTTAGTTGTTTACCCTCTCAATTGGCAGCTTCCCAATTGTACTGGCAAGGGCCCTCGTGGTTAATCAAAGACTCTTCTTCATGGCCTTCTAAACCTCCAGCTACAAACTCCAACTTGCCTGACGCTAAAGTACCTCTATCTATTGCTTCGTGTCTTGTTTCCAACGCTTCTCATCCCTTGTTGTCCCGCTATTCTTCTTTTCATAAATTAATACGAATTGTCGCCTATCTCCTTAGATGGAAATATCTTGTGGTTGACCAACCTCTTCTCCCCAAACCACACCTTAACAATCATGAATTGAATCTCGCTACCATTAAGGTTTTACAACTGACACAGCAAGAAGCCTTTTCTTCTTAATTGTCTTTACTTTCTTCTAAAAGGGATCTTCCCAAATCCAGTCGTCTACGTGCTTTAGCCTCGTTCCTTGATGACCATTGGTTAATCAGGGTAGGTGGAAGGCTCTTTCAATCTTTGCTCTCTGAGGACAAAAAGCATCCCGTTATTTTGCCTTCCAAACATCACGTAACTTCCTTAATTATACGTGACTTTCATTATCGTAATCTGCATGTTGGCACACGCACTCTGCTTTGCCCCTTAAGGGAAAAGTACTGGATCATAAATGGAATTCATGAAGTATCTTCTGTAATTCACAAGTGCATTCCTTGTTTCAAAGCGAAACCTAAAGTCAATACTCAATTAATGAGCGATCTGCACTCTTTTCGCTCTTCTCCTATACGCCCATTTGCTTTAACTGGTGTGGACTATATGGGTCCGTTCCAATATCAACGAAACTCTCCTGAAGCTAAACGCAAATTATTTGGTAAGCTTTATGTTTCTCTCTTTGTTTGCATGGTTACTGGCGCAATCCACTTGGAACTAGTAACGAATGCTTCTACTTCTTACTTTTTATCAGCTGTCTCTCGCTTCACTGTTAGGCGTGGTGTTCCTTCAGAGATGTTCTCTGATAACGCTTCCACTTTTCAGGGCGCAGCTTCCCTGTGGAAGAAAGCTCTCACTTCCTCTCCTGCCATGGAACAAATTTCTAATTTTTCCTACTCAAAGGGTTTCAAATGGCGCTTTATACCTCCCTACGCTCCTCATCACGGTGGTAGGTGGGAATCTTGCGTAAAGCTCACTAAACGTCATTTAAGAAAAGTCTTATGTAATCGAATTCTGACTTACGAAGAATTCAATTCACTGTCCGTTCTGATTGAAGGTGTTGTTAATTCTCGCCCTTTAACTCCTCTTTCCAATGACCCCGATGACTTGCTTCCACTCACACCTGGTCACTTCCTTATCGGCACTTCTCTTTCTGCCCCTCCTCCTCTTCCCAATTCTTACAGGGATTCTAATTTACCTATTGTTTGGCGTAAACTTGAAGCCCTCCGCAATTATTTTTGGAAGAGGTGGAACTTGGAATATTTAACTTCCTTGCAACGGAGACAGAAGTGGTTCCTTTCCAGTCCCGACATTAAAGTGGGGGACTTGGTCTTGGTTAGGGATGTTTCTCCTCCCTTGGTCTGGACTTCGGGTAGAGTGACCGAGTGTTATCCTGGAAGGGATGGGAGAGTCAGGGTGGCCAAAATCTTGACCACTAATGGTCCGATCCCAAGACCACTGTCTTCGATCGCTCCATTACCTTTAAATGTTTAACTGCTTCTTTGTTCTCTGTTGGTGTTTCACCTCCCAGTATGGTGTATTCTTGGAATACACGGTACGAGAGAATATAAAGTTTAATGCTCTTTGCATGTTCATTCCTTCCTCTTTATCAAACACCAACAGCGATCTTCTATTTTCTCTTTGATGGTCATATCTCTTATGTCATTGTGAGTCTGTTTTAGATATATATCTTCCATGACCCACCTAGCGTCATCTAGCAGCGTATCTCTGAAGCTCTTCAATTCTTCCTGGTGCAAGAGGACTTCCTTATCCATCTGGCCATCAGATCTCGTTGCTATTATCTCCGTGATCAAGAGAACTCCGTCTACTTCTTCACCCACCAGACTGTACTAGTATCGCCTGCTATGAACTCTTTGAAGACCATTTCCTCAAAAGAATTTATGTTTAAAATATTGGTCATGCTTATATGTTCTCCTTTTGTCTCCTACCCCCACTCTTTTCCTTTCCTTGGACCCTCCGCGCTTCGCTGAGCGGGTCTCACTTGTAAGTCGGCAGTTGACTCGGTCAGTCAAGGCTCAACCAGAGCCAGTCTCCTCAATCCAAGAGACTCTCTCTACGTTCTACGCCATGTTGGCACATTAGGTATCCTTTCAAAGGAAACTTCACCTTCGACATGCAACTAAGATAAGTACAGACTTAAGGTTTTAACCTCATCTTCATCAGTTTTATTATCTACATGTTTTATTGATCATTTTATAGACAGTGTGAGATTGCTATTTGGGGCAAAAATCATCCTTCGCGCGATTTGCTATGTTGGGCTTTTGTCTGTTTAAGCCATCCTTAATCGAAAGTAGCTTTTCTTAAGCTATTTAAATGAGAGATCTTCTCACCACGTGGGATATTATCTAATACCCGCTGTCTATAAATTACCAAGCTAGTTCGTCCGCTGGATTAACTTTGGCCCCATTCTTCTAAAAAGATCGTTCTGGAATCTTCCAGATCCTGTAGTTTATCTACAAGTCTTGCCGTCATGTATTTTTCACTCACTTGTGAGAATACTATTGAAAATTGAAGAATCTTCCTTCTGAATTAAAGCTCAATAGCGAATTTTTTTCCACCGTTGGAATGTTCTTTGGCGCATTTAATTGTAATTCACAACTTTCTCAGGCAATAGACTTTCGCCTATCTAGTGCAACCAGTCCCTTTTCATTATTGCAATAACTTTCTTTGCCATAAACGTTCGTGTTACTACAGTGAACGTTTCATCTATTTAACAGACTATAGTGAAAACTAGTGCTTGTTCAACTTTTCTACCGCGTCGCGATCGTCCGTTTACATTCAATAAGGCCATGAACATTTATCCTCAATCCCAATTGATCTTTCCTAAACCTTCTACTAACAAACCATATTAATAAAATTGTCACTCTAAATCATTTTCTATGAGGTGTCACTCTAACGAAGTGCCCTTCCATCTTGCTTGTTTATCATTAATTAATTTCTGCATAACTACGTGTTTTATACACGGTTCAAGCTTACATTGTTTCTACCTTATAATCGGGGAAAACAATTCTTTCAACTCTTGAGTGAGTTATTTCTAGGTCTCACGAATGGGAAACTGCCCCATTTGGCTCGTGATTCCTACTTAAACATAGGAGGTCGAAAACCTTCCTTTTGACTTTCTCCTCAGGTTTCACAGTAAGTGACCTGCCCTTATTTGTATAATAACCAACAGTAATTCAGCTTAAATATAAGAAGTTATAGGAACTTCTATCTTATTCTTCATGTTTTTCTTATTGTTATTTTCGAAGTTGTCACTCTCTCTAGAATATTCTCTCAGGAATTTCTTAAAGTACACACCTTGTACTCTATTTATTGTTAAATCTTAATCACTTCATTTGTTCTTTTTAAATCTTACAAAGATTTTAGGACATATATAAGGTTTGAAACCTCATAAATTGTTAATTGCCTGGCGCAAACGTTTAATGTTTTCTGAGGTCGGTGACCCAAAAATTGTTAACCAAATTGAAAATATATATTTGTTAAAGTTATCAACTTCTTTTGAATTGTTAAATAAATTAAGCGTTTCTTTCGCTTTCTCAGTTTTCTAGTACAACGGTTAGGCAAGATCCTGTCTTCCTTGGCTCTCCCTACTCAATGCCATTAAATCCATTAATAGGGCTTTCACCACTCGTTGCCTTTGAGCAAGACCTCATAGTGGTAATCTCGTTAAAGTTTCTCTTAGCTTTAATAGCTAATTCTGACTGGCCAGTAAGGCAAGTAAAGCTCGCTACGCCAGCTACCTGCTTGTGGAGACCCTCTCCGAAAAGTTATGGTCGGTTTTCCAAAAGATAAGTGTTTCTCTATGTCTAAACTTTTAGCCGGCTCCTCGCTGAGTAAAAGCTTAGCCATTTCCAAATGCAACCATTGGTTCATATACCAAAATTACTCCCCAAGTTATAATTTTTTATCACTATCCTTCTTGGAGGCAAGCCTCCGTGGCTTAGGCGGCAGCACGCTGGCCTCTCACCGCTGGGTCCGTGGTTCAAATCCCGGTCACTCCATGTGAGATCTGTGCTGGACAAAACGGAGGCAGACAGGTTTTTCTCCGGGTACTCCGGTTTTCCCTGTCACAATTTCATTCCAGCAACACTCTCCACTATCATTTCATTTCATCTGTCATTCATTTAATCATTGCCCCAGAGGAGTGCGTCAGGCCTCGGCAGCCGGCACAGTTCATATCCTCGCCACTAGATGGGGGCTTCATTCATTCCATTCCTGACCCGGTCGGAGACTGGAAGCAGGCTGTGGATTTTCATTTCAGTAGAAGGTTTAGGAAAGATCAATTGGGATTTAGGATAAATGATCATGGCCTTATCTATGGTAATCGGACGATCGCGACGCGGTAGAAATGTTGAACAAGCATTAGTTCTCACTATAGTTTGTTGAATGGATGAAAATTTCACTGTAGTAACACGAAAGTTTATGGAAAAGAAAGTTATTGCAATGATGAAAAAGGACTGGTTGCACTAGATAGGCGAGAGACTATTGATTGAGAAAGTTGTGGATTACAATTAAATGCGCCATAGAACATTCCAACGGTGGAAAAAAAATTCGCTATTGAGCTTTAATTCAGAAGGAAGATTCTTCAATTTTAAATAGTATTCTCACAAGTGAGTGAAAAAAACATGACGGCAAGACTTGTAGATAAAGTACAGGATCTGGAAGGTTCCAGAACTATCCAAGTAGAAGAATGGGGCCAAAGTTAATCCAGCGGAGGAACTAGCTTGGTATTTTATAGACAGCGGGTATTAGATAATATCCCACGTGGTGAGAATATTTCTCATTTAAATAGCTTAAGAAAAGCTACTTTCTATTAAGGTTGGCTTAGACAGACAAAAGACCAACATAGCAAATCCCGCGAAGGATGATTTTTGCCCCAAATAAGTAATCTCACACTGCCTATAAAATGATCATTGAAAGTATGTAGAATTAAAACTGATGAAGATGAGGTTAAAACCTTAAGTCTGTACTTATCTTAGTTGCATGTCGAAGGTGAAGTTTCCTTTGAAAGGATACCTAATGTGCCAACATGGCGTAGAATGTAGAGAGTGCCTCTTGGTTTGAGGAGACTGGCTCTGGTTGAGCCTTGACTGACCAAGTCAACTGCCGACTTACTTACTCATCGAAGCGCGGAGGATCCAAGGAAAGGAAAAGAGTGGGGGTAGGAGACAAAAGGAAAACATATAAGCATGACCAATATTGTAAACTTAAATTCTCTTGAGGAAATGGTCTTCAAAGAGTTGATAGCAGGCGATACTAACACAGCCTGGTGGGTGAAAAAGTAGACGAAGTTCTCTTGATCACGGAGATAAGAGCTGGCGATGGCAGCGAGAACTGGTGGCCAGATGGAAAAGGAAGTCCTCTTGCACCAGGAAGAATTGAGGAGCTTCAGAGATTCGCTGCTAGATGACGCTAGGTGGGTCATGGAAGATATATATCTAGAACAGACTCACAATGACATAAGAGACATGACCATCAAAGAGAAAATAGGAGATCACTGTTGGTGTTTGATAAAGAGGAAGGAATGAACATGCAAAGAGCATTAAAAATTATATTCTCTCGTACCGTGTATTCCAAGAATACGCCAGATGGTAGGTTCATTGTTCAGATGCCAAGATTACATAATTCCCCTAAACTTATTAACTCTCAACCCAAAGCTCAATAAGCTCTCTTTGCTATCGAGAGCAAATTCAAGAAAGAACCTCTCGTTAAACAGCAGTACACTGATTTCTTGGATGAGTATGAATGCTTAGATCATATGGAAGTTGTTAACAAATCTGATGACGAATTGCACCCTCCAATCGAAACAGTTTTCTTAAATCATCATCCCGTGTGGAAAAACCCTCTTGTAAAGGATAAAATCCGATTTGTTTTCAATGGTTCATCACCTGACTTTAATGGCAACAGTCTTAACGATACTCTTTACTCTGGTCCTGCCATTCAGTGAGATCTATCTGCTATACTCTTAAGCTTTCGATTATTTCCCATAGCTGTTATAGCGGATATAAAACAGATGAACCGTCAAGTGTTATTCAGCCTTAACAACGAGATCTCCATAGAATCTTTTGGCGCGACTAAATCAGCAAACCCATTAAGGTAATTCGATTAAAGACGGTTACTTATGGCTTATAACCTTCCGCTTTCCTTGCTATCCGATCCCTACACTTGTTAGCCTCTCAAGATGGTAATTTATTTGATTCTAAAGCTTCCGAAGCCCTAACTACATAATTCTATGTTGACGATTACTTGCAGTCCTTCCCCACTCTGGAGGAAGCTTCTTTCGTGTCACTAGAACTTCAGGCATTGTTAAGGAACGGAGGATTTCCACTTCATAAGTGGAATTCCAACTCCCATGAGTTTCTCGCCCAGTTTCTTATTGAGGATGTAGATCCCTCCTCTGTTGAAATTTGTGGAGATTCCGAATCCATAAAAACTCTTGGAGTTCATTTGTGCACTAGCACTGACACTCTCATCCATAAAGTTTCGCTTGCCGAAGAGCTCCCTAACACAAAAAGGCAAATTCTCTCTGCAATCGCAAAAATGTTTGATCCGCTTCAATTTCTTGCTCCGGTTATTGTTATAGCCAAACTTTTCCTGCAAGAGCTATGGTCTCTCAAATGTGAATGGGACGACACTGTTCCCCTTTCTTTTCTTAACAGATGGCTCTCTTTTCGCAGCAATTTGCTTGATCTTTCCCTTATTGAAATTCCCAGGAATTTAATTAACGCTCATCCTAATGCATCTTTATTCCTTCATGTGTTCGCGGACAGTTCCGGAAAAGCTTGCGGTTGCTGTGCATATTTGGTTTATCGCGGTTCCTTAAATGGATCTTCAGTTTCCAAACTTGTTTTTGCCAAATCGAAGGTGGCTCCTCTTAAAACTATCACTTTGCCTAGGCTTGAATTGTGTGCTGCACTCATGGCCCCAGAACTTTTAAGAAATTACGGGAAGTCTTAAAAATCGAATTCTCGCAAATCTATCTTTGGAGCGATTCCATGATCACCCTTTATTGGTTCGCCAAAAACCCCTCTCATTGGCAAACTTTTGTTGCAAACAGGGTTTCCAAAATTCAAACTCTTTCTTCGGGATGTCAATGGAGGCATGTGCCCAGCGCTGACAACCCTGCCGACATAATTTCTCGTGGATGTTTACCCTCTCAATTGGCAGCTTCTCAGTTGTACTGGCATGGGCCCTCGTGGTTAATCGAAAACTCCTCTTGTTGGCCTTCGAAACCTCCAGCTACAAACTTCAACTTGCCTGACGCTATAGTATCAAAATGTATTGCTTCGTGTCTTGTTTCCAACGTTTCTCATCCCTTGTTGTCCCGCTATTCTTCCTTTCACAAATTAATTTGAATTGTCGCCTATCTTCTTAGATTGAAATATCTTGTGGTTGACCAACCTCTTCTCCCCAAACCACACCTTACCAATCATGAATTGAATCTCGCTACCATTAAGGTTTAAAACTAATACAGCAAGAAGCCTTTTCTTCTGAACTGTCTTTACTTTCTTCTAAAAGGGATCTTCCCAAATCCAGTCGTCTTCGTGCTTTAGCCCCGTTCCTTGATGACAATGGGTTACTAAGGTTAGGTGGTAGGCTTCCGCAATCTTTGTTTTCTGAGGACAGCATCCTTTTTTGCCTTCTAAACATCACGTAACTTCCTTAATTATACGTGACTTTCATTATCGCAATCTGCATGTTGTTACACGCACTCTGCTTTGCCTCTTAAGGGAAATATACTGGATTATAAATGGAATGGTGATTTAAGAAAACCGTTTCAATTGGGGGGTGCAATTCGTCATCAGATTTGCTGACAACTTCCATATGATCCAAGCTTTCATACTCATCCATGAAATCAGTATACTGCTGTTTAACGAGAGGTTCTTTCTTGAATTTGCTCTCGATAGCAAAGAGAGCTTTTCGAGCTTTGGGGATTAGGGGGATTATGTAATCTTGGCATCTGAACAATGAACCGGCCATCAGAAGAACGAGTGGTGGTGTTCAGAAAAATTTGCTCACAGAATTCGGTTTCTGAAGAGGTCACGTCAGGAGAATCAACGCTTTCGAGCCTCCAGAACTGTTCCAAGTCAGTATTAGCGAAATAACATTGCGATGCGGGTGGGGGAGAATAATGGGGAAGTTGACCGGTGACGATCCATCCAAAATTAGTGTCTCTGGCAACCACGTTTGAGGATAACTTGCGAACCTGTTCACGAAGGCATTTCCAGAAAACATTGGCACTAAGGAATATGTCAATGTTTTTTTTACATTGAACAGGGGATTGGCTAGCCTTAAATGCGAGGGAATGTTTAACCCTGAAATATCCACAGAGTGACTTGGAGTATCTTCTCCTATTCTATTGAGAATGAGACAATTCAGTTTGAGAAAGTTGTTTCTGTGACAAATGTCTCTTTTGGTTAGCTTTGAGAACTGTAAAGCTTGGGATTATGAGCTGTTAATGCCCGATACGTTAATAAAAGTGGGATTTACAGGTAGGCTTAATTTTCTAATCAAAGAATTATACACAAAATCATGAGTTGCCGCTGAATCAAGAAAACCGCATGCCCGGACCCAGTTGCCAAAGTTATCCTGAACTTCGATTTGGACAGTAGACGAGAGTACTTGAGCACTGCGTATGGACTTCGCATTTTGGATGTAAGACGAAGCATTGGAACTGTTAGCATTGTCACTTTTCTGAGAAGTAGATGCGGTCGATGACCATGCTTGATCATGACGATGCAGTAAAGTGTGATGAGCTTTTTCACAATGGAAGCAAAGTCTTGTGGACTTGCAATTTGAAGCAGAATGTGTGAGTGCTAGGCAGTTGAAGCAATGTTTATTCTGAGAAACTAAATTTCTTCTGTCGTCGACTGACAGTTCTTTAAAAGGTTTACATAGATATAAGGCTTGGGAATCTTTACAAAGTATGCACATTAATGGTTCATTTAAACTGTTGTTGTTTTAAGGGGGCTAACATCTAGGTTATCGGCCTCATTTAAACTCTTGCGGGGTTCGCTTTGAGTGTTTAAAACGAGAGAACTAGCATTACGGCGTTCACTAGACCTAGTTGGGTAACCAGTGGTGTTTGACTAGAGTTTAGATGAGCTGGACCCAGGTTTTTGGGTACTAGACGCTAAGCGTACGCTTTTAGATTTGATAGACATTAATTCAAATTTAGAACTAGGAGATGAGGGTTCACTTTGATTAGGTAAAGCAGTTAAGAGTTGGCATGTAGCATTTATGAAAGTGACAAAATGCTCATAAGAGTAATCGTCTTCTCTTGAAAGTTCAATCTCTCAAGCTTTTAGGGTAGCAACATCTACTTTAGAAACCACTAAATGTATTAAGAAAGTGTCCCAGTGTTCAGTGGGTTGATCTAATTGGGACAAAGCTTTAACGTGAAGTTGTGTAGTATCAATGAGAGTACGCAAACTAGTGACGTCAATGTGCTGTGAGGCGGGTAAGTTAAATAGAGCCTTCATATGGCGTTGAATACGTAACCGTGAATTACCGTATCTTTCTTTCAATAAGTTAAAGGCAATGGGGTAGTTTTCGGCACTTAAGGGGAGTGCTTCAACTAACTGCAGAGCTTGACCTCGGAGGATGGATCTCAAATAATGAAACTTGTAGATGGCTTGAATGTCTTCATTGTCATGAACAAGAGAACAAAATAATTCATAGAAAGAATCCCAAGTAGATTCGTCTCCAGAAAGTGGGGTTAATCAATCTTAGGTAGAATTGGTTTGGGCTTGTGAGTGCCATCGCGAGAAGAGGTTTGTTGTTCGTGAAGGGAACCAAGAAGAGAACCGTCTTTTTTCTGTTCTTCTTCGAGTTGGCGTATTATTTTGAAAGCAGAACCTATACCTTCGTAATATTGGTTTTCTACTTCGACTCGATCTTCGGTTTGATTGAGCATACAAGTTTCTAATTCAGTTTGGATGTTACAATAATTTTCATATGAACGTTCAAAATCCTTTACACGATGTTTTAACAAATCTAATTGAGCTTCTGAGGGATCAAGCTCTTTGATGTATTTTCTGAATCGGGTAATTTGCCCTTTATGGGATGCTCGTTTCGAAATAAGTTTTTCATCCTTATCTTTTTCTGAAGGAGCCATGACAAAATAGGTAAATTAAAGTATAACTTACAAAACTGTGGAACCTTGGAAATGATGTCCGGCTGGCAGCAGCAAATAAGTTCAAAGAAAGGGACACACCAAAGGAGTCAGGAGCGGCCTCTCTCCACTTCACAGGCTTTGTACGATGTAGTTATAGCTGAAAAATTCAAAGAAGATATTAATGATTTGCAAAATATTGTCAAATAACCCTTGACAAAATAGAAAATGCGATAAATGGACTCTCCCGGGTTTCTGCACCAAATTTTTGGGTAGATTATTAGCTTGGGAATAACCTAACCCCCAAGGGAAGATGATAAAGAAAAGGAAGTGGGTTTCGGACTGGAGAAAAAGGATGGAGAGATAGGACGAGAGTCCAAAAGAAGTTATAATTTTAACATTAAATGTACTCAAAGGCGGCTGCCACTGAAAATCCGCTCTCCGATACCTAAAATGGGTAGGGACCTGGGCAAAGCTATCGGGAAACGCAGCTGGAACTTGGGCTGTTCTCGGGAAAGCTGCTTTAGTGTATTCCCTCTCAATCATACATATGCCTACTATGGGGAAGGGTGATGGTCTGGCAAGACATAGAGTAACAGATTTATTGTGTATCTGTTCAAAGGAGTTTGTTTCTAAACAAGTAATTTGAAGAATGCCAATAATTTGAATCAGCTTCGAGATTTTTATTTTTTGAAATTGTAGAATTTCTAAAGAGCGACCAAATGCTTCCAAGAAGGATAGGGATAAAGCAATTATACCTTTGGAAATAATTTTTGGATGTACACCAATAGTTGCATTTAGAAATGGCTAAGCTTTTACCCAGCAAGGCGCCGACTAAAAGTTTAGACAATGAGAAACACTTATATTTTGAAAAACCGACCATAAGTGTTGGAGAGAATCTCCACAAGCAGGAAGCTGGCGTAGCGAGCTATGCTTGCCTTACTGGCCAATTAGAATTAGCTAGTAAAGCTAAGAGAGACTTTACTAAGTTATCAACTAAGAGTTCTTGCTCAAATGCAACAAGTGGTGAGAGCCCTATCAATAGATTTATTTGCATTAAATGGGAAGAGTCAAGGAAGACAGGATTTTGCCTAACCGTTATGTTAGAGAAATGATGAAGCGAAAAACAAATATTTGATTTATTTAACAATGTAAAAGGAAGTAGTTTTGTAACAAATATATAATTTTGATTTCTATAAACAACTGGTGTTTCAGACTTCCAAAAACATCTAAAGCTTGCGCCAGGAAATTAACAATTCTTTTGGTTTCAAACCTTTTATATGCTTTAAAAACTTCGTAAGATTTTTGAAATGACGAAGATAAATAAATGAAAAATGTAAAGATAACTGACGTAATTAAAGTTAGACAATAAATCAAGTACAAGGTGTGTACTTTGAGAATTTCTAGGTAAATATCTTAGAAAGAGTAACAACTTCGGAAGTAACAACAACGAAAAGCAGGAAGGATAAAATAGAAGTTTCTATAATTTTTTGTATTGATGCTGAATTACTTTTAATTATTATACAAATAGGGCAGGTCACTTATTGTGAAACCTGAAGAGAAAAATCGAAAGAAAGTTTCTAGAACTCCTATGTTTAAGTAGGGATCACGAGACAAATGGGGCAAATTTCCCTTTCGTGAAACCTAGAGATAACTCACTTATGAGTTGAAAGAATTGTATTCCCTAATTAGAAGGGAGAAATAATATAATTTTAGGCGTGTACTGGACACGAAGTGTTACAGATATTAAATTGTGATACTTAAAGCGAGAGAGGGAGGGCACTTATTGAGAGTGACACCTCATTGAAAAAAGACTTAAAGTAACAATTTTATTATTTTGGTTTGTTAGTAAAGGGTTTGGGAAAGATCAAATGGGATTGAGGAAAAGTGTTCATGGCCGTATTTATAGTATTCGGACGAACGCGACGCGGATGAAATGTTGAACAAACACTGTTTTCACTATAGTCTGTTGAAATAGATGAAAAGTTCACTGTAGTAGCACAAAAATTTATGGCAAAGAAAGTTATTGCAATGATGGAAAATAACTAGTTACACTAGATTTGCGAGAGTCTATTGCTTGAGAAAGTTGTAGATTATAGTTGAATGCGCCAGAGAAAATCCCAACGGAGGAAGGAAATTTAGATATTGATTAGTAGTTCATAAGGAAGATTCCTTAGTTTGAAAAGTATTCCCACATGTGAGTGTAAAATACATGACAGTATAACTGGTAGATAGAGTGCAGATTCTGGTAGATTCCAGAGCAATCATGACTGATGAATAGGGCAAAAGTTAGTCCAGCGGTGGAACGAGCTAAGTATTTTACAGACAGTGCGTAATTTAATGGTATCCCATGTTGTGAGAAAATCTCTCATTTAATAAGCATAAGAAATGCTGCTTCCTGTTAAGATTGGCTTAGATAGACAAAAGCCCAACATAGAATATCCCGCGTAGGATGATTATTGCCCCAAATATAGAAATCTCACACTGCCTATAAAATGATCATTAAAAGTATGTAGCTATTAAAAATCACTTAAAGTAAGTTGCAGAACGTAGAAGTAGTACTTAGCTTTGCTTCATGGCAAAGGTGATGTTCCCTTTGACGGTTGATACTAAAATTCTAACATGGCGTAGAATTTAAAAGTTTGCCTCTCGAGTTGAGGAGGCGAGCTTTGGTGGAGCTCTAACTGACTGGGTCGACTTCTGACGTACTAGTGAGACACGCTGAACGAAGCACGGAGGGACCAGGGAAGGGAAAAGAGTGGGGGTAGGAGACAAAAGGAATATATATAAGAATAGCCAACTTAACAGTTTAAAAAAGTCTTCTTGATGAAATGGTCTTCAAAGAGTTGATAGCAGGCAACAGTAGCGCAGCGTGGAGGGTGAAAAATTAGACGAAGTTCTCTTGATCACGGAGATGATAGCTGGCGATGGTGACGAGATCTGGTGGCCAGATTGATAATGAAGTCCTCTTGTACAGGGAAGAATTGAGGAACTTCAGCGATTCGCTGCTAGATGACGCTAGGTGGGTCATGGAAGATATATATCTAGAACAGACTTACAGGTAACATGAGAGACATAACCAACAAGGAGAAAACAAAAGATCACTGTTGGTGTTTGAGAAAAAAGGAAGGGATGAACTATAGCAAAGAGAAGCAAAAGCTTGCTCTATCTTACCGTGTATTCCAAGGAATACACCACCGCCCTTAGAAACTACAACTCATAATTCTCTCAAGCCAAAATTCAACTTTTACATAACTGCAATAACTTTTCTTTTTAAAAACATTTTGTGCTGGTACAGTGAACTTTCAACTATATCAACAGACTATAGTGATAACAGTGCATGTTCAATCTTTCATCCGCGTCACGCTCGTCCGAGTACAATAAATACGGCCATGAACACTCTTCCACAATCCCATTTGATCTTTCCCAAACCCTTTACTAACAAACTAAAATAATAAAATTGTTTCTTTACGTCTTTTTCAATGAGGTGTCACTCTCAATAAGTGCCCTTCCCTACTTGTTCCACGTACAACGAATTAATGTCTGTAAAACTTCGTGTCTAGTACACGCCTTAAAGTATATTGTTCCTCCCTTCTAATGAGGGAATCCAATTCTTTTTACGCAAAAGTGAGTTATCTCTAGGTTTCACGAAAGGGAAATTTGCCCTATTTTTCTCGTGATCCCTTCCCACATAGGAGTTCCAGAAACTTCCTTTCAATTTTTCTCTTCAGGTTTCACAATAAGTGACCTGCCCTATATGTATAATCGCCAAAAGTCGTTCTGTATTAATACAAGAAGTTATAGAAATTTCTATTTCATTCTTCCTGTTTTTTGTTGTTACTTTCGAAGTTGTTATTTGTTCATATTTCAAAGATACCTATCTAGAAATCCTTAAAGTACACATCTTGTACTTGATTTATTGTTTAACTTTAATTTAGTCAATTATCTTTAAATTTCCCATTTGTTAATCTTAACAACATTTCAAAATCTTACGAAGATTTTAACGCATATAAAAGGTTTAAAACCAAAAAATTGTCAATTGCCTGGTGCAAATTTTTAGATGATTTTAGGAGGTCTGCGACCCCAATTGTTAACAAAATCAAAATTATATATTTGTTACATAAAATACTTTTTTTACATTGTTCAATAAATCAAGATTTATTTATTTGCTTTATCATTTCTCTAAGATAACGGTTAGGCAAAATCCTGTCTTCCCTGGCTCTTCCTAGGTTTATGCCCTCTTTAATAAAAATAAATCCATTGATAAGGTTTTCACTACTTGTTGCATTTGAGCAAGAACTCTTATATTATTAACTTATTAAAGTCTCTCGTAGATTTGATAGCTAATTCTAACTGGCCAGTAAGGCAAGCATAGCTCGCTACGCCAGCTTCCTGCTTGTGGAGATTCTCTCTAACACTTATGGTTGGTTTTTCAAAATTTAAGTGTTTCTCATTTACTAAACTTTTAGTCGGCGTCTTGCTGGGTAAAAGCTTAGTCATTTCTAAATGAAACTATTGGTACTCTTACCAAAATTATTCCCAAGGGTATAATTGCTTTATCCCTATCCTTCTTGGAAGCATTCGGTCGCTCTTTAGAAATTCTACTATTTCAAGAGCTAAAATATTAAGGCTGATTCAAATTATTTGTATTATTCATAATTCTTGTTTAGAAACAAACTCCTTTGAACAGATACACAATAAATCTGTTACTCTTTGTCTTGCCAGACCACCACCCTTCTCCATAGTAGATATATTTATGCTTGAGAGGGAATACGCTATAGCAGATTTTTTGCGAATAGCCCAAGTTCCAGCTGCGTTTCCGGTTAGCTTCGCCCAGGTCCCTACCCACTTTAGGTATCGCAAAGAGGATTTGCAGTGGCAGCTGCCTTTGAGTATAGTTAAAGTTAAAATTATAACTTCTGTTGGACTCGCGTCCTATTTCTCCATCCCTTCTCTCCAGTCCGAAACATACTTCCTCTTCTTCATCATCTACCCTTGGGGGATAGGTATTCCCAAGCTAATAATCTACCCACCAATGTACGCGCCACTAGGTGCAGCCTTATCTCCCCAATGTACGAGCCGCTAGGTGCAGCCTTATCTCCCCAATTTACGCGCTACTAGGAGCAGCCTTATCTCCCCAACGTGCGCCCTGCGAGGTGCAGCCTAATCTCCCCAATGTACGCGCCGCTAGGTGTAGCCTTATCTCCTCAATGTACGCGCCACTAGGAGCAGCCTTATCTCCCCAATGTGCGCCCTGCGAAGTGCGGCCTGGGTAGATTATTGGCTGAGGAATAACCTAACCACCAAGGGAAGATGATAAAGAAAAGTAGGTGGGTTTCGGACTGGAGAGAAAGGATGGAGAAATAGGAGGAGAGTCCCACAAAAGTTATAAATTTAACTTTAAATACGCTCATAGGCGGCTGCCACTGCAAATCCGCTCTCTGATACCTAAAGTGGGTAAGGACCTGGTCGAAGCTGACGGGAAAAGCAGCTAGGACTTGGGCGGTTTGCAAGGGAATGGCTTTAGTGTATTCCCTCTCAAGCATGCATATGCCTACTATGGGGAAGGGTGATGTTCTGGCAAGACAGAGAGTAACAGACCTATTGTATGTCTGTTCAAAGGAGTTCGTTTTTGAACCAGAAATTCGAGGAATGCCAATAATTTGAATCAGTTTTGATATTTCCAGGTTTCGAAATTGTAGAGTTACTACAAAGTGACCAAGTGCTCCCAAGGAGTATAGTGATAAAAGAATTATACTTTTGGGAATAATTTTGGTAAGTGCACCAATAGTTGCGTTTGTAAATGGCTAAGCTTTTACCCAGCAAGGAGCCGACTAAAAGTTTAGGCAAGGAGAAACACTTAAATTTTGAAAAAACCAACCATAAGAGTTGGAGAGAATCTCCACAAGCAGGAAGCTGGCTTAGCGAACTATGCTTGCCTTACTGGCCAGTTAGAATTAGCTATTAAAGCTAAGAGAGACTTTACCGAGTTGTAAACTAAGAGTTCTTGCTCTAATGCAACAAGCGGTGAAAACCCTATCAAGAGATTTATTTGCATTAACGAGGGCATTAACCTAGGAAAAGTCAGGGAAGACAGGATCTTGCCTAACCGTTGTGTTAGAGAAATGATGAGTCAAAAAAGGAACTTGAATTTATTTAACAATGCAAAAAAGCGTAATGAATTTAACAAATAGGTAGTAATTTATTGACAAATTTATCATTTAGATTTTATAACAGATGGGGTCACAGACCTCCGAAAAAACATCTAAAGTATGCGCCAGGCAATTAACAATTTATTGGTTTCAAACCTTTATATGTTTTAAAATCCTCGCAAGATTTTAAAATAGAAAATATAAAGTACAAAGGTTAAAGACAATTAAAGTGATTAAAGTTAGACAGTAAATCGAGTACAAGGTGTGTACTTCAAGAAATTTCTGAGAAAATATTCTAGAGAGAGTAACAACTTCGAATATAACAATAACAAAAACAGGAAGAATAAAATAGAAGTTCCTATAACTTCTTATATTTAAGCTGGATTACCCTTTTTGCGGTTATACAAATAGAGCAGGTCACTTAATGTGAAACCTAAAGAGAAAGTCGAAAGGAAGGTTCTAGACCTCCTATGTTTAAGTAGGAATCACGAGCCGAATGGGGCAAGTTTCCCTTTCGTGAAACCTAGAAATAACTCACTTATGAGTTGACAGAATTGTATTCCCTAATTAGAAGGGAGAAACAATGTAAGTTTGCAACGTGTACCAGACACGTAGTTATGCAGAAATGAATTAATGAGATATAAGCAAAGGGGGAGGGCACGTCTTTAGAGTGACACCTCATTGAAAAAGACCTAAAATAACTAGTTTATTATTTTGGTTTGTTAGTAAAGGGTTTGGGAAAGATCAACTGGGATTGAGGATGAGTGTTCATGGCCGTATTTGTAATAATCGGACGATCGCGACGCGGTAGAAATGTTGAACAAGCACTGGTTCTCACTATAGTCTGTTGAAATGGATGTAAAAGTTCACTGTAGTAGCGCAAAAGTTTATGGCAAAGAAAGTTATTGCAATAATGGAAAATAACTAGTTGCACTAGGTAGGCCAAAGTCTATTGCTTGAGAAAGTTGTAGATTACAAGTAAATGCGCCAGAAAAAATCTCAACGGTGGAAGAAAATTTAGCTATTGCAGTAATTTATAAGGAAGATTCCTTAATTTAAAATAGTATCCCCACATGTGAGTGGAAAACACATGACGGCGTGACTGGTAGATCGATTGATGAATCTGGAAGGGTCCTAACTGAAGAATAGGGCCAAAGTTATTCCAGCGGTGGAACGAGCTGAGTATTTTATAGACAGAGGGTAATTCCCACGTTGTGAGAAGATGTCTCATAAGAAATGCTGCTTTCTATTAAGATTTGCTTATACAGACAAAAGCTTAACATGGAAAATCCCGCGAAGGATGATTATTGCCCCAAATATAGTAATCTCACACTGCCTATAAAATGATCGTTAAAAGCATGTAGATATTAAAACGATGAAGATGAGGTTAAAACCTGAAGTCTGTACTTATCTATGCTGCATGGCGAAGGTGAAGTTCCCTTTTGACGGATAAACTAATGTGCCAATATGGTGTGGAATGAAGAGAGAGCCTCTTTGTTTGAGGAGACTGGCTCTAGTTGACCCTTGACTGACTAGGTCGACTGCCGACGTACAAGTGAGACATGCTCAGCGAAGCACACTGGGACCAGGGAAGGGAAGAGAGTGGGGGTAGGAAACAAAAGGAGAACATATAAGCATAACCAACGTTAGAAAGTTTAATTCTCTTGAGGTAATGGTCTTCAAAGAGTTGATAGCAGGAGATACTAGCGCAGCATGGTTGGTGAAAAAGTAGACGAAGTTCTCTTGATCACGGTGATGATAGCTGGCGATGGCTACGAGATCTGGTGGCCAGATTGATAAGGAAGTCCTCTTGTACAGGGATGAATAGAGGAACTTCAGAGATTCGCTGCTAGATGACGCTAGGTGGGTCATGGAAGATATATATCTAGAACAGACTCACAAGTAACATGAGAGACATGACCAACAAAGAGAAATTAGAAGATCACTGTTGGTTTTTGATAAAAAAGAAGGAATGAACAAGCAAAGAGAATTAAAGATATACTCTATCTTACCGTGTATTCCAAGAATACACGAAGCTGGGAGGGCAAAACACCAACAGAGAACAAAATAAACAATTAAACATTTAAAGGTAATGGAGCAATTAAAGGCAGTGGTCTGGAGATCTGACCATTATTGGTCAAGATTCTAGCCACCCTGACCCTCCTATCCCTTCCAGGATAACACTCGGTCACTCTACCAGAAATCCAGACCAGGGGAGGAAAAACATCCCTAACCAAGACCAAGTCCCCCACTTTAATGTCGGGACTGGAAAGAAACCACTTCTGTCTCCGTTGCAAGGAAGTTAAATATTCCAAGTTCCACCTCTTCCAAAAAGTATTGCGGAGGGATTCAAGTTTACGCCAAACAATAGGTAAATTAGAATCCCTGTAAGAATTGGAAAGGGGAGGAGGGGCAGAAAGAGAAGTGCCTATAAGGAAGTGACCAGGTGTGAGTGGAAGCAGGTCATCAGGGTCATTGGAAAGCGGAGTTAAAGGGCGAGTATTAACAACACCTTCAATCAGAACGGACAGTGAATTGAATTCTTCGTAAGTCAGAATTCGATTACATAAGACTTTTCTTAAATGACGTTTAGTGAGCTTTACGCAAGATTCCCACCTACCACCGTGATGAGGAGCGTAGGGAGTTATAAAGCGCCATTTGAAACCCTTTAAGTAGGAAAAATTAGAAATTTGTTCCATGGCAGGAGAAGATGTGAGAGCTTTCTTCCACAGGAAAGCTGCGCCCTGAAAAGTGGAAAGCGGAGTTAAAGGGCGAGTATTAACGCCTAGCAGCGAAGCGAGAGACAGCTGATAAAAAGTAAGAAGTAGAGGCATTCGTTACTAGTTCCAAGTGGATTGCGCCAGTAACCATGCAAACAAAGAGAGAAACATAAAGCTTACCAAACAATTTGCGTTTAGTTTCAGGGGAATTTCTTTGATATTGGAACGGACCCATATCGTCCACACCAGTTAGAGCAAATGGGCGTATAGGAGAAGAGCGAAAAGAAGGCAGATCGCTCATTAATTGAGTATTGACTTTAGGTTTCGCTCTGAAGCAAGGAATGCACTTGTGAATTACAGAGGAAACTTCGTGAATTCCATTTATAATCCAGTACTTTTCCCTTAAGAGGCAAAGCAGAGTGCGTGTGCCAACATGCATATTGCGATAATGAAATTCACGTATAATTAAGGAAGTTACGTGATGTTTAGGAGGCAAAATAACGGCATGCTTTTTGTCTTCAGAGAGCAAAGATTGAAAGAGCCTACCACCTACCCTGAGTAGCCCATTGGCATCAAGGAACGGCGCCAAAGCACGGAGACGACTGAATTTGGGAAGGTCCCTTTTAGAAGAAAGTAAAGACAATTCAGAAGAAAAGGCTTCTTGCTGTGTCATTTGTAAAACCTTAATGGTAGCGAGATTCAATTCATGATTGGTAAGGTGTGGTATGGGGAGAAGAGGTTGGTCAACCCCAAGATATTTCCATCTAAGGAGATAGGCGACAATACGAATTAATTTGTGAAAGGAAGAATAGCGGGACAACAAGGGATGAGAAACGTTGGAAACAAGACACAAAGTAGTAGATAAAGTTACTTTAGCGTCAGGCAAGTTGGAGTTTGTAGCTGGAAGTTTGGAAGGCCAACAAGAGGAATCTTCGATTAACCACGAGGGCCCATGCCAGTACAACTGGGAAGCTGCCAATTGAGAGTGTAAACATCCACGAGAGATAATGTCGGCTGGGTTGTCAGCACTGGGCACATGCCTCCATTGACATCCCGAAGAAAGAGTTTGAATCTTGGAAACCCTGTTTGCAACAAAGGTTTGCCAGTGAGCGGGGTTCTTGGCGATCCAAGAAAGGGTTATCATGTAATCGCTCCAGAGATATATTTGCGAAAATTTGACTTTTAAGACTTCCCGTAATTTCTTAACAAGTTCTGCGGCCATGAGTGCAGCACACAATTAAAGCCTAGGCAAAGTGATAGTTTTAAGAGGAGCTACCTTCGATTTGGCACAAACAAGGTTGGAAACTGAAGATCCAGGACCGCGATAAATTAAATATGCGCAGCAACGGTAAGCTTTTTCGGAACTGTCCGCGAACACATAAAGGAAAAAAGATGCATTAGAATGAGCGTTAATTAAATTCCTGGGAATTTCAATTACGGAAAGATCCAGCAAATTGCTGCGAAAAGAGAGCCAACGGTTAAAAAGAAAGGGGAACAGTGTCATTCCATTCACATTTGAACGACCACATTTCTTGCATGAAGAGTTTCGCTATAACGATAACTGGGGCAAGGAATTGAAGCGGATCAAAAATTTTTGCAATTTCAGAGAGAATTTGTCTTTTTGTGTTAGGGAGCTCTTCGGCGAGCGAAACTTTATAGATGAGAGTGTCAGTGCTAGTGCAACAATGAACTCCAAGAGTTTTTATGGATTCGGAGTTTCCACAAATTTCGACAGAGGAGGGATCTACGTCTTCAATAGGAAACTGGGCGAGAAACTCAGGGGAGTTGGAATTACACTTATGAAGTGGGAAACCTCCTTTCCTTAGCAATGCTTGAAGTTCTAAGGACACGAATAAAGCTTCCTCCAGAGTGGGGAAGGACTGCAAATAATCGTCAACATAGAATGACGTAGTTAGTGCTTCAGAAGCTTTAGAATCAAATAAATGACCATCTTGAGAGGCTAGCAAGTGTAGGGATCGGATAGCAAGGAAAGCAGAAGGTTTTAAGCCATAAGTAACTGTGTTTAAACGAAATACCTTAATAGGCTTACTGATTTCATCGCGCCACAAGATTCTTTGGAGATCTCGTTGTTCAGGCTGAATTAAAACTTGGCGGTACATCTGTTTTATATCTGCTATAACAGCTATGGGAAATAATCGAAAGTTTAAGAGTATAGCAGATAGATCTGACTGAATAGCAGGACCAGAGTAAAGAGTATCGTTAAAACTGTTGCCATTAACGTCAGGTGATGAACCATTGAAAAAAACTCGGATTTTATCGTATACAAGAGGGTTTTTCCACACGGGATGATGAACTAAAAAAACGTTTCAATTGGGGGGTGAAATTGATCTTCAGATTTGGTAACAACTTCCATATGATCTAAGCTCTCATACTCATCCATGAAATCAGTGTACTGCTGTTTAACGAGAGGTTCTTTCTTGAATTTGCTCTCGATAGCAAAGAGAGCTTTTCGAGCTTTGGGTTGAGAGTTAATAAGTTTAGGGGGATTATGTTATCTTGGCATTTGAACAATGAACCGGCCATCAGAAGAGCGAGTGTTGGTGTTCAGAAAAAGTTTCTCACAGAATTCATTTTCTGAAGAGGTCACGTTAGGAGGATCAACGCTTTCAAGCCTCCAGAACTGTTCCAGGTCAGTATTGGCATAGTAACATTGCGATGCGGGTTGGAGAGAATAATGGGGAAGTTGACCAGTGACGATCCATCGAAAATTAGTGTCTCTGGCGACCACGTTTGTGGATAACTTCCGAACCTGTTTACGAAGGCAATTCCAGAAAACATTGGCACTAAAGAGTATGTCAATAGGGTTTTGCATGTTGAACAAAGGATGGGCTAGCCTTAAATGCGAGGGAATGTTTAACCCTGAAATATCGACAGAGTGACTTGGAGAATCATCTCCTATGCTATTGAGAATTAGGCAATTCAGTTTGAGAAAGTTGTTTCTGTGAAAAATATCTCTTATGGTTAGCTTTGAGAATTGTAAAGATTGTGATTTTGAGCTGTTAATGCCTGATACGTTAATAGAAGTGTGATTTACAGGTAGGCCTAGTTTTCGAATCAAAGAATTAGACACAAAATCATGAGTTGCCGCTAAATCGAAAAGACCGCGTGCACGGACCCAGTTGCCAAAGTTATCCTGAACTTCGATTTGGACAGTCGACAATAATACTTGGGCACTACGAATGGACTTGGCATTTTGAATGTACGATGAAGCATTGGAACTCTTAGCATTATCACTTTTTTTAGAAGTAGATGCTGTCGATGACCTTGCCTCATCATGACGATGTAGCAATGTGTGATGAGCCTTTCCACAATGGTAGCAAAGTCTTGTGGACTTGCAATTTGAAGCAGAATGCGTGGGCGCTAGGCAGTTGAAGCAATGTTTGTTTTGGGAAACTAATATTCTTCTGTCGTCTACTGACAGTTCCTTAAAGGATTTACAGAGGTATAAAGCATGGGAATCTTTACAAAGTATGCCTTAAAGGTTCATTTAAACTCTTGCGGGTGTTTAAAACAAGAGAGCTAGCAATACGGCGTTAACTAGACCTAGTTGGGTAACCAGTAGTGTTTGATTAAAATTTAGATGAGCTGCACCCAGGTTTTTGGGTACTAGACGCTAAGCGTTCGCTTTTAGGTTTGATAGACATTAATAGTTGCATTTGGAAATGGCTAAGCTTTTACCCAGCAAGGAGCCGACTAAAAGTTTAGGCAAGGAGAAACACTTAAATTTTGAAAAATCAACCATAAGAGTTGGAGAGAATCTCCACAAGCAGGAAGCTGGCTTAGCGAGCTATGCTTGCCTTACTGGCCAAGAATTAGCTATTAAGGCTAAGAGAGACTTTACCGAGTTGTAAACTAAGAGTTCTTGCTCTAATGCAACAAGCGGTGAAAACCCTATCAAGAGATTTATTTGCATTAACGAGGGCATTTAACTAGGAAAAGTCAGGGAAGACAGGATCTTGCCTAACCGTTGTGTTAGAGTAATGATGAGTCAAAAAAGAAGTTGAATTTATTTAACAATGCAAAAAAGTGTAATGAATTTAACAAATAGGTAGTAATTAGTTGGCAAATATATCATGTAGATTTTATAACAGATGGGGTCACAGACCTCCGAAAAAACATCTAAAGTATGCGCCAGGCAATTAAAATTCTATTGTTTTCAAACCTTTATATGTTTTAAAATCCTCGCAACATTTTAAAATAGAAAAGCTAAAGTACCAAGGTTAAAAACAATTAAAGTGATTAAAGTTAGACAGTAAATCGAGTACAAGGTGTGTACTTCAAGAAATTTCTGAGAAAATATTCTAGAGAGAGTAACAACTTCGAAAATAACAATAACAAAAACAGGAAGAATAAAATAGAAGTTCCTATAACTTATTATATTTAAGCTGGATTACCCTTTTTGCGGTTATACAAATAGAGCTGGTCACTTAATGTGAAACCTAAAGAGAAAGTCGAAAGGAAGGTTCTAGACCTCCTATGTTTAAGTAGGAATCACAAGCCAAATGGGGCAAGTTTCCCTTTCGTGAAACCCAGAAATAACTCACTCATGAGTTGACAGAATTGTATTCCCTAATTAGAAGGGAGAAACAATGTAAGTTTGCAACGTGTACCAGACACGTAGTTATGCAGAAATGAATTAATGAGATATAAGCGAAGGGGGAGGGCGCGTCTTTAGAGTGACACCTCATTGAAAAAGACCTAAAATAACTAGTTTATTATTTTGGTTTGTTAGTAAAGGGTTTGGGAAAGATCAACTGGGATTGAGGATGAGTGTTCATGGCCGTATTTGTAATAATCGGACGATCGCGATGCGGTAGAAATGTTGAACAAGCACTGGTTCTCACTATAGTTTGTTGAAATGGATGAAAAGTTTACTGTAGTAGCGCAAACGTTTATGGCAAAGAAAGTTATTGCAATGATGGAAAATAACTAGTTGCACTAGGTAGGCCAAAGTCTATTGCTTGAGAAAGTTGTGGATTACAAGTAAATGCGCCAGAAAAAATCCCAACGGTGGAAGAAAATTTAGCTATTGCAGTAATTTATAAGGAAGATTCCTTAATTTAAAATAGTATCCCCACATGTGAGTGGAAACCACATGACGGCGTGACTGGTAGATAGATTGCAGAATCTGGAAGGTTCCTAACTGAAGAATAGGGCCAATGTTATTCCAGCGGTGGAACGAGCTGAGTATTTTATAGACAGTGGGTAATTCCCACGTTGTGAGAAGATGTCTCATAAGAAATGCTGCTTTCTATCAAGATTTGCTTAGACAGACAAAAGCTTAACATGGAAAATCCCGCGAAGGATGATTATTGCTCCATATATAGTAATTTCACACTGCCTATAAAATGATCGTTAAAAGCATGTAGATATTAAACCGATGAAGATGAGGTTAAAACCTGAAGTCTGTACTTATCATTGCTGCATGGCGTAGGTGAAGTTCCCTTTTGACGGATAAACATAATGTGCCAACATGGCGAGGAATGAAGAGAGTGCCTCTTTGTTTGAGGAGACTGGCTCTAGTTGAGCCTTGACTGACTAAGTCGACTGCCGACGTACAAGTGAGACAAGCTCAGCGAAGCACACAGTGACCAGGGAAGGGAAGAGAGTGGGGGTAGGAAACAAAAGGAGAACATATAAGCAAACCAACGTTAGAAAGTTAAATTCTCTTGAGGAAATGGTCTTCAAAGAGTTGATAGCAGGAGATACTAGCGCAGCATGGTGGGTGAAAAAGTAGACGAAGTTCTCTTGATCACGGAGATGATAGCTGGCGATGGCTACGAGATCTGGTGGTCAGATTTTAAGGAAGTCCTCTTGTACAGGGAATAATAGAGGAACTTCAGAGTTTTGCTGCTAGATGACGCTAGGCGGTTCATGGAAGATATATATCTAGAACAGACTCACAAGTAACATGAGAGACATGACCAACAAAGAGAAATTAGAAGATCACTGTTGGTGTTTGATAAAAAGGAAGGAATGAACAAGCAAAGGGCATTAAAAATATACTCTGTCTTACCGTGTATTCCAAGAATACACCTCGGCCTTATCTCCCCAATGTGCGCGCCGCTAGGTGCAGCCTTATCTCCCCAATGTACGCGCCGCTAGGTGCAGCCTTATATCCCCAGTGTACGCTCCGCTAGGTGCAGCCTTATCTCCCCAGTGTACGCGCCACTGTCTAAATGGAATTCGTAAACAAGGTTGAAATAAGAACTGGTGGTTTCAAAGAAATAACCTTCGGGTCATTCATACGACGAAATGTGTAGTTCCAATACTCCTACTATAAACCTGAGCCATCGAACCTGCTATTTGATTGATGCTCGAAAAAACCTCTTCATTCCTGCGACTTAAAAATGCGCACCTGGGAATGGCATTTCAACTACTCCACACATATAAATTTTCTTCCCAAAATTTATACAATAAATCAAGCCTCTGCTTGTTATCAACACTGGAAGATTAATAAACTTACAAGTTTATTTTATTTTACCATTCAGTTCAACCCGTGAATTTACCATACTTATGAAAATCTTTATTTCACTTTCGAGTGTATTTACGTCATGATTTTATATAAATACAAAAATATCCTATTTGATACAAATATCATTTGCTTCCCGTTTCATGCCTCTCCGTGTTATCTGAAAAATATACTTTGCTGAATGCAAATATCAACTGTTCAACCAGAACTGACATGTTGGTTGAATACGGGCTTGCGTTAACCACTCTCCTTCGGAAAATCTCCTGTTCCAGACTAGAAATGATTAAACTACTTTATAGGCTCTCTCTCAATACATATGATTATTATAAAATATAATATCCAAGAATTATTTAGAAAAATTATAAAAATTATAAAAATTATTATTATTGTTATTAGTGGATTATTATTATTATTATTAATTATATCATTTTAAATATGTTTAATTATCATCCCATTATGTGAGAATCCACATGTTCGAATCTTCGAATATGGAAAAAAAAATATCCATTCCTCAACAAAAATAATTTAACTCAACCTTTACATCTATGGTTTTCCGTGGTTTCCCTAAAATATGAAAAATTCAAATAAATCTTCGAAATGCTCGGTCATCGATCCTAAACTGTTCTGAGTGTTGAAAATACTCAGAATAACTCTAATATGCCTTGCGTAAATCATTGCAAGATTTAAATACGACGAAAAATAAAATGAGTTGGTCATCTGCAGAAAAATAGTTTGTTCCAATTAGCTAGGCATAATATAATTCAAATGTGGCTTACATTTCTTGATGGTCTTGAAGTGTAGTAAACCTGGTCTGTACCAGATTTATCCATCGACATGCCCCATTGGACAAGCAAGTATAATCCTTGTATCGGCCGCCATTATATACCCACAATCCGTCTACTCAGACATAGTGGTAGTATCTTTTGACGTTTGAATTAACTGTTGTTCCATTTTAATATGGGCTTCTATCAAAGCCATAACAGTTTGTTTAAATAGGGTCAGATCTAAGTGATCTCTTCTTAGATATGTCAGTTGTAACATAACTCACGGTAATCTTATCAGTACAAGAAAAACACTGACAGTCTAAGCAATCAACGGCTGTTCTGAAGATCGTTCCCTGGGCATGGTTTATTATATCACCATCTACCATGCGCTAAGCAACTTGTAGTTTCCCTTGCGTAGACTAATGAACGCCACCGTTATAGACTAGTCTTCAGTGTACTGACAGATCGAATTGGTTAACTAGTTACAAATATGAAAACTGACTGAAATGGATTTAAATATCCAAGTATTATGTTATTACTGGACTGTGACAAAGTACTAATTCTAGACAAAGTCTAGCATATGACCATGTAGAAATATAAATATTTCCACCAATGTCTGTAGGAAAATCAATCACCTCAGTGATTCTCCTCGCCGTAAACTTACTAAGTTCCACCTCGTAGCGCAGCACTTTCGTGACTATCACGACTTTGAAAAGAACTTCTGCGTAGATCCGGCAACCATGTGCCTTGGCTCAGCGTCGCCGCAACTTGCTCGGCAAATGCTTGTGTTGAAATGAGCTATCGATGCTTCGGCCAGCCGGCTTTTATTCAAAACTGTCAGGGTCACGCCGCATCAGCTGATATCTGGAAATCCTCATATCTCTTGAATCCCTGGTCCGATTTACTTGATACTAATTGCATTCTCTTTCATTTGGCAGTGCCAGTAATCTGATCCCAGTCTCAAGTCTCTACTCCATAGTTAACTATTTAATCAATAAATAGCCTCCACCTCTGCTATTACTCGCTACGTCACTTGACATCCAAGTATCGGTAAATTCTTTCCAATTGCTTCGAGAAGCAATGTAGCGCGATATTCAAATATCTCAACTTTCAAAAGCGGCTACAGCCTTTCCCTTGATATCTAGGTGTCTGAATCTTGGAATACCCATTCCTAGAGTTGGGCACATTCACCCCACACCTAGCAAAAAATAAAAATTGAAAAATTTTATTTTTCCTATCTACACATTAAATCATCTGGTTCTTGAATAATAAATCTTCAAATTCGATGCATTATAAGTTCCCACGATGTTACCAGTTCGTGTATTGGCTACTTCATAGCTTCCATTATTGTTTACTTCCACAATATTCAAAATCTTCAATTTCACCAGCTTTAATATCAAAAAATTCGTGATATTCTTCCAAAATTTTCCCTAGCTCTGGGGACTCCTTCTCAGTGTAGACTTCTCTTCCTTCAGCTTCATGAAAAATCAGAGACCATTGAGCATCTCCCTCGATGTCTTCCCTTCTTTTCCCTCGAAGTTAATCTCTTCGGTATTCTTGAATCTGATCGTCTCTGTCTTCATGTCTATCACTGCTTGATATTTCTGAATGAAATCTGCTCCCAATATCATGTCAAAAGCCATGTCCTTCATTACAACTAACACATGTCGGAAATCATGTCCTCCAATCGTAATACATAAGTATAATTGTGTTTTACACAGAGATATTTTATTGGGTATTATTCCTTGGATCTTAATTCCTGATACTGGAATCTCCTCTAAATTCTCTTTGAGCTTCCACAGAATATAAAGCTTCTCACTCACAAGACAAAGCATAGCCCCAGTATCAATCAAAGTATCGACAGGCATACCGAATACTTCGCATGATATGATTGGCATTCTAATTCTTGTACCCATTTCTTTTCGTTCGTCATTCTGTTGAATTAAGTCATCATCCTCTGCTTGCCATTTAATAATTCTGGAAGTGAAAGTGTTCAAAATTCTATTTTCTACTGTGAATTCGAAGTTGTTTTTTTTCATTACCATTCCCCCGGGATTGTTGTGTTACCGATGGACCTGGTTCATTGGGCCTCTGCTCCAAAAATTTCAAGTTATCTTGGTGTCTTGCTTCCAAATTTTTCCTCGTCTCCTTGTTGAACTCTTCATTGGACTGACGAGTATCCACATTCCCTCTGTTATTGTAGTTGTTTCGACCATAATATCTTCTTTCCTGGTACTTTCCTTGACTATCTCGTGGTCTTCTCCATCGAGTATTGTATCGATTTCCACCATCCGGTCTCGCATATGGCTTGTAACTGTATCTGTTACTGTACTGGTTCCATCCTCTCTTATTTGGATGTTCCCTCGGCGTTTTCTCTTCTCGCCCTTCTCGAATCTCTCGAGGTGTTTGAGAATAACTATCAGCCATAACAGCGTACACAGCGTTGTTATTCTTTACTCCCTTCTGATGGAAGAATTGAGCGTTCGTATGATCCAGCTTCTGTAATACTTCATCAAATTGTTCCATATTATAGATATCAGCAGCGATCAAAGTCCTCTGGACGTCTGCTGGAAACTGACGTATCAATGCAGTAATCAATTCGTTATCTGGCATCGGCGGATCTAAATGTTGCAGTTTAGAAAGCTGCCCAGAAAAATACGTTGAGTATCAAGTAGGTTGTGACGTCGAGAATCTCTTCGAATATAACTCTGCTCTGACTTGCTGTTGGGTTTCCGGGGACCAAAACTTTTTCAATAACCCACGAGAAAACTCCTCAAAAGTGGTTAGAGTGGATCTAAAAGCTCTAAACCAAAGAAGTGCAGGACCTTCCAAAAACTTCCCTATCACTCGGATCTGTCTTTCTTTAGGGATCTTGGAATCTTTCAGGTAATCCCCTGCTTCTCTCAAAAATTCCACGGGTGTCACAGAATCTCGCCCTGAAAATTTAGAAGACTTATCTTCTACATTCTTAAATACAGTTATGGGGTTGGATTGAAATACTGTCCTGACCTCATCCTGTCTTTGACTATCCGTGTCTCTAGCTCCTCCTAGATTTATCTGTATCTGTTCCTTTCCCCTTACATTTGGCATTTTTAACAGATGATCAGACTGTTTCTCATCCTTGATTTGAGTTTTCATAGCCTCCAGTTCCTTCTGGTTTTCTTCTGCCATTTTTTTAATTGCTTCAGTTTCTTTACAATTCTCCTTAACATCAATGGATATCTGGTTCATAACAGCCTCATGACTTTTCAATGACCCTGTCATATCTGATATGTCCTTCTGAGTTGCTTGGATATCTTTGGCAATTACTTCAATATGGGATGACAAAGATTCCCTAATCTCCTTGATTCCTTCTTGATTCTCCAGCTTGAGTGTGCCTTTAATTTCATTGACAACTGTGGTTTTGATTTCAGTTTGCAACTCACTAATCACACCTTCTCTTATTTCTCCCATGACAAGTTCTTTGAATTGTTCCGTTAAACGTTGAACAACTAGAATTCCCATCTCGTTACTCTCCTTCTTCACTGTGACTTCTAGGTCGATCATGTCTTCACCAACTTTCCTAAGACCATGTTCTATCCTATCAGCTAAGCTTTGGGATCGAAGATCGGCATCGCAAAATTTTTCGTCCATTAAACTTGCGTTAGTAGCTAATGAAGTTTCGAGCTCATGTGTTTTTTCGCATAATTTATTCATTTTACTCTCAAGTGACATTTTCAAAATTTCAGAATTCTCTTTAAATTAACTCTCCATAGAATTAAATTTACTGTTTAAATTTTCTTTCAAATTACTTTTTAATCTGCCCTCTAACAAATCAGAATTTTCCTTGAGTTTATCCTCTAAACTTTCTTTAAGTTTATTTTCTAAAGAATCAGAATTTTCTTTAAGTTTATCATTCAAATTTTCTTTCAAATTATCAGAATTTTCTTTAAGTTTATCGTTTAAACTTTCTTTAAGTTTATTTTCTAAAGAATCAGAATTTTCTTTAAGTTTATCGTTTAAACTTTCTTTAAGTTTATCAGTATTTTCTTTAAGTTTCCTTTCAAAAGCCTCAGTATTTTCTTTCATAATGGCTGCTACACGCAGTCCAGCCTCTTTTGAACTCTCCTCCAAACTCCTCATCATCCTCATCATTTCTTCCATAATTTCAATTATTATTCAAAACTTAGGGGTATACAATATTGGCAAACACAAGCTTATAACTAGAACAAGAAATAAGAATAGCTAATTGGAACACTGTAATAAAATGAGATTTGTCCTAATGTCGACGTGATGGAAAAACAAAATTCTCTACTTTTACGAATTACATTTACCACAACATCACAAGAAAAATATGCAAGTTCTCAAATATCCTCCACCTGGATTCTAATAATGTGTATGTCCAGTCATCGAACGTTTACTACTGAATTTACTTGACGCCCTAATGGTTAAGCCATTATCAAAATAATCAAACCCATTCTAATTATTAATCAAGTTAAATTTTTAATTTTCCCCACTAATTGGGTTTCCTACTAATTTATTCATCCAAACCAGACATCTCTCAACTCCCAAAATATTTCTATAAAAATTATCACAATTTCAAATCGGCATGCGATTGACCATGTCTAAATCGGGACCCACGTTCGAAGCCATTTCTCTCTCTATCTTATTTTATGTGCCCGTTTAGACCGGAGTCCGCACGACCACATATGCATTTTACCAATAATCAGTCAGCACGAGAATCAAAATATCCCGGAGCGCCAGATGGGTTAAAGCAAATCGCAAAAAAACGACATCAAATAAAAAAAATGCTTTACTGATTTTTGGCTCAATGCAACAATAATGATAGAAGGAGATTCAATTGGGTGTAACACATCTGGTAAAATTGTTGTTGTTTGAGTCTTCAGCCTTTTGACTGGTTTGATGCAGCTCTCCATGCCTCCCTGTCCTGAGCTAAACGTTTCATCTCTACATAGCTACCACACCCTACATCCAAGGCAATCTGTTTAACATATTCTAACCTTGGTCTACCCCTACAGTTCTTGTCCTCGACCCTTCCTTCCATAACTAAGCTTGCTATTCCTGGATGTCTTAGTATGTGTCCTACCAACCTATCTCTTCTCTTCATTAGCAGTCGCCAGAAACATCTCTCCTCTCCCACTCGTCTTAATACCTCTTCGTTTGTAACCCTATCTACCCATCTGATCTTCATCATTCTCCTGTAACACCACATTTCAAATGCTTCAATTCTCCTCTTTTCTGCTGCACCAATAGTCCAAGTTTCACTTCCATAGAGCGCCACACTCCAGACAAAGGCTTTCAAAAATGACTTCCTAATACCTAAATCTATATTCGATGTCAGCAGATTCCTTTTTTGTAGAAATGCTTTCTTTGCCTGAGCCAACCTACTTTTTATATCCTCTTTGCTTCGTCCATCACTGGTTATTCTGCTTCCTAAGTAACAGAAGTCTCCTACTTCCTTCAGCTTTTCACCTGCCAATTTGATCTCCATAGAGGTTTCTGATTTATTTCGGCTGCATTCCAGTATTTTTGTTTTACATTTATTAATTTTCATCATGAATTCTTTCCGTAAGACTGAGTCCATACCATTCAAAAACTCATTCAAATCCTCAGGCTTGTCGGCCAAGATGACGATGTCATCAGCAAATCTCAGAGTTGAAATTATTTCTCCTTGAATCTTCACTCCCACTTTACATTTTTCTCTAATTTCCTTCATTGCTTGTTCAATGTAAAGATTGAAAAGTATGGGTGATAAGTTGCAGCCTTGCCTTACACCTTTCTGAATACCAGCTTCTCTCTCATGTCCTTCAACTCGAATGACTGCTGTCTGGTTTCTGTATAGATTGTATATCACCCTCCTATCCCTGTACTTTATTCCAATGGATTTCAAAATGTCAAACAATTTAGTCCAATCAACGTTATCAAAAGCCTTTTCTAAGTCTACAAAAGCCATGAACGTTCTCTTATCTTTCCTTATTCTACCTTCCAAAATCAGCCTAAGACTTAGTACAGCTTCCCTTGTTCCTACATTTCTCGTGAAACCAAATTGGTCTTCACCCAACTCCGTTTCTATCTGGCTTTCAATCCTCTTGTAAATTATTCTAGACAGGATCTTTGAAGCATGAGTAATCAAGCTGATTGTACGGTAATCTTCACATCTGTCAGCTCCCACTTTCTTTGGTATAGGGATGATTACATTCTTCTTGAAATCAGGGGGTACCTCACCTGTCTCATAAATCCTACACACCAAGTGAAATAACCTGATCAGACCTTCATCTCCTATGCAGCGTAGCAACTCAATCGGTATATCATCTATGCCTGGTGCTTTGTTCCTGCTTAAGTCTTCCAAAGCTCTATCAAATTCTGATCTCAATATTAAATCTCCTTTCGCATCCTCATCAAGTTCCTCCTCCCTTTCCATTACATGATTCTCAATCTCCTTTCCCTTATACAAACTCTCTATGTAAGCTTTCCATCTCTCAACCTTTTCTTCCCTATCTGTTAGAGGCTTTCCATTTTTGTCCTTAATATTACAGCACTTAGTCTTCTTTTCCCCAAAAGTATTCTTAATCCTTCGATAAGCTGTGTCTACTTTTCCTAATTTCAGACAATTTTCTATACCTGCACATTTCTCTTTCAACCATTCTTCTTTTGCTTCATTGCACTTCTTGTTAACCTCATTTCTCAGACGTCTGTATTCTGCTTTCCCCTTTTCATCTCTTACATTCTTGTGTTTCCGCCTTTCATCCATCAATTCTAGTATATCCTGAGTGATCCACGGTTTTCTACCTATTCTTTCTTTCCTACCAATGTTTTCTTCTGCGGATTTTGTTATTTCATTCTTCAAAAGTGCCCATTCGTCTGCAATTGAAGTTTGTTTAGGGTTTTTCATTAGTCCTTCCTTTATACTCTTCTTGAATCTTTCGTTTACATCCTTCTCTTTCAGTCTGTCTATTGCCCACCTTTTTGGCTTTTGACTTTTCTTCAGTTTCTTCAACTTTAATCTGCATTTCATTACAACCAGATTGTGGTCAGAGTTTATGTCAGCACCAGGATATGTTTTACAATCCAAAATCTGGTTTCGAAACCTCTGCTTGACCATAATGAAGTCGATTTGGTAACGCCCTGTATCTCCTGGTCTCATCCATGTGTATATTCTTCTATTGTGGTTATTGAATAAGGTGTTAGCTATGACCAACTCATGCTCGGTGCAGAATTCTACCAGCCTGCTTCCTCGATCATTCCTTTCACCTGATCCGAAACCTCCTACTATCTTCCCTTCTCTCCCTTTTCCTACCACAGCATTCCAATCTCCCATTACTATAACATTCTCATCACCCTTGATATACCTCAGAATTTCGTCTATTTCTTCGTAGACCTTTTCAACATCCTCATCATCAGCTTGACTGGTAGGCATATAGACTTGTACCACTGTGGTGCAGGTAGGTTTAGTATTGATTTTTGCTACAATAATCCGTTCACTATATTGCTCATAATATTCCACCCGCTGTCCAAGTTTCCTACTCAATATGAGGCCAACCCCTGCTTGGCCATTGTTTGATTTAGTGCTAATGACCCTATAGTCTCCTGACCAAAAGTCCTGTTCTTCCTGCCAGCGCATTTCACTAATCCCAACCAAATCCAACCTCAACCTATCCATTTCCCTTTCTAAAATTATCTCAGTTTATTTTGAAGTTTAAATTTGACTGCAAAGATGCTCAAAGCAGCATCATCCACGTGTGGCGATCCACACTCTTATTTGCACACAATATACAGAAATTTTCCAAACACATTTGACAATCTTTTTTTGGAAACACAAGTCCGATTAATAGTCCTGTAGACTGTGTTCCAAAATTATTAATGATTAATTCCAGTTCAAAGTTAATTGTCTCTACTGGAAATATCGTAGATCACTGTTTGAATATTTACATGATATTAACACTCGTAGAATAAATGTTCATAGAATTTTTAAACTTTCACTTATTTTTCCAGTTTCAAAAATATATTGTCGAAAATATTATTATCATTGAATCAACACACATTATTTACACATATTAATAACATCTGAAAAGTATTTGACCTTGAGCATAGCATCGAAGAACTGTGCGAAGCACAACAACAATTAATTGTTCTTCTGACATTAAACATTCGAGAAGTGACTCGATTATGAACTTCAAGTTCTTAACAAAATATATGATTTCTGAATCATCAACTTGATAAATTGTTGAACCATTCAACTATTCAATTATCCACTTGGAATCATTATGAAAAAATATTTATATTTATGGCCATTTCTAGTAATTTTTTACAACTTGCAATTCTTCGACAGAATGCGGAAATAAGAATTGTAGCTTCATAATAAATTCATTCAGTTCATGGCACTAGGATTGAAAATATCCTTCAAATTATTCGTGGTTAAAGAATTATTTTTAATTGGCAGTGGCCCATTCTACTATTTGTGTAAGAACACAATATTACAACAACAACGGCAAAGGTCTTCCTCTGAAGAAGAATAAACTACTATCATGACAAATCCGGGTTCTAGCAAAATCAAAGTCTAAATGGAATTCGTAAACAAGGTTGAAATAAGAACTGATGGTTTCAAAGAAATAACCTTCGGGTCATTCACACGACGAAATGTGTAGTTCCAATACTCCTACTATAAACCTGAGCCATCGAACCTGCTATTTGATTGATGCTCCAAAAAACCTCTTCATTCCTGCGACTTAAACATGCGCACCTGGGAATGGCATTTCAACTACTCCACACATAAATTTTCTTCCCAAAATTTATACAATAAATCAAGCCTCTGCTTGTTATCAACACTGGAAGATTAATAAACTTACAAGTTTATTTTATTTTACCATTCAGTTCAACCCGTGAATTTACCATACTTATGAAAATCTTTATTTCACTTTCGAGTGTATTTACGTCATGATTTTATATAAATACAAAAATATCCTATTTGATACAAATATCATTTGCTTCCCGTTTCATGCCTCTCCGTGTTATCTGAAAAATATACTTTGCTCAATGCAAATATCAACTGTTCAACCAGAACTGACATGTTGGTTGAATGCGGGCTTGCGTTAACCACTCTCCTTCGGAAAATCTCCTGTTCCAGACTAGAAATGATTAAACTACTTTATAGGCTCTCTCTCAATACATATGATTATTATAAAATATAATATCCAAGAATTATTTAGAAAAATTATAAAAATTATTATTATTGTTATTAGTGGATTATTATTATTATTATTAATTATATCATTTTAAATATGTTTAATTATCATCTCATTATGTGAGAATCCACATGTTCGAATCTTCGAATATGGAAAAAAAATATCCATTCCTCAACAAAAATAATTTAACTCAACCTTTACATCTATGGTTTTCCGTGGTTTCCCTAAAATATGAAAAATTCAAATAAATCTTCGAAATGCTCGGTCATCGATCCTAAACTGTTCTGAGTGTTGAAAATACTCAGAATAACTCTAATATGTCTTGCGTAAATCATTGCAAGATTTAAATACGACGAAAAATAAAATGTGTTGGTCATCTGCAGAAAAATAGTTTGTTCCAATTAGCTAGGCATAATATAATTCAAATGTGGCTTACATTTCTTGATGGTCTTGAAGTGTAGTAAACCTGGTCTGTACCAGATTTATCCATCGACATGCCCCATTGGACAAGCACGTATAATCCTTGTATCGGCCGCCATTATACACCCACAATCCGTCTACTCAGACATAGTGGTAGTATCTTTTGACGTTTGAATTAACTGTTGTTCCATTTTAATATGGGCTTCTATCAAAGCCATAACAGTTTGTTTAAATAGGGTCAGATCTAAGTGATCTCTTCTTAGATATGTCAGTTGTAACATAACTCACGGTAATCTTATCAGTACAAGAAAAACACTGACAGTCTAAGCAATCAACGGCTGTTCTGAAGATCGTTCCATGGGCATGGTTTATTATATCACCATCTACCATGCGCTAAGCAACTTGTAGTTTCCCTTGCGTAGACTAATGAACGCCACCGTTATAGACTAGTCTTCAGTGTACTGAGAGATCGAATTGGTTAACTAGTTACAAATATGAAAACTGACTGAAATGGATTTAAATATCCAAGTATTATGTTATTACTGGACTGTGACAAAGTACTAATTCTAGACAAAGTCTAGCATACGTCCATGTAGAAATATAAATATTTCCACCAATGTCTGTAGAAAAATCAATCACCTCAGTGATTCTCCTCGCCGTAAACTTACTAAGTTCCACCTCGTAGCGCAGCACTTTCGTGACTATCACGACTTTGAAAAGAACTTCTGGGTAGATCCGGCAACCATGTGCCTTGGCTCAGCGTCGCCGCAACTTGCTCGGCAAATGCTTGTGTTGAAATGAGCTATCGATGCTTCGGCCAGCCGGCTTTTATTCAAAACTGTCAGGGTCACGCCGCATCAGCTGATATCTGGAAATCCTCATATCTCTTGAATCCCTGGTCCGATTTACTTGATACTAATTGCATTCTCTTTCATTTGGCAGTGCCAGTAATCTGATCCCAGTCTCAAGTCTCTACTCCATAGTTAACTATTTAATCAATAAATAGCCTCCACCTCTGCTATTACTCGCTACGTCACTTGACATCCAAGTATCGGTAAATTCTATCCAATTGCTTAGAGAAGCAATGTAGCGCGATATTCAAATATCTCAACTTTCAAAAGCAGCTACAGCCTTTCCCTTGATATCTAGGTGTCTGAATCTTGGAATACCCATTCCTAGAGTTGGGCACAGTACGTGCCGCTAGGAGCAGCCTTTTCTCCCTAATGTGCGCGCCGTTAGGTTCAGTCTTATCTCCCCAGTGTACGCGCCGCTAGGTGCAGCCTTATCTCCCCAATGTACGCGCCGCTTGGTGCAACCTTATCTCCCCAATGTACTTGCCGCTAGGTGCAGCCTTATTTCCCTAATGTACGCGCCGCTAGGTGCACCCCTATCTCCCAAATGTACGCGCCGCTATGTGCAGCCTCATCTCCCCAATGTACGGCCCGCAAGGTGCAGCCTTATCTCCCAAATGTACGTGCCCTAGTAGCAGCCTTATCTCCCCAATGTACGCCCTGCTAGGAGCAGCCTTATCCCCCCAATGTACGCGCCGCTAGGTGCACCCTTATCTCCCAAATGTGCGAGCCACTGGGTGCAGCCTTATCTCCCCAATATGCGGGCCGCTATGTGCAGCCTTATCTCCAAAATGTGCGCGCCGCTGGGTGCAGCCTTATCTCCCCAATTTGCGCGCTGCTGGGTGCAGCCTTATCTCCCAAATGTACGCGCCTCTATGTGCAGCCTTACCTCCCCAATGTACGGCCTGCTAGGTGCAGCCTTATCTCCCAAATGTACGCGCCCTAGTAGCAGCCTTATCTCCCTAATATACGCCCTGCTAGGAGCAGCCTTATCCCCCCAATGTACGCGCCGCTAGGTGCAGCCTTATCTCCCCAATGTGCGAGCCGCTGGGTGCAGCCTTATCTCCCCAATATGCGGGCCGCTATGTGCAGGCTTATCTGCAAAATGTGCGCGCCGCTGGGTGCAGCCTTATCTCCCCAATGTGCGCGCTGCTGGGTGCAGCCTTATCTCCCCAATGTGCGCACCACTGGGTGCAGCCTTATCTCCCCAATGTGCCCACCGCTGGGTGCAGCCTTATCTCCCCAATGTGCGCGCCACTAGGTGCAGCCTTATCTCCCCAACGTGCGCACCGCAGGGTGCAGCCTTTTCTCCCCAATATGCGCGCCGCTATGTACAGCATTATATCCCCAATGTGCGCGCCGCTGGGGGCAGCCTTATCTCCCCAATATGAGCGCCGCTAGGTGCAGCCTTATCTCCCCAATGTTCGCGCCACTGGGGCAGCCTTATCTACCCAATATGCGCGCCGCTATGTGCAGCCTTATATCCCCAATATACGCGCCGCTAGGTTCAGCCTTATTTCCCTAATGTACATGCTGCTAAGAGAAGCCTTATCTCCCCAATGTGCGCGCCGCTGGGTGCAGCCTTATCTCCCCATTGTACGCGCCGCCTAGTGCAGCCTTATCTCCCAAATATACGCGCCGCTAGGTGCAGCCTTATCTCCCCAATATGCGCGCCGCTATGTGCAGCCTTATATCCCCAATGTACGCACCGCTAGGTGCAGCCTTATTTCCCCAATGTTCATGCTGCTAAAAGCAGCCTTATCTCCCCAATGTGCGCGCCGCTGGGTGCAGCCTTATATCCCCATTGCACGAGCCGCTTAGTGCAGCCTTATCTCCCAAATATACGCGCCGCTAGGTGCAGCCTTATCTCCTCAATGTGCGCGCCGCTGGGAGCAGCCTTATCTCCCCAATGTGCGCGCCGCTAGGTGCAGCCTTATCTCCCCAATGTACGCGCCGCCAGGTGCAGCCTAATCTCCCCAATGTTCGCGCCGCCGGGTGCAGCCTTATCTGCCCAATGTGCGCGCCACTGGGTGTAGCCTTATCTCCCCAATATGTGCGCCGCTATGTGCAGCCGTATCTCCCCAATGTCCACGCCGCTAGGTGCAGCCTTATCTCCCCAATGTACGCGTTGCTAGGTGCAGCCTTATCTCCCCAATGTACGCGCCGCTAGGTGCAGCCTTATCGTCCCAACGTACGCGCCGCTAGGTGCAGCCTTATCTCCCCAATGTACGCACAGCTATGTGCAGCCTTATCTCCCCAATGTTCGCGCCGCTAGGTGCAGCCTTATCTCCCCAATGTACGCGCCACTAGGTGCAGCCTTATCTCCCCAATGTACGCGCTGCAAGGTGCAGCCTTATCTCCCCAAAGTACTCGCTGCTAGGAGCAGCCTTATCTCCTCAATGTACGAGCCGCTAGGTGCAGCCTTATCTCCCCAATGTACCCGCTGCTAGACGCAGCCTTATCTTTCCTATGTACGAGCCGCCAGGTGCAGCCTTATCTCCCCAATTTACGCGCTGCAAGGGACAGCCTGATATCCCCAATGTACGCGCCGCTAGCAGCAGCCTTTTCTCCAAAATGTACGCGCCGCTAGGTGCAGCCTTTTCTCCCCAATGTACGCGCTGCTAGGTGCAGCCTTATCTCTCCAATGTACGCGCCGCTAGGTGCACCCTTATCTCCCAAATGTACGCGCCGCTATGTGCAGCCTTATCTCCCCAATGTACGGCCCGCAAGGTGCAGCCTTATCTCCCAAATGTACGTGCCCTAGTAGCAGCCTTATCTCCCCAATGTACGCCCTGCTAGGAGCAGCCTTATCCCCCCAATGTACGCGCCGCTTGGTGCACCCTTATCTCCCCAATGTGCGAGCCACTGGGTGCAGCCATATCTCCCCAATATGCGGGCCGCTATGTGCAGCCTTATCTCCAAAAAGTGCGCGCCGCTCGGTGCAGCCTTATCCCCACAATGTGCGCGCTGCTGGGTGCAGCCTTATCTCCCAAATGTACGCGCCTCTATGTGCAGCCTTATCTCCCCAATGTACGGCCCGCTAGGTGCAGCCTTATCTCCCAAATGTACGCGCCCTAGTAGCAGCCTTATCTCCCTAATGTACGCCCTGCTAGGAGCAGCCTTATCCCCCCAATGTACGCGCCGCTAGGTGCAGCCTTATCTCCCCAATATGCGGGCCGCTATGTGCAGCCTTATCTCCAAAAAGTGCGCGCCGCTGGGTGCAGCCTTATCTCCACAATGTGCGCGCTGCTGGGTGCAGCCTTATCTCCCAAATGTACGCGCCTCTATGTGCAGCCTTATCTCCCCAATGTACGGCCCGCTAGGTGCAGCCTTATCTCCCAAATGTACGCGCCCTAGTAGCAGCCTTATCTCCCTAATGTACGCCCTGCTAGGAGCAGCCTTATCCCCCCAATGTACGCGCCGCTAGGTGCAGCCTTATCTCCCCAATGTGCGAGCCGCTGGGTGCAGCCTTATCTCCCCAATATGCGGGCCGCTATGTGCAGCCTTATCTGCAAAATGTGCGCGCCGCTGGGTGCAGCCTTATCTCCCCAATGTGCGCGCTGCTGGGTGCAGCCTTATCTCCCGAATGTGCGCACCACTGGGTGCAGCCTTATCTCCCCAATGTGCCCACGGCTGGGTGCAGCCTTATCTCCCCAATGTGCGCGCCACTAGGTGCAGCCTTATATCCCCAATGTGCGCACCGCAGGGTGCAGCCTTATCTCCCCAATATGCGCGCCGCTATGTACAGCATTATATCCCAAATGTACGTGGCGCTAGGTGCAGCCTTATCTCCCCAATGTGCGCGCCGCTGGGGGCAGACTTATCTCCCCAATATGAGCGCCGCTAGGTGCAGCCTTATCTCCCCAATGTTCGCGCCGCTATGTGCAGCCTTATATCCCCAATGTACGCGCCGCTAGGTTCAGCCTTATTTCCCTAATGTACATGCTGCTAAGAGAAGCCTTATCTCCCCAATGTGCGCGCCGCTGGGTGCAGCCTTATCTCCCCATTGTACGCGCCGCTTAGTGCAGCCTTATCTCCCAAATATACGCGCCGCTAGGTGCAGCCTTATCTCCCCAATATGCGCGCCGCTATGTGCAGCCTTATATCCCCAATGTACGCACGGCTAGGTGCAGCCTTATTTCCCCAATGTACATGCTGCTAAGAGCAGCCTTATCTCCCCAATGTGCGCGCCGCTGGGTGCAGCCTTATATCCCCATTGTACGAGCCGCTTAGTGCAGCCTTATCTCCCAAATATACGCGCCGCTAGGTGCAGCCTTATCTCCCCAATGTGCGCGCCGCTGGGTGCAGCCTTATCTCCCCAATGTGCGCTCCGCTAGGTGCAGCCATATCTCCCAAATGTACGCGCCGCCAGGTGCAGCCTAATCTCCCCAATGATCGCGCCGCCGGGTGCAGCCTTACCTGCCCAATGTGCGCGCCACTGGGTGTAGCCTTATCTCCCCAATATGTGCGCCGCTATGTGCAGCCTTATCTCCCCAATGTCCGCGCCGCTAGGTGCAGCCTTATCTCCCCAATGTACGCGTTGCAAGGTGCAGCCTTATCTCCCCAATGTACGCGCCGCTAGGTGCAGCCTTATCGCCCCAACGTACGCGCCGCTAGGTGCAGCCTTATCTCCCCAATTTACGTACCGCTAAGTGCAGCCTTATCTCCCCAATGTACGCGCCGCTTGGTGCAACCATATCTCCCCAATGTACTTGCCGCTAGGTGCAGCCTTATTTCCCCAATGTACGCGCCGCTAGGTGCACCCTTATCTCCCAAATGTACGCGCCGCTATGTGCAGCCTTATCTCCCCAATGTACGGCCCGCAAGGTGCAGCCTTATCTCCCAAATGTACGTACCCTAGTAGCAGCCTTATCTCCCCAATGTACGCCCTGCTAGGAGCAGCCTTATCCCCCCAATGTACGCGCCGCTAGGTGCACCCTTATCTCCCCAATGTGAGAGCCACTGGGTGCAGCCTTATCTCCCCAATATGCGGGCCGCTATGAGCAGCCTTATCTCCAAAATGTGCGCGCCGCTGGGTGCAGCCTTATCTCCCCAATGTGCGCGCTGCTGGGTGCAGCCTTATCTCCCAAATGTACGCGCCTCTATGTGCAGCCTTATCTCCCCAATGTACGGCCCGCTAGGTGCAGCCTTATCTCCCAAATGTACCCGCCCTAGTAGCAGCCTTATCTCCCTAATACACGCCCTGCTAGGAGCAGCCTTATCCCCCCAATGTACGCGCCGCTAGGTGCAGCCTTATCTCCCCAATGTGCGAGCCGCTGGGTGCAGCCTTATCTCCCCAATATGCGGGCCGCTATGCGCAGCCTTATCTGCAAAATGTGCGCGCCGCTGGGTGCAGCCTTATCTCCCCACTGTGCGCGCTGCTGGGTGCAGCCTTATCTCCCCAATGTGCGCCCCACTGGGTTTAGCCTTATCTCCCCAATGTGCCCACCGCTGGGTGCAGCCTTATCTCCCCAATGTGCGCGCCACTAGGTGCAGCCTTATCTCCCCAATGTGCGCACCGCAGGGTGCAGCATTATCTCCCCAATATGCGCGCCGCTATGTACAGCATTATATCCCCAATGTACGTGGCGCTAGGTGCAGCCTTATCTCCCCAATGTGCGCGCCGCTGGGGGCAGCCTTATCTCCCCAATATGAGCGCCGCTAGGTGCAGCCTTATCTCCCCAATGTTCGCGCGACTGGGGCAGCCTTATCTACCCAATATGCGCGCCGCTATGTGCAGCCTTATATCCCCAATGTACGCGCCGCTAGGTTCAGCCTTATTTCCCTAATGTACATGCTGCTAAGAGAAGCCTTATCTCCCCAATGTGCGCGCCGCTGGGTGCAGCCTTATCTCCCCATTGTACGCGCCGCTTAGTGCAGCCTTATCTCCCAAATATACGCGCCGCTAGGTGCAGCCTTATCTCCCCAATATGCGCGCCGCTATGTGCAGCCTTATATCCCCAATGTACGCACCGCCAGGTGCAGCTTTATTTCCCCAATGTACATGCTGCTAAGAGCAGCCTTATCTCCCCAATGTGCGCGCCGCTGGGTGCAGCCTTATATCCCCATTGTACGAGCCGCTTAGTGCAGCCTTATCTCCCAAATATACGCGCCGCTAGGTGCAGCCTTATCTCCCCAATGTACGCGCCGCCAGGTGCAACCTAATCTCCCCAATGTTCGCGCCGCCGGGTGCAGACTTATCTGCCCAATGTGCGCGCCACTGGGTGTAGCCTTATCTCCCTAATATGTGCGCCGCTATGTGCAGCCTTATCTCACCTATGTCCGCGCTGCTAGGTGCAGCCTTATCTCCCCAATGTACGCGTTGTTAGGTGCAGCCTTATCTCCCCAATGTACGCGCCGCTAGGTGCAGCCTTATCGCCCCAACGTACGTGCCGCTAGGTGCAGCCTTATCTCCCCAATGTACGCACCGCTATGTGCAGCCTTATCTCCCCAATGTTCGCGCCGCTAGGTGCAGCCTTATCTCCCCAATGTACGCGCCACTAGGTGCAGCCTTATCTCCCCAATGTACGCGCTGCAAGGTGCAGCCTTATCTCCCCAATGTACTCGCTGCTAGGAGCAGCCTTATCTCCTCAATGTACGAGCCGCTAGGTGCAGCCTTATCTCCCCAATGTACCCGCTGCTAGACGCAGCCTTATCTCTCCTTTGTACGCGCCGCTAGGTGCAGCCTTTTCTCCCCAATGTACGCGCTGCTAGGTGCAGCCTTATCTCTCCAATGTACGCGCCGCTAGGTGCACCCTTATCTCCCAAATGTACGCGCCGCTATGTGCAGCCTTATCTCCCCAATGTACGGCCCGCAAGGTGCAGCCTTATCTCCCAAATGTACGTGCCCTAGTAGCAGCCTTATCTCCCCAATGTACGCCCTGCTAGGAGCAGCCTTATCCCCCCAATGTACGCGCCGCTTGGTGCACCCTTATCTCCCCAATGTGCGAGCCACTGGGTGCAGCCTTATCTCCCCAATATGCGGGCCGCTATGTGCAACCTTATCTCCAAAAAGTGCGCGCCGCTGGGTGCAGCCTTATCTCCCCAATGTGCGCGCTGCTGGGTGCAGCCTTATCTCCCAAATGTACGCGCCTCTATGTGCAGACTTATCTCCCCAATGTACGGCCCGCTAGGTGCAGCCTTATCTCCCAAATGTACGCGCCCTAGTAGCAGCCTTATCTCCCTAATGTACGCCCTGCTAGGAGCAGCCTTATCCCCCCAATGTACGCGCCGCTAGGTGCAGCCTTATCTCCCCAATGTGCGAGCCGCTGGGTGCAGCCTTATCTCCCCAATATGCGGGCCGCTATGTGCAGCCTTATCTGCAAAATGTGGGCGCCGCTGGGTGCAGCCTAATCTCCCCAATGTGCGCGCTGCTGGGTGCAGCCTTATCTCCCCAATGTGCGCACCACTATGTGCAGCCTTATCTCCCCAATGTGCCCACCGCTGGGTGCAGCCTTATCTCCCCAATGTGCGCGCCACTAGGTGCAGCCTTATCTCCCCAATGTGCGCACCGCAGGGTGCAGCCTTATCTCCCGAATATGCGCGCCGCTAGGTGCAGCCTTATCTCCCCAATGTTCACGCCGCTATGTGCAGCCTTATATCCCCAATGTACGCGCCGCTAGGTTCAGCCTTATCTCCCTAATGTACATGCTGCTAAGAGAAGCCTTATCTCCCCAATGTGCGCGCCGCTGGGTGCAGCCTTATCTCCCCATTGTACGCGCCGCTTAGTGCAGCCTTATCTCCCAAATATACGCGCCGCTAGGTGCAGCCTTATCTCCCCAATATGCGCGCCGCTATGTGCAGCCTTATATCCCCAATGTACGCACCGCTAGGTGCAGCCTTATTTCCCCAATGTACATGCTGCTAAGAGCAGCCTTATCTCCCCAATATGCGCGCCGCTGGGTGCAGCCTTATATCCCCATTGTACGAGCCGCTTAGTGCAGCCTTATCTCCCAAATATACGCGCCGCTAGGTGCAGCCTTATCTCCCCAATATGCGCGCCGCTATGTGCAGCCTTATATCCCCAATGTACGCGCCGCTAGGTGCAGCCTTGTTTCCCCAATGTACGCGCTGCTAGGAGCAGCCTTGTATCCCCAATGTACGCGCCTTTAGGTGCAGCCTTTTCTTCCGAATGTACGGCTGCTAGGTGCAGCCTTATCTCCTCAATGTACGCGCCACTAGGTGCAGCCTTGTCTCCCCAATGTACGTGCCGGTAGGTCTAGCCTTATCTCCCCAATGTGCGCGACAATAGGTGCAGCCTTATCTCCCCAATTTGCGCGCCGCTAGGTCAGCCTTATCTCACCAATATACGCGCCGCTATGTTCAGCCTTATCTCCCCAATGTACGAGCCGCTAGGTGCAGCCTTATCTCTCAAATTTTCGTGCCGCTAGTTGCAGCCTTATCTCCCCAATGTACGCGCCACGAAGTGCAGCCTTATCTCCCCAATTTACGCGCTGCTAGATGCAGTCTCTTCTCCCCAATGTACGCGCTGCTAGGAGCAGCCTGATCTCCTCAATGTACGCGGCGCTATGTGCAGCCTTATCTCCTCAACGTACACACTGCTAGGTGCAGCTTCATCTCCTCAATGTACGTGCCACTAGGTGCAGCCTTGTCTCCCCAATGTACGTGCCTATAGGTGCTGCCTTATCTCCCCAATGTGCGCGACGCGAAGTGCAGCCTTATCTCCCCAATTTTCGCGCCGCTAGGTCAGCCTTATCTCTCCAATGTACGCGCTCTACGTGCAGCCTTATCTCCCCAATGTACGCGCCGCAAGGTGCAGCCTCATCTCCCCAATGTATGCGCCGCTAGGTGCAGCCTTATCTCCCCAATGTGCGCGCCGCTAGGTGGAGCCTTATCTCCCCAATGTACGCGCCGCAAGGTGCAGCCTCATCTGCCCAATTTATGCGCCGCTAGGTGCAGCCTTATCTCCCCAATGTACGCGCTGCAAGGTGCAGCCTCATCTCCCCAATGTATGCGCCGCTAGGTGCAGCCTTATCTCCCCAATGTGCGCGCCGCTAGGTGCAGCCTTATCTCCCCAATGTACGCGCTGCTAGGAGCAGCCTTATCTCTCCAATGTACGCGCTGCTAGGAGCAGCCTTATCTCCCCAATGTACGCGCTGCTAGGAGCAGCCATATACCCCCAATGGACGCGCCGCTAGTTGCAGCATTTTCTCCCCATTTTACTCGATGCAAGGTGCAGCCTTATCTCAATGTACGCGCCACTAAGTGCAGCCCTGTCTCCCCAATGTACGTGCCGCTAGGTGCAGTCTTATCTCCCCAATGTGCGCGCCACTACTCTCGTGGAAATAAGTGTAGATACTCGAGTTTAGAAGTCAATAAAACCTTTACCCTTAGTCTTACGTAAGAACAACCTACACCAAAATTTCCCTTGTTTTATTTGTCGTATAACGATATAGAGTAAATATTTGCATTTTATCTCGTTAAAATTTTATAGCAGATTGAACAAAAAAAGTACCGGATTTTCTTACCAAGTTTATGGAGCGCTCACTTAGGAAGATAATTACGTTAAAATTATTGATCTGATCGTCCCGAAACTTGAATACGTCTTAAAGGAACTTTTTGTTAAAGCGTATATGAAGTTTTAATCTGACCTGACGTTTTTGTAAAATAGTTGTTGTGAATTTTGTAAAACAACTTTTTCTCGGGCCTGGTTGGTCATAGCAGTACGAAATATGGCTTGCTACGAGGCTAATATTAATGCCAGGCTGGGTAGATTATTGGCTGAGGAATAACCTAACCACCAAGGGAAGATGATAAAGAAAAGGAGGTGGGTTTCGGACTGGAGAAAAAGGATGGAAAAATAGGAGGAGAGTCCCACAAATGTTATAAATTTAACTTTAAATGCACTCAAAGGCGGTTGCCACTGCAAATCCGCTCTCTGATACCTAATGTGGGTAAGGACCTGGGCAAAGCTGACGGGAAACGCAGCTAGGACTTGGGCGGTTTGCAAGAGAGTGGCTTTAGCGTATTCCCTCTCAAGCATGCATATGCCTACTATGGGGAATGGTGATGGTCTGGCAAGACAGAGAGTAACAGACTTATTGAATGTCTGTTCAAAGGAATTCGTTTTTGAACAAGTAATTCGAAGAATGCCAATAATTTGAATCGATTTCGATATTTCCAGTTTTCGAAGTTGTAGAGTTCCTAAAAAGCGACCAAGTGTTTCCAAGAAGGATAGTGATAAAAGAATTATACCTTTGGGAATAATTTTGGTAAGTACACCAATAGTTGCATTTGGAAATGGCTAAGCTTTTACCCAGCAAGGAGCCGACTAAAAGTTTAGGCAAAGAGAAACACTTATCGTTTGGAAAACCAACCATAAATTTTTTGGAGAGGATCTCCACAAGCAGGAAGCTGTCGTAGCGAGCTGTGTCTGCCTTACTGGCCAGTTAGAATTAGCTATTAAAGCTAAGAGAGACTTTACCAAGATAACCACTAAGAGTTCTTGCTCAAATGCAACGAGTGGTGAAAGCCCTATCAATAGATTTAATGGCATTAAGTGGGAAGAGCCATGTATTTTCCACTCACATGTGGGAATACTATTTCAAACTAAGGAATCTTCCTTATGAATTACTGCTCAATAGCTAATTTTTCTTCCTCCGTTGCGAATTTCTCTGGCGTATTTAATGATAATCTACAACATTCTCAAGCAATAGACTCTCGCCTATCTAGTGTAACTAGTTATTTTCCATAATTGCAATAACTTTCTTTGCCATAATCCTTTGTGCTGCTACAGTGAACTTTTCATCCATTTCAACAGACAATAGTGAAAAAAAGTGTTAGTTCAACATTTCTTCCGCGTCGCGTTCTTCCGAATACCATAAATACGGCCATGAACACTTATACTCAATTCCATTTGATCTTTCCCAAACCCCTTACTAACAAACCACTATAATTAAATTGTTACTTCAGGTCTTTTTCAATGAGGTGTCATTCTCAACTAGTGCCCTCCCTTTGTTTTTGCTCCATATACAACGAATTAATGTCTGCATAACTACGTGTCTGGTACACGTTTCAAATTATCCTGTTTCACCCTTCTAATTAGGGAATACAATTCTTTTAACTCATAAGTGAGTTATTTCTAGGTTTCATGAAAGGGAAACTTGCCCAATTTGTCTCGAGATTCCTACTTAAACATAGGAGGCCTAGAAACTTCCTTTCGACATTCTCTTCAGGTTTCACAGTAAGTGACCTGCCCTATTTGTGTAACTACTAAAAAGTAATTCAGCTTTAATATAAGAAGTTATAGGAACTTCTATTTTATTCTTCCTGTTTTTGTTATTGTTATTTCCGAAGTTGTTACTCTTTCTGGGATATTTTCTTAGAAATTTCTTGAAGTACAGACCTTGTACTCGATTTAATGTCTAACTTTAATCACTTCAATTGTCTTTAAATTTTTTATTTCTTCTTCGCCATTTCAAAATCTTGCGAAGACTTTAAGACATATAAAGATTTGAAACCAAAAGAATTGTTAATTGCCAGGCGCAAACATTAGATGTTTTTTCGGAGGTCTGCGACCCCAAATTGTTAACAAAATTGAAATGATATATTTGTTAAATTCATTACACTCTTTTGCATTGTTAAATAAATTAAAGAGTTCTATTTCGCTTTCTCATTTCTCTAGTATAAGTCTTCCTTGACTCTTCCCACTTAATGCAAATAAATCTAATGATAGGGTGTTCACCACTTGTTGCATTTGAGCAAGAACTCTTAGTCATAACTTAAGTCAAACTCTCTTCCTATTTCTCCATCCCTTTTCTCCAGACGAAACCCATCTCCTTCTCTTTATCATCTTCCCTTGGGGGATAGGTTATTCCCAAGCTTATAATGTACCCAGCAGCCATATCTCCCCAATGCACGCGCTGCTAGGTGCAGCCTTATCTCCCCAATGTACGCGCCTCTAGTTGCAGCCTTATCTCTCAAATTTTCGTGCCGCTAGGTGCAGCCTTATCTCCCCAATGTATGTGCCACTAGGTGCAGCCTTATCTCCCCAACGTACGCGCTGCTTGGTGCAGCATTATCTCCCCAATATACGGGCTGCTACGAGCAGCCTTATCTCCTGAATGTACGCACCGCTAGGTGCAGCCTTATCTCCCCAATGTACCCGCTGCTAGGCGCAGCCTTATCTCTCCAATGTACGCGCCGCTAGGTGCAGCCTTATCTCCCCAATGTACGCGCTGCTAGGGACAGCCTGATATCCCCAATGTACGCGCCGCAAGGTGCAGCCTTTTCTCCCCAAAGTACGCGATGCGTGGTGCGACCTTATCTCCTCAATGTACGCGCCACTAGGTGCAGCCTTGTCTCCCCAATGTGCGTGCCACTAGGTGCTGCCTTATCTCCCTAATGTACGCGCCGCTAGGTGCAGTCTTATCTCTACAATGCACATGTTGCTAAGAGCAGCCTTATCTCCCCAATGTGCGCGCCGCTGGGTGCAGCCTTATCTCACCAATGTGCGCGCCGCTAAGTGCACCCTTATCTCCCCAATGTACGCGACGCTAGGTGCAGCCATATCTCCCCAATGTGCGCTCCGTAGGGTGCAGCCTTATCTCCCCATTGTGCGCGCCGCTGGGTGCAGCCTTATCTCCCCAATATGCGCGCCGCTAAGTGCACCCTTATCTCCCCAATGTACGCGACGCTAGGTGCAGCCATATCTCCCCAATGTGCGCTCCGTAGGGTGCAGCCTTATCTCCCCATTGTGCGCGCCGCTGGGTGCAGCCTTATCTCCCCAATATGCGCGCCGCTATGTGCAGCCTTATCTCCCCAATGTACGCGCCGCTTGGTGCAGCCTTATCTCCCCAATGTACATGCTGCTAAGAGCAGCCTTATCTCCCCAATGTGCGCGCCGCTCGGTGCAGCCTTATCTCCCCAAAGTACGCGTCGCTACGTGCAGCCTTATCTCCCCAATGTGCGCGCCGCTAGGTGCAGCCTTATCGCCCCAATGTGCGCGCCGCTGTGTGCAGCCTTATCACCCCAATGTGTACGCCGCTAGGTGCAGCCCTATCTCCCCAATTTACTCGCCGCTAGGTGCAGCCTTATCTCCCCAATGTACGCGCTGCTAGGTGCAGCCTTATCTCCCCAATGAATATGCTGCTAAGAGCAGCATTATATCTCCAATGTGCGAGCCGCTATGTGCAGCCTTATCTCCCCAATATACTCGCCGCTAGATGCAGCCTTATTTCCCCAATGTACGCGCCACTAGGTGCAGTCTTATCTACCCAATGAACATGCTGCTAAAAGCAGACTTATCTCCCCAATGTAAGTGCCGCTAGGTTCAGCCTTATCTCCCCAATGTGCGCGCCCCTATGTGTAGCTTTATCTCCCCAATGTACAAACCGCTAAGTGCAGCCTTTTCTCCCCAATGTACGCGCCGCTAGGTGCAGCCTTATCGCCCCAATGTACGCGCCGCTAGGTGCAGCATTATCTCCCCAATGTGTGCGCTTCTAGGTGCTGCCTTATCTCCCCAATGTACGCGCCGCTAAGTGCTGCCTTATCTCCCCAATGTACGAGCCGCAAGGTGCTGCCTTATCGCCCAACTGAACACGCCGCTGGGTGCAGTCTTATCTCCCCAATGTACGCACCGCTATGTGCAGCCTTATCTCCCCAATGTCCGCGCCGCTAGGTGCAGCCTTATCTCCCCAATGTACGCGCCGCTTGGTGAAGCCTTATCTCCTCAATGTTCGCGCCGCTAGGTGCAGCCTTATCCCCAAATGTACGCGCCGCTAAGTGCAGCCTTATCTCCCCAATGTACGCTCCGCTAGGTGCAGCCATATCGCCCCAATGTACGCGCCGCTAGGTGCAGCCTTATCTCCTCAATGTACGCGCCGCTAGGTGCAGCCTTATCTCCCCCAATGTACGCGCTGCGAGGAGCAGCCTTATATCCCCTATGTACGCGCCGTTAAATGCAGACTTTTTCCCCAATGTACGCGCTGCTAGGTGCTGCCTTATCTCCCCAATGTACGCGCTGCTAGGAGCAGCCTTATCTCCAAAATATACGCGCCGCTAGGTGCAGCCTTTTCTCCCCAATGTACGCGCTGCTAGGTGCAGCTTTATCTCTCCAATGTACGCGCCGCTAAGTGCAGCCTTATCTCCCCAATGTACGCGATGCTAGGTGCAGCCTTTTTTCCGCAATGTACGCGCTGCTAGGTGCAGCCTTATCTCCTCATTGTACGCGCCGCTAGGTGCAGCCTTATCTCCCCAATGTACGCGGTGCTAGGTGGAGCCTTATCTCCCCAATGTCCGCGCTGCTAGGAGCAGCCTTATCTCCCCAATGTACGCGGTGCTAGGTGGAGCCTTATATCCCCAATGTACGCGCCGCTAGGTGCAGCCTTTATCCCCAATGTACACGCTGCTAGGTGCAGCCTCATCACCCCAATGTACGCACCGCTGGGTGCAGCCTTATCTCTCAAATGTTCGTGCCGCTAGGTGCAGCCTTATCTCCCCTATGTACGCGCCACTAGGTGCAGCCTTATCTCCCCAATGCACGCGCTGCTAGGTGCAGCCTTATCTCCCCAATGTACTCGCTGCTAGGAGCAGCCTTATCTCCTCAATATACAAGCCGCTAGGTGCAGCCTTATCTCCCCAATGTACCCGCTGCTAGACGCAGCCTTATCTCTCCTATGTACGCGCCGCTAGGTGCAGCCTTATCTCCCCAATGTACGCGCTGCAAGGAACAGCCTGATATCTCCAATGTACGCGCCGCTATGTGCAGCCTTTTCTCCCCAAAGTACGCGCTGCTAGGTGCAGCCTTATTTCCACATTGTACGCGCCACTAGGTGGAGCCTTGTCTCCCCAATATGCGCGCCGCTAGGTGCAGCCTTAACTCCCTAATGTAAGCGCCGCTAGGTGCAGCCTTTTCTCCCCAATGTGCGTGCCGCTGGGTGCAGCCTTATCTCCCCAATATGCGCGCCGCTTTGTGCAGCCTCATCTCTCCAATATACGCGCCGCTTGGTGCAGCCTTATCTCCCCATTGTACATGCTGCTAAGAGCAGCCTTATCTCCCCAATGAGCGCGCCGCTGGGTGCAGCCTTATTTCCCCAATGTACGCTCCGCGTAATGCAGCCTTATCTCCCAAATGTACGCGCTGCTGGGTGCAGCCTTATCTCACTAATGTGCGCGCCGCTACGTGCAGCCTTATCTCCCCCTATATACGCGCCGCTAGGTGCAGCCTTATCTCCCTAATGTGCGCGCTGCTAGTTGCAGCCTTATCTTCCCAATGTGCGAGGCCGCTGGGTGCAGCCTTATCTCCGCAATGTGCGCGCCACTATGTGCAGCCTTATTTACCCAATGTACGCGCCGCTAGGTGCAGCCCTATCTCCCCAATGTACATGCTGCTAAGAGCAGCATTATCTCCCCAATGTAAGCGCCGCTGGGGGCAGCCTTATCTCCCAAATGTACGCGTCGCTAGGTGCAGCCTTTTCTCCCCAATGTACGCGCCGCTAGGTGCAGCGTTATCTCCCCAATGTGCGCGCCACTGGGTGCAGCCTTATCTCCCCAATATGTGCGCCGCTAGGTGCAGCCTTATCTCCCCAATGTATGCGCCGCTAGGTGCAGCCTTACCTCCCCAATGTACGCGCCGCTAGGTGCAGCCTTATCTCCCCAATGTCATGCTGCTAAGAGAAGCCTTATCTCTCCAATGTGCGCGCCGCTATGAGCAGACGTATCTCCCAAATGTACTCGCCGCTAGGTGCAGCCTTATCCCCCCAATGTACGCGCCGCTAGGTGCAGCCTTATCTCCCCAATGAACATGCTGGGTAGATTATTGCCTGAGGAATAACCTAACCACCAAGGGAAGATGATAAAGGAAAGGAGATGGTTATCGGACTGGAGTGAAAGGATGGAGAAATAGGAGGAGAGTACCACCAAAGTTATAAATTTAACTTTAAATACACGCAAAGGCGGTTGCCACTGCAAATCCGCTCTCTGATACCTAAAGTGGTTAAGGACCTGGTCGAAGCTGACGGGAAACGCAGCTAGGACTTGGGCGGTTTGCAAGAGAATGGCTTTAGTGTATTCCCTCTCAAGCATTCATATGCCTACTATGGGGAAGGGTGATGGTCTGGCAAGACAGAGTGTAACAGACCTATTGTATGTCTGTTCAAAGGAGTTCGTTTTTAACCAGTAATTCGAGGAATGCCAATAATTTGAATCAATTTTGATATTTCTTGTTTTCGAAGTTGTAGAGTTACTACAAAGCGACCAAGTGCTTCCAAGATGGATAGTGATAAAAGAATTATACTTTTGGGAATAATTTTGGCAAGTGCATTTGGAAATGGCTAAGCTTTTACCCAGCAAGGAGCCGACTAAAAGTTTAGGCAAAGAGAAACACTTAAATTTTGAAAAACCAACCATAAGAGTTGGAGAGAATCTCCACAAGCAGGAAGCTGGCTCAGCGAGCTATGCTTGCCTTACTGGCCAGTTAGAATTAGCTATTAAAGCTAAAAGAGACTTTACCGAATTGTAAATTAAGAGTTCTTGCTCAAATTCAACTAGCGGTGAAAATACTATCAAGAGATTTATTTGCATTAACTAGGGCATGAACCTAGGAAAAGTCATGGAAGACAGGATCTTGCCTAACCGTTGTGTTAGAGAAATGATGAGTCAAAAAAGGAACTTGAATTTATTTAACAATGCAAAAAAGCGTAATGAATTTAACAAATAGGTAGTAATTTGTTCACAAATGTATCATTTAGATTTTATAACAGATGGGGTCACAGACCTCCGAAAAAACATCTAAAGTTTGCGCCAGGCAATTAACAATTCTATTGGTTTCAAACCTTTATATGTTTTAAAAACCTCGCAAGATTTTAAAAAAGAAAAGGTAAAGTACAAAGGTTAAAAACAATTAAAGTGATTAAAGTTAGACAGTAAATCGAGTACAAGGTGTGTACTTCAAGAAATTTCTGAGAAAATATTCAAGAGAGAGTAACAACTTCGAAAATAACAATAACAAAAACAGGAATAATAAAATAGAAGTTCCTATAACTTCTTATATTTAAGCTGGATTACCTTTTTTGTGGTTATACAAATAGAGCAGGTCACTTAATGTGAAACCTGAAGAGAAAGTCGAAAGGAAGGTTCTAGACCTCCTATGTTTAAGTAGGAATCACGAGCCAAATGGGGCAAGTTTCCCTTTCGTGAAACCTAGAAATAACTCACTTATGAGTTGAAAGAATTGTATTCCCTAATTGGAAGGGAGAAACAATGTAAGTTTGCATTGTGTACCAGACACGTAATTATGCAGAAATGAATTAATGAGATATAAGCAAAGGGGGAGGGCACGTCTTTAGAGTGACACCTCATTGAAAAAGACCCAAAATAACAAGTTTATTATTTTGGTTTGTTAGTAAAGGGTTTGGGAAAGATCAACTGGGATTGAGGATGAGTGTTCATGGCCGTATTTGTAATAATCGTACGATCGCGACGCGGTAGAAATGTTGAACAAGCACTGGTTCTCAATATAGTATGTTGAAATGGATGAAACGTTCACTGTAGTAGCGCAAAGGTTTATGGCAAAGAAAGTTATTCCAATGATGGAAAATAACTAGTTGCACTAGGTAGGCGAAAGTCTATTGCTTGAGAAAGTTGTAGATTACAAATAAATGCGCCAGAGAAAATCCCAACGGTGGAAGAAAAATTAGCTATTGCAGTAATTTATAAGGAAGATTCCTTAATTTAAAATAGTATCCCCACATGTGAGTGGAAAACACATGATGGCGTGACTGGTAGATAGATTGCAGAATCTGGAAGGTTCCAGAACAATCCTAACTGAAGAATAGGGCCAAAGTTATTCCAGCGGTGGAACGAGCTGAGTATTTTATAGACAGTGGGTAATTCCCACTTTGTGAGAAGATGTCTAATAAGAAATGCTGCTTTCTATTAAGATTTGCTTAGACAGACAAAAGCTTAACATGGAAAATCCCGCGAAGGATGATTATTGCCTCAAATATAGTAATCTCACACTGCCTATAAAATGATCGTTAAAGCATGTAGATATTAAAACCGATGACGCTGAGGTTAAAACTTGAAGTCTGTACTTATCTTTGCTGCATGGCGAAGGTGAAGTTCCCTTTTGACGGAAAACTTAATGTGCCAACATGGCGTTGAATGAAGAGAGTGCCTCTTTTTTTGAGGAGACTGGCTCTAGTTGAGCCTTGACTGACTAAGTCGGCTGCCGACGTACAAGTGAGACATGCTCAGCGAAGCGCAGGGGGACTAGGGAAGGGAAGAGAGTGGGGGTAGGAGACAAAAGGAATACATATCAGAATAGACAACCTTGCAAAAATAAATGTTTTCCTTGATGAATGGTCTTCAAAGAGTTGATAGCAGGCGATACTAGCGCTGCATGGTGGGTGAAAAAGTAGACGAAGTTCTCTTGATCACGGAGATGATAGCTGGCGATGGCTACGATATCTGGTGGCCAGATTGATAAGGAAGTCCTCTTGTACAGGGAAGAATAGAGGAACTTCAGAGATTCGCTGCTAGATGACGCTAGGTGGGTAATGGAAGATATATATCTAGAACAGACTCACAAATAGCATAAGAGACATGACCAACAAAGAGAAACTAGAAGATCACTGTTGGTGTTTGAGAAAAAGGAAGGAATGAACAGGCAAGGAGCATTAAAAATATACTCTATCTAACCGTGTATTCCAAGAATACACCAAGCTGGGAGGTCAAAACACCAACAGAGAACAAAATAAACAATTAAACATTTAAAGTTAATGGAGCAATTAAAGACAGTGGTCTTGTGATCTGACCGTTAGTGGTCAAGATTCTAGCCTCCCTGAATATCCCATCCCTTCCAGGATAACACTCGGTCACTCTACCAGAAATCCAGACCAGGGGAGGAGAAACATCCCTAACCAAGACCAAGTCCCCCACTTTAATGTCGGGACTGGAAAGAAACCACTTCTGTCTCCGTTGCAAGGAAGTTAAATATTCCAAGTTCCACCTCTTCCAAAAAGAATTGCGGAGGGCTTCAAGTTTACGCCAAACAATAGGTAAAGTAGAATCCCCGTAAGAGCTGGAAAGGGGAGGAGGGGCAGAAAAAGAGGTGCCTATAAGGAAGTGACCAGGTGTGAGTGGAAGCAGGTCATCAGGGTCATTGGAAAGCGGAGTTAAAGGGCGAGAATTAACAACACTTTCAATCAGAACTGACAGTGAATTAAATTCTTCATAAGTCAGAATGCGATTACCTAAGACCTTTCTTAAATGACGTTTAGTGAGCTTTACGCAGGATTCCCACCTACCACCGTGATGAGGAGCGTAGGGAGGTATAAAGCGCCATTTGAAGCCCATTGAGTAGGAAAAATTAGAAATTTGTTCCATGGCAGGAGAAGATGCGAGAGCTTTCTTCCACAGGGAAGCTGCGCCCTGAAAAGGGGAAGCGTTATCAGAGAACATCTCTGAAGGTACACCACGCCTAGCAGCGAAACGAGAGACAGCTGATAAAAAGTAAGAAGTAGAGGCATTCGTTACTAGTTCCAAATGGATTGCGCCATTAACCATGCAAACAAAGAGAGAAACATAAAGCTTACCAAACAATTTGCGTTTAGTTTCAGGGGAATTTCGTTGATATTGGAACGGACCCATATAATCCACACCAGTTAGAGCAAATGGGCGTATAGGAGAAGAGCGCAAAGAAGGCAGATCGCTCATTAATTGAGTATTGACTTTAGGTTTCGCTTTGAAGCAAGGAATGCACTTGTGAATTACAGAGGAAACTTCGTGAATTCCATTTATAATCCAGTACTTTTCCCTTAAGAGGCAAAGCAGAGTGCGTGTGCCAACATGCAGATTGCAATAATGAAAGTCACGTATAATTAAGGAAGTTACGTGATGTTTAGAAGGAAAAATAACGGGATGCTTTTTGTCTTCAGAGAGCAAAGATTGAGAGAGCCTACCACCTACCCTGAGTAACCCATTGTCATCAAGGAATGGGGCCAAAGCACGGAGACGACTGGATTTGGGAAGGTCCCGTTTAGAAGAAAGTAAAGACAATTCAGAAAAAAAGGCTTCTTGCTGTGTCAGTTGTAAAACCTTAATGGTAGCGAGATTCAATTCATGATTGGTAAGGTGTGGTTTTGGGGAGAAGAGGTTGGTCAACCACAAGATATTTCCATCTAAGGAGATAGGCGACAATTCGAATTAATTTGTGAAAGGAAGAATAGCGGGACAACAAGGGATGAGAAACGTTGGAAACAAGACACGAAGCAGTAGATAAAGATACTTTAGCGTCAGGCAAGTTGGAGTTTGTAGCTGGAGGTTTGGAAGGCCAACAAGAGGAAACTTCGATTAACCACGAGGGCCCATGCCAGTACAACTGGGAAGCTGCCAATTGAGAGGGTAAACATCCACGAGACATAATGTCGGCTGGGTTATCAGCACTGGGCACATGCCTCCATTGACATCCCGAAGAAAGAGTTTGAATCTTGGTAACCCTGCTTGCAACAAAATTTGCAAGTGAGCGGGGTTCTTGGCGAACCAAGGAAGGGTGATCATGGAATCGCTCCAGAGATAGATTTGCGAGAATTTGACTTTTAATACTTCCCGTAATTTTTTTACAAGTTCTGCAGCCATGAGTGCAGCACACAATTCAAGCCTATGTAAATTGATAGTTTTAAGAGGAGCCACCTTCCTTTTGGCACAAACAAGGTTGGAAACTGAAGATCCATTTAATGGACCATGATAAACTAAATATGCGCAGCAACCGTAAGCTTTTTCGGAACTGTCCGCGAACACATGAAGGAAAAAGAGATGCATTAGAATGAGCGTTAATTACATTCCTGGGAATTTCAGTTAGGGAAAGATCCAGCAAATTGCTGCGAAAAGAGAACCAACGGTTATGAAAAGAAAGGGGAACAGTGTCATCCCATTCACATTTGAGCGACCACAGCTCTTGCATGAAGAGTTTGGCTATAACGATAACTGGGGCAAGGAATTGAAGCGGATCAAAATATTTTACAATTTCAGAGAGAATTTGTCTTTTTGTGTTAGGGAGCTCTTCTGCGAGCGAAACTTTATAGATGAGAGTGTCAGTGCTAGTGCACCAATGAACTCCAAGAGTTTTTATGGATTCGGAGTTTCCACAAATTTCGACAGAGGAGGGATCTACGTCTTCAATAGGAAACTGGGCGAGAAACTCAGGGGAGTTGGAATTCCACTTATGAAGTGGGAAACCTCCATTCCTTAGCAATGCTTGAAGTTCAAAGGACACGAAAGAAGCTTCCTCCAGAGTGGGGAAGGTCTGCAAATAATCGTCAACATAGAATGACGTAGTTAGTGCTTCAGAAGCTTTAGAATCAAATAAATGACCATCTTGAGAGGCTAGCAAGTGTAGGGATCGGATAGCAAGGAAAGCAGAAGGTTTTAAGCCATAAGTAACTGTGTTTAAACGAAATACCTTAATAGGCTTACTGATTTCATCGCGCCACAAGATTCTTTGGAGATCTGGTTTTTCAGGCTGAATTAAAACTTGGCGGTACTTCTGTTTTATATCTGCTATAACAGCTATGGGAAATAATCGAAATTTTAAGAGTATAGCAGATAGATCTGACTGAATAGCAGGACCAGAGTAAAGAGTATCGTTAAGGCTGTTGCCATTAACGTCGGGTGATGAACCATTGAAAACAAATCGGATTTTATCCTTTACAAGAGGTTTTTTCCACACGGGATGATGATTTAAGAAAACCGTTTCAATTGGGGGGTCCAATTCATCATCAGATTTATTAACAACTTCCATATGATCTAAGCTTTCATACTCATCCATGAAATCAGTGTACTACTGTTTAACGAGAGGTTCTTTCTTGAATTTGTTCTCGATAGCAAAGAGAGCTTTTCGAGCTTTGGGTTGAGAGTTAATAAGTTTAGGGGGATTATGTGATCTTGGCATTTGAACAATGAACTGGCCGTCAGAAGAGCGAGTGGTGGTGTTCAGAAGAAGGTGCTCACAGAATTCATATTCTGATGAGGTCACGTTAGGCGGATCAACGCTTTCAAGCCTCCAAAACTGTTCCAGGTCAGTATTGGCGAAGTAACATTGCGATGCGGGTTGAGGAGAATAATGGGGAAGTTGACCGGTGACGATCCATCCAAAATTAGTGTCTCTGGCGACAACGTTTGAGGATAACTTGCGAACCTGTTTACGAAGGCAATTCCAGAAAACATTGGCACTAAAGAGTATGTCAATAGGGTTTTGCATGTTGAACAAAGGATCGGCTAGCCTTAAATGCGAGGGAACGTTTAACCCTGAAATATCCACAGAGTGACTTGGAGTGTCTTCTCCAATGCTATTGAGAATTAGACAATTCAGTTTGAGAAATTTGTTTCTGTGACAAATATCTCTTATGGTTAGCTTTGAGAATTGTAAAGCTTGTGATTTTGAGCTGTTAATGCCTGATACGTTAATAGATGTGGGGTTTACAGGTAGGCCTAGTTTTCTAATCAAAGAATTAGACACAAAATCATGAGTTGCCGCTGAATCGAGAAGACCGCGTGCACGGACCCAGTTGCCAAAGTTATCCTGAACTTCGATTTGGACAGTAGACAACAATACTTGGGCACTACGAATGGACTTGGCATTTTGAATGTACGATGAAGCATTGGAACTGTTAGCATTATCACTTTTTTGAGAAGTAGATGCTGTCGATGACCTTGCCTGATCATGACGATGTAGCAAAGTGTGATGAGCCTTTTCACAATGGTAGCAAAATCTTGTGGACTTGCAATTTGAAGCAGAATGCGATGGTGCTAGGCAGTTGAAGCAATGTTTGTTTTGGGAAACTAATTTTCTTCTGTCGTCTACTGACAGTTCCTTAAAGGATTTACAGAGATATAAAGCATGGGAATCTTTACAAAGTATGCACTTTAAAGGTTCATTTAAACTCTTGCGGGGTTCACTTTGAGTGTTTAAAACAAGAGAGCTAGCAATACGGCGTTCCCTAGACCTAGTTGGGTAACCAGTAGTGTTTGATTTAAATTTAGATGAGCTGGACCCAGGTTTTTGGGTACTAGACGCTAAGCGTTCGCTTTTAGGTTTGATAGACATTAATTCAAATTTAGAACTCGGGGAAGTGGGTTCACTTTGATTAGCTAAAGCGGTTAAGAGTTGGCATCTAGCATTTATGAAAGTGACTAAATGCTCGTAAGAGTAATCGTCTTCTATAGAAACTTCAATTTCCCAAGCTATGACGGTAGCAACATCAACTTTAGAAACCACTAAATGTATTAGGAAAGTGTCCCAGTGTTCAGTGGGTTGATCTAATTGGGACAGAGCTTCAACATGAAGCTGAGTAGTATCAATGAGAGTACGCAAACTAGTGACGTCATTGTGCTGTGACGCGGGTAGGTTGAATAGAGCCTTCATATGGCGTTGAATACGTAACCGTAAATTTCCGTATCTTTCTTTTAATAAGTTAAAGGCAATGGGGTAATTTTCGGCACTTAAAGGGAGTGCTTCAACTAACTGCAGAGCTTGACTTCGGAGGATAAATCTCAAGTAATGAAACTTGTATATGACTTGAATGTCTTCATTGTCATGAACAAGAGAGCAAAATAATTCTTATAAAGAATCCCAAGTAGATTCGTCTCCAGAGAAGTGGGGTAAATTAATCTTAGGTAGAATTGGTTTGGGCTTATAAGTACCATCGCGAAAAGAAGTTTGTTGTTCGTGAAGGGAACCAAGAACAGAAGCGTCTTTTTTCTGTTCTTCTTCGAGTTGGCGTATTATTTTGAAAGCAGAACCTATACCTTCGTAATATTGGTTATCTACCTCGACTCGATCTTCGGTTTGATTGAGCATACAAGTTTCTATTTCTGTTTGGATGTTACAATAATTTACATATGAACGTTCAAAATCCCTTACACGATGTTTCAACAAGTCTAATTGAGCTTCTGAGGGATCTTGCTCTTTGATGTATTTTCTGAATCGGGTAATTTGCCCTTTATAGGATGCTCGTTTAGAAGTGAGTTTTTCATCTTTATCCTTTTCAGTAGGAGCCATGTCAAGGTAAGTAGATTAAAATATAACTCGCGAAACTGTGGAACCTTGGAAATGCTGTCAGGCTGGCAGCAGCAAATAAGTTGAAAGAAAGGGACACACCATGGGAGACAGGAACGGTCTATTTCCACTTCACTGGCTTTGCACGATGTAGTTAAGGCTGAAAGGTTCAAAGCAGGTATTAATAATTTGCAAAGTATTGCCAAATGACACTTGACAAAGAATAGAAAATAGCAAATGGACTCTCCCGGGTTTCTGGGACCAATTTTTGGGTATATTATTGGCTGAGGAATAACCTAACCACCAAGCGAAAATGATAAAGAAAAGGAGGTGGGTTTCGTACTGGAGAGAAAGGATGGAGAAATAGGAGGAGAGTCCCACAAAAGTTATAAATTTAACTTTAAATACACTCAAAGGCGGTTGCCACTGCAAATCCGCTCTCTGATACCTAAAGTGGGTAAGGACCTGGTCGAAGCTGACGGGAAACGCAGCTAGGACATGGGCGGTTTGCAAGAGAATGGCTTTAGTGTATTCCCTCTCAAGCATGCATATGCCTACTATGGGGAAGGGTGATGGTCTGGCAAGACAGAGCGTAACAGACCTATTGTATGTCTGTTCAAAGGAGTTCGTTTTTGAACCAGTAATTCGAGGAATGCCAATAATTTGAATCAATTTTGATATTTCTTGTTTTCGAAGTTGTAGAGTTACTACAAAGCGACCAAGTGCTTCCAAGATGGATAGTGATAAAAGAATTATACTTTTGGGAATAATTTTGGTAAGTGCATTTGGAAATGGCTAAGCTTTTACCCAGCAAGGAGCCGACTAAAAGTTTAGGCAAGAAGAAACACTTAAATTTTGAAAAACCAACCATGAGAGTTGGAGAGAATCTCCACAAGCAGGAAGCTGGCTTAGCGAGCTATGCTTGCCTTACTGGCCAGTTAGAATTAGCTATTAAAGCTAAGAGAGACTTTACCGAGTTGTAAATTAAGAGTTCTTGCTCAAATTCAACTAGCGGTGAAAATCCTATCAAGAGATTTATTTGCATTAACTAAGGCATGAACCTAGGAAAAGTCATGGAAGACAGGATCTTGCCTAACCGTTGTGTTAGAGAAATGATGAGTCAAAAAAGGAACTTGAATTTATTTAACAATGCAAAAAAGCGTAATGAATTTAACAAATAGGTAGTAATTTGTTGACAAATATATCATTTAGATTGTATAACAGATGGGGTCACAGACCTCCGAAAAAACATCTAAAGTTTGCGCCAGGCAATTAACAATTCTGTTGGTTTCAAACCTTTATATGTTTTAAAATCCTCGCAAGATTTAAAAAAAGAAAAGGTAAAGTACAAAGGTTAAAGACAATTAAAGTGATTAAAGTTAGACAGTAAATCGAGTACACGGTGTATACTTCAAGAAATTTCTGAGAAAATATTCAAGAGAGAGTAACAACTTCGAAAATAACAATAACAAAAACAGGAATATAAAAATAGACTTTCCTATATCTTCTTATATTTAAGGTGGATTACCTTTTATTGTGGTTATACAAATAGAGCAGGTCACTTAATGTGAAACCTGAAGAGAAAGTCGAAAGGAAGGTTCTAGACCTCCTATGTTTAAGTAGGAATCACGAGCCAAATGGGGCAAGTTTCCCCTTCGTGAAACCTAGAAATAATTCACTTATGAGTTGAAAGAATTGTATTCCCTAATTAGAAGGGAGAAACAATGTAAGTTTGCAACGTGTACCAGACACGTAGTTATGCAGAAATGAATTAATGAGATATAAGCAAAGGGGGAGGGCACGTCTTTAGAACGACACCTCATTGAAAAAGACCTAAAATAACAAGTTTATTATTTTGGTTTGTTAGTAGTGGGTTTGGGAAAGATCAACTGGGATTGAGGATGAGTGTTCATGGCCGTATTTGTAAAAATCGGACGATCGCGACGCGGTAGAAATGTTGAACAAGCACTGGTTCTCACTATAGTTTGTTGAAATGGATGAAAAGTTCACTGTAGTAGCGCAAAAGTTTATGGCAAAGAAAGTTATTGCAATGATGGAAAATAACTAGTTGCACTAGGTAGGCGAAAGTCTGTTGCTTGAGAAAGTTGTAGATTACAAGTAAATGCGCCAGAGAAAATCCCAACGGTGGAAGAAAAATTAGCTATTGCAGTAATTTATAAGGAAGATTCCTTAATTTAAAATAGTATCCCCACATGTGAGTGGAAAACACATGACGGCGTGACTGGTAGATAGATTGCAGAATCTGGAAGGTTCCAGAACAATCCTAACTGAAGAATAGGGCCAAAGTTATTCCAGCGGTGGAACGAGCTGAGTATTTTTGTGAGAAGATGTCTCATAAGAAAAGCTGCTTTCTATTAAGATTTGCTTAGACAGACAAAAGCTTAACATGGAAAATCCCTCGAAGGATGATTATTGCTCCAAATATAGCAATCTCACACTGCCTATAAAATGATCGTTAAAGCATGTACATATTAAAACCGATGAAGATGAGGTTAAAACTTGAAGTCTGTACTTATCTTTGCTGCATGGCGAATGTGAAGTTCCCTTTTGACGGAAAACTTAATGTGCCAACATGGCGTGGAATGAAGAGAGTGCCTCTTTGTTTGAGGAGACTGGCTCTAGTTGAGCCTTGACTGACTAAGTCGACTGCCGACGTACAAGTGAGACATGCTCAGCGAAGCGCAGGGGGACTAGGGAAGGGAAAAGAGTGGGGGTAGGAAACAAAAGGAATACATATCAGAATAGACAACCTTGCAAAAATAAATGTTTTCCTTGATGAATGGTCTTCAAAGAGTTGATAGCAGGCGATACTAGCGCAGCATGTTGGGTGAAAAAGTAGACGAAGTTCTCTTGATCACGGAGATGATAGCTGGCGATGGCTACTAGATCTGGTGGCCAGATTGATAAGGAAGTCCTCTTGTACAGGGAAGAATAGAAGAACTTCCGAGATTCGCTGCTAGATGACGCTAGGTAGGTCATGGAAGATATATATCTAGAACAGACTCACAAATAGCATAAGAGACATGACCAACAAAGAGAAACTAGATGATCACAGTTGGTGTTTGAGAAAAAGGAAGGAATGAACCGGCAAAGAGCATTAAAAATACACTCTATCTAACCGTGTATTCCAAGAATACACCAAGCTGGGAGGGCCAAACACCAACAGAGAACAAAATAAACAATTAAACATTTAAAGTTAATGGAGCAATTAAAGACAGTGGTCTTGTGATCTGACCGTTAGTGGTCAAGATTCTAGCCTCCCTGAATCTCCCATCCCTTCCAGGATAACACTCGGTCACTCTACCAGAAATCCAGACCAGGGGAGGAGAAACATCCCTAACCAAGACCAAGTCCCCCACTTTAATGTCGGGACTGGAAAGAAACCACTTCTGTCTCCGTTGCAAGGAAGTTAAATATTCCAAATTCCACCTCTTCCAAACAGAATTGCGGAGGGCATCAAGTTTACGCCAAACAATAGGTAAAGTAGAATCCCCGTAAGAGCTGGAAAGGGGAGGAGGGGAAGAAAGAGAGGTGCCTATAAGGAAGTGACCAGGTGTGAGTGGAAGCAGGTCATCAGGGTCATTGGAGAGCGGAGTTAAAGGGCGAGAATTAACAACACTTTCAATCAGAGCTGACAGTGAATTAAATTCTTCATAAGTCAGAATGCGATTACCTAAGACCTTTCTTAAATGACGTTTAGTGAGCTTTACGCAGGATTCCCACCTACCACCGTGATGAGGAGCGTAGGGAGGTATAAAGCGCCATTTGAAGCCCTTTGAGTAGGAAAAATTAGAAATTTGTTCCATGGCAGGAGAAGATGCGAGAGCTTTCTTCCACAGGGAAGCTGCGCCCTGAAAAGGGGAAGCGTTATCAGAGAACATCTCTGAAGGTACACCACGCCTAGCAGCGAAACGAGAGACAGCTGATAAAAAGTAAGAAGTAGAGGCATTCGTTACTAGTTCCAAATGGATTGCGCCATTAACCATGCAAACAAAGAGAGAAACATAAAGCTTACCAAACAATTTGCGTTTAGTTTCAGGGGAATTTCGTTGATATTGGAACGGACCCATATAATCCACACCAGTTAGAGCAAATGGGCGTATAGGAGAAGAGCGAAAAGAAGGCAGATCGCTCATTAATTGAGTATTGACTTTAGGTTTCGCTTTGAAGCAAGGAATGCACTTGTGAATTACAGAGGAAACTTCGTGAATTCCATTTATAATCCAGTACTTTTCCCTTAAGAGGCAAAGCAGAGTGCGTGTGCCAACATGCAGATTGCAATAATGAAAGTCACGTATAATTAAGGAAGTTACGTGATGTTTAGAAGGCAAAATAACGGGATGCTTTTTGTCTTCAGAGAGCAAAGATTGAGAGAGCCTACCACCTACCCTGAGTAACCCATTGTCATCAAGGAATGGGGCCAAAGCACGGAGACGACTGGATTTGGGAAGGTCCCTTTTAGAAGAATGTAAAGACAATTCCGAAAAAATGGCTTCTTGCTGTGTCAGTTGTAAAACCTTAATGGTAGCGAGATTCAATTCATGATTGGTAAGGTGTGGTTTGGGGAGAAGAGGTTGGTCAACCACAAGATATTACCATCTAAGGAGATAGGCGACAATTCGAATTAATTTGTGATAGGAAGAATAGCGGGACAACAAGGGATGAGAAACGTTGGAAACAAGACACGAAGCAGTAGATAAAGATACTTTAGCGTCAGGCAAGTTGGAGTTAGTAGCTGGAGGTTTGGAAGGCCAACAAGAGGAATCTTCGATTAACCACGAGGGCCCATGCCAGTACAACTGGGAAGCTGCCAATTGAGAGGGTAAACATCCACGAGACATAATGTCGGCTGGGTTATCAGCACTGGGCACATGTGGTGTATTCTTGGAATACACGGTACGAGAGATTATAATTTTCAATGCTTTTGCATGTTCTTTCCTTCCTCTTTGTCAAACACCAACAGTGATCTTCTGTTTCTTCCTTGATGGGCAAATCTCTTATGTCTTCAAGAGTCTGTTCTAGATATATATTCTCTGTGACTCACCTAGCGTCATCTAGCAGCGAATCTCTGAAGCTCTTCAACTCTTCCTGGTGCAAGATGACTTACTTATCCATTTGGCCACCAGATCCTGTTACCATCGCCAGCTATTTTCTCCTTGAGCAAGAGAACTACGTCTACTCTTTTACTCACCATGCTGCGCTAGTATCGCCTGTTATCAACTCTTTGAAGACCAGCTCAGCAAGAGAAGATCAATTTTTTGTTGTAACATTGGCAATGCTTATATGTTCTCCTTTTGTCTCCTACCCCCCTCTCTTTTCCCCTTCCTTGGACCCTCCGTGCTCCGTTGAGCTGGTCTCACTTCTCAGTCGGCAGTTGACTTGATCAATCAGGGCTCAACTAGAGCCGGTCTCCTCAAACCAAGAGACACTCTCTACGTTCTACGCCATGTTGGCGCATTAAGTATCGGTTAAGGGAACTTCACCTTCGCCATGCAACAAAGATAAGTACCTGCTTCAAGTTTTAACCTCATCTTCATGATTTTACCTACCACATGCTTTTAACTATCTTTTATAGGCAGTGTGAAATTACTTATTTTGGGGCAAAATCATCCTACGCGGGATTTTCCATGTTGAGCTTTTGTTTAATCAAGCTAATCTTAGTGAAAAGCAGCATTTCTTATGCTTGCCAAATGAGAAATCTTCTCACTACGTGGGATATTATCTAATACCCACTGTCTATAATTTACAAAGCAAGTTCCTCCGCTGGATTTACTTTGGCCCCATTTTTCTACTAAGATCGTCCTGGAACCTACCAGATCTTGTACTCTATCTGCGAGTCTTGCCGTCAGGTATTCTTTCACTCATTTGTGAAAATAATATTTAAAATGAGGAATCTTCCTTACAAATTACTGCAATAGCTAACTTTCGTCCACCGTTGGATGTTCTATGGCTCATTTAACTGTAATCCACAATTTTCTCAAGAAATAGACTCTCGCCTACCTAGTGCAAACGGTTCTTTTCAGCATTGCAATAACTTTCTTTCTCATAAATTTTCGTGTTTCTACAGTGAACTTTGCATCAATCTTTACAGACTATAGTGATAACCAGTGCTTGCTCCACTTTTCTACCGAGTCGCGATCGTCCGTTTATATTAAATACGGCCATGAACATTGATCCTATATCCCAATGATCTTTCCTCAACCTTCTACTAACAACCCATATTAATAAAATTGTAGCTTTTCTATAAGGTGTCACTCACGAAGTGCCCTTCCAATTTTGCTTGTTTAACATTAATTAATTACTGTATAACTACGTGTTTTAAACACGATTCAAATTTACATTGTTCCTTCCCTATAATCAGGGAAAACAATTCTTTCAACTCTTGAGTGAGTTATTTCTAGGTCTCACGAAATGGAAACTGCCCATTTGGTTCGTGATTCCCATTTAAAACATAGGAGGTCGAGAACCTTCCTTTTGATTATCTCTTCAGGTTTCACAGTAAGTGACATGCCCTTATTTGCATAATAACCAACATTAATTCTGTATAAATATAAGAAGTTGTAGGAACTTCTATCTTATTTTTCATGTTTTTCTTATTGTTATTTAAGAAGTTTTCACTCTTTCTAGAATATTCTCTCAGAAATTTCTTAAGGTACACTCTTTGTACTCCAATTAACGTTCAAACTTTAATTACTTCATTGGTTATTTGTTTAAATCATATAAAGATTTTAGAAACATGTAAGGGTTTAAACCTCGTAAATTGTCAATTGTCTGGAGCAAACGTTTAAAGTTGGGAGGTCTGCGACCCCATTTGTTAAAAAGTTCAAATGAACTATGTTTGTCAAAAATATATTACATACTTGTTAAATTCATTAACCTTCTTTGAATTGTTTAATAAATTAAATATTTGTTTTTGGATTCATCATTTCTCTGATACTACAGTTAGGCAAGATTCTGGCTTTCCTAGCTCTTCCTAGGTTCATGCCCTCGTTCATACTCAATAAAGCTTTTACTATTTGTCTTGCCAGAATATCACCCTTCCCCATAGTACTTTTATGCACGCTTGGGAGGAAATACACTAAAGCCTCTCTCTTGCAAATCGTCTAAGTCCCAGCTGCGGTTCCCGTTAGCTTCGACCAAGCTCGTACCTACTTTAGGTATCAGAGAGTTAATTTTCAGTGGCAACTGCCTCTAAAGGTATTTAAAGTTAAATTTACAACTTTTGTAGGACTCTCCTCCTATTTTTCTATCCTTTTTCTCCAATCCAAAACCTACTTCCTTTTTTTAATCATCTTCCCTTGGTGGGTGGGTTATTCCTTATCCAATAATCTACCCAACATGCCTCCATTGACATCCCGAAGAAAGAGTTTGAATCTTGGAAACCCTTTTTGCAACAAAATTTGCCAGTGAGCGGGGTTCTTGGCGATCCAAGGAAGGGTGATCATGGAATCGCTCCAGAGATAGATTTGCGAGAATTCGAATTTTAATACTTCCCGTAATTTGTTAACAAGTTCTGCAGCCATGAGTGCAGCACACAATTCATGCCTAGGCAAATTGATAGTTTTAAGAGGAGCCACCTTCGATTTGGCACAAACAGGGTTGGAAACTGAAGATCCATTTAATGGACCATGATAAACTAAATATGCGCAGCAACCGTAAGCTTTTTCGGAACTGTCCGCGAACACATGAAAGAAAAAAGATGCATTAGAATGAGCGTTAATTAAATTCCTGGGAATTTCAATTAGGGAAAGATCCAGCTAATTGCTGCGAAAAGAGAGCCAACGGTTAAGAAAAGAAAGGGGAACAGTGTCATCCCATTCACATTTGAGCGACCACAGCTCTTGCATGAAGAGTTTGGCTATAACGATAACTGGGGCAAGGAATTGAAGCGGATCAAAATATTTTGCAATTTCAGAGAGAATTTGTCTTTTTGTGTTAGGGAGCTCTTCTGCGAGCGAAACTTTATAGATGAGAGTGTCAGTGCTAGTGCACCAATGAACTCCAAGAGTTTTTATGGATTCGGAGTCTCCACAAATTTCGACAGAGGAGGGATCTACGTCTTCAATAGGAAACTGGGCGAGAAACTCATGGGAGTTGTAATTCCACTTATGAAGTGGGAAACCTCCATTCCTTAGCAATGCTTGAAGTTCAAAGGACACGAAAGAAGCTTCCTCCAGAGTGGGGAAGGTCTGCAAATAATCGTCAACATAGAATGACGTAGTTAGTGCTTCAGAAGCTTTAGAATCAAATAAATGACCATCTAGAGAGCCTAGCAAGTGTAGGGATCGGATAGCAAGGAAAGCAGAAGGTTTTAAGCCATAAGTAACTGTGTTTAAACGAAATACCTTAATAGGCTTACTGATTTCATCGCGCCACAAGATTCTTTGGAGATCTGGTTTTTCAGGCTGAATTAAAACTTGGCGGTACTTCTGTTTTATATCTGCTATAACAGCTATGGGAAATAATCGAAATTTTAAGAGTATAGCAGATAGATCTGACTGAATAGCAGGACCAGAGTAAAGAGTATCGTTAAGGCTGTTGCCATTAACGTCGGGTGATGAACCATTGAAAACAACTCGGATTTTATCCTTTACAAGAGGGTTTTTCCACACGGGATGATGATTTAAGAAAACCGTTTCAATTGGGAGGTGCAATTCTTCATCAGATTTATTAACAACTCCCATATGATCTAAGCTTTCATACTCATCCATGAAATCAGTGTACTGCTGTTTAACGAGAGGTTCTTTCTTGAATTTGCTCTCGATAGCAAAGAGAGCTTTTCGAGCTTTGGGTTGAGAGTTAATAAGTTTAGGGGGATTATGTGATCTTGGCATTTGAAAAATGATACGGCCGTCAGAAGAGCGAGTGATGGTGTTCAGAAAAAGTTGCTCACAGAATTCATATTCTGATGAGGTCACGTTAGGCGGATCAACGCTTTCAAGCCTCCAAAACTGTTCCAGGTCAGTATTGGCGAAGTAACATTGCGATGCGGGTTGGGGAGAATAATGGGGAAGTTGACCGGTGCCGATCCATCCAAAATTAGTGTCTCTGGCGACCACATTTGAGGATAACTTGCGAACCTGTTTACGAAGGCAATTCCAGAAAGCATTGGCACTAAAGAGTATGTCAATAGGGTTTTGCATGTTGAACAAAGGATCGGCTAGCCTTAAATGCGAGGGAACGTTTAACCCTGAAATATCCACAGAGTGACTTGGAGTGTCTTCTCCAATGCTATTGAGAATTAGACAATTCAGTTTGAGAAAGTTGTTTCTGTGACAAATATCTCTTATGGTTAGCTTTGAGAATTGTAAAGCTTGTGATTTTCAGCTGTTAATGCCTGATACGTTAATAGATGTGGGGTTTACAGGTAGGCCTAGTTTTCTAATCAAAGAATTTGACACAAAATCAAGAGTTGCCGCTGAATCGATAAGACCGCGTGCACGGACCCAGTTGCCAAAGTTATCCTGAACTTCGATTTGGACAGTAGACAACAATACTTGGGCACTACGAATGGACTTGGCATTTTGAATGTACGATGAAGCATTGGAACTGTTAGCATTATCACTTTTTTGAGAAGTAGATGCTGTCGATGACCTTGCCTGATCATGACGATGTAGCAAAGTGTGCTGAGCCTTCTCGCAATGGAAGCAAAGTCTTGTGGACTTGCAATTTGAAGCAGAATGCGAGGGTGCTAGGCAGTTGAAGCAATGTTTGTTTTGGGAAACTAATTTTCTTCTGTCGTCTACTGACAGTTCCTTAAAGGATTTACAGAGATATAAAGCATGGGAATCTTTACAAAGTATGCACTTTAAAGGTTCATTTAAACTCTTGCGGGGTTCACTTTGAGTGTTTAAAACAAGAGAGCTAGCAATACGGCGTTCACAAGACCTAGTTGGGTAACCAGTAGTGTTTGCTTTTAATTTAGATGAGCTGGACCCAGGTTTTTGGGTACTAGATGCTAAGCGTTCGCTTTTAGGTTTGATAGACATTAATTCAAATTTAGAACTCGGGGAATAGGGTTCACTTTGATTAGCTAAAGCGGTTAAGAGTTGGCACCTAGCATTTATGAAAGTGACTAAATGCTCGTAAGAGTAAACGTCTTCTATAGAAACTTCAATTTCCCAAGCTATGAGTGTAGCAACATCAACTTTAGAAACCACTAAATGTATTAGGAAAGTGTCCCAGTGTTCAGTGGGTTGATCTAATTGGGACAGAGCTTTAACATGAAGCTGAGTAGTATCAATGAGAGTACGCAAACTAGTGACGTCATTGTGCTGTGACGCGGGTAGGTTGAATAGAGCCTTCATATGGCGTTGAATACGTAAGCGTAAATTTCCGTATATTTCTTTTAATAAGTTAAAGGCAATGGGGTAATTTTCGGCACTTAAAGGGAGTGCTTCAACTAACTGCAGAGCTTGACCTCGGAGGATAGATCTCAAGTAATGAAACTTGTATATGACTTGAATGTCTTCATTGTCATGAACAAGAGAGCAAAATAATTCATATAAAGAATCCCAAGTAGATTCGTCTCCAGAGAAGTGGGGTAAATTAATCTTAGGTAGAATTGGTTTGGGCTTATGAGTACCATCGCGAAAAGAAGTTTGTTGTTCGTGAAGGGAACCAAGAACAGAAGCGTCTTTTTTCTGTTCTTCTTCGAGTTGGCGTATTATTTTGAAAGCAGAACCTATACCTTCGTAATATTGGTTTTCTACCTCGACTCGATCTTCGGTTTGATTGAGCATACAAGTTTCTATTTCAGTTTGGATGTTACAATAATTTACATATGAACGTTCAAAATCCCTTACACGATGTTTCAACAAGTCTAATTGAGCTTCTGAGGGATCTAGCTCTTTGATGTATTTTCTGAATCGGGTAATTTGCCCTTTATAGGATGCTCGTTTAGAAGTGAGTTTTTCATCTTTATCCTTTTCAGTAGGAGCCATGTCAAGGTAAGTAGATTAAAATATAACTCGCGAAACTGTGGAACCTTGGAAATGCTGTCAGGCTGTCAGCAGCAAATAAGTTGAAAGAAAGGGACACACCATGGGAGACAGGAGCGGCCTCTTTCCACTTCACTGGCTTTGCACGATGTAGTTAAGGCTGAAAGGTTCAAAGCAGGTATTAATAATTTGCAAAGTATTGCCAAATGACCCTTGACAAAGAATAGAAAATAGCAAATGGACTCTCCCGGGTTTCTGGGACCAATTTTTGGGTAGACTATTGGCTGAGGAATAACCTAACCACCAAGGGAAGATGATAAAGAAAAGAAGGTGGGTTTCGAACTGGAGAGAAAGGATGGAGAAATAGGAGGAGGGTCCCACAAAAGTTATAAATTTAACTTTAAATACACTCAAAGGCGGTTGCCACTGCAAATCCGCTCTCTGATACCTAAAGTGGGTAAGGACCTGGTCGAAGCTGACGGGAAACGCAGCTAGGACTTGGGCGGTTTGCAAGAGAATGGCTTTAGTGCATTCCCTCTCAAGCATGCATGTGCCTACTATGGGGAAGTGTGATGGTCTGGCAAGACAGAGAGTAACAGACCTATTGTATGTCTGTTCAAAGGAGTTCGTTTTTGAACCAGTAATTCGAGGAATGCCAATAATTTGAATCAATTTTGATATTCCTTGTTTTCGATGTTGTAGAGTTACTACAAAGCGACCAAGTGCTTCCAAGATGGATAGTGATAAAAGAATTATACTTTTGGGAATAATTTTGGTAAGTGCATTTGGAAATGGCTAAGCTTTTACCCAGCAAGGAGCCGACTAAAAGTTTAGGCAAGGAGAAACACTTAAATTTTGAAAAACCAACCATAAGAGTTGGAGAGAATCTCCACAAGAAGGAAGCTGGCTTAGCGAGCTATGCTTGCCTTACTGGCCAGTTAGAATTTGCTATTAAAGCTAAGAGAGACTTTACCGAGTTGTATACTAAGAGTTCTTGCTCAAATGCAACAAGCGGTGAAAACTCTATCAAGAGATTTATTTGCATTAACGAGGGCATGAACGTAGGAAAACTCTGGGAAGACAGGATCTTGCCTAACCGTTGTGTTAGAGAAATGATGAGTCAAAAAAGGAACTTGAATTTATTTAACAATGCAAAAAAGCGTAATGAATTTAACAAATAGGTAGTAATTTGTTGACAAATATATCATTTAGATTTTATAACAGATGGGGTCACAGACCTCCGAAAAAAAAAACTAAAGTTTGCGCCAGGCAATTAACAATTCTATTGGTTTCAAACCTTTATATGTTTTAAAATCCTCGCAAGATTTTAAAATAGAAAAGATAAAGTACAAAGTTTAAAGACAATTAAAGTGATTAGAGTTAGACAGTAAATCGAGTACAAGGTGTGTACTTCAAGAAATTTCTGAGAAAATATTCAAGAGAGAGTAACAACTTCGAAAATAACAATAACAAAAACAGGAATATAAAAATAGACTTTCCTATATCTTCTTATATTTAAGGTGGATTACCTTTTATTGTGGTTATACAAATAGAGCAGGTCACTTAATGTGAAACCTGAAGAGAAAGTCGAAAGGAAGGTTCTAGACCTCCTATGTTTAAGTAGGAATCACGAGCCAAATGGGGCAAGTTTCCCCTTCGTGAAACCTAGAAATAATTCACTTATGAGTTGAAAGAATTGTATTCCCTAATTAGAAGGGAGAAACAATGTAAGTTTGCAACGTGTACCAGACACGTAGTTATGCAGAAATGAATTAATGAGATATAAGCAAAGGGGGAGGGCACGTCTTTAGAACGACACCTCATTGAAAAAGACCTAAAATAACAAGTTTATTATTTTGGTTTGTTAGTAGTGGGTTTGGGAAAGATCAACTGGGATTGAGGATGAGTGTTCATGGCCGTATTTGTAAGAATCGGACGATCGCGACGCGGTAGAAATGTTGAACAAGCACTGGTTCTCACTATAGTTTGTTGAAATGGATGAAAAGTTCACTGTAGTAGCGCAAAAGTTTATGGCAAAGAAAGTTATTGCAATGATGGAAAATAACTAGTTGCACTAGGTAGGCGAAAGTCTGTTGCTTGAGAAAGTTGTAGATTACAAGTAAATGCGCCAGAGAAAATCCCAACGGTGGAAGAAAAATTAGCTATTGCAGTAATTTATAAGGAAGATTCCTTAATTTAAAATAGTATCCCCACATGTGAGTGGAAAACACATGACGGCGTGACTGGTAGATAGATTGCAGAATCTGGAAGGTTCCTAACTGAAGAATAGGGCCAAAGTTATTCCGGCGGTGGAACGAGCTGAGTATTTTATAGACAGTGGGTAATTCCCACGTTGTGAGAAGATGTCTCATAAGAAATGCTGCTTTCTATTATGATTTGCTTAGACAGACAAAAGCTTAACATGGAAAATCCCGCGAAGGATGATTATTGCCTCAAATATAGTAATCTCACACTGCCTATAAAATGATCGTTAAAGCATGTAGATATTAAAACCGATGAGGATGAGGTTAAAACTTGAAGTCTGTACTTATCTTTGCTGCATGGCGAAGGTGAAGTTCCCTTTTGACGGAAAACTTAATGTGCCAACATGGCGTGGAATGAAGAGAGTGCCTCTTTGTTTGAGGAGACTGGCTCTAGTTGAGCCTTGACTGAATAAGTCGACTGCCGACGTACAAGTGAGACATGCTCAGCGAAGCGCAGGGGGACTAGGGAAGGGAAGAGAGAGAGGGTAGGAGACAAAAGGAATACATATCAGAATAGACAACCTTGCAAAAATAAATGTTTTCCTTGATGAATGGTCTTCAAAGAGCTGATAGCAGGCGATACTAGCGCAGCATGTTGGGTGAAAAAGTAGACGAAGTTCTCTTGATCACGGAGATGATAGCTGGCGATGGCTACGAGATCTGGTGGCCAGATTGATAAGGAAGTCCTCTTGTACAGGGAAGAATAGAGGAACTTCAGAGATTCGCTGCTAGATGACGCTAGGTGGGTCATGGAAGATATATATCTAGAACAGACACACAAATAGCATAAGAGACATGACCAACAAAGAGAAACTAGAAGATCACTGTTGGTGTTTGAGAAAAAGGAAGGAATGAACAAGCAATGAGCATTAAAAATATACTCTATCTAACCGTGTATTCCAAAAATACACCACATGCTGCTAAGAGCTGCCTTACCTCCCCAATGTACGTGCCGCTAGGTGCAGCCTTATCTCCCCAATGTGCGCGCCGCTATGTGCAGCTTTATCTTCCCAATGTACGCGCCGTTAGGTGCAGCCTTATGTCCCCAATGTACGCGCCGCTAGGTGCAGCCTTATCGCCCCAATGTACGCGCCGCTAGGTGCAGCATTATCTCCCCAGTGTGCGCGCTGCTAGGTGCTGCCTTATCTCCCCAATGTACGCGCCGCTAAGTGCAGCCTTATCTCCCCAATGTACGCGTCGCTAGGTGCAGCCTTATCGCCCCAATGAACGCGCCGCTATGTGCAGCCTTTACTCCCCAATGTACGCACCGCTATGTGCAGCCTTATCTCCCCAATGTTCGCACCCCTAGGTGCAGCCTTATCTCCCCAATGTGCGCGTCGCTGGGTGCAGCCTTATCTCCCCAATATGCGCGCCGCTATCTGCAGTCTTATCTCCCCAATGTACGCGCCGCTAGGTGCAGCCTTATCTCCCCAATGTACATGCTGCCAAAAGCAGCCTTATATCCCCAATGTGCGCGCCGCTGGGTGCAGCCTTATCTCCCCAATGTACGCGCCGCTAGGTGCAGCCTTATATCCCCAATGTACGCGTCGTTTGGTGCAACCTTATCTCCCCAATGTGCGCGCCGCTGGGTACTGCCTTATCTCCCCAATGTGCGCGCCGCTAGGTGCAGCCTTATTTCACCAATGTACGCGCCGCTAGGAGCAGCCTTTTCTCCCCAATGTACGCGCTGCTAGGTGCATCCTTATCTCCCCAATGTGCGCGCTGCTAGGAGCAGCCTTATCTCCAAAATGTACGCGCCGCAATGTGCAGCTTTTCTCCCCAATGTACGCGCCGCTAGGTGCAGCCTTATCTCCCCAATGTACGACCGCTAGGTGCAGCCTTATCTCCCCAATGAACATGCTGCTAAGAGCAGCCTTATCTCCCCAATGTACGTGCCGCTAGGAGCAGCCTTATCTCCCAAATGACCGCGCCGCTAGATGCAGCCTCCTGTCGCCAATTTACGCGCCGCTAGGTGCAGCATTATCTCCCTAATGTACGCGCCGCTAGGTGCAGCGTTATCTCCCCAATGTAAAAGCCGCTAGGTGCAGCCCTATCGCCCCAATGTACGCGCCGCTAGGTGCAGCTTTATCTCCCAAATGTTCGCGCTGCTAGGTGCAGCCTTATCTCCCCAATGTACGCACCGCTAAGTGCAGCCTTATCTCCCTAATGTACGCGCCGCTAGGTGCAGCCTTATCGCCCCAGTGTACACGCCGCTAGGTGCAGCCTTATCTCCCCAATGTACGCACCGCTATGTGCAGCCTTATCTCCCCAATGTCCGCGCCGCTAGGTGCAGCCTCTTTTCGCCAATTTACGCGCCGCTAGGTGCAGCCTTATCTCTCCAATGTACGTGCCGCTAGGTGCAGCCTTATCGCCCCAATGTACGAGCCGCTAGGTGCAGCCTTATCTCCCCAATGTACGCGCCTCTAGGTGCAGCCTTATCGCCCCAATGTACGCGCCGCTCGGTGCAGCCTTACCTCCTCATTGTACGCGCCGCTAGGTGCAGCCTTATCTCCCCAATGTACGCGCTGCTAGGAGCAGACTTATATCCCCAATGTACGCGCCGTTAGGTGCAGCCTTTTCTCCCCAAAGTACGCGCTGCTAGGTGCAGCCTTATCTCCCCAATGTACGCGCTCTTAGGAGCAGCCTTATCTCCAAAATGTACGAGCCGCTAGGTGCAGCCTTTTCTCCCCAATGTAATCGCAGCTAGGAGCAGCCTTATCTCCTCAATGTACGCGCCGCTAGGTGCAGCCTTATCTGCCCAATGTACCCGCTGCTAGGCGCAGCCTTATCTCCCCAATGTACGCATCGCTAGGTGCAGCCTTATCGTCCCAATGTGCGCGACGCTCGGTGCAGGCTTACCTCCTCATTGTACGCGCCGCTAGGTGCAGCCTTATCTCCCCAATGTACGCGCTGCTAGGAGCAGCCTTATATCCCCAATGTACGCGCCGCTAGGTGCAGCCCTTTCTCCCCAATGTACACGCCGCCAGGTGCACCCTTATGTCCTCAATGTACGCGCTGCTAGGTGCAGCCTTATCTCTCAAATAATCGTGCCGCTAGGTGCAGCCTTATCTCCCCAATGTTCGCGCCACTAGGTGCAGACTTATCTCCTCAATGTACGCGCTGCTAGGTGCAGCCTTATCTCCCCAATGTACGCGCTGCTAGGACCAGCCTTATCTCCTCAATGTACGCGCCGCTAGGTGCAGCCTTAACTGCCCAATGTACCCGCGAATAGGCGCAGCCTTATCTCTCCAATGTACGAGCCGCTAGGTGCAGCCTTATCTCCCCAATGTACGCGCTGCTAGAGACAGCCTGATATCCCCAATGTACGTGCCGCTAGGTGCAGCCTTTTCTCCCCAAAGTGCGCGCCGCTAGGTGCAGCCTTATCTACCCAATGTGCGCGACGCGAGGTGCAGCCTTATCTCCCCAATGTGCGCGCCGCAAGGTCAGCCTTATCTCTCCAATGTACGCGCCGCTTGGTGCAGCCTTATCTCCCCATGTGCGCGCCGCTAGGTGCAGCCTTATCTCCCCAATGCACGCGCCGCAAGGTGCAGCCTCATCTCCCCAATGTATGCGCCGCTAGGTGCAGCCTTTTCTCCCCAATATACGCGCCGCAAGGTGCAGCCTCATCTCCCCAATGTATGCGCCGCTAGGTGCAGCCTTATCTTCCCAATGTACGCGCCGCAAGGTGCAGCCTCTTCTGCACAATGTATGCGGCGCTAGGTGCAGCCTTATCTCCCCAATGTGCCTGCCGCTAGGTGCAGCCTTATCTCCCTAATGTACGCGCTGCTAGGTGCAGCCTTATCTCTCCAATGTACGCCCCGCTTGGTGCAGCCTTATCTCCCCAATGTACGCGCTGCTAGGAGCAGCCTTATATCCCCAATGTACGCGCCGCTAGGTGCAGCTTTTTTCCCCTTTGTACTCGCTGCTAGGTGCAGCCTTATCTCAATGTACGCGCCACTAAGTGCAGCCTTGTCTCCCCAATGTACGTGGCGCTAGGTGCAGCCTTATCTCCCGAATGTGCGCAACGCTAGGTGCAGCCTTATCTCCCCAATGTGCGCGCCACTACTCTCGTTGAAATAAGTGTAGATACTCGAGTTTAGAGGTCAATAAAACCTTTACCCTTAGTCTTACATAAGAACAACCTACGCCAAAATTTTCCTCGTTTTATTTGTCGTATAACGATATAGAATTAATATTTGCATTTTATCTCGTTAAAATTTTATAGCAGATTGAACAAAAAAGTACCGGATTTTCTTACCAAGTTTACGGAGCGCTCACTTAGGAAGATCATTACGTTAAAAGTATTGATCTGATCGTAACGAAACTTGAATACGTCTTAAAGGAACTTTTTGTTTAAGCGTATATGAAGATTTAATCTGACTTGACGTTTTTGTAAAATAGTTGTTGTGAATTTTGTAAAACAACTTTTTCTCGGGCCTGGGTGGTCATAGCAGTATGAAATATGGCTTGCTACGAGGCTAATAGCAATGCAAAGCTAAACGAAAAACTACATTTTATCTTCTTTTGATAATTGCTTTTATATCGATTGATATTTAATCAGGTGGTTATGTGAGAAGAATGTATCGTAGCAAGCGACGGGAACAATGCGCTCGGTCGAGGAAACTCGTGCGACGTTGCCCTGTGAAGCATAATAAGCGCGCGTTCCAAGCCGCAAAGTCTGTGAATTTCTGTTGTTGTTGTTTTGTAATTTGTGTTAGGCCAGTATTACACTGCCAAAAAATTTGTCAAATAAATTTTAGCAAATATTTTATAAAACTGAACTTTCATCAATGTTACACAAAGCAATCATCACACCATTACACTACATCAGATATTTTATCATAGTTCAGCAAAATGGATGAAGGGCAGTTCCATGTTCACTTAATTATATTATGGTAGTTGAAATTCTGTGGTGGCAATATCGGTATATAAAAGAAACGGAAAGATAAAGTGAATGTCTATGGGTTAAACCATAGGTCGCTCACGTGACAAGGAAGTTATTATTTTATACGAGTAAAATTTTGGTGAAGGAGCTGCAGTAAGAGGACTTGAAAAATGACATTAATTAAAATAAATTAAAAACCATAAGTGAAATTGACGAATTATAATACAAATATTACAATATATATTCGACTCCATAGTGTAGTGGTCAGCGTGCTTAGCTGCCACCCCGGAGGTCCGTGGTTCGATTCCCGGCTCTGCCACGAAATTTGAAAAGTGGTATGAGGATTGAAACGGGGTCTACTCAGCCTCGGGTGGTCCAAATGAGTAGAGGGGGGTTCGATTCCCACCTCAGCCATCCTCGAAGTGGTTTTCGTGGTTTCACACTTCGTCTCCAGGCAAATGCCGGGATGATACCTAACGTAAGGCCACGGCCGCCTCATTGCCTCTTCCTTACCTATCCCTCCCAATCTTCCCATCTCTCATAAGGTCCCTGTTTGCTTTGCAGGTGAGGCCGCCTGGGCGAGGTTCTGGTCACACACTCCAATTGAACCCCCGATCCCGAAGTTTCAAAATGGAGGCGGTAAATGTGGGATCCATCGCTGAGTCCAAGGGAATAGCCAAACCTGGAGGGTAATACAACTAAGAAAAAAATACACTATCATTCACGTCTATTTAACTTAACTATTTAATTCTTCTTTATATCCTGAAATATGCGTCCCTTATGTACAGCGCTAGTATCCTCTGCTAATTTTACCTACACGTTAGAGAAACGTGTCTTATTTCATTTCCGCAAGAAGTGAAACATTTCCCAACACCTTTTTTAATGAGGGCTTTGGACCTCCATTGGCAAGTTTAAAAATGGTGTGTCAGCTGAAAAGCTATTATTATAAGATTAATTGTTTGAAGTAATTTACACTTTGAGATTATATGATTATAAAACTGCTCCCTTATTAACCGTCTGAAAAATCACTGCCCGATGAATCAGATGAACCGCCACTTAAGTTTATAACAAGTGGCTCAACAACGGGGACGTCTTCTCTTGGCCCATCCTTTTCTCAGTAATGTTTCTGTATTTTGTTGGTGTGTTCGATGCATTTTTTTCCATAGCTCCGGTGTTACGGACCTCAAGTTTCTTTACAGAGATCTCGCATCACCTCCATTGATCTTCCTCTCTCCGCCTGGTTACTCATATTCACTTTAGCTATTTTATTTTTCACGTAGGACCAAACCAGCTCTATGGGGTTGAGCTCACAATGAGCAACTGACAGCCAGACGGGTTCGACGTCAGGACGAACATTCTTGATTATCTGTTCCAGCTTCTTTTTAGGTGCCCTGAAGTGAGGTTTGGCGTGAACAATTAGCTCTGCTTTCGTCATACTTTCATACTTTAGGATTCTGGGAGAAGGGGAATATATTACATTGCAGCGGCACATCTCTTCACCATGGCTATCGACCTTCCAATACACTGGGATACTTTTTGCTAAACGCTCTTATCATTATTACTTTCTCTCTCGCTTCTAAAAACATATTGCACTTATAATCATGGCAAATTTTCCCTCCGTTAACTGCGGTTTAGCTGGCATCTGGATCGATGTAGGTAATACAGACAGTGATAATAGTTGCTGCTTTTTGCTAATGACTCAACGAAGAACAAAGGTCAGAGTTTGGTGTGCGTAGGAACGAGCGCACAGCGAGTTCGAAATACGGTAGTCAACTGGCAAAATTGCCAGGCTGCTACGGTACTATCGCCGCCCACAATGGTCCAGTAAATATCAATCCATATAAAATCGACAATCAAAAGTAGATAAAAGGTAGTTTTACTTTAAGCCTTGCATTGCTATGAGCCTCATAACAAGCCATGTTTCATACTGCTATGACCAACCAAGCCCGAGAAAAAGTTGTTTTACAAAATTCACAAAAACTATTTTAAGAAACGTCAGATCAGATTAAAACGTCATATACGCGTTAACAATAAGTTCCTTTAAGACGCATTAAAGTTTCGTTACGATCAGATCAATACTTTTAACGTAATGATCTTCCTAAGTGAGCGCTCAGTAAACTTGGTAAGAAAATCCGGTACTTTTTTTGTTCAATCTGCTATAAAATGTTAACGAGATACAATGCAAATATTTACTCTATAACGATAAACGACAAATAAAACAAGGACAATTTTGGCGTAGGTTGTTCTTATGTAAGACTAAGGGTAAAGGTTTTATTGACTTCTAAACTCGAGAATCTATTCTTATTTCCCCGACAGTAGGTGCAGCCTTATCTCCCCGATGTGTGCGCCCTGCTAGGTTCAGCCTTATCTCCCCAAAAGTTCGCGCCACTAGATGCAGCCTTATCACCCAATGTACGCGCCGCTAGATGCAGCCTTATCTCCCAAATGTGCGCTCCGCTAGGTGCAGCCTTATCTCCCCAATGTACGCGCCGCTAGGTGCAACCTTATCTCCTAAATGTGCGCCCCGCTAGGTGCAGACTTATCTCCCCAATGTACGCGCCACTAGGTGCAGCCTTATCTCCCCAATGTGCGCGCAGCTAGGTGCAGCCTTATCTCCCCAATGTACGCGCCGCTAGGTGCAGCCTTATCTCCCCAATGTACGCGCCTGAGGAGCAGCCTTATCTCCCCAATGTACGTGCTGCTAGGTGAAGCCTTATCTCCCCAATGTACGCGCCGCTAGGTGCAGCCTTATCTCCCCAATGTACGCGCCTGAGGTGCAGCCTTATCTCCCCAATGTACGCGCCGCTTTGTGCAGCCTTATCTCCCCAATGTACGCGCCGCTAAGTGCAGCTTTATCTCCTCAATGTACGCGCCGCTAGGTGCAGCCTTATCGCCCCAATTTACGGGCCTGAGGTGCAGCCTTATCTCCCCAATGTACGCGCCGCTACATGCAGCCTTATCTCCCCAAATGGGCGAGCCGCTAGGTGCAGCCTTATCTCCCCAATGTGCGCGCCGCTAGGTGCAGCCCTATCTCCCAATGTACGCGCCGCTAGGTGCAGCCTAATCTCTCCAACGTGCGCGCCGCTAGGTCAGCCTTATCTCTCCAATGTTGGCGCCGCTAGGTGCAGCCTTATCTCCTCAATGTACGGGCCGCTAGGTGCTGCCTTGTGTACCCAATATACGCGCCGCTAGGTGCAGCATAATCTCCCCAATGTGCGCGCCGCCAGGTGCAGCCTTATCTCCCCAATGTACGCGCCGCTTTGTGCAGCCTTATCTCCCCAATGTACGTGCCGCTAAGTGCAGCCTTATCTCCCCAATGTACGCGCCGCTTTGTGCAGCCTTATCTCCCCAATGTACGCGCCGCTAAGTGCAGCTTTATCTCCTCAATGTACGCGCCGCTAGGTGCAGCCTTATCGCCCCAATTTACGGGCCTGAGGTGCAGCCTTATCTCCCCAATGTACGCGCCGCTACATGCAGCCTTATCTCCCCAAATGGGCGCGCCGCTAGGTGCAGCCTTATCTCCCCAATGTGCGCGCCGCTAGGTGCAGCCCTATCTCCCAATGTACGCGCCGCTAGGTGCAGCCTAATCTCTCCAACGTGCGCGCCGCTAGGTCAGCCTTATCTCTCCAATGTAGGCGCCGCTAGGTGCAGCCTTATCTCCTCAATGTACGGGCCGCTAGGTGCTGCCTTGTGTACCCAATATACGCGCCGCTAGGTGCAGCATAATCTCCCCAATGTGCGCGCCGCCAGGTGCAGCCTTATCTCCCCAATGTACGTGCCGCTAAGTGCAGCTTTATCTCCCCAATGTACGCGCCGCTAAGTGCAGCCTTATCGCCCCAATTTACGCGCCTGAGGTGCAGCCTTATCTCACCAAAGTACGCGCCGCTACGTGCAGCCTTATCTCCCCAAATGGGCGCGCCGCTAGGTGCAGCCTTATCTCCCCAATGTGCGCGCCGCTAGGTGAAGCCTAATCTCCCCAATGTGCGCGCCGCTAGGTGCAGCCTTATCTCCCCAATGTGCCCGCCGCTAGGTGCAGCCTTATCTCCCCAATGTGCGCGCCACTAGGTCAGCCTTATCTCCGCAATGTGTACGCCCTGCTAGGTGCAGCCTTATCTCCCCAAAGTTCGCGCTGGAGTATTCTTTGGAATACACGGTATGATAGAGTAAACTTTTACTGCTCATTGCTGTAATTCTTTCTTTCCTTCTTCTCAAACACCAACAGTGATCTTCCAATTTCTCCTTGCTGTTTATGGTTCTCATGTTACTTGTGAGTCTGTTCTAGATATATATCTTCCATGACCCACCTAGCGTCATCTAGCAGCGAATCTCTGAAGTTCCTCAATTCTTCCCTGTTCAAGAGGACTTCCTTATCAATCTGGCCACCAGATCTCGTCGCCATCGCCAGATATCTTCTCCGTGATCAAGAGAACTTCGTCGACTTTTTCACCCACCAGGCTGCTCTAGTGTCGCCTACTATCAACTCTTTGAAGACCATTTCATCAAGAAAACATTTATTTTGGTTAAGTTGTCTATTCCGATATGTATTCCTTTTGTTTCCTACCACCACTCTTTTCCCTTCCCTGGTCCCACTGTGGTTCGCTGAGCGTGTCTCACTTGTACGCCAGCAGTCGAATCAGTCAGTTGAAGCTCAACTAGAGCTCGCCTCCTCAACCCAAGAGGCAATATTTTAAATTCCACGCCATTTTGGAACTTTAATCTCAACCGTCAAAGGGAACATCACATTCGCCATGAAGCCAAGCTAAGTACTACTTCTACGTTCCTCAATTAATGTTAATGGATTTTAAATAGCTACATGCTTTTAATGATCATTTTATAGGCAGTGTGAGATTACAATATTTGGGGCAATAATCATCCTTCGCAGGATATTCCATGTTGGGCTTTGGTTTGTCTAAGCCGATCTTAATAGGAAGCAGCATTTCTTATGCTTAATAAATGAGAGATCTTCTCACAACGTGGGATACCATTGAATTACCCACTGTCTACAAAATACTTAGCTCGTTCCACCGCTGGAATAACTTTTGCCTTATTCTTCAGTCAGGATTGCTCTGGAACCTTCCAGAATCTGCACTCTATCTACCAATTATACCGTCATGTATTTTCCACTTGCCTGTGGGAATACCTTTTCTAACTAAGGAATCTTCCTTATGAATTACTTATCAATAGCTAATTTTTCTTCCTCCATTGGAATTTCTTTTCTCGGTGCATTTAATTGTGATCTACAACTTTCTCAAGCAATAGACTCTCCCCAATCTAGTGTAACTAGATATTTTCGATAATTGCAATAACTTTCTTTGCCATAAACTTTTGTGCTACTACAGTGAACTTTTCATCTCTTTCAACAGACTATAGTGAAAAACAGTGTTTGTTCAACGTTTCATCCGCGTCGCGCTCGTCCGATTTCAATAAATACGGCCATGAGCACTTATCCTCAATTCCATTTGATATTTCCCAAAATTGTTACTTTAGGTCTTTTTCAATGAGGTGTCACTCTCAACTAGTGCCCTCCCTTTTTTGCTCCATATACAACGAATTAATGTCTGCATAACTACGTGTCTGGTACACGTCTCAAATTATCTTGTTTCTCCCTTCTAATTAGGGAATAAAATTCTTTCCACTCAGAAGTGAGTTATTTCTAGATTTCACGAAAGGGAAACTTGCCCCAATTGCCTCGTGATTCCTACTTAAACATAGGAGGTATAGAAACTTCCTTTCGATTTTTCTCTTCAGGTTTCACGATAAGTGACCTGTCCTATTTGCATATTCCTACCAAGTAATTCAGCTTTAATATAAGAAATTATAGAAACTTCTATTTTATTCTTCCTGTTTTTTGTTATTGTTATTTCCGATGTTGTTACTCTTTCTAGGATATTTACTTAGAAATTCCATAAAGTACACACCTTGTACTTGATTTATTGTCTAACTTAAATCACTTTAATTATCTTTAAATTTTTCATTTTATCTTCGCCATTTCAAAATCTTGCGAAGATTTTAAAACATATAAAGGTTTGAAACCAAAAGAATTGTTAATTGCCTGGCGCAAGCTTTAAATGTTTTCGGAGGTCTGCGACCCCAAATTGTTAACAAAATTGAAATTATATAATTGTTAAATTCATTACACTCTTTTGCATTGTTAAATAAATTAAAGAGTTCTTTTCCGCTTTATCATTTCTCTAACATAACGGTTAGGCAAAATCCTGTCTTCCTTGACTCTTCCCACTTAATGCAAATAAATCCATTGATAGGGCTTTCACCACTTGTTGCATTTGAGCAAAAACTCTTAGTTGACAGCTTGGTAAAGTCTCTCTTAGCTTTAATAGCTAATTCTAACTGGCCAGTAGGGCAAGCATAGCTCGCTACGCCAGCTTCCTGCTTGTGGAGATTCTCTCCAACACTTATGGTTGGTTTTTCAAAATATAAGTGTTTCTCCTTGCCTAAACTTTTAGTCGGCCCCTTGCTGGGTAAAAGCTTAGTCATTTCCAAATGCAACTATTGGTTTACTTACCAAAATTATTCCCAAAGGTATAATTGCTTTATCACTATTCTTCTTGGAAGCATTTGGTCGCTCTTTAGGAATTCTACAATTTCGAAAACTAAAATATCTAAACCGATTCAAATTATTGGCGTTCTTCAAATTATTTGTTTAAAAACAAACTCCTTTGAACAGATACACCATAAATCTGTTACTCTTTGTCTTACCAGACCATCACCCTTCCCCATACTATGCATATGTATGCTTCAGAGGGAATATTCTAAAGCCACTCTCTTGCAAACCGCCCAAATTCTAGCTGCGCTTCCCGTTAGATTTGCCCAGGTCCCTACCCACTTTAGGTATCGGAAAGCGGATTTGCAGTGGCAACCGCCTTTGAGTACATTTAAAATTAAACTTATAACTTTTGTAGGACTCTCCTCCTATTTCTCCATCCTTTTTCTCCAGTCCGAAACCCATCTCCTTCTCTTTATCATCTTCCCTTGGGGGTTAGGTTATTCCCAAGCTAATAATCTACCCAAAATTTGGTGTCATAACCCGGGAGAGTCCATTCATGACATTTTCTATTTATTTCAAGGGTTATTTGATCATATTTTGCAAATTATTAATATCTTCTTCGAATTTTTCAGCTATAACTACATTGTGCAAAGCCTGTGAAGCTCCTGTCTCCTTTGGTGTGCCCCTTTCTTTCAACTAATTTGCTGCTGCCAGCCTGACAGCATTTCCAAGGTTCCACAGTTTCGTAAGTTAAACTTTAATTTACCTACATTGTCATGGCTCCTACTGAAATGGATAAGGATGAAACACTTACTTCTAAACGAGCATCCTATAAAGGGCAAATTACCCGATTCAGAAAATACATCAAAGAGCTAGATCCCTCAGAAGCTCAATTCGATTTGTTAAAACATCGTGTAAGGGATTTTGAACGTTCATGTGAAAATTATTGTAACATCCAAACTGAAATAGAAACTTGTATGCTTAATCAAACCGAGGATCGAGTCGAAGTAGAAAACGAATATTACGAAGGTATAGGGTCGGCTTTCAAAATAATACGCCAACTCGAAGAAGTACAAAAAAAGGACGGTTCTGTTCTTGGTTCCCTTCACGAACTACAAACCTCTTTTCGAGATGGTACTCACAAGCCCAAACCAATTCTACCTAAGATTGATTTACCCCACTTCTCTGGGTGCGAATTTACTTGGTATTCTTTCTATGAATTATTTTGCTCTCTTGTTCATGACAATGAAGATATTCAAGTCATCTACAAGTTTCATTATTGAGATCTATCCTCCGAGGTCAAGCTCTGCAGTTAGTTGAAGCACTCCCTTTAAGTGCCGAAAATTACCCCATTGCCTTTAACTTATTGAAAGAATGATACGGAAATTTACGGTTACGTATTCAACGCCATATGAAGGCTCTATTTAACTTGCCTGCGTCACAGCACAATGACGTCACTAGTTTGCGTACTCTCATTGATACTACACAACTTCACGTTAAAGCTCTGTCCCAATTAGATCAACCCACTGAACACTGGGACACTTTCTTAATACATTTAGTGGTTTCTAAAATTGATGTTGCTACCCTCAAAGCTTGGGAGATTGAACTTTCTAGAGAAGACGATTACTCTTACGAGCATTTAGTCACTTTCATAAATGCAATATGCCAGCTCTTAACCGCTTTAGCTAATCAAAGTGAACCCTCATCTCCGAGTTCTAAATTTGAATTAATGTCTATTAAACCTAAAAGCGAACGCTTAGCGTCTAGTACCCAAAAACCTGGGTCCAGCTCATCTAAACTTAAGTCAAACACCACTGGCTACCCAACTAGCTCTAGTGAACGCCGTATTGCTAGCTCTCTCGTTTTAAACACTCAAAGCGAACCCCGCAAGAGTTTAAATGAACCATTAAAGTGCATACTTTGTAAAGATTCCCATGCCTTATATCTATGTAAATCTTTTAAAGAACTGTCAGTCGACGACAGAAGAAAATTAGTTTCCCAGAATAAACATTGCTTCAACTGCCTAGCACCCACGCATTCTGCTTCAAATTGTAAGTCCACATGACTTTGCTTCCATTGTGAAAAGCTCATCACACTTTACTACATCGTCATGATCAAGCAAGGTCATCGACAGCATCTACTTCTCAGAAAAGTGACAATGACAACAGTTCCAATGCTTCATCGTACATTCAAAATGCCAAGTCCATACGTAGTGCCCAAGTACAATTGTCTACTGTCCAAATCGAAGTTCAGGATAACTTTGGCAACTGGGTCCGTGCACGCGGTCTTCTTGATTCAGCGGCAACTCATGATTTTGTGTCTAATTCTTTGATTAGAAAACTAGGCCTACCTGTAAACCCCACTTCTATTAACGTATCGGGCATTAACAGCTCAAAATCGCAAGCTTTACAGTTCTCAAAGCTAACCATACGAGACATTTGTCACAGAAACAACTTTCTCAAACTGAATTGTCTCATTCTCAATAGCATAGGAGAAGACACTCCAAGTCACTCTGTGGATATTTCAGGGTTAAACATTCCCTCGCATTTAAGGTTAGCCGATCCTTTGTTCAACGTACAGAACCCCATTGACATACTCTTTAGTGTCAATGTTTTCTGGAATTTCCTTCGTAAACAGGTTCGCAAATTATCCCCAAACGTGGTTGCCAGAGGCACTAATTTTGGATGGATCGTCACCGGTCAACTTCCCCATTATTCTCCCCAACCCGCATCGCAATGTTACTTTGCTAATACTGACCTGGAACATTTCTGGAGGCTCGAAAGCGTTGATTCTCCTAACGTGACCTCTTCAGAAAACGCATTCTGTGAGCAACTTTTCCTGATCACTACCCCTTGCTCTTCTGATGGTCGGTTAATTGTTCAGATGCCAAGATTACATAATCATCCTAAACTTATTAACTCTCAACCCAAAGCTCGAAAAGCTCTCTTTGCTATCGAGAGCAAATTCAAAAAAGAACCTTTCGTTAAACAGCAGTATACTGATTTCATGGACGAGTATGAAAGCTTAGATCATATGGAAGTCGTTAACAAATCTGATGACGAATTGCACCCCCCAATTGAAACGGTTTTCTTAAATCATCATCCCGTGTGGAAAAACCCTCTTGTAAAGGATAAAATTCGAGTTGTATTCAATGGTTCATCACCTGATGTTAATGGCAACAGCCTTAACGATACTCTTTACTCTGGTCCTGCTATTCAGTCAGATCTATCTGCTATACTCTTAAACTTTTGATTATTTCCCATAGCTGTTATAGCGGATATAAAACAGATATACCGTCAAGTTTTAATTCAGCCTGAACAACGAGATCTCCAAAGAATCTTGTGGCGCGACGAAATCAGTAAGCCCATTAAGGTATTTCGTTTAAAAACGGTTACTTATGGCTTAAAACCTTCAGCTTTACTTGCTATCCGATCCCTACACTTGTTAGCCTCTCAAGATGGTCATTTATTTGATTCTAAAGCTTCTGAAGCACTAACTAAGTCATTCTATGTCGACGATTATTTGCAGTCCTTCCCCACTTTGGAGGAAGCTTCTTTTGTGTCATTAGAACTTCAGGCATTGCTAAAGAATGGAGGTTTCCCACTTCATAAGTGGAATTCCAACTCCCATGAGTTTCTCGCCCGGTTTCCTATCGAAGACGTAGATCCCTCCTCCGTCGAAATTTGTGGAAACTCCGAATCCATAGAAACCCTTGGAGTTCATTGGTGCACTAGCACTGACACTCTCATCTATAAAGTTTAGCTCACAGAAGAGCTCCCTAACACAAAAAGACAAATTCTCTCTGAAATTGCAAAAATTTTTGATCCGCTTCAATTCCTTGCCGCAGTTATCGTCATAGCCAAACTTTTCATGCAAGAACTATGGTCGCTCAAATGTGAATGGGACGACACTGTTCCCCTTTCTTTTCTTAACAGATGGCTCTCTTTTCGCAGCAATTTGCTTGATCTTTCCCTTATTGAAATTCCCAGGAATTTAATTAACGCTCATCCTAATGCATCTTTTTTCCTTCATGTGTTCGCGGACAGTTCCGAAAAAGCTTACAGTTGCTGTGCATATTTGGTTTATTGCGGTTCATTAAATGGATCTTCAGTTTCCAACCTTGTTTGTGCCAAATCGAAGGTGGCTCCTCTTAAAACTATCACTTTACCTAGACTTGAATTTTGTGCTGCACTCATGGCCGCAGAACTTGTTAAGAAATTACGGGAAGTTTTAAAGGTCGAATTCTCGCAAATCTATCTTTGGAGCGATTCCATGATCACACTTTCTTGGATCGCCAAAAACCCCTCTCATTGGCAAACTTTTGTTGCAAATAGGGTTTCCAAAATTCAAACTCTTTCTTCGGGATGTCAATGGAGGCATGTGCCCAGCGCTGACAACCCAGCCTACATTATTTCTCGTGGATGTTTGCCCTCTCAATTGGCAGCTTCCCAGTTGTACTGGCATGGGCCGTCGTGGTTAATTGAAGACTCTTCTTGTTGGCCTTCGAAACCTCCAGCTACAAACTCCAACTTGCCTGACACTAAAGTATCTATATCTATTGCTTCGTGTCTTGTTTCCAACGTTTCTCATCCCTTGTTGTCCCGCTATTCTTCCTTTCATAAATTAATTCGAATTGTCGCCTATCTTCTTAGATGGAAATATCTTGTGGTTGACCAACCTCTTCTCCCCAAACCACACCTTACCAATAATGAATTGAATCTCGCTACCATTAAGATTTTGCAACTAACACAGCACGAAGCCTTTTCTTCTGAATTGTCTTTACTCTCTTCTAAAAGAGATCTTCCCAAAGCCAGTTGCCTTGGTGCCTTAGCCCCGTTCCTTGATGACAATAGGTTACTCAGGGTAGGTGGTAGGCTTTCGCAATCTTTGCTTTCTGAGGACAAAAAGCATCCTGTTATTTTGCCTTCTAAATATCGCGTAATTCTTTAATTATACGTGACTTTCATTATCGTAATCTGCATGTTGGTACACGCACACTGCTTTGCCTCTTAAGGGAAAAGTACTGGATTATAAATGGAATTCATGAAGTTTCCCCTGTAATTCACTAATGCATTCCTTTCTTCAAAGCTAAACCTAAAGTCAATACTCAATTAATGAGCGATCTGCCCTCCTTTCGCTCTTCTCCTATACGTCCATTTGCTCTAACTGGTGTGGACTATATGGGTCCGTTCCAATATCAACACAATTCCCCTGAAGCTAAACGCAAAATGTTTGGTAAGCTCTATGTTTCTCTCTTTGTTTGCATGGTTACTGGCGCGATCCATTTGGAACTAGTAACGAATGCCTCTAATTCTTACTTTTTATCAGCTATCTCTCGCTTCGCTGCTAGGCGTGGTGTTCCTTCAGAGATGTTCTCTGATAACGCTTCCACTTTTCAAGGCGCAGCTTCCTTGTGGAAGAAAGCTCTCACATCTTCTCCTGCCATGGAACAGATTTCTAATTTTTCCTCTCATCACGGTGGTAGGTGGGAATCCTGCGTAAAGCTCACTAAACGTCATATAAGAAAAGTTTTAGGTAATCGCATTCTGACTTATGATGGATTTAATTCACTGTCCGATCTGATTGAAGGTGTTGTTAATTCTCGCCCTTTAACTCCTCTTTCCAATGATCCTGATGTCCTGCTTCCACTCACACCTGGTCACTTCCTTATAGGCACTTCTCTTTCTGCCCCTCCTCCCCTTCCCAATTCTTACAGGGATTCTAATTTACCTATTCTTTGGCGTAAACTTGAAGCCCTCCACAATTCTTTCTGGAAGAGGTGGAACTTGGAATACTTCACTTCCTTGCAACGGAGACAGAAGTGGTTTCTTTCCAGTTCCGACATCAAAGTAGGGGACTTGGTCCTGGTTAGGGATGTTTCTCCTCCCCTGGTCTGGATTTCTGGTAGAGTGACCGAGTGTTATCCTGGAAGGGATGGGAGAGTTAGGGTAGGCAGAATCTTGACCACTAACGGTCACATTACAAGACCATTGTCTCCCAGCTCGGTGTATTCTTTGGAATACACGGTATGATTGAGTAAACTTTTACTGCTCTTTGCATGTTCATTCCTTCCTCTTTATCAAACACCAACAGTGATCTTCCAATTTCTCCTTGCTGTTTATGTTTCTCATGTTACTTGTGAGTCTGTTCTAGATATATATCTTCCATGACCCACCTAGCGTCATCTAGCAGCGAATCTCTGATATTCCTCAATTCTTCCCTGTTCAAGAGGACTTCCTTATCAATCTGGCCACCAGATCTCGTCGCCATCGCCAGCTATCATCTCCTTGATCAAGAGAACTTCGTCTACTTTTTCACCCACCAGGCTGCTCTAGTGTCGCCTACTATCAACTCTTTGAAGACCATTTCATCAAGAAAACATTTATTTTGGTTAAGTTGTCTATTCTGATATGAATTCCTTTTGTTTCCTACCCCCACTCTTTTCCCTTCCCTGGTCCCTCTGTGCTTCTCTGAGCGTGTCTCACTTGTACGCTAGTAGTCAACTAAGTCAGTTAAAGCTCAACTAGAGCTCGCCTCCTCAACTCAAGAGGCAATTTTTTAAATTCCACGCCATGTTGGAACTTTATTCTCAACCGTCAAAGGGAACTTCACCTTTTCCATGAAGCCAAGCTAAGTACTACTTCTACGTTCTTCAACTAATTTTAATGGATTTTAAGAAGCTACATGCTTTTAATAATCATTTTATAGGCAATGTGAGATTCCAATCATCCTTCGCGGGGTTTTTCCATGTTGGGCTTTGGTTTGTCTAAGCCGATCTTAATAGGAAGCAGCATTTCTTATGCTTATTAAATGAGAGATCTTCTCACAACGTGGGATACCATTGAATTACCCACTGTCTATAAAAAACTTAGATCGTTCCACCGCTGGAATAACTTTTGCCTTATTCTTCAGTCAGGATTGCTCTGGAACCTTCCGGAATCTGCACTCTATCTACCAGTTATACCGTCATGTATTTTCCATTCGCCTGTGGGAATACCTTTTCTAACTAAGGAATCTTCCTTTTGAATTACTTATCAATAGCTAATTTTTCTTCCTCCGTTGGGATTTCTTTTCTCGGCGCATTTAACTGTGATCTACAACTTTCTCAAGCAATAGACTCTCGCCAATCTAGTGTAACTAGTTATTTTCGACCATTGCAATAACTTTCTTTGCCATAAACTTTTGTACTACTACAGTGAACTTTTCATCTAGTTCAACAGACTGTAGTGAAAAACAGTGTTTGTTCAACATTTCATCCCCGTCGCGCTCGTCCGATTTCAATAAATACGGCCATGAACACTTATCCTCAATTCCATTTGATCTTTCCCAAACCCCTTACTAACAAACCAAAATAATAAAATTGTTACTTTAGGTCTTTTTCAATGAGGTGTCACTCTCAACTAGTGCCCTCCCTTTTTATGCTCCATATACAACGAATTAATGTCTGCATAACTACGTGTCTGGTACACGTCTCAAATTATCTTGTTTCTCCCTTCTAATTAGGGAATACAATTCTTTCAACTCATAAGTGAGTTATTTCTAGGTTTCACGAAAGGGAAACTTGCCCCATTTGTCTCGTGATTCCTACTTAAACATAGGAGGTCTAGAAACTTCCTTTCGATTTTTCTCTTCAGGTTTCACGATATGAGACCTGTCCTATTTGCATAATCCAACCAAGTAATTCAGCTTTATTATAAGAAGTTATAGAAACTTCTATTTTATTCTTCCTGTATTTTGTTATTGTTATGTCCGAAGTTGTTACTCCTTCTAGGATATTTACTTAGAAATTCCTTAAAGTACACACGTTGAACTTGATTTATTATCTAACGTTAATCACTTTAATTATCTTTAAATTTTTCATTTTATCTTCGCCATTTCAAAATTTTAAAATTTTAAAACATATAAAGGTTTAAAACCAAAAGAATTGTTAATTGCCTGGCGCAAGCTTGAAATGTTTTCGGAGGTCTGCGACCCCAAATTGTTAACAAAATTGAAATTATATATTTGTTAAATTCATTACACTCTTTTGCATTGTTAAATAAATTAAAGAGTTCTTTTTAGCTTTATCATTTCTCTAACATAACGGTTAGGCAAGATCCTGTCTTCCTTGACTCTTCCCACTTAATGCAAATAAATCTATTGATAGGGATTTCACCACTTGTTGCATTTGAGCAAGAACACTTAGTTGACAACTTGGTAAAGTCTCTCTTAGTTTTAATAGCTAATTCTAACTGGCCAGTAAGACAAGCATAGCTCGCTACGCCAGCTTCCTGCTTGTGGAGATTCTCTCCAACACTTATGGTTGGTTTTTCAAAATATAAGTGTTTCTCCTTGCCTAAACTTTTAGTCGGCTCCTTGCTGGGTAAAAGCTTAGTCATTTCCAAATGCAACAATTGGTTTACTTACCAAAATTATTCCCAAAGGTATAATTGCTTTATCACTATCCTTCTTGGAAACATTTGGTCGCTCTTTAGGAATTCTACAATTTCGAAAACTAAAATATCTAAACTGATTCAAATTATTGGCGTTCTTCAAATTATTTGTTTAAAAACAAACTCCTTTGAACAGATACACCATAAGTCTGTTACTCTTTGTCTTACCAGGCCATCTCCCTTCCCCATAGTAGGCATATGTATGCTTGAGAGGGAATACTCTAAAGCCACTGTCTTGCAAAACGCCCAAGTTCTAGCTGCGTTTCCCGTTAGCTTTGCCCAGGTCCCTACCCACTTTAGGTATCGGAAAGTGGATTTGCAGTGGCAACCGCCTTTGAGTACATTTAAAATTAAACTTATAACTTTTGTAAGACTCTCCTCTTATTTCTCCATCCTTTTTCTCCAGTCCGAAACCCATCTCCTTCTCTTTATCATCTTCCCTTGGCGGTTAGGTTATTCCCAAGCTAATAATCTACCCACGCGCCACTAGGTGCAGCCTTATCTCCCCAATGTGCGCGCCGCAAGGTGTAGCCTTATCTCCCCAATATACGCGCTGCTAGGTGCAGCTTTATCTCCCCAATGTGCGCGCCGCTAGGTGCAGCCTTATCTCCCCAATGTACGCGCCGCTAGGAGCAGCCTTATCTCCCCAATATACGCGCCGCTAGGAGCAGCCTCATGTCCCGAATGTACGCGCCGCTAAGTGCAGCCTTATCTCCCCAATGTACGCGCCGCTAGGTGCAGCCTTATCTCCCAAATGTGCGCACCGCTATGTGCAGCCGTATCTCCCCAATGTACGCGCCGCTAGGTGCAGACTTATATCCCCAATGTACGCGCCGCTAGATGCAGACTTATCTCCCCAATGTACGCGCCGCTAGGTGCAGCCTTATCTCCCCAATGAGCGAGCCGCTATGTGCAGCCTTATCTCCTCAATGTACGCACCGCTAGGTGCTGCCTTATCTCCCCAATGTACGCGCCGCTAGGTGCAGGCTAACCCCCCCAATCTACGCGCCGCTAGGTGCAGCCCTACCTCCCCAATCTACGCGCCGCTAGGTGCAGCCTTATCTCCCCAATATACGCGCCGCTAAGTGCAGCCTTATCTCTCCAATGTACGCGCCACCAGATGCAGCCTTATCTCCCCAATTTGCGCGCCACTAGGTGTAAACTTATCTCCCCAATGTGCGCGCCGCTAGGTCAGCCCTCTCTCCCCAATGTCTACGAGGCAAGGAGCAGCCTTATCTCCCCAATGTACGCGCCGCTAGGTGCAGTCTTATCTCCCCAATGTACGCGCCGCTAGGTGCAGCCTTATCTCCCCAAGGCACGCGCCGCTAGGTGCAGCCTTATCTCCCCAATGTACGCGTCGCTAGGCGCAGCCTTATCTCCCCAATGTACGCGCCGCTTGGTACAGCCTTATCTTCCCAATGTACGCACCGCTAGGTGCAGCCTTATCTCCCCAATGTACGTGCCGCTAGGCGCAGCCTTATCTCCTCAATGTACGCGCCGCTAGGTGCAGCCTTATCTCCCCAAGGTACGTGCCACTAAGTGCAGCCTTATCTCCCCAATGTACGCGCCGCTAGGCGCATCCTTATCTCCCCAATGTACGCGTCGCTAGGCGCAGCCTTATCTCCCCAATGTACGCGCCGCTTGGTACAGCCTTATCTCCCCAATGTACGCACTGCTAGGTGCAGCCTTATCTCCCCAATGTACGCGTCGCTAGGTGCAGCCTTATCTCCCCAATGTACCCGCCGCTAGGTGCAGCCTTTTCTCCCCAATGTGCGCACCGCTAGGTGCAGCCTTATCTCCCCAATGTACTCGCCGCTAGGTGCACCCTTATCTCCCCAAGGTACGTGCCTTTAAGTGCAGCCTTATCTCCCCAATGTACGCGCCGCTAGGCGCATCATTATCTCCCCAATGTACGCGTCGCTAGGTGCAGCCTTATCTCCCCAATGTACGCGCCGCTTGGTACAGCCTTATCTCCCCAATGTACGCACCGCTCGGTGCAGCCTTATCTCCCCAATGTACGCGTCGCTAGGTGCAGCCTTATCTCCCCAATGTACGCGCCGCTAGGTGCAGCCTTATCTCCTCAATGTACGCACCGCTAAGTGCAGCCTTATCTCTCCAATGTACGCGCCACTAGATGCAGCCTTATCTCCCCAATTTGCGCGCCACTAGGTGTAACCTTATCTCCCTAATGTGCGCGCCGCTAGGTCAGGCTTCTCTCCTCAATGTCTACGAGGCAAGGAGCAGCCTTATCTCCCCAATGTACGCGCCGCTAGGTGCAGTCTTATCTCCCCAATGTACGCGCCGCTAGGTGCAGCCTTATCTACCCAATGTACGCGCCGCCAGGTGCAGCCTTATCTCCCCAATGTACGCGCCGCTAGGTGCAGCCTTATCTCCCCAAGGTACGTGCCACTAAGTGCAGCCTTATCTCCCCAATGTACGCGCCGCTAGGCGCATCCTTATCTCCCCAATGAACGGGTCGCTAGGTGCAGCCTTATCTCCACAATGTACGCGCCGCTTGGTACAGCCTTATCTCCCCAATGTACGCACCGCTAGGTGCAGCCTTATCTCCCCAATGTACGCGTCGCTAGGTGCAGCCTTATCTCCCCAATGTACGCGCCGCTTGGTACAGCCTTATCTCCCCAATGTACGCACCGCTAGGTGCAGCCTTATCTCCCCAATGTACGCGTCGCTAGGCGCATCCTTATCTCCCCAATGTACGCGTCGCTAGGTGCAGCCTTATCTCCCCAATGTACGCGCCGCCAGGTGCAGCCTTATCTCCCCAATGTACGTGCCGCTAGGCGCAGCCTTATCTCCTCAATGTACGCGCCGCTAGGTGCAGCCTTATCTCCCCAAGGTACGTGCCACTAAGTTCAGCCTTATCTCCCCAATGTACGCGTCGCTAGGCGCAGCCTTATCTCCCCAATGTACGCGCCGCTTGGTACAGCCTTATCTCCCCAATGTACGCACCGCTAGGTGCAGCCTTATCTCCCCAATGTACGCGTCGCTAGGTGCAGCCTTATCTCCCCAATGTACTCGCCGCTAGGTGCACCCTTATCTCCCCAAGGTACGTGCCTTTAAGTGCAGCCTTATCTCCCCAATGTACGCGCCGCTAGGCGCATCCTTATCTCCCAAATGTACGCGTCGCTAGGTGCAGCCTTATCTCCCCAATGTACGCGCCGCTTGGTACAGCCTTATCTCCCCAATGTACGCACCGCTCGGTGCAGCCTTATCTCCCCAATGTACGCGTCGCTAGGTGCAGCCTTATCTCCCCAATGTACGCGCCGCTAGGTGAAGCCTTATCTCCTCAATGTACGCACCGCTAAGTGCAGCCTTATCTCTCCAATGTACGCGCCACTAGATGCAGCCTTATCTCCCCAATTTGCGCGCCACTAGGTGTAACCTTATCTCCCTAATGTGCGCGCCGCTAAGTCAGCCTTCTCTCCTCAATGTCTACGAGGCAAGGAGCAGCCTTATCTCGCCAATGTACGCGCCGCCAGGTGCAGCCTTATCTCCCCAATGTACGCGCCGCTAGGTGAAGTCTTATCTCCCCAATGTACGCGCCGCTAGGTGCAGCCTTATCTCCCCAAGGTAAGCGCCGCTAGGTGCAGCCTTATCTCCCCAATGTGCGCACCGCTAGGTGCGGCTTTATCTCCCCAATGTACGCGCCGCCAGGTGCAGCCTTATCTCCCCAATGTACGTGCCGCTAGGCGCAGCCTTATCTCCCCAATGTACGCGCCGCTAGGTGCAGCCTTATCTCCCCAAGGTACGTGCCACTAAGTGCAGCCTTATCTCCCCAATGTACGCGCCGCTAGGCGCATCCTTATCTCCCCAATGTACGCGTCGCTAGGTGCAGCCTTATCTCCCCAATGTACGCGCCGCTTGGTACAGCCTTATCTCCCCAATGTACGCACCGCTAGGTGCAGCCTTATCTCCCCAATGTACGCGTCGCTAGGCGCATCCTTATCTCCCCAATGTACGCGTCGCTAGGCGCATCCTTATCTCCCCAATGTACGCGTCGCTAGGTGCAGCCTTATCTCCCCAATGTACGGACCGCTCGGTGCAGCCTCATCTCCCCAATGTACGCGTCGCTAGGTGCAGCCTTATCTCCCCAATGTACGCGCCGCTAGGTGCAGCCTTATCTCCTCAATGTACGCACCGCTAAGTGCAGCCTTATCTCTCCAATGTACGCGCCACTAGATGCAGCCTTATCTCCCCAATTTGCGCGCCACTAGGTGTAACCTTATCTCCCTAATGTGCGCGCCGCTAGGTCAGCCTTCTCTCCCCAATGTCTACGAGGCAAGGAGCAGCCTTATCTCCCCAATGTACGCGACGCCAGGTGCAGCCTTATCTCCCCAATGTACGCGCCGCTAGGTGCAGTCTTATCTCCCCAATGTACGCGCCGCTAGGTGCAGCCTTATCTCCCCAAGGTACGCGCCGCTAGGTGCAGCCTTATCTCCCCAATGTGCGCACCGCTAGGTGCGGCTTTATCTCCCCAATGTACGCGCCGCCAGGTGCAGCCTTATCTCCCCAATGTACGTGCCGCTAGGCGCAGCCTTATCTCCCCAATGTACGCGCCGCTAGGTGCAGCCTCATCTCCCCAAGTTACGTGCCACTAAGTGCAGCCTTATCTCCCCAATGTACGCGCCGCTAGGCGCATCCTTATCTCCCCAATGTACGCGTCGCTAGGTGCAGCCTTATCTCCCCAATGTACGCACCACTAGGTACAGCCTTATCTCCCCAATGTACGCACCGCTAGGTGCAGCCTTATCTCCCCAATGTACGCGTCGCTAGGTGCAGCCTTATCTCCCCAATGTACCCGCCGCTAGGTGCAGCCTTTTCTCTCCAATGTGGGCACCGCTAGGTGCAGCCTTATCTCCCCAATGTACGCGCCGCTAGGCGCAGCCTTATCTCCCCAATGTACGCGCCGCTAGGTGCAGCCTTATCTCCCCAAGTTACGTGCCACTAAGTGCAGCCTTATCTCCCCAATGTACGCACTGCTAGGTGCAGCCTTATCTCCCCAATGTACGCGTCGCTAGGTGCAGCCTTATCTCCCCAATGTACCCGCCGCTAGGTGCAGCCTTTTCTCCCCAATGTGCGCACCGCTAGGTGCAGCCTTATCTCCCCAATGTACTCGCCGCTAGGTGCACCCTTATCTCCCCAAGGTACGTGCCTTTAAGTGCAGCCTTATCTCCCCAATGTACGCGCCGCTAGGCGCATCATTATCTCCCCAATGTACGCGTCGCTAGGTGCAGCCTTATCTCCCCAATGTACGCGCCGCTTGGTACAGCCTTATCTCCCCAATGTACGCACCGCTCGGTGCAGCCTTATCTCCCCAATGTACGCGTCGCTAGGTGCAGCCTTATCTCCCCAATGTACGCGCCGCTAGGTGCAGCCTTATCTCCTCAATGTACGCACCGCTAAGTGCAGCCTTATCTCTCCAATGTACGCGCCACTAGATGCAGCCTTATCTCCCCAATTTGCGCGCCACTAGGTGTAACCTTATCTCCCTAATGTGCGCGCCGCTAGGTCAGGCTTCTCTCCTCAATGTCTACGAGGCAAGGAGCAGCCTTATCTCCCCAATGTACGCGCCGCTAGGTGCAGTCTTATCTCCCCAATGTACGCGCCGCTAGGTGCAGCCTTATCTCCCCAATGTACGCGCCGCCAGGTGCAGCCTTATCTCCCCAATGTACGCGCCGCTAGGTGCAGCCTTATCTCCCCAAGGTACGTGCCACTAAGTGCAGCCTTATCTCCCCAATGTACGCGCCGCTAATCGCATCCTTATCTCCCCAATGAACGGGTCGCTAGGTGCAGCCTTATCTCCACAATGTACGCGCCGCTTGGTACAGCCTTATCTCCCCAATGTACGCACCGCTAGGTGCAGCCTTATCTCCCCAATGTACGCGTCGCTAGGTGCAGCCTTATCTCCCCAATGTACGCGCCGCTTGGTACAGCCTTATCTCCCCAATGTACGCACCGCTAGGTGCAGCCTTATCTCCCCAATGTACGCGTCGCTAGGCGCATCCTTATCTCCCCAATGTACGCGTCGCTAGGTGCAGCCTTATCTCCCCAATGTACGCGCCGCCAGGTGCAGCCTTATCTCCCCAATGTACGTGCCGCTAGGCGCAGCCTTATCTCCTCAATGTACGCGCCGCTAGGTGCAGCCTTATCTCCCCAAGGTACGTGCCACTAAGTGCAGCCTTATCTCCCCAATGTACGCGTCGCTAGGCGCAGCCTTATCTCCCCAATGTACGCGCCGCTTGGTACAGCCTTATCTCCCCAATGTACGCACCGCTAGGTGCAGCCTTATCTCCCCAATGTACGCGTCGCTAGGTGCAGCCTTATCTCCCCAATGTACTCGCCGCTAGGTGCACCCTTATCTCCCCAAGGTACGTGCCTTTAAGTGCAGCCTTATCTCCCCAATGTACGCGCCGCTAGGCGCATCCTTATCTCCCAAATGTACGCGTCGCTAGGTGCAGCCTTATCTCCCCAATGTACGCGCCGCTTGGTACAGCCTTATCTCCCCAATGTACGCACCGCTCGGTGCAGCCTTATCTCCCCAATGTACGCGTCGCTAGGTGCAGCCTTATCTCCCCAATGTACGCGCCGCTAGGTGAAGCCTTATCTCCTCAATGTACGCACCGCTAAGTGCAGCCTTATCTCTCCAATGTACGCGCCACTAGATGCAGCCTTATCTCCCCAATTTGCGCGCCACTAGGTGTAACCTTATCTCCCTAATGTGCGCGCCGCTAAGTCAGCCTTCTCTCCTCAATGTCTACGAGGCAAGGAGCAGCCTTATCTCGCCAATGTACGCGCCGCCAGGTGCAGCCTTATCTCCCCAATGTACGCGCCGCTAGGTGCAGTCTTATCTCCCCAATGTACGCGCCGCTAGGTGCAGCCTTATCTCCCCAAGGTAAGCGCCGCTAGGTGCAGCCTTATCTCCCCAATGTGCGCACCGCTAGGTGCGGCTTTATCTCCCCAATGTACGCGCCGCCAGGTGCAGCCTTATCTCCCCAATGTACGTGCCGCTAGGCGCAGCCTTATCTCCCCAATGTACGCGCCGCTAGGTGCAGCCTTATCTCCCCAAGGTACGTGCCACTAAGTGCAGCCTTATCTCCCCAATGTACGCGCCGCTAGGCGCATCCTTATCTCCCCAATGTACGCGTCGCTAGGTGCAGCCTTATCTCCCCAATGTACGCGCCGCTTGGTACAGCCTTATCTCCCCAATGTACGCACCGCTAGGTGCAGCCTTATCTCCCCAATGTACGCGTCGCTAGGCGCATCCTTATCTCCCCAATGTACGCGTCGCTAGGCGCATCCTTATCTCCCCAATGTACGCGTCGCTAGGTGCAGCCTTATCTCCCCAATGTACGCACCGCTCGGTGCAGCCTCATCTCCCCAATGTACGCGTCGCTAGGTGCAGCCTTATCTCCCCAATGTACGCGCCGCTAGGTGCAGCCTTATCTCCTCAATGTACGCACCGCTAAGTGCAGCCTTATCTCTCCAATGTACGCGCCACTAGATGCAGCCTTATCTCCCCAATTTGCGCGCCACTAGGTGTAACCTTATCTCCCTAATGTGCGCGCCGCTAGGTCAGCCTTCTCTCCCCAATGTCTACGAGGCAAGGAGCAGCCTTATCTCCCCAATGTACGCGACGCCAGGTGCAGCCTTATCTCCCCAATGTACGCGCCGCTAGGTGCAGTCTTATCTCCCCAATGTACGCGCCGCTAGGTGCAGCCTTATCTCCCCAAGGTACGCGCCGCTAGGTGCAGCCTTATCTCCCCAATGTGCGCACCGCTAGGTGCGGCTTTATCTCCCCAATGTACGCGCCGCCAGGTGCAGCCTTATCTCCCCAATGTACGTGCCGCTAGGCGCAGCCTTATCTCCCCAATGTACGCGCCGCTAGGTGCAGCCTTATCTCCCCAAGTTACGTGCCACTAAGTGCAGCCTTATCTCCCCAATGTACGCGCCGCTAGGCGCATCCTTATCTCCCCAATGTACGCGTCGCTAGGTGCAGCCTTATCTCCCCAATGTACGCACCACTAGGTACAGCCTTATCTCCCCAATGTACGCACCGCTAGGTGCAGCCTTATCTCCCCAATGTACGCGTCGCTAGGTGCAGCCTTATCTCCCCAATGTACCCGCCGCTAGGTGCAGCCTTTTCTCTCCAATGTGGGCACCGCTAGGTGCAGCCTTATCTCCCCAATGTACGCGCCGCTAGGTGCACCCTTATCTCCCCAAAGTACGCACCACTAGGTGCAGCCTTATCTCCCCAATGTACGCACCGCTAGGTGCGCCTTATCTCCCCAATGTACGCGCTGCTAGGTGCAGCCTTATCTCCCCAATATACCTGCCGCTAGGTGCAGCCTTTCTCCCCAATGTGCGCACCGCTAGGTGCAGCCTTATCTCCCCAATGTACGCGCCGCTAGGTGCACCCTTATCTCCCCAAAGTACGCACCACTAGGTGCAGCCTTATCTCCCCAATGTACGCACCGCTAGGTGCGCCTTATCTCCCCAATGTACGCGCTGCTAGGTGCAGCCTTATCTCCCCAATGATCAAGTGCGCTGAGCTGTCAGTATCCCTGGTGTCTTAAGTTTGTGAAGTGCTAGTTGAATTGACCTAACATACAGTGCAGTCTCGGGGCAATTCTACAGTTTATATATTTCCTTAAAGTGATGTTTCCAAACAAAAACCTGCATTCATTGTGCTTTGTTTTGCGAAGTGATGTTTCGTAAACAACAACGTGTATTCATTGTGCTTTGTTATGCGAATTGATGTTTTCTACACAACAACGTGTATTCATTGTGCTTTGTTATGCGAAGTGATGTTTTCTACACAACAACATGTATTCATTGTGCTTTGTTTTGCGAAGTGGTGTTTTCTACACTACAACGTGTATTCATTGTGCTTTGTTATGCGAAGTGATGTTTTCTACACAACAACGTGTATTCATTGTTCTTTGTTATGCGATGTGATGTTTTCTTCACAACAACATATATTCATTGTGCTTTGTTATGTGAAGTGATGTTTTCTATACTACAAAATGTATTCATTGTGCTTTGTTATGCGAAGTGATGTTTTCTATACAACAACATATATTCATTGTGCTTTGTTATGTGAAGTGATGTTTTCTTCACAACAACATATATTCATTGTGCTTTGTTATGCGAAGTGATGTTTTCTATACTACAACATATATTCATTGTGCTTTGTTATGTGAAGTGATGTTTTCTTCACAACAACATATATTCATTGTGCTTTGTTATGCGAAGTGATGTTTTCTATACAACAACGTGTATTCATTGTGCTTTGTTATGCGAAGTGATGTTTTCTACACAGCAACGTGTATTCTTTGTGCTTTGTTATGCGAATTGACGTTTTCTATACCACAACCTGTATTCATTGTGCTTTGTTATGCGAAGTGATGTTATAACGAACATCACCCAGGGAGAAATTCGCCGTGTGTCTGGAAAATTAGCCTATTTTCACTTAAGAAAAATAAGCTTATGTGATCACGTGTTGACCGGGCGTGTATGTGTAAGTGTGTGTGTGAGCGTTAGCGTTGTGCCCCTTCCCTAGTAATTTCTAAGCGGCTAGAGCGATTGCAATGAAACTCGTCAAGGCCATAGTAATAGATTGGCCGACTCTGCCCGGGCCCTTCAAATTTTATTACATCTCACCAATACAATATGATGGCAACGCGAAATATTTCACTGGCATTCTTTATCTCTGAAACTATAACTCATATCACCCAGACATTTTGTACGGTGATAGAGAGCACTTCTAGAAATTTACTTATGTGACCTTCAAAAATCTGTAAACTACAGAACGAACATGTTGGCCAAGCGAATCTGAAACATTTTAATATAATTTTCTCGCGATTGAACCATCCGAACGCAGTGAAACTTGGTACAGGAAATGACTATACAAATACAATGTACTGAAATCTAATTTAGTCAATTGTTTACATAACTTCAAGATGGTGGCTGTGCGAAATTTTTAAATCAAGTTTTTATTTCTTGTGTTCTAATCATGTGATCGAAATCAACGTTTGAATAATGAACGCACACAATAATCGTCATCTAACAGTGCATATATGGACTACATATAATAAAATGCAACATGGCGACCATACGAAATATTTAGACGGTTCTCAATATCTATTAATCTATGAATATTAAATGTTTTTAGTATTGATTTGGCGAATATATAACATGAAAAAATCCACAGCCTGCTTCCAGTCTCCGACCGGGTCAGGAATGGAATGAATGAAGCCCCCATCTAGCGGCGAGGATATGAACTGTGCCGGCTGCCGAGGCCTGACGCACTCCTCTGGGGCAATGATTAAATGAATGACAGATGAAATGAAATGATAGTGGAGAGTGTTGCTGGAATGAAATTTTGAAAGGGAAAACCGGAGTACCCGGAGAAAGAATATATAACATAAGTGTTTTTAATTATTCTATCAATACGGATTTACATAATTTGTTATTATGGCAAATATTTTTGCTTATCTATGACAGCAATCAAACGGAAATATTGTATGTGTATAGAGGCTATAAACATAAGATCGTGTATGGGACGTTCAATTATTTGGTGAGCATAAATCCAACATATTTAAACGGACGTTTCTCGCAATTTACTATCCGTGCGCAGTGAAACCTGGCACGGTATATGCTTATTTAAATTGTATTCCACTGGCATCAAACTCATTTAAATTATTTTCAAAACCACAAGATGGCGGCTGAACGAATTTTGAAATCTAGATTTTATTTCTTGTGTCCTAATCTTGCAATTGAAGTTTGAATAAGACTCCTATACAATACTCTTCATGTAATAGTACATATCTCTCAAGGCCTATATATAAAAATCCAGAATAGTGACCATCCGAAATATTTAAGGCGGTTCTCAATATCTATGAATCTATTACAGCAATAAAACTGAAAATTTGTATATTTATAGAGGCAATTAATATATGTAAGATATAAGAAAATTGCATATTTAATTCCTAATTGTTTCATAAAAGAAGATGGGCTAAAAATTGTCATTTTTTAAACAATTAGTATTGTGAGGTATTGACCCAAGGGCCTTGGAACGGCATAGGAAAGAATTATGTCAGCCTTCTGTTTAAGCCTGAAACCACTGCTACATCGGAGGAGAAGAGCTTCAAGTCAATGACTTGCTGCCTTTCAGCTGCCATACTTAATGTTGGCCGCACTGCAAGATTCCTGCGTGTTACAATGCTATTGTAAATTACATTTGTACAGGGTTTATGTGGTTTTTATGTTACAAATCCATTTTACAATAAAATATCATGTGAAATATTCATTTTGGAAGGTATTAGGCCGCACTAAACTGAACACCGAGCTAAAAGGCATTAAGTCACGATTCCAAAATTGATTTCAAAAATATGTTTATTAAATTAAAATTGATATTCCGCTAACACAAATATAACCTGAATAGTTGCTTCACAATATATAAATGACTAATATAGTGTTTTTGTTAAGTTCTGTTCTGTCAATGACGGTTTATCTGTCTCCTTAAAGGTGCAGTAGTGAAATTTGAATTAATATTTTCGGCTCCACCCGATTCAATTGAGTTATTCACGAGATATGAAACTACTCCCCATATATGGCAGGCACAGTGTTCACTGGTTTGGTGAATATCCCAGAAGAATAACAGTAAGAAGACATAAGATCAAATAAAAGTACTAATTTTAAAATGTTATTTATGACGAGCTAGTCCTTTTATTTCATGGCATTACTTATGTGCACAATGGAATTCATGGCTTCTGTACCATAGTACAGCTAATTCATCGTGGGGTTTGAAGCCATTTTTCAGTGTTGCCTAAGTAAAAAGGTTTGGTGCTTTTCAGTCGGTCAACCACAACTGGTGCTAGAGTGAACACGAAACTGCTCGAAGCTCCAGCCAGGAAGACAACCAGATAAGTATCAGCCTGTATTATTACAGTATAACCATAGTTGAATTTTTACAACCCCCCGCCCCCGTTCACGCGGTGAGAGATTGGCAACGGCATGAAGTAGGGGATTGCCTGTAGGGGTGATGTACAGAGGGTACTTTGGGGGCCCAGGGACCGCTGTGCCGCTGTGAAGGCCCTGCAGGAACCCTGTAATATGACGGCTAACGGGGCTCTGGTGAAGCTATGATAGGCCTAGCAAGCCAGTAGTGGATAAATAAACTGCTTTCAAAACACAAGCAAGCCTCGGAAATGATGGATCTAAAGGACAACAACCTGGCTATGAACATGGACTACGAATTGCCACCTTGAATATAAGGACACTCACAGGGAAAGAAGAGGAAATTGTCGACTTGATGCTAAGGAGAAACCTGGATATATTTGGATTAGGAGAGACTAGATGGAGAGGACAGGGTAAAAGCACAATGACGTCACTAGTTTGCGTACTCTCATTGATACAAAACAACTTCACGTTAAAGATCTATCCCAATTAGATCAACCCACTGAACACTTTCTTAATACACTTAGTGGTTTCTAAAGTCGATGTTGCTACCCTCAAAGCTTGGGAGATTGAACTTTCCAGAGAAGACGATTACTCTTACGAGCATTTAGTCACTTTCATAAATGCTAGATGCCAACTCTTAACTGCTTTAGCTAATCAAAGTGAACCCTCATCCCCTAGTTCTAAATTTGAATTAATGTCTCTCAAACCTAAAAGCGAACGCTTAGCGGCTAGTACCCAAAAACCTGGGTCCACCTCATCTAAACTCAAGTCAAACACCACTGGTTACCCAACTAGGTCTAGTGAACGCCGTATTGCTCTCGTTTTAAACACTCAAAGCGAACCCCGTAAGAGTTTAAATGAACCATTAAAGTGCATACTTTGTAAATATTCCCACGCCTTATATCTATGTAAATCTTTTAAAGTACTGTCAGTCCACGACAGAAGAAAATTAGTTTCCCAGAATAAACATTGCTTCAACTGCCTAGCACCCACACATTCTGCTTCAAATTGCAAGTCCACCAGACTTTGCTTCCATTGTGAAAAGCTCATCACACTTTACTACATCGTCATGATCAAGCAAGGACATCAACCGTATCTACTTCCCAGAAAAGTGACAATGCTAACAGTTCCAATGCTTCATCTTATATTCAAAATGCCAAGTCCAAACGTAGTGCCCAAGTACTACTGTCCACTGTCCAAATCGAAGTTCAGGAAAACTTTGGCAACTGGGTCCGTGCACGCGGTCTTCTTGATTCGGCTTCAACCTACGATTTCGTTTCTAATTCATTAATCAAAAAACTAGGCCTACCTGTAAACCCCACTTCTATTAACGTATCGGGCATTAACAGCTCAAAATCGCAAGCTTTACAGTTTTCAAAGCTAACCATAAGAGACATTTGTCACTGAAATAACTTTCTAAAACTGAATTGTCTCATTCTCAATAGCATAGGAGAAGACACTCCAAGTCACTCTGTTGATATTTCAGGTTTAAGCATTCCCTCGCATTTAAGACTAGCCGATCCCCTGTTCAATGTACAAAACCCCATTGACATACTCTTTAGTGCCAATGTTTTCTGGAATGCCTTCGTAAACAGGTTCGCAAGTCATCCTCAAACGTGGTTGCCAGAGGCACTAATTTTGGATGGATCGTCAGCGGTCAACTTCCTCATTATCCTACCCAACCCGCATCGCAATGTTATTTCGCTAATACTGACTTGGAACAGTTCTGGAGGCTTGAAAGCGTTGATTCTCCTAACGTGATCTCTTCAGAAAACGAATTCTGTGAGCAACTTTTTCTGAACACCACCACTCGTTCTCCTGATAGCCGGTTCATTTTTCAGATGCCAAGATTACATAATCCCCCTAAACTTATTAATTCTCAACCCAAAGCTCGAAAAGCTCTCTTTGCTATCGGCAGAAAATTCAAGAAAAAACCTCTCGTTAAACAGCTGTATGCTGTATGGATGAGTATGAAAGCTTAGATCATATGGAAGTTTTTAGCAAATCTGATGACGAATTGCACCCCCCAAATGATACGGTTTTCTTAAATCATCATCCCGTGTGGAAAAACCCTCTTGTAAAGTATAAAATCCGAGTCGTTTTCAATGGTTCATCACCTGACGTTAATGGCAACAGTCTTAACGATACTCTTAATCTGGTCCTGCTATTCAGTCAGATTTATCTGCTATACTCGTAAACTTTCGATTATTTCCCATAGCTGTTATAGCGGACATAAAACAGATGTACCGTCAGGTTTTAATTCAGCCTGAACAACGAGATCTCCAAAGAATCTTGTGGCGCGACGAAATCAGCAAGCCCATTGAGGTATTTCGCTTAAAGACGGTTACTTATGGCTTACAACCTTCCGCTTTCCTTGCTATCCGATCCCTACATTTGTTAGCCTCTCAAGATGGTCATTTATTTGATTCTAAAGCTTCCGAAGCACTAACTACATCATTCTATGTTGACGATTACTTGCAGTCCTTCCCCACTTTGGAGGAAGCTCCTTTCGTGTGACTAGAACGTCAAGCATTGTTAAAGAATGGAGGATTCCCACTTCATAAGTGGAATTACAACTCCCATGAGTTTCTCGCCCAGTTTCCTATTGAAGATGTAGACCCCTCCTCCGTCGAAATTTGTGGGGACTCAGAGTCCATAAAAACTCTTGGAGTTCATTGGTGCACTAACATTGACACTCTCATCTATAAAGTTTCGCTTTCAGAAGAGCTCCCTAACACAAAAGACAAATTCTCTCTGAAATTGCAAAAATGTTTGATCCGCTTCAATTCCTTGCCCCAGTTATTGTTATAGCCAAACTTTTCATGCAAGAGCTATGGTCGCTCAAATGTGAATGGGACGACACTGTTCCCCTTTCTTTTCTTAACAGATGGCTCTCTTTTCGCAGCAATTTGCTTGATCGTTCCCTTATTGAAATTCCCAGGAATTTAATTCACGTTCATCCTAATGCATCTTTTTTCCTTCATGTGTTTGCGGACAGTTCCGAAAAAGCATACGGTTGCTGCGCATATTTGGTTTAACGCGGTTCGTTAAATGGATCTTCAGTTTCCAACCTTGTTTGTGCCAAATCGAAGGTGGCGCCTCTTAAAACTAACTTAAAACTAGGCTTGAATTGTGTGCTGCACTCATGGCCGCAGAACTTGTTAAGAAATTAGGGAAAGTCTTAAGGGTCGAATTTTCGCAAACTTATCTGTGGAGCGATTCCATGATCACTCTTTCTTGGATCGCCAAAACCCCGTTCATTGGCAAAGTTTTGTTGCAAACAGGGTTTCCAAAATTCAAACTCTCTCTACGGGATGTCAATGGAAGCATGTGCCCAGCGCTGATAACCCCGCCGACATAATTTCTCGTGGATGTTTACCCTCTCAATTGGCAGCTTCTCAGTTGTACTGGCGTGGGTGGGTAGATTATTAGCTTGGGAATAACCTAACCCCCAAGGGAAGATGAAGTGGGTTTAGGACTGGAGAAAAAGGATGGATAAATAGGACGAGAATCCAAAAGAAGTTATAATTTTAACTTTAAATGTACTCAAAGGCGGCTGCCACTGCAAATCCGCTCTCCGATACCTTAAGTGGGTAGGGACCTGGGAAAAAGCTAACGGGAAACGCAGCTGGAACTTGGGCTGTTCTCGAGAAAGCTGCTTTAGTGTATTCCCTCTCAAGCATACATATGCCTACTATGGGGAAGGGTGATGGTCTGGCAAGACAAAGAGTAACAGATTTATTGTGTATCTGTTCAAAGGAGTTTGTTTTTAAACAATTAATTTGAAGAATGACAATAATTTGAATCGGTTTCGATATTTTAATTTTTTGAAATTGTAGAATTTCTAAAGAGCGACCAAATGCTTCCAAGAAGGATAGGGATAAAGCAATTATAACTTTGGGAGTAATTTTGGTAAGTATACCAATAGCTGCATTTGGAAATGCCTAAGCTTTTACCCAGCAAGGAGCCGACTAAACGTTTAGACAATGAGAAACACTTATATTTTGAAAAACCAACCATAAATGTTGGAGAGAATCTCCACAAGCAGGAAGCTGGCGTAGCGAGCTATGCTTGCCTTACTGGCCAGTTAGAATTGGCTATTAAAGCTAAGAGAGACTTTACCAAGTAACCAACTAAGAGTTTTAGCTCAAATGCAACAAATGGTGAATCCCTATCAATAGATTTATTTGCATTAAGTGGGAAGAGTCAAGGAAGCCAGGATCTTGCCTAACCGTTATGTTAGAGAAATGATGAAGCGAAAAACAAATATTTGATTTATTTAACAATGTAAAAGGAAGTAGTTTAGTAACAAATATTTAATTTTGATTTTGTAACAAATGGGGTCACAGACCTCCAAAAACATCTAAAGCTTGCGCCAGGCAATTAACAATTATTTTGGTTTCAAACCTTTTATATACTTTAATATCTTCGTAAGATTTTGGAATGGCAAAGATAAGATGAAAATTTTAAAGATAACCAACGTAATTAAAGTTGGACAATGAATCAAGTACAAGGTGTGTACTTTTAAGAATTTCAAGGTAAATATCTTAGAAAGAGTAACAACTTCGGAAGTAACAACAACGAAAAGCAGGAAGAATAAAATAGATGTTTCTATAACTTCTTGTATTAAAGCTGAATTACTTTTAGTGATTATACAAATAGGGCAGGTCACTTATTGTGAAACCTGAAGAGAAAAATCGAAAGGAAGTTTCTAGACCTCCTATGTTTAAGTAGGGATCACGAGACAAATGGGGCAAGTTTCCCTTTTGTGAAACCTAGAGACAACTCACTTATGAGTTGAAAGAATTGTATTCCCTAATTAGAAGGGAGAAACAATATAATTTAAAGCGTGTACTATACACGAAGTTTTACAGACATTAAATTGTGATACTTAAAGCGAGAGAGGGAGGGCACTTATTGAGAGTGACACCTCATTGAAGAAAGATTTAAAGTAACAATTTTATTATTTTGGTTTGTTAGTAAAGGGTTTGGGAAAGATCAAAGGGGATTGAGGAAAAGTGTTCATGGCCGTATTTATAGTATTAGGTCGAACGCGATGCGGATGAAATGTTGAACAAACACTGTTTTCATTATAGTCTGTTGAAATAGATAAGAAGTTCACTGTAGTAGCACAAAAAGTTAATGGCAAAGAAAGTTATTCCAATGATGGAAAATAACTAGTTACACGAGAGTCTATTGCTTGAGAAACTTGTCGGTTATAGTTGGATGCACAGAAAAGAAATCCCAACGGAGGAAGAAAATTTAGTTTTTGACTAGGCGTTCATCAGGAAGATTCCTTAATTTTGAAAAAGTATTCCCATATGTGAGTGGAAAATACATGACAGTTTGACTGGTAGTTAGAGTGCAAGTTCTGGAAGGTTCCAGAGCAATGATGACTTGTTTAAATTGGGTAGAGAATCCCTCGGCGGAAATCTAGATTATATAGACAGCGGGTAGTTTGGAAATATCTCACGATGTGAGATAGCATCTCAGAGAATCTTTCATGTTGAAAGTTAGGCCTGATAGTTTAAGTAAGATCAAGAAGATCTCTTGAAAGCAGTTATTTTCACATAGCAACTTTCACTGTCTATAAAATCCAAATAAAAGCATTGAGCCATTAAAAGACGATGAGAATGAGGTTAAAACCTGAAGTCGGTACTTATCTTTGCTTCATGTAGAAGGCGATGATCCTTTTGACGGTTGATACTAAAATTCTAACATGGCGAAGAATTTAAGAGTTTGCCTCTGGAGTTGAGGAGGCGAGCTCTAGTTGAGCTCTAACTGACTGAGTCGACTTCCGACGTACAAGTGAGACACGCTCAACGGAGCACGGAGGGACCAGTGAAGGGAAAAGAGTGGGGGGTAGGAGACAAAGGAATATATATAAGAATAGACAACATAACAGAAATAAATTTTCTCTTGATGAAATGGTCTTCAAAGAATTGATAGTAGGCGACACTAGCGCAGCCTTGTGGGTGAAAAAGTAGATGAAGTTCTCTTGATCACGGAGATGTTAGCTGGCGATGGCGACGAGGTCTGTTGGCCAGATTGATAAAGAAGTCCTCTTGTACAGGGAAGAATTGAGGAACTTCAGAGATTCGCTGCTAGATGACGCTAGGTGGGTCATGGAAGATATATCTCTAGAACAGACTCACAGGTAACATAAGCGACATGACCAACAAGGAGAAATCAGAAAATCACTGTTGGTGTTTGAGAAAAGGAAGGAATGTACTATAGCAAAGAGAAGCAAAAGCTTACTCTATCTTACCGTGTATTCCTAAGAATACATCAATGGTCCCGCGTGGTTAATCGAAGACTCTCCTTGTTGGCCTTCTAAACCTCCAGCTACAAACTCCGACTTGCCTGACGCTAAAGTATCTAAATCTACTGCTTCGTGTCTTGTTTCCAACGTTTCTCATCACTTATTGTCACGCTATTCTTCCTTTCACAAATTAATTTGAATTGTTGCCTATCTTCTCAGATCTTCTCAGATGGAAATATCTTGTGGTTGGCCAACCTCTTCTCCCCAAAACACACCTTACCAATCATGAATTGAATCTCGCTACCATTAAGGTTTTGCAACTAACACAGCAAGAAGCCTTTTCTTCTGAATTGTCTTTATTTTCTTCTAAAAAGGATCGTCCCAAATCCAGTCATCTTCGTGCTTTAGCCCCGTTCCTTGATGACAATAGGTTACTCAGTGTAGGTGGTGGGTAGATTATTAGCTTGGGAATAACCTAACCCCCAAGGGAAGATGATAAAGAAGAGGAAGTGGGTTTCGGAATGGAGAAAAAGGATGGAAAATAGGAAGAGAGTCCAAAAGAAGTTATAATTTTAACTTTAAATGTACTCAAAGGCATCTGCCTCTGGAAATCGGCTCTCCGATACCTAAAGTGGGTAGGGACCTGGGCAAATCTAATTGGAAACGCAGCTGGAACTTGGGCGGTTTGCAAGAAAGTGGCTTTAGTGTATTCCCTCTCAAGCATACATATGCCTACTATGGGGAGGGGTGATTGTCTGGCAAGACAAAGAGTAACAGATTTATTATGTATCTGTTCAAAAGAGTTTGTTTTTAAACAAGTAATTTGAAGAATGCAATTAATTTGAATTGGTTTCGATATTTTTAGTTTTGATATTGTAGAATTTCTAAAGAGCGACCAAATGCTTCCAAGAAGGATAGGGATTAAGCAATTATACCTTTGGGAGTAATTTTGGTAAGTATACCAATAGTTGCATTTGGAAATGGCTATGCTTTTACCCAGCAAGGAGCCGACTAAAAGTTTAGACAATGAGAAACACTTATATTTTGAAAAACCAACCATAAGTGTTGGAGAGAATCTCCTCAAGCAGGAAGCTGGCGTAGCGAGCTATGCTTGCCTTACTGGCCAGTTAGAATTAGCTATTAAAGCTAAGAGAGACTTTACCAAGTTACCAACTAAGATTTTTTGCTCAAATGCAACAAGTGGTGAAAGCCCTATCAATAGATTTATTTGCATTAAGTGGGAAGAGTCAAGGAAGACAGGATCTTGCTTAACCGTTATGTTAGAGAAAGGAGGAAACGGAAAACAAATATTTGATTTATTTAACAATGCAAAAGGAAGTAGTTTTTGTAACAAATATAATTTTGATTTCGTAACAAATGGGGTCACAGACCTCCGAAAACATCTAAAGCTTGCGCCAGGCAATTAACAATTCTTTTGGTTTCAAACCTTTTATATACTTTAAAATCTTCGTAAGATTTTGGAATGGGGAAGATGAATGAAGGAAAAATTCAAAGATAACTGACGTAATTAAAGTTAGACCATAAATCAAGTACAAGGTGTGTACTTTTAAGAATTTCTAGGTAAATATCTAAGAAAAAGTAACAACTTCGTAAGTAACAACAACAAAATGCAGGAAGAATAAAAGAGAAGTTTCTATAACTTCTTATATTAAAGCTGAATTAACTCACTTATGAGTTGAAAGAATTGTATTCCCCAATTAGAAGGGAAAAACAATATAAGTTAAAGCGTGTACTAGACATGAAGGTTTACAGACATTAATTTGTGATAAATAAAGCAAGAGAGGGAGGGCACTTATTGAGAGTGACACCTCATTGGAAAAGACCTAAAGCTACAATTCTATTATTTTGGTTTGTTAGTAAAGGGTTTGGAAAAGATCAAATGGGATTGAGGAAAAGTGTTCATGGCCGTATTTATAGTATTCGGACGAACGCGACGCGGTTGAAATGTTGAACAAACACTGTTTTCACTATAGTCTGTTGAAATAGATGAAAAGTTCACTGTAGTAGCACTGAAAGTTTATGGCAAAGAAAGTTATTGCAATGATGGAAAATAACTAGTAACGCTAGAGTCTATAGCTTGGGAAACTTGTAGGTTATAGTTGGATGCACAGAAAAGAAATCCCAACGGAGGAAGAAAATTTAATTATTGATTAGTAGTTCATAAGGAAGATTCCTTAGTTTGAAAAAGTATTCCCACATGTGCGTGGAAAATACATGACAGTATAACTGGTAGATAGATTGCAGATTCTGGAAGGTTCCAGAGCAATCATGACTGAAGAATAGGGCAAAAGTTAGTCCAGCGGTGGAACGAGCTAAGTATTTTATAGACAGTGGGCAATTTAATGGTATCCTACGTTGTGAGAAAATCTCTCATTTAATAAGCATAAGTAATGCTGCTTCCTGTTAAGATTGGCTTAGATAGACAAAAGCCCAACATAGAAAATCCCACGAAGGATGATTATTGCCCCAAATATAGAAATCTCACACTGCCTATAAAATGATCATTAAAAAGCATGTAGATATTTAAAATCAATTAAAATGAGTTGAAGAACGTAGAAGTAGTACTTAGCTTTGCTTCATGGTGAAGGCGATGATCCCTTTAGCGGTTGATACTAAAATTCTCACATGGCGTAGAATTTAAAAGATTGCCCCTCGAGTTGAGGAGGCGAGCTCTAGATAAGCTCTAACTGACTGAGTCGAATTCCGACGTACAAGTGAGACACGCTCTACGGAGCACGGAGGGACCAGGGAAGGGAAAAGTGTGGGGGTAGGAGACAAAGGAATACATATAAGAAAAGACAACATAACAGAAATAAATTTTCTCTTGATGAAATTGTCTTCAAATAATTGATAGTAGGCGACACTAGCGCAGCCTGGTGGGTGAAAAAGTAGACGAAGTTCTCTTGATCACGGAGATGACAGCTGGCGATAGCGACGAGATCTGGTGGCTAGATTGATAATGAAGTCCTCTTGTACAGGGAAGAATTGAGGAACTTCAGAGATTCGCTGCTGGATGACGCTAGGTGGGTCATGGAAGATATATCTCTAGAACAGACTCACAGGTAACATAAGAGACATGACCAACAAGGAGAAATCAGAAGATCACTGTTGGTGTTTGAGAAAAAGGAAGGAATGAACTATAGCAAAGAGAAGCAAAAGCTTGCTCTATCTTACCATGTATTCCAAAGAATACACCAGGTGGTAGGCTCTCGCAATCTTTGCTTTCTGAGGACAAAAAGCATCCTGTTATTTTGCCTTCTATATATCGCGTAATTCTTTAATTATACGTGACTTTCATTATCGTAATCTGCATGTTGGTACACGCACACTGCTTTGCCTCTTAAGGGAAAAGTACTGGATTATAAATTGAATTCATGAAGTTTCCCCTGTAATTCACAAATGCATTCCTTGCTTCAAAGCTAAACCTAAAGTCAATACTCAATTAATGAGCGATCTGCCCTCCTTTCGCTCTTCTCCTATACGTCCATTTGCTCTAACTGGTGTGGACTATATGGGTCCGTTCCAATATCAACGCAATTCCCCTGAAGCTAAACGCAAAATGTTTGGTAAGCTCTATGTTCCTCTCTTTGTTTGCATGGTTACTGGCGCGATCCATTTGGAACTAGTAACGAATGCCTCTAATTCTTACTTTTTATCAGCTATCTCTCGCTTCGCTGCTAGGCGTGGTGTTCCTTCGGAGATGTTCTCTGATAACGCTTCCACTTTTCAAGGCGCAGCTTCCTTGTGGAAGAAAGCTCTCACATCTCCTGCCATGGAACAGATTTCTAATTTTTCCTACTCAAAGGGCTTCAAATGGCGTTTCATACCTCCCTACGCCCCTCAACACGGTGGTAGGTGGGAATCCTGCGTAAAGCTCACTAAACGTCGTCTAAGAAAAGTTTTTGGTAATCGCATTCTGACTTATGAAGAATTTAATTCGCTGTCTGTTCTGATTGAAGGTGTTGTTAATTCTCGCCCTTTAACTCCGCGTTCCAATGAATCTGATGACCTGCTTCCGCTCACACCTGGTCACTTCCTTATAGGTACTTCTCTTTCTGTCCCTCCTCTCCTTCCCAACTCTTACAGGGATTCTAATTTACCTATTGTTTGGCGTAAACTTGAAGCCCTCCGTAATTCTTTCTGGAAGAGGTGGAATTTGGAATACTTAACTTCCTTGCAGCGGAGACAGAAGTGGTTTCTTTCCAATCCCGACAATAAAGTGGGTGACTCGGTCCTGGTTAGGGATGCTTCTCCTCCCTTGGTATGGACCTCTGGTAGAGTGACCGAGTGTTATCCTGGAAGGGACTGGAAAGTTAGGGTAGCCAAGATCTTGACCACTAATGGGCAAATTATAAGACCACTTTCATTAATTGCTCCTTTACCGTTACGCTTTTAATTTCATGTATTTCGTTCTCTGTTGGTGTTCTCCCCTCCCGGCTTGGTGTATTCTTTGGAATACACGGTAAGACAGAGTAAGCTTTTGCTTCTCTTTGCTTTAGTTCACCCCTTCCTTTTTTCGCAAACACCAACAGTGATCTCCTGATTTCTCTTTGTTGGTATATGTTTCTTACACTACCTGTAAGTCTGTTCTAGATATATATCTTCCATGACCCACCTAGCGTCATCTAGCAGCGAGTCTCTGAAGTTCCTCAATTTTCCCTGGTACAAGAGGACTTCCTTGCCAATCTAGCCACCAGATCTCGTCACTATCGCCAGCTATCATCTCCGTGATATCTCTTGAACGCATGGTCGGATTTTGACGAATGAGGTGTCATTGAACTCAGGCTGACACCCCCTTTCCAATGGATAATATATTTCCACCTCAAAAATAAAACCTACTCCTAATAGGGGGTGAAATTTTAATTTTTTAGAAAATCTCTCTTTTCAAGTGCAACATCTGAGAGTTTGAATTCCAGTATGAGACATGTGTACGGTGGAAAGCCACTATGATTTAACATGCTTGATTTTTGTTTTTACGCATGCCCACTCATATTTTTTGTAAGAGGGCGAGCTTTTTAAAGATGACGGCTGTAGTGTAACCTTACCTAACACAACCCACGAGGGGTGATCAAAAAGTATTCCAAGCGGCGCTTGTCGATAGGCATACCAAATAATCAATGAGGACATGTAAGGCCTTGAGGCGATAACCCCTTTTGATTGATCCCTGTTGATTTGTCTCTTTGGACTGGTCCCTGTTGACGGGTCATTGCTGACGAGTCCCTTTGGATGGGTCATTGTTGACGAGTCCCTGTGGACGGGTCCTTGTTGACGGGTCACTGTGGACGGATCCTTGTTGACAGGTCCCTGTGGACGGGTTCCTGTTGATGAGTCCCTGTGGACGGGTCCTTGTTGACGGGTCCCTTTTGACTGATCCCTTTGGACCGGTCCCTTTGGCCTGGTCCCTATGGACTGGCCCATGAAATTTCTCCAAATTATGTCAAAGGGCCTAACTACATTTGTGTGTAAAGCAGTGTGTTGAACTGACGTTTTTCGCCAGTCCTTACTTCTACAATCTCATAACGATATGAAAGGAGAGTGACGAAATACATGTGAATACGTGTGAGATGACATTATTACCGACCCTCTTGTGATACAAGTCACATCCTGTTTGGTTTGAATAAGTGTAAAACTTGGGTGGGTAGACGACATGCCAAGGGGCTAAGTGCAACACTAGGTGGATGAATATGTTCTAGTGCTAGGGTTAATGAACACACCCTAGTACACGGGGCACATGAAATTTGAGGACAGGCCAAGGGACATAACTTGGTGGATGGATGTGTCATTTGTAGTTGAAAGAAAATAATGCACGTTCTTAAGATGTTAAAAAAGGAGGAGATTGTACGTACAGTAAGTCGACTTGTTATTTCCTGTGTCATATTGCTGAAATGGCAGAGAGCCCACAGTTCTGTTGCTATGAATAACGCTGCAGTAATTTGAAACCGCAGGTGTTCATCAAGACAATGGGTGATTATCAAGCAAAGTTAGGAGTCATTGGATATTACACAGGTGTTCCTTCCGGTGTCATGTTGCTGACATGGCAGAGAGCACACAGTTCTGTTGCTATGACTAACGCTGCAGTAATTTAAAACCGCAAGTGTTCATCAAGAAAATGGGTGATGATCATGCAAAGTCAGCAGTAATCTGATACCGCACAGGTGTTCCTAATGTACTTTGGACTGACAGGTGTTTAGGAAAGGATTAGCAATGATCTTCAAAACTGCTAACACAAGCAATCTCAGCCTATATAAGGGAGGTGTCATATAATTCCCTACTGTCTGTCTTTATTACTCGCTACGAGTGAACAGATATTGCTTAACAGTTGCAAAAAGACTTTTTGGTGGAAAATCATTAAATTATTTTGCAAGGTAAGTACTTATTATTAATGGATTGTAGTATTTTATTACTAATTGATGTTGAAGTTATTGATTGGAATGTATTTATTGATTGATTGATTTGTTTACAAATAATTGGCGTACCTGTGGGTTAGCAGATTCTAGTACCAAGTTCAGTCAGTGGCAGCAGTTGATAAATTATAAGAGGTAAGTACCCCCTCTAATAACTTTTAAACAGCTAGAGCGATATTTTCCAATGTACACCACTAGATGTCAATGACATTGGTGTATTTGATAGTCAAAGTTGGAACTACTTTACTATGATGTGTGAAGCTAAATTTGTAGGTTAGATTTGATTAACACTCTATTAAGTTCCAACGTTTGCTGCTGGGTGTCATTGAGAATAATGTTTGTTAACCAATGTTGTAACTACTCGACAATTATGTGAAGCTGAATTTGGAGGTTAGATTTGATTAACGTTTTATCAACTTCCAACGTACACTACTAGGTGTCAGTGACAATGGTGAATTTAATAGTCAAAGTTGGAACTACTTGACCATGGTGTGTGAAGCTAAATTTGTAGGTTAGATTTGATTAACACTTTATCAAGTTCCAATGTTCACTACTAGACGTCAGTGACAATGGTACCTGGTAACTAAAGTTGAAACTACTCAACAATGGTGTGAAGCTAAATTTGTAGGTTAGATTTGATTAACGCTCTATCAAGTTTCAATGTTCACTGTTAAGTGCCAGGCACATTGCCATATTAACTAACTAAAGTTGGAACTACCCGACAATGGTGTGAAGCTAAATTTGTTGGTTAGATTTGATTAACACTGTATCAAGTTCCAACGTTCACTACTAGGCGTCAGTGACAATGGTACCTGGTAACATAAGTTGGAACTACTCGACAATGGTGTGAAGCTAAATTTGTAGGTTAGATTTGATTAACGCTCTATTAAGTTTGAACGTTTACTGCAAGAAGTCAGTGACAATGGCATATTTGATAACCAAACTTGGAACTACTCGACAATTGTGTGAAGCTAAATTTCTAGGTTAGATTTGATTAACGCTATATCAAGTTCCAACGTACACTACTAGGTGTCAGTGACAATGGTATCTTTTAACCAAAGTTGATACTACTTGAAATTAGGCTTGGTATGAGTTCACAAAAGATTAAATTAAAATACTCTACTAGGACCATTGACTGTAATTTAATTAACATATATTTCTTTTACTCTGTTTTATCTTTTATTAATATTTATGATTTCTTTCTTTCATAGGTAATTCAGAAAGTGACCATCATGTTCAAGTGTACTGATTGTAAAAAGCAGTTTTCAAGACCTGACAGCCTCAATGTCATGCAAGTACAAAACATAATCTTAAAATGTTTGCGTATAGTTATTGTAGAACGACATTTAACAGACAGGATAATCCTACACAGCATGTACGTTTAAAACATATCAGTTCAGCACCATTTTCGTGTTCAGTTTGTGAACTTGGTTTTTCTGGTGTAAAGCTATATCAATCCCACATGGTTGAAGTGTATGGTGAACAACAGGAATTAAGAACTGCAAAACCATCAATTAGCATCGAACCTTTAAACAAATGCGATGCTCAAAAGCGTAAACGTTCTCAAGATTGTGGAAATAGTTGTGCAACAAAGAGAAAGAAGAATGGTGAACTTTCGATAACACATTGTGATGTATGTAATATTGATATACCTTCTTCAGTGATTATGGGACATTTGCGCAGTATTAATTATAAACATAATGCTTGTCAGGAAAATAATTCTGCGAATATTCAGAAAATTGGCAGTGCGTTTAAAAATCGAATTGCTAGTTACAGACTTCATAGTAAAGAAAAATCTCAAAGTATTGAATCATTTTTACAGGATCTTAAACCTAGTGTGTTTGGCTTGGTAGATACTGTTTTAGTAGAGCATAAAACAATTAAAATGAATTTTGAACTCTTTGGGCTGTATGTAAAAAATGGGAGCGAAGGTGAAATTATGGATATCAAATCCTTTATTACAAAAATGTAAATTTTAGTGAATCAACTAATATTAGTGATATGTAGTGCACTCGAAATCATGTCTAGGAGAGAGGAGAAGACTGGATGAGGTATGAACCAAGGTCCACATCAGAAAAATGGCATACTTTAAATTTGGAATTTTCGACTAAATTAGCAGTCCAGATGGAAGAGAACGTTAATACAAGCATTTGGGAAAATTTTCGTCTGCAGAAATATTTTTATTTCATGTAAAATGGATATTTTAAGATTTGGTAAATTTTTAACCATGAGTGAATGATAGAGATACTATTCTGGAAAGTCGACACTTTTAACGAGGTGCGCGGTGAGAAACCTATTTTTGATGCGAGGGGGAGCGAAGGTGGACTTGAGGTCAGACACACGCCAGTATCAAGAGTGGGAGAAGCCTACGCGTGGCAGAAGCGCGCCACTTTTAGGCGAGAACCAATGGGAAAATAGTTTGAATACTAAGGAAGGAACAAATACTAAAATCTTTATTTTAATACTTTATAAGAGTGTTGCACATTGAATTCACCAGCAGAGAAAAAGAAATTTAATTGGCAAAACAGATTTTAAATTGAAAGACTGAGAGAGAAGTTATGTATGAATTTGTTAATATTCATAGCGGTTGGAGGCTAGTTGATCAGATTTACGAGGGAAATCTAACCGAGGAGGCTAGGTGACGCTAGCAAACGAGGCTCTTTCTACATAGACCGTCGAGAAGACAAGACGTAAACTGTATTTACTCTTCAGAAGCAATAGACAAAGGTTTTGTGAACTGGGGACTTCAAGATGAAACAAGCTGTAATGGAAACGAACAATTAATATAAGAAGTAAACAGTATTGAGAAAAGTTTTTTATCATATTCTAAAAGGAGAAATCTACGACGAGAGAAAACGCCGCAAGTTACAAACTGAACATCGAACACGTAACTACGCAGAACGAAAGTCTGAAGAAGGGAGACTTAAACCATTGGAAACTCAACAATCTAGACAAGAATGATTAAGAATTTAGGTCGAAGGGGAAGAACTACGACTACAAACAATTGCGTGGGGAGAATGATGTTTTAAATTCACCATGATGGGAAGATAGAACTATAGTGAACCGGTGAGATTCAGAAATAACCAGGATGACATAGCAGTATGCATAGCGAACTGCAGACCACCGCAGTTTTCGCTAACATAACGTTGCAAGCTACAACAAGCGAATTTCACGACATGGAGGTGATTTTTCATGATGGAAAGAACGATGCATACTACCGACTTCGAAGAACATCTAGATCTGAGAAGAAGGAGACGAGCGGATGCGTGATGGAGACGACAAAGAACCCAGGACTGAAGGACGCGAGGCCAGCAGAGCGGAGGCGAGGACGTGTCATCATCTTGCACGAGAGAAGTGGGTCACCAGCGGTAAGCCAGCTGAGAACCTGTTTTCGAGACAGCACACCAGGTCGTTCAACTTTAATGCAGTCCACTCAAAGCTGACATGGCATAACACAGCCAGAATGGAGCAGCACGCAGCATTCGAGAAACTATATGGTGACGTTACGAGGACACAGGAGTCATCGGGTCTGTCACCAACGATCTCAGAAAGAAGGTAGAAGAGTGCATTTTTCAAATCTGTAGTTAGACATTGTTTACGTTATTCCAGAATATTGACCAACATATTTGCCCTTAAAACCTGTGTTATTATTGGCTTGAAAGTTTTAGTAAATGTTTAGTAATTGCGATAGTTATTTGCATACGTCATTTGGACGTATTGTAAAGTCGTGTTCGATGATATTAGGAATCGTTAGTATTTTTCATTGTCATTTTTAGAGCGTTAAAATTTTACTTACGGACGATTTCGTTGCGATTGCGAACGTATATTCCGTGGATCTGTTGTAACATTGGAGAACTCCGTAGATTTATTATAACATTGGAGAACTTAGTAGATTTGATGATATATTAGAGAATTTTGTATATTTGTGGAAACATTGAAGAATGATAATATATTTGTATTGAAACAAGAGAAATGAAACACAACTTTGTGAGAAATAAATAAGTAATGTATTAGAGAAAGAATATAGTCATGTGTTTGACGAAAGTAAATAGTTTATTACTTGAAGTGAGGGAAGGAAGGTCAGAGAATCCTATAAGTGAAGAGTTTAGTCATTTCAGAAACGAAATAAGATGTATAGAACGACATAGTTAACAGAAGTATTCTATATTAGCATTGAGGTAACTTTTGCATGCAATTAATGTAATGACATTGTAAACCCCAGAATTTTGATGTACGGAAAGGTACAGTATGCGATAGTTGAATGCATAACTGAACGAGGAACGTTATCATAAAATGTTATGGTTGTATATTAATCATGTAACGATACTGGAAGATGGAAGGAGAGATATAAATATTCATTATGAACATAAACGTGAGGGAAGATCATTGTTATTTTTATAACAGACACAAGCAGACTTGACATTCAGAATTAAGCGATAAATTGTAACAAGGAGATATGTGAAGCGAAGGAGGTGGTATGTGGATAGTATTTGGACATAGCACGAGATGTTTAATCGATATAGGAGTTTGTAGAAGGTAGAGGGACGTATTCATGAACGTTATTACAGTTGTAATTTCCAGAAGGAATACTTAATATCATAATTTGATGAAAGTAGTTGATATGGAACGATAGAAGTTTGTGAACGTGCTAAGAAAAGGAAGGTTGATGAAATGCATTTGTATTGATGAAGGCGTAACTAGAGACGCGACAATATGCAACGTGAGTAATTGAAGAAAGGTTTTGTAATATTTTGTAGTGAGCAAGATAAGTCATATATTGTATTTGGAGGAGATAGGAGTGTGGGAGTGAGGATTCATGCCATACACACTCGATTGTTTGTTGAAGAGCTTATCTGAACAGTCGTGCATCGTTAGTTTGTTTTTATTGTTAATTATTGGAATACCAGAGTTGTACACTAAAGTGATGAATTATTAACTTCATTGTTCGTATTTATGATTCACATGGAATTGACACACAAACACCTATTTTGACTAGTTTATTGTGTGAGATACGCAAAAAAGATGGTGATACACATGAAGAAAGATGATAAGACAGGAGAAAAGTGATGAAATGAACTCTAATGAATTAGAGACAGTTTTTTATATCGTGCGGGACGCGATCATGTATAAAATGTAAATACATTATTATTTTAGTATTAATTATTACTTTTATTATATTTAGGAACATAACATTTAAATTTGAAGACTTTAACGATTGTATTACGTAGGGAGTATATTTGTTGCGATGAGCGTTAAAGCCTAACTTATAGTAAACAGTTAGGACAGACACTACTGCCATTAATCAAACTATGTGTTTAGTTAAATGTTGTCAAGCAAGAGATATTTGTTGCAGTAGTATAAAGATGCAAGAAAGACACTTACTAAACGCATCAGGCCTAAGTGAGGCATAAATGATTATTTTATTTTATTCTTGATGATGGGAAGATAATTTTTATCATATTATATTTTTATTTTTAATAAATGGCAAGAACATTTTTATTCTTGCTGATTTATTTTAGAACTGTTTTTTGATTCAATGCTTAATTACACTAGAACGATACCTCTAACTAGATGCACACAGATGATCGACGACTTATCTTAACGCCCGAGAGCCGATTTGCTCGTTAATGCTCTACTTTTATTTGTTTATAGTTTCTGTACTGTATGCAACTAGTTAGTAGTATAGTTAGAGATGTATATATGTGTTCCTAGGCTTCCCTAGTCATCAGTCCGGTGAGAGTTGTTCAACTCATAGCCGGGTGTTGACATTCTCACGATCCTTTTACCATCCGTGTGGGATTTGGGACTGTGCTCTAGAGGAATTCGGGCGCATATATAACATATCTAGTTGATGGTCCCACAACTAGTGTGGCTTCGACGTTGTCGATTGCATGGGTCTATAGAATTTGTAAATTTGAATTCCCAGTACTGAGTGACCAACGGTTGTGTCGAATTTGTTACACTAGGTGATAGTTTGTAATCACGGCTATTTTAAGTATGTTTGGTGTACGACACAGTCGTGTTTTGTTTCTATGTTAAATGCCGATCCCAATTTAACAAGTTGAGGAGATGAATTCCCGTTGTTTGATATATGGAGTACAACTTGTTGTGAGGCATATATTGCATTGTTCCGGCGAAAGACTTTTTGGTCAAGTATAATGATAAATGTAAAGTGATGTCATATTTAAATAAATTTTGGTTAGAATTAAGTGTTGAAGCAAGTTCAGTGTTAGGTAACTGATAGTGTTAGATATCGTTAGCGTTAGTATTGACGTAGGTAAGGTAGGAGAACATATCTACGGAATGCGTGAGTATATCGTAAGAAATTATAAATGTTGGTCATTCTGGAATTTCGCTGTGTTTTGTATAGTAATACTTCCCATATTTCCTCTCATTGTATAAGATTATGTCGTCTGAGGACATGACCTATATAAGGTCGATACTGGAGCAGATGAGGACCAGTCAGGCAGGATTACCTGCCGAAGTTGAAGCCCTACACACTATTACACATGAAAACACTAAAAAGATAGGGAAAGAAATTGAGGATACTACAGCAGCTTTGAAGGAAGAGAGTAAGTTGGCGCAAGAAGAGACCAAGAAAGCGCAAGAGGAGATTAAGACAGCCTTAGAAAGGACACAGGAAGAAAGTAGACAGGCGAAAGAAGAAAGTAGACAGGCGCAAAAAATCGACTGGCACAAGAAGATGCGAAGAAAGCACAGGAGGAGATAAAGAAAGACCTAGAGAAGGCGCAGAATGAAGGAAGAATATCACAGGAATTGAGTAGACTAGCTCAGGAAGAAAGTCGACAGGCACAAGAAGAATCTAGAAAGGCACAAAAGGAGGCCAGAGAAAAACAAGAAAAGGCACAAGAAGATGCAGAGAAGCGACTACAAGAGCTACAACAAACTCTACAAAATAGCATAGATACTATAAAAGTTGACAACACAAACCATTTCAACACAATTTCAGGGTCCCAAGGTGAGTTGCAGAATCAGCTGACTACCTTAACTGGTAAGATAATGAAAGAGGTTAAGGACATAGAAAGTAAGACTAATATTCATGTAACTGGGTTGCGAGAGGAATTAACGAAACGAATAGACTCTTTGGAGGAATCCCATGTTACAACAATTAGCGAAATTACGAGCAAAACTGATAGAATTAAACTTAAAGAATTAGATAAAATTAGACAATTAGTTGATGAGGTCAACACTGAAATAGCTAAGGTCAAGTCTAAGCAGGAGAAAGAGATAGGTGATCTTAACGAAGAGATGAAAGAGCTGTCGATGAGGAATACATCCAGCATGAAAAAAGATCTACGCGAATTCTCTGAAGAGAGAGACAGTCAACTGAGAGGAGAATTGCACAGACTAGGAGTCAGCCAAGGTGAACCGGTAGAGGATAAGGAGAGCGTAGACACTCAAATGTTTAGTAGGTCACACCAGAACACTTTTGGAACGGAACACACCGAGAGGAATATAAGAGAACCAGACACGGTAGGAAGGACATACGATCAGATTCCCAGTAGGAATAATCAGAATGTGGTAGTGATTAAAAGCCATGAGGAGAAACCAGACAAGTTCACGGGGAAAGGAAACGTCACCGCCGTTAAATTTTTAAGAGACATGCGTTACTACCTGGAGGAGAATAAAATTCCTAGAGAGAGAGAGATGAGAGTAGTAGAGAAGTACTGGTCAGCAGAAGCGTTAATTTGGCATACAGCGTTTAGATATACCTATACTTCGATTGACGAATTCGCTGAGGCATTGTTTAAACGTTTCTGGAGCGAAGAGTTGCAACAAGACATCAGAGCAGAAATATATTCGAAGAAATATCCATACTCTGTACCGACACGTTATGCGAACTACTTCACTAACCAATTAGCCCGCTTGCAATATCCTCATACACCATTGGCAGAACCGGAGCTGATACACGTCATATCCAGACAGTTACCAGCCAAGGTTAGGAAACACCTGATTTCGTCTAATGTAAACACTTAAGAAGACATGGCTGAGTTGCTGCGACAGTTAGACCACACAAGTTCTATAGCACAATCTCAAGGACAAACCAATAGTCAGAATACGAGAAACAGGCATGAAAGTAGAGAGGTACACACAGTGTTGGTTGATCAGCAACAACAGGCAGATGTAACACCAACTTGGACAGGACCAATAAGGCATAACAACTATGGTAGGACCAGGTATGATCCAGGCTACAATAGAGCTAGAGAATGATGGCCATATAAAAACAGGTACTGGAACGACAGACAGAGGGGGTCCAGATACCAAAATAACAGCTATAATAATAGGGGATTTCAAAGAAATAACTACCCCGACAGGCAGAATGAAGGAGATCAAAGAAGGTATTCCAGATATAGGAACTGGAACGATGGCAACCAACAACAACAACAGAGACGTCCTATACAACAACAAAACCAACAACAACAACAACAACAACCGAGGAACAACTATCAGAGGAGCAGATGGAGAGGTGATGGGAATGTTCAAAGATACTATGAAGAACGAGAATGAGAAAGCCAGGATTACAGAAGAAATCAGAGAGATAGAGAAGAGAGAAAGGAACAACCCCAACAACAGGCACAAGTGAGTGACGAACCTCAACCAGGAACCAGTCGTGCAGGCCAAAACCACGACAGGAATGGCCAAAAAACGCCAAATCAGAAACGAAGTTAGATGAAGACGTAAATCACACAATAACGTGGCATGAGATCGCCATCAACGAACTATACGAGGTCACAGATGAAGAATTGTTATACGAGAGAGAGGAGCCGAAGAAAGGAAATACAGCCAGATTACCTATAATCCATATGGAAGTAGGGGAGAACACTTTAAAAACCCTTATAGACACTGGTGCTACAGCCTGAATCTTATCTGAGAGCAGTTTCCAGAAGTTAGAAGCTGAGAATTTATTAACTGCATTGCCTGTATCCACTATAAAAGTGAGAGGTGTATTTAATAACAAAACTATGAAGTGCAAAGTACAAGCATTGGTGGAATTTTACATAAACGAGCAGAGATATGAACAGGTATTCATAGTGCTCAGTCACATTAGTTTTGATGCAATACTGGGTATTGACTTTATTACACAGTCAGGAGCTGTCGTTGACCTAAAGAATGGAACTATCAGATTTAAAAATAGCGAAGCAGAGGCTGGAACTTCAAGCTCGAAATAACAAGAGTACTGCATGGAAGATGGTATTGAAGAAGGGAGATTGGAAGAGATTTTACCCCAAGATTCAATAGAGACACAATTTCGACAGCATATCTACAATTAGTAATGATATGTAGTACCAGAAAGTCCATTCTTATACTTTATTTTAAGGTCGAATGGGGAAATGCACTCGAAATCATGTCTAGGAGAGAGGAGAAGACAGGATGAGGTATGAACCAAGGTCCACATCAGTAAAATGGCATATTTTAAATTTGGAATTTTCGACTAAATTAGCAGTCCAGATGGAAGAGAACGTTAATACAAGCATTTGGGAAAATTTTCGTCTGAAGAAATATTTTTATTTCGTGTAAAATGGAGATTTTAAGTTTGGTAAATTTTTAACCATGAGTGAATGATAGGGATACTGTTCTGGAAAGTCGACACTTTTAACGAGGTGCGCGGTGAGAAACCTGTTTTTGATGCAAGGGTGAGTGAAGGAGGACTTGAGGTCAGACACACGCCAGTATCAAGAGTGGGTGAAGCCAACGCGTGGCAGAAGCGCGCCACTTTTAGGCGAGAACCAATGGGAAAATAGTTTGAATACTAAGGAAGGAACAAATATTAAAATCTCTATTTTAATATCTTATAAGAGTGTTGCACATTGAATTCACCAGCAGAGAAAAAGAAATTTAATTGGCAAAACAGATTTTAAATTGAAAGACTGAGAGATGTTATGTATGAATTTGTTCATATTCATAGCGGTTGGAGGCGATTGGATCAGATTTACGAGGGAAATCTAACCGAGGAGGCTAGGTGACGCTAGCAAACGAGGCACTTTCTACATAGACCGTCGAGAAGACAAGACGTAAACTGTATTTGAGGCTATTGGTATCAAAAGGAACAATCTCCAATTTCCGAGGAAATTGAGTTACTGACACCGTTGTATTGTGCAACTAGCCCTCTACCACACTATGCTGTTTGTTTCTTTCGAAAAGAACAAAATCCCATCGTTTTAGGGCTTGAAAATACAATGTTGCTTTCAAACAGAACAATCTCCGCCATCTGTTGGAATCAAATGGGACAATCTCTACCTCTACCAATCAGCTCCGTCCGTTCCGGTCATGTGAGTGCTGCCACATTGGTTCAAAGGAGAGAGAAAGAGACTGTTCTGCTCGCGTGTGCCAATATTCTCGTATTTTGCAGTTATATTGTAAGTATTTTTTGTGTTTTAAAACTATATGAAGGTGTACTAACATATTATATTATCAAAACTAGCTGTAACTTTCTTCTAGGTGTTCTGTGATGGATACGATACCGCAAAACGTGACACCTGTCTCACCCACAAAAGCTAGGAAGCGGAGTAGAGATCCAAAGAAATGGAAATCAGTTGTTGCTAAACAATTGAGGTAATAATAACATTCAGTCAGTAACTACTTTTATATTGTAAAGAAATTCTCCTGGAAAATGGACTGATATACAGAGATATTTAGATAAATAGTGCATAATTTACGGTAAAAACTGTAACCACATACTTTTATCTATTTATATCCCATTGTAACCATTTCTTTAACTACAATTTAATTTTAAGAATGAAAGGTTATTGCACCATGCATTGTTTTAAAAGAGAACTGATTTACTTTTGTCTTTTTTTCTAAATAGGTATGCCCCTAAGGATATGCCTACAACACCCATGTGTAAAGAGAAACACATCACCAAAGCATTCAGATGTGAGACATTATCGATGAACGATATAAAGGTGTTCAATGAACAGTACCACTGCAATAAAACTTACAATACTCAAAATGCTTTCATCTGTAAGTACATTGAAATTGTACCTGTGCAGAGGAAGAGGCCAAAAAATTACAAACATATTGGAAAGCACTTTCAGACTAAATTTTATGCACAGAACGGTAACAATACGAAGTTTATTGTGAAGTTTATATCGACCTTAGTGTGTGTTGAATCGCACTATTGCCGTAATAAGACAAGGCAGAGAATGTACTTGCCTTCTGAATTAAGTGTATACAAATTGTTTGCCTTGTACAATAATAAGGTTACAGAACCAGCATTAAAAACCACCAGGTTTTATTTTCGAATGGTTTTTAATACTTTTTAAAATCTTGGATTCAAAACCCCCAATAAGGACTGTTGTACTCTCTGCATACAACTTGATGAGTGTCTAAAACAAGAGCAAGATTCCACAAAACGAAGTGAAATAATGATAACTAAGCGTGTCCACAAACTAAAAGCAGAGGCATTTTACACTCTACTGAGAGAAGCTGGTGAAGAGACTCTTGTATTATCCTTTGACATGCAGAAAAACCAGTGTTTACCCCGCATCCCCGATCAAGAGGCTTATTACTCCCGTCAACTTTACTTTCACAACTTTGCTATAGCTCAAGGTACCTCCAAATGCAAGCTTACCAAAGACAATGTGTTTTATTATTGCTGGACGGAGGACCAATATGGAAAAGGGTCTAATCAGATTGCTTCAGCGCTTTATGATAGGCTGATGAAAACTGACTTGAGAAAATAAAGAAGTGAGACTCATTTGTGACTCATGCGGGTCAAAATAAAAGCAAGAACCTCCTCGCCATGTGCGGTAAATGGCTTCTGACTGCTTCAAGTAACATTGAACGTATTGAAATGGTGTTTCCTGTTCGAGGTCACTCTTTCATTCCTCCAGATCGTGTCTTTGGCAATATCGAAAAAGACATCAAGAATGAAAGAGAAATCATTACACCAGCAAGTTACTTGGGCATAGTTGCGAATCATGGAACGGTCATTAATCTTGGGAAAGAATGTACTGTTTTTGATTGGAAAACCAGCACAGATGCTGTACTGAAGCCAACTGGATCATGGCACTTCAAATTTGCTCCAAGTAAACGAATAATACTAACGCGGGGTGTCAAGAAGTGCGATATAAAAGTAAGAGGGGAGACAGCGTACCGTATTGACACTAACATGTCCATGTTCAATAGAAAGAAAAACTGTTCCATGTCTGAAATAAACCCCGAGGAATTACCTGCGAACAACGTACAGAAAATATCAAAAGATAAACTGAGAGACGTATCGAAACTTCTGTCATCCCATTTCGGTGAAGGCTGGAAAACACTTTCCGAGCTCCGATACTATGTCGATGTGCAGCACAGAGGAGAAAGACAGGATGAAGGTGGACAGAATCAGCAAGATGATCTTTTGTGAAACATTTGACGATGATGACTCTCTTTTGATGGTTTAATTCATATTTGAATTTTGCCCAGTGTTCATCATTAGGTATGGTGCTGCAATCCAAATCAAATAATGTTGTGTTTTTAAATTACGTATCAGTTGTGTTAAATCATTAAATTTGAGTTGAAATACGTACGTCCAAAATTAAAGGGCACGTCATTACAACAATTATCCTTAGTTTACAAATTTCTCCTGTTTCGTTTGCTACCGTAAATGACATTTTGGCTAAAAGAAGGAGTAGGTATCACATATTTCTATGTTAATAACAAAACGAGCAATCTCCAAGCATGTTGGTATCAAACAGAGCAATATCCAAAAAAATCGTACAGTTAGTATCAAAAGGGACAATCACCAAAATAAAATGTAAAATATCTCATTAACTATGAATCATATGCTTGGTTTTCTATGATTACTCGCATACAACCGTTTACTTTATGTATAAGAAAAAACCATTCAGATAGAGTGGATACAAATGCATTAGATAAAAAATTACTCCTACTGTAAAATGCAGGAAGGTGGAGATTGTTCCTTTTGATACTAATAGCCTCATTTACTCTTCAGAAATAATAGACAAAGGTTTAGTGAACTGGAGACTTCAAGATGAAACAAGCTGTAATGGAAACGAACAATTAATATTACAAGTCAACAGTATTGAGAAAAGTTATTTATCATATTCTAAAAGGAGAAATCTACGACGAGAGAAAACGCCGCAAGTTAAAACTGAACATCGAACACGTAACTACGCAGAACGAAGGTCTGAAGAAGGGAGACTTAAACCAATGGAAACTCAACAATCTAGACAAGAATGATTAAGAATTTAGGTCGAAGGGGAAGAACTACGACTACAAACAATTGCGTGGGGAGAATGATGTTTTAAATTCACCATGATGGGAAGATAGAACTATACTTAACCGGTGAGATTCAGAAATAACCAGGATGACATAGCAGTATGCTTAGCGAACTGCAGACCATCGCAGTTTTCGCTAACATAACGTAGCAAGCTACTACAAGGGAATTTCACTACATGGAGGTGATTTTTCATGATGGAAAGAACTATGCGAACTACCGACTTCGAAGAACATCAAGTTCCGAGAAGAAGAAGACGAGCGGATGCGTGATGGAGACAACAAGGAACCCAGGACTGATGGACGCGAGGCCAGCAGAGCGGAGGCGAGGACGTGTCAGCATCTTGCACGAGAGAAGTGGGTCACAAGCTGGAAGCCAGCTGAGAACCTGTTTTCGAGACAGCACACCAGGTCGTTCAACTTTAATGCAGTCCACTCAAGGCCGAGGTGACATAACACAGCCAGACTGGAGCAGCACGCAGCATTCCAGAAACCATATGGTGACCTTACGAGGACACAGGAGTCATCAGGTCTGTCACCAACGATCTCAGAAAGAAGGTAGAAGAGTGCATTTTCCATATCTGTAGTTAGACTTTGCTTACGTTATTCCAGAATATTGACCAACCTATTTGCACTTATTAACCTATGTTATTATTGGCTTGAAAGTTTTAGTAAATGTTTAGTAATTGCGATAGTTATTTGCATACGTCATTTGGACAGATTTTGAAGTCTTGATCGATGATATTAGACATCGTTAGTATTTTTCATTGTCATTTTTAGAGCGTTAAAATTTTACTTACGAACGATTTCGTTGCGATTGCGAACGTATATTCCGTGGATTTGTTGTAACATTGGAGAACTCCGTAGATTTATTATAACATTGGAGAACTTAGTAGATTTGATGATATATTAGAGAATTTTGTATATTTGTGGAAACATTGAAGAATGATAATATATTTGTATTGAAACAGGAGAAATGAAACACAACTTTGTGAGAAATAAATAAGTAATGTATTAGAGAAAGAATATAGTCATGTGTTTGACGAAAGTAAATAGTTTATTACTTGAAGTGAGGGAAGGAAGGTCAGAGAATCCTATAAGTGAAGAGTTTAGTCATTTCAGAAACGAAATAAGATGTATAGAACGACATAGTTAAGAGAAGTATTCTATATTGGCATTGAGGTAACTTTAGTATGCAATTAATATAATGACATTGGAAAACCCAGAATTGTGATGTACGGAAAGGAACAGCATGCGATAGTTGAATGCATAACTGAACGAGAAACGTTATCATAAAATGTCATGGATGTATATTTATCATCAAACGATACTGGAAGATGGAAGGAGAGATATAAATATTCATTATGAACATAAACGTGAGGGAAGATTATTGTTATTTTTATAACAGACACAAGGAGACTTGACATTCAGAATTAAGCGATAAATTGTAACAAGGAGATATGTGAAGCGAAGGAGAAGGAATGTGAATAGTATTTAGACATATCACGAGATGTATAATCGATAGAAGAGTTTGTAGAAGGTAGAGGGACGTATTCATGAACGTTATTACAGTTGTAATTTCCAAATACTAAATACCATACTTTGATGAAAGTAGTTGATATGGAACGATAGAAGTTTGTGAACGTGCTAAGAAAAGGAAGGTTGATGAAATGCATTTGTATTGATGAAGGCGTAACTAGAGACGCGATAATATGCAACGTGAGTAACTGAAGAAAGGTTTTGTAATATTTTGCAGTGAGCAAGAGTAGTCATATGTTGTATTTGGAGGAGATAGGAGTGTGGGAGTGAGGATTCATGCCTCACACACTCGATTGTTGGTTGAAGAGCTTATCTGAACAGTCGTGCATCGTTAGTTTGTTTTTATTGTTAATTATTGAAATACCAGAGTTGTACACTAAAGTGATGAATTATTAACTTCATTGTTCGTATTTATGATTCACATGGAATTGACACACGAACACCTTATTTTGACTAGTTTATTGTGTGAGATACGCAGAAAGATGGTGATACACATGAAGAAAGATGATAAGACAGGAGAAAGGTGATGAAATGAACTCTAATGAATTAGAGACAGTTTTTTATATCGTGCGGGACGCGATCATGTATAAAATGTAAATACATTATTATTTCAGTATTAATTATTACTTTTATTATATTTAGGAACATAACATTTAAATTTGAAGACTTTAACGATTGTATTACGTAGGGAGTATATTTGTTGCGATGAGCGTTAAAGCCTAACTTATAGTAAACAGGTAGGACAGACACTACTGCCATTAATAAAACTATGTGTTTAGTTAAATGTTGTCAAGCAAGAGATATTTGTTGCAGTAGTATAAAGATGCAAGAAAGACACTTACTAAACGCATCAGGCCTAAGTGAGGCATAAATAATTATTTTATATTATTCTTGATGAAGGGAAGATAATTTTTGTCATATGATATTTTTATTTTTAATAAATGGCAAGAACATTTTTATTCTTGCTGATTTATTTTAGAACTGTTTCTTTGATTCAATGCTTAATTACACTAGAACGATACCGCTAGCTAGATGCACACAGATGATCAACGACTTATCTTAACGCCCGAGAGCCGAGTTGCCCGTTAATGCTCTACTTTTATATGTTCATATTTTCTGTACTGTATGCAACTAGTTAGTAGTATAGTTACATATATATATATATATATATATATATATATATATATATATGTGTGTGTGTTCCTAGGCTTCCCTAGTCATCAGTCCGGTGAGAGTTGTTCAACTCATAGCCGGGTGTTGACATTCTCATGATCCTTTTACCATCCGTGCGGATTTGGGACTGTGCTCTAGAGGAATTCGGGCACATATAAAATATATCTAATTGATGGTCGCCCAACTAGTGTGGCTTCGACGTTGTCGATTGCAAGGGTCTATCGAAATTGTAAATTTGAATTCCCAGTGCTGAGTGACCAGCGGTTGTGTCGAAATTGTTACACTAGGTGATAGTTCGTAATCACGACTATTTTAAGTATGTTTGGTGTACGACACAGTCGTGTTTTATTTCTATTTGAAATGCCGATCCCAATCTAACAAGTTGAGGAGATGAATTCCCGTTGTTTGATATATGGAGTAAAACTTGTTGTGAGGTATATATTGCATTGTTCCTGCGAAAGACTTTTTGGTCAAGTATAATGATAAATGTAAAGTGATGTCATATTAAAATAAATTTTGGTTAGAATTAAGTGTTGAAGCAGGTTCAGTGTTAGGTAATTGATAGTGCTAGATATCGTTAGCGTTAGTATTGACGTATGTAAGGTAGGAGAACATATCTACGGAATACGTGAGTATATCATAAGAAATTATAAATGTTGGTCATTCTGGAATTTCGCTGTGTTTAGTATAGTAATACTTCCCATATTTTCTCTCATTGTATAAGATTATGTCGTCTGAGGACATGACCTATATAAGGTCGATTCTGGAGCAGATGAGGACCAGTCAGGCAGGATTAACTGCCGAAGTTGAAGCCCTACACACTATTACACATGAAAACACTAAAAAGATAGGGAAAGAAATTGAGGATACTACATCAGCTTTGAAGGAAGAGTGTAAGTTGGCGCAAGAAAAGACCAAGAAAGCGCAGGAGGAGATTGACAGCCTTAGAAAGGACACAGGAGGAAAGTAGACAGGCGAAAGAAGAAAGTAGACAGGCGCAAAAAAATCGACTGGTACAAGAAGAAGCGAAGAAAGCACAGGAGGAGATAAAGAAAGTCCTAGAGAAGGCGCAGTATGAAGGAAGAGTATCAGAGGAAATGAGTAGACTAGCTCAGGAAGAATGTCGACTTTCACAAGAAGAAGCTAGAAAGGCGCAAAACGAGGCCAGAGAAAAACAAGAGAAGGCACAAGAAGATGCCGAGAAGCGACTAAAAGAGCTACAACAAACTCTACAAAATAGCATAGATACTAAAAGGTTGACAACACAAACCATTTCAACACAATTTCAGGGTGGTGTATTCTTTGAATACACGGTACCTGAGATATAACTTTTATTGCTCTTTGCATGTTCATTTCTTCCTTCCTCTTTGTCAAACACCAACAGTGATCATCTGTTTTCTCCTTGTTGAGCAAATCTCTCATGTCTTCATAAGTCTGTTCTAGATATATAACTTCTGTGACCCACCTAGCGTCACCTTGCAGCGAATCTCTGAAGCTCCTCAACTCTACCTGGTGCTAGAGGACTTACTTATCCATTTGGCTACCAGATCTTGTTACCATCGTCAGATATTTTCTCTTGGAGCAAGAGGACTACGTCCACTTCTTTACTCACCATGCTGCGCTAGTATCAACTGTGATCAACTCTTAGAAGACCGGCTCAGCAAGAGAAGATAAATGTTTTATGTTCAAGTTGGCAATGTTTATATGTTCTCCTTTTGTCTCCTACCCCCCACTCTTTCCCCTCTTTCTTGGACCTTCCGTGCTTCGTTGAGCAAGTCTCACTTCTCCGTCTGCAGTTGACTCGTTCAGTCAAAGCTCCGCTCGAGCTTGCCTCCTCAAACCAAGAGGCTCACCCTCTTTTACGCCATGTTGGAACTCTAAGCATCAGTGAGGAACTTCGACTTCAACATGAAATCAAGATAAGTACCATTTTTAAAAAGTTTTAACCTCATCTTCATGGTTTTAACTTCCAAGTGCTTTTAATTATAATTTATAGGCAGTGTGAAATTATTTACTTTGGGGCAATAATCATTCTTCGTGGGATTTGCCATGTTGAGCTTTTTGCTTGTATAAGCCAACCTTACTAAAAAAGAGCTTTTCTTAAGCGATTCAAACGAGAAATCCTCTCGCTACGTGGGATATTATCTAATACCCACTGCCTATAATTATAAAACTAGTTCCTCCGTTGGATTTTCTCAACCCCATTTTTCTGCTAAGGTCGTTCTGGAACCTTCGAGACCTTGTTCTCTATCTGCGAGTCTTGCCGTCAAGTATTGTTCACGCACTTGTGAAAATGCTAGTTAAAATGAGGAATCTTCCTTATAAATTTTTGCAATAGCTAACTTTCTTCCACCGCTGGAACCTCTGGAACATTCTATGGCGCATTTAATTGTAAATCACAACTTTTTCAAGAAATAGACTCTCACCTATATAGTGCAATCAGTTCTTTCCATAATTGCAATAACTTTCTTTTTCATGAACTTAAGTGTTTCTATAGTGAACTTTGAATCAATCTTTACAGACTATAGTGATAATCAGTGCTTGCTCCACGTTTCTACCGCGTCGCGATCGTCCGGTTATATTAAATACGGCCATAAACATTGATCCTATATCCCAATGATCTTTCCTTAACCTTCTACTAACAACCATTATTTATAAAATTGTAACTTTCTATAAGGTGTTACTCACGAAGTGCCCTTCCAACTTTGCTAGTTTAACATTAATTAAATTCTGCATAATTGCTTGTGTGATACAAGTTTTAAATCACATTGTTCCTTTCCTATAATCAGGGAAAACAATTCTCTAAACTCTTGAGCGAGTCATGTTCAGGTTTCACGAAATGGAAACTGTCCCATTTGGCGAGTGATTCCTGCTCAAACATAGGAAGTCTAGAAACTTCCTTTTCACTTTCTTCAGGTTTCACAGTAAGTGACCTGCCCTCTTTGTATAATTCTCATATATTAATTCTGTATAAATATAAGAAGTTGTAGGAACTTCTATCTTATTTTTCACGTTGTTATTATTGTTATTTTCAAAGTTGTCACTTTCTCTAGAACATTCTCTCTTGAATTTCTTAAGGTGCACTTTTTGTACTCCAATTCACGTTCAAGCTTTAATTATTTCATTGCTCATTTGTTTAAATCTTATAAAGATTTTAGAAACATGTAAGGTTTGAAACCTTGTAAATTGTCAATTGCCTGGAGCAACCGTTTAATGTTGAGAGGTCTGCGACCCTATTCGTTAAAAAGTTCAAATGAACTATGTTTATTAAAATTATATTGCATAATTGTTAATTTCCTCAAACTTTTTCTAATTGTAAAATAAACAAATCTTTTCCCTTCGCTTTTTCATTTTCGAATATAAAGTTTAGGCAAAATCCTGTCTTCCTTGACTCTCCTCACTCAATGATATTAAAATCATTAATAGAGCTTTCACCATTTGTTGCATTTGAGCAAGAACTCTTAATTTTCACCTTACTAAAGTTCTTTTTAGCTTTAAAAGCTAATTCTAATTGGCCAGTAAGGCAAGTAAAGTTCGCTAAGCCAACTACCTGCTTGTGGAGACCCTCTCCGAAAACTTATGGTCAGTTTTCTAAAAGATAAGTGTTTCCTTTTGTCTAAACTTTTAGCCGGCTCCTCGCTGAGTAAAAGCTTAGCCATTGTCCAATGCAACCATTGGTTCATTTACCAAGATTACCCAATAAGGCATAATCTTTTATCATATTCCTTCTTAGAGACACTTGGTCGCCCTTACAGGAACTCCATAATTTTGGAAATTGAAAATACCAAGCTTGAGTTAAATCATTGGCATTCTTCGAATTACTTTGTAAAACCTAATTTCTTTGAGAAGACATACAGTGAATTTGTTCCTCTAAGCCTTGCCAGACCATCACCCTTCCCCATAGTACTTTTATACATGCTCGGGAGGAAATGTACTAAAGCCTCTCTCTTGCAAACCGCCCAAGTCCTAGCTGCGGTTCCCGTTAGCCTCGACCAAGCTCGTACCTACTTTAGGTATCCGAGAGTTAATTTCCATTGGCAACTGCTTCTAAGGGTATTTAAATCTCAACTTATTAATTTTGTGGGACTCTCCTCCTATTTTTCTATCCTTTTTCTCCAATCCCAAATCTACTTCCTTCTCTTAATCATCTTCCCTTGGTGGGTGGGTTATTCCCTAGCCTATAATCTACCCAAAATTTGGTGCCGAAACCCGGGAGAGCCCATTTTTTCTTTTCTCTTTTTAAAATAGTGTCATTTGACAATATTTTGCATATTTCTAATATCTGTGTTGAATATTTCAGCTATAACCACATCGTGCAAAGCCTGTGAACGGGAAAGAGGCCGCTCCTGTCTCCTATGGTGTGTCCCATTCTTTCTACTCATTCGCTGCTGCCAGCTTGACAGCATTTCCAAGGTTCCACAGTTTCGTGAGTTACATTTTCATTTACCTTCTTTAATATGGCTCCCACTGATAAGGATAAGGATGAAAAACTTACTTCTAAACGAGCATCCTATAAAGGGCAAATTACCCGATTCAGAAGGTGCATAAAAGAATTAGATCCCTCAGACGCGCAATTAGATTTGTTGAAACATCGTGTAAAGGATTTTGAACGTTCTTATGAGAACTACTGTAACATTCAAACTGAAATTGAAACTTGCATGCTCAATCAAACAGAAGATCGTGTCGAAGTAGAGAACTTATATTACGAAGGCATAGGTTCTGCTTTCAAAATAATACGCCAACTAGAAGAGGAGCAGAAAAAGGACGCTTCTGTTCGTGGTTCCCTTCACGAACCCCAAACTTCCTTCCGTGAGGGCACTCACAAGCCCAAACCTACTTTACCGAAAATTGATTTACCCCATTTTTCTGGAGATGAATCCACTTGGGATTCTTTCTATGAATTATCTTGCTCCCTTGTTCATGACAATGAAGTCATTCAAGTCATTTACAAGTTTCATTACTTGAGATCTATCCTTCGAGGTCAAGCTTTGCAGTTAGTTGAAGCACTTCCTCTGCGTGCCGAAAATTACCCCATTGCCTTTAACTTATTAAAAGAAAGATATGGAAATTCACGTTTACGTATTCAACGCCATATTAAGGCTCTATTTAACCTACCTGCGTCACAGCACAATGACGTCACTAGTTTGCGTACTTTAATTGACACTACCCAACTCCACGTTAAAGCTTTGTCCCAATTAGAGCAGCCTACTGAACATTGGGATACTTTCCTAATACATTTAGTAGTTTCTAAAGTTGATGCTGCTACCCTCAAAGCTTGGGAAATTGAACTTTCTAAGGAAGACGACTACTCTTACGAGCATTTAGTCACTTTCATAAATGCTAGATGCCAACTTTTAACCGCTCTAGCTAATCAAAGTGAACCTTCATCTCCTAGTTCCAAATTCGAATTAATGTCCATCAAATCCAAAAGTGAACGCTCAGCGTCCAATACCCAAAAACCCGGGCCCAGCTCATCCAAATTTAAATCAAACATTACTGGTTACCCAACTAGGTCTAGTGAACGTCGTGTTGCTAGCTCTATTGTTTTAAACACGCAAAGCGAACCTCGCAAAAGTTTAAACGAACCGGTAAAGTGCATACTTTGTAAAGATCCCCATGCCCTATACCTCTGCAAATCCTTTAAAGAAATGTCAGTTGATGACAGACGAAAATTAGTCGCTCAAAACAAACATTGTTTCAACTGCTTAGCGCCCACGCATTCTGCTTCTAACTGTAAGTCCACAAGACTTTGCTACCATTGTGAAAAGGCTCATCATACTCTGCTACATCGTCATGATCAGGCAAGGTCATCAACAGCATCCACTTCTCCTAAAAATGATAGTGTTAACAGTTCTAATGCTTAATCATACATTCAAAATGCTAAGTCCATTCGCAGTGCTCAAGTATTGTTGTCTACTGTTCAAATTGACGTTCAGGATAACTTTGGCAACTGGGTCCGTGCACGCGGTCTTCTAGACTCAGCGGCAACTCATGATTTTGTGTCCAATTCCTTGATTAGAAAACTAGGCCTACCTGTAAACCCCACTTCTATCAACGTGTCGGGTATCAACAGCTCAAAATCGCAAGCTTTACAATTCTCAAAACTAACCATAAGAGATATTTGTCATAGAAACAACTTTTTTAAACTTAATTGTCTAATTCTCAATAGCATTGGAGAAGACACTCCTAGTCACTCGGTTGATATTTCGGGGTTAAACATTTCCTCGCATTTAAGGTTAGCCGATCCTTCGTTTAACACACAAAATCCCATTGACATACTCTTTAGTGCCAATGTCTTTTGGAACTGCCTTCGGAAACAGGTTCGCAAGCTATCCTCAAACGTGGTCGCTAGAGACACTAATTTTGGATGGATTGTCACAGGGCAACTTCCCCATTATTCACCCCAACCTGCATCGCAATGTTACTTCTCCAATACTGATCTGGAACAGTTTTGGAGGCTTGAAAATGTTGATTCTCCTAATGTAACCTCTTCAGAAAATGAATTATGTGAGCAACTTTTTTTGAACACGACCACTCGTTCTTCTGATGGCCGGTTCATTGTTCAAATGCCAAGATTACATAATCCCCCCAAACTTATTAACTCTCAGCCTAAAGCTCGAAAAGCTCTCTTTGCTATCGAGAGCAAATTCAAAAAGGAACCCCTCGTCAAAAAGCAGTACACTGAGTTCATGGATGAGTATGAAAGCTTAGATCATATGGAGGTTGTTAACAAATCCGATGATGAATTGCACCCCCCAATCGAAACGGTTTATTTAAATCATCATCCTGTGTGGAAAAACCCTTTTGTAAAAGATAAAATCCGAGTTGTTTTCAATGGTTCATCACCCGACGTTAATGGCAACAGCCTTAATGACACTCTTTATTCTGGTCCTGCTATTCAATCAGATTTATCTGCTATACTTTTAAACTTTCGATTATTTCCCATAGCTGTCATAGCCGACATAAAACAGATGTACCGTCAAGTGTTAATTCAACCAGAACAACGAGATCTTCAAAGAATCTTGTGGCGTGATGAAACCAGTAAGCCCATTAAGGTATTTCGCTTGAAAACGGTTACTTATGGCTTAAAACCCTCTGCTTTCCTTGCTATCCGATCCCTACACTTGCTAGCCTCTCAAGATGGTCATTTATTTAACCCCAAAGCCTCTGAAGCACTAACTACGTCATTCTATGTTGACGATTATTTGCAGTCCTTCCCCTCTTTGGAGGAAGCTTCTTTTGTATCTTTAGAACTTCAAGCATTACTAAGGAATGGAGGTTTCCCACTTCATAAGTGGAACTCCAACTCCCCTGAGTTTCTCGCTCAGTTTCCCATTGAAGACGTAGATCCTTCTTCTGTCGAAATTTGTGGAAACTCCGAATCTATAAAAACTCTAGGAGTTCATTGGTGCACTAGCACTGACACTCTTATCTATAAAGTTACGCTCGCAGAAGAGCTTCCTAATACAAAAAGACAAATCCTCTCTGAAATTGCAAAAATTTTTGATCCGCTTCAATTTCTTGCCCCAGTTATCGTTATAGCCAAACTCTTCATGCAAGAGCTGTGGTCGCTTAAATGTGAATGGGATGACACTGTCCCTCTATCTTTTCTGAATCGTTGGCTCTCGTTTCGCAGCAATTTGCTGGATCTTTCCCTCATTGAAATTCCCAGGAATTTAATCAGCTCTCATTCTAATGCATCTTTTTTCCTTCATGTGTTCGCGGACAGTTCCGAAAAAGCTTATGGTTGCTGTGCATATTTAGTTTATCACGATTCACTCTATGGATCTCTAGTTTCCAACCTTGTTTGTGCCAAATCGAAGGTCGCTCCTCTTAAAACTATCACTTTGCCTAGGCTCGAACTGTGCGCTGCACTCATGGCTGCAGAATTTGTCAAGAAATTACGGGAAGTATTAAAGGTCGAATTCTCGCAAATCTATCTCTGGAGCGATTCCATGATCGCCCTTTCTTGGATCGCCAAAAACCCCTCTCACTGGCAAACTTTTGTCGCAAACAGGGTTTCCAAAATTCAAACTCTTTCTTCTGGATGTCAATGGAGGCATGTTCCCAGTGCGGATAATCCAGCTGATATCATCTCTCGTGGTTGTTTACCCTCTCAATTGGCAGCTTCCCATTTGTACTGGCATGGGCCCTCGTAGCTAATCGACGAATCTTCCTCATGGCCTTCTAAACCCCCAGCTACAAACTCCAACTTGCCTGACGCTAAAGTACCTCTACCCATTGCTTCGTGTCTTGTTTCCAACGCATCTCATCCTTTGTTGTCACGCTATTCTTCCTTCCATAAATTACTACGGATTGTTGCCTATCTCCTTAGATGGAAATATCTTGTGGTTGACCAACCTCTTCTCCCTAAACCACACCCTACCAATCATGAATTGAATCTCGCTACCATTAAGATTTTACAACTGACACAGCAAGAAGCCTTTTCTTCTGAATTGTCATTGCTTTCTTCTAAAAGAGATCTTCCCAAATCCAGCCGTCTCCGTGCTTTAGCCCCGTTTCTTGATGACCATGGGTTACTCAGGGTAGGTGGAAGGCTCTCGCAATCTTTACTCTCTGAAGACAAAAAGCATCCCGTTATTTTGCCTTCCAAACATCACGTAACTTCCTTAATTATACGTGACTTTCATTACCGTAATCTTCATGTTGGTACACGTACTCTGCTCTGCCTCTTAAGAGAAAAGTACTGGATTATAAATGGAATTCATGAAGTTTCTTCTGTAATTCATAAGTGCATTCCTTGTTTCAAAGCGAAACCTAAAATCAACACTCAATTAATGAGCGATCTGCCCTCTTTTCGTTCTTCTCCTATACGCCCATTTGCTTTAACTGGCGTGGACTATATGGGTCCGTTCCAATATCAACGAAACTCTCCTGAAGCTAAACGCAAATTGTTTGGTAAGCTTTATGTTTCTCTCTTTGTTTGCATGGTTACCGGCGCAATCCACTTGGAACTAGTAATGAATGCTTCTACTTCTTATTTTTTATCAGCTGTCTCTCGTTTCACCGCTAGGCGTGGTGTTCCTTCTGAGATGTTCTCTGATAACGCTTCCACCTTTCAGGGCGCAGCTTCCCTGTGGAAGAAAGCTCTCACTTCCTCTCCTGCCATGGAACAAATCTCTAATTTTTCTTATTCAAAAGGTTTCAAATGGCGCTTCATACCTCCTTACGCTCCTCATCACGGTGGTAGGTGGGAATCTTGCGTAAAGCTCACTAAACGTCATTTAAGAAAAGTCTTAGGTAATCGAATTCTGACTTACGAAGAATTCAATTCACTGTCTGTTCTGATTGAAGGTGTTGTCAATTCTCGACCTTTAACTCCGCTGTCCAATGACCCTGATGACCTGCTTCCACTTACACCTGGTCACTTCCTTATAGGCACTTCTCTTTCTGCTCCTCCTCCTCTTCCCAACTCTTACAGGGATTCTAATCTACCTATCGCTTGGCGGAAACTTGAAGCCCTCCTTAATTCTTTTTGGAAGAGTTGGAACTTGGAATATTTAACTTCCTTGCAACGGAGGCAGAAGTGGTTTCTTTCCAGTCCCGACATTAAAGTGGGGGACTTGGTCTTGGTTAGGGATGTTTCCCCCCCCTAGTATGGATTTCTGGTAGGGTGACCGAATGTTACCCTGGAAGAGATGGGAGAGTCAGGGTGGCCAGAATCTTGACCACAAATGGATCAATCACAAGACTACTGTCTTTGATCGCTCCGCTTCCAATAAATGTGTAACTGTTTATTTGCTCTCTGTTGGTGTTTTTTCCCCCAGTATGGTGTATTCTTTGAATACACGGTACCTGAGATACAATTTTTATTGCTCTTTGCATGTTCATTTCTTCCTTCCTCTTTGTCAAACACCAACAGTGATCATCTGTTTTCTCCTTGTTGAGCAAATCTCTCATGTCTTCATAAGTCTGTTCTAGATATATAACTTCTGTGACCCACCTAGCGTCACCTTGCAGCGAATCTCTGAAGCTCCTCAACTCTACCTGGTGCTAGAGGACTTACTTATCCATTTGGCTACCAGATCTTGTTACCATCGTCAGATATTTTCTCTTGGAGCAGGAGGACTACGTCCACTTCTTTACTCACCATGCTGCGCTAGTATCAACTGTGATCAACTCTTAGAAGACCGGCTCAGCAAGAGAAGATAAATGTTTTATGTTCAAGTTGGCAATGTTTATATGTTCTCCTTTTGTCTCCTACCCCCCACTCTTTCCCCTCTTTCTTGGACCTTCCGTGCTTCGTTGAGCAAGTCTCACTTCTCCGTCTGCAGTTGACTCGTTCAGTCAAAGCTCCGCTCGAGCTTGCCTCCTCAAACCAAGAGGCTCACCCTCTTTTACGCCATGTTGGAACTCTAAGCATCAGTGAGGAACTTCGACTTCAACATGAAATCAAGATAAGTACCATTTTTTAAAAAGTTTTAACCTCATCTTCATGGTTTTAACTTCCAAGTGCTTTTAATTATAATTTATAGGCAGTGTGAAATTATTTACTTTGGGGCAATAATCATTCTTCGTGGGATTTGCCATGTTGAGCTTTTTGCTTGTATAAGCCAACCTTACTAAAAAAGAGCTTTTCTTAAGCGATTCAAACGAGAAATCCTCTCGCTACGTGGGATATTATCTAATACCCACTGCCTATAATTATAAAACTAGTTCCTCCGTTGGATTTTCTCAACCCCATTTTTCTGCTAAGGTCGTTCTGGAACCTTCGAGACCTTGTTCTCTATCTGCGAGTCTTGCCGTCAAGTATTGTTCACGCACTTGTGAAAATGCTAGTTAAAATGAGGAATCTTCCTTATAAATTTTTGCAATAGCTAACTTTCTTCCACCGCTGGAACCTCTGGAACATTCTATGGCGCATTTAATTGTAAATCACAACTTTTTCAAGAAATAGACTCTCACCTATATAGTGCAATCAGTTCTTTCCATAATTGCAATAACTTTCTTTTTCATGAACTTTAGTGTTTCTATAGTGAACTTTGAATCAATCTTTACAGACTATAGTGATAATCAGTGCTTGCTCCACGTTTCTACCGCGTCGCGATCGTCCGGTTATATTAAATACGGCCATAAACATTGATCCTATATCCCAATGATCTTTCCTTAACCTTCTACTAACAACCATTATTTATAAAATTGTAACTTTCTATAAGGTGTTACTCACGAAGTGCCCTTCCAACTTTGCTAGTTTAACATTAATTAAATTCTGCATAATTGCTTGTGTGATACAAGTTTTAAATCACATTGTTCCTTTCCTATAATCAGGGAAAACAATTCTCTAAACTCTTGAGCGAGTCATGTTCAGGTTTCACGAAATGGAAACTGTCCCATTTGGCGAGTGATTCCTGCTCAAACATAGGAAGTCTAGAAACTTCCTTTTCACTTTCTTCAGGTTTCACAGTAAGTGACCTGCCCTCTTTGTATAATTCTCATATATTAATTCTGTATAAATATAAGAAGTTGTAGGAACTTCTATCTTATTTTTCACGTTGTTATTATTGTTATTTTCAAAGTTGTCACTTTCTCTAGAACATTCTCTCTTGAATATCTTAAGGTGCACTTTTTGTACTCCAATTCACGTTCAAGCTTTAATTATTTCATTGCTCATTTGTTTAAATCTTATAAAGATTTTAGAAACATGTAAGGTTTGAAACCTTGTAAATTGTCAATTGCCTGGAGCAACCGTTTAATGTTGAGAGGTCTGCGACCCTATTTGTTAAAAAGTTCAAATGAACTATGTTTATTAAAATTATATTGCATAATTGTTAATTTCCTCAAACTTTTTCTAATTGTAAAATAAACAAATTTTTTCCCTTCGCTTTTTCATTTTCGAATATAAAGTTTAGGCAAAATCCTGTCTTCCTTGACTCTCCTCACTCAATGATATTAAAATCATTAATAGAGCTTTCACCATTTGTTGCATTTGAGCAAGAACTCTTAATTTTCACCTTACTAAAGTTCTTTTTAGCTTTAAAAGCTAATTCTAATTGGCCAGTAAGACAAGTAAAGTTCGCTAAGCCAACTACCTGCTTGTGGAGACCCTCTCCGAAAACTTATGGTCAGTTTTCTAAAAGATAAGTGTTTCCTTTTGTCTAAACTTTTAGCCGGCTCCTCGCTGAGTAAAAGCTTAGCCATTGTCCAATGCAACCATTGGTTCATTTACCAAGATTACCCAATAAGGCATAATCTTTTATCATATTCCTTCTTAGAGACACTTGGTCGCCCTTACAGGAACTCCATAATTTTGGAAATTGAAAATACCAAGCTTGAGTTAAATCATTGGCATTCTTCGAATTACTTTGTAAAACCTAATTTCTTTGAGAAGACATACAGTGAATTTGTTCCTCTAAGTCTTGCCAGACCATCACCCTTCCCCATAGTACTTTTATACATGCTCGGGAGGAAATGTACTAAAGCCTCTCTCTTGCAAACCGCCCAAGTCCTAGCTGCGGTTCCCGTTAGCCTCGACCAAGCTCGTACCTACTTTAGGTATCCGAGAGTTAATTTCCATTGGCAACTGCTTCTAAGGGTATTTAAATCTCAACTTATTAATTTTGTGGGACTCTCCTCCTATTTTTCTATCCTTTTTCTCCAATCCCAAATCTACTTCCTTCTCTTAATCATCTTCCCTTGGTGGGTGGGTTATTCCCTAGCCTATAATCTACCCACAGGGTCCCAAGGTGAGTTGCAGAATCAGCTGACTACCTTAACTCTTACAGTTGGTGAGCTCCAACAAAAGGTAACGAATCAAAAACAATTGATATCTGAGGGCATAAATGTTGATATAAACAAATGTTTTGTGGAAGCTGTGTTAAAATTGAAAGAAGATGAGTTAAGGAGTAGTAGTGAGTACATCTATGAAATGCATGGTAAGATAATGAAAGAGGTTAAGGACATAGAAAATAAGACTAATATTCATGTAACTGGGTTGCGAGAGGAATTAACGAAACGAATAGACTCTTTGGAGGAATCCCATGTTACAACAATTAGCGAAATTACGAGCAAAACTGATAGAATTAAACTTAAAGAATTAGATAAAATTAGACAATTAGTTGATGAGGTCAACACTGAAATAGCTAAGGTCAAGTCTAAGCAGGAGAAAGAGAAAGAGATAGGTGATCTTAACGAACAGATGAAAGCACTGTCGATGAGGGATACATCCAGCATGAAAAAAGATCTACGCGAATTCTCTAAAGAGAGAGACAGTCAACTGAGGGGAGAATTGCACAGACTAGGAGTCTGCCAAGGTGGACAAGTAGAGGATAAGGAGAGCGTAGACACTCAATTGTTTAGTAGGTCACGCCAGAACACTTTTGGAACGGAACACACCGGGAGGAATATAAGAGAACCAGACACGGTAGGAAGGACATACGATCAGATTCCCAGGAGGAATAATCAGAATGTGGTAGTGATTAAAAGCCATGAGGAGAAACCAGACAAGTTCACGGGGGAAGGAAACGTCACCGCCGTTAAATTTTTAAGAGACATGCGTTACTACCTGGAGGAGAATAAAATTCCTAGAGAGAGAGATGAGAGTAGTAGATAAGTACTTGTCAGCAGAAGCGTTAATTTGGCACACAGCGTTTAGATATACTTATACTTCGATTGGCGAATTCGCTGAGGCATTGTTAAACGTTTCTGGAGCGAAGAGTTGCAAGAAGACATCAGAGCAGAAATATATTCGAAGAAATATCCTTACTCTGTACCGACACGTTATGCGAACTACTTCACTAACCAATTAGCCCGCTTGTAACATCTTCAAACACCATTGGCAGAACCGTAGCTGATACACGTCATATCCAGACATTTACCAACCGAGGTTAGGAAACACCTGATTTCGTCTAATGTAAATACTTTAGAAGACATGGCTGAGATGCTGCGACGATTAGACCACACAAGTTCTATAGCACAATCTCAAGGACAAACCAATAGTCAGAATACGAGAAACAGGCATGAAAGTAGAGAGGTACACACAGTGTTGGTTGATCAGCAACAACAGAGTGGTGTAACACCAGCTAGGACAGGATCAATAGGGCATAACAACTATGGTAGGACCAGGTATGATCCAGGCTACAATAGGGCTAGAGAAGGTTGGCCATATAAAAACAGGTACTGAAACGACAGACAGAGGGGGTCCAGATACCAAAATAACAGCTATAATAATAGGGGATTTCAAAGAAATAACTACCCCGACAGGCAGAATGAAGGAGATCAAAGAAGGTATTCCAGATATAGGAACTGGAACGATGGCAACCAACAACAACAACAGAGACGTCCTATACAACAACAGCAACAACAACAACAACAACCGAGGAACAACTAACAGAGGAGCAGATGGAGAGATGATGGGAATGTTCAAAGATAATATGAAGAACGAGAAAGAGAAAGCCAGGATTACAGAAGAAATCAGAGAGACAGAGAAGAGAGAAAGGAACAACCCCAACAACAGGCACAAGTGATTGACGAACCTCAACCAGGAACCAGTCGTGCAGGCCAAAACCACGACAGGAATGGCCAAAAAACGCCAAATCAGAAACGAAGGTAGATGAAGACGTAAATCACACAATAACGAGGCATGAGATCGCCATCAACGAACTATACGAGGTCACAGATGAAGAATTGTTATACGAGAGAGAGAGGAGCCGAAGAAAGGAAATACAGCCAGATTACCTATAATCCATATGGAAGTAGGGGAGAACACTTTAAAAACCCTTATAGACACTGGTGCTACAGCCTGAATCTTATCTGAGAGCAGTTTCCAGAAGTTAGAAGCTGAGAATTTATTAACTGCATTGCCTGTATCCACTATAAAAGTGAGAGGTGTATTTAATAACAAAACTATGAAGTGCAAAGTACAAGCATTGGTGGAATTTTACATAAACGAGCAGAGATATGAACAGGTATTCATAGTGCTCAGTCACATTAGTTTTGATGCAATACTGGGTATTGACTTTATTACACAGTCAGGAGCTGTCGTTGACCTAAAGAATGGAATTATCAGATTTAAAAATAGCGAAGCAGAGGCTGGAACTTCAAGCTCGAAATAACAAGAGTACTGCATGGAAGATGGTATTGAAGAAGGGAGATTGGAAGAGATTTTACCCCAAGATTCAATAGAGACACAATTTCGACAGCATATCTACAATTAGTAATGATATGTAGTAACAGAAAGTCCATTCTTATACTTTATATTAAGGTCGAATGGAGAAATGCACTCGAAATCATGTCTAGGAGAGAGGAGAAGACAGGATGAGGTAAAAACCAAGGTCCACATCAGAAAAATGGCATATTTTAAATTTGGAATTTTCGACTAAATTCGCAGTCCAGATGGAAGAGAACGTTAATACAAGCATTTGGGAAAATTTTCGTCTGAAGAAATATTTTATTTCATGTAAAATGGAGATTTTAAGATTTGGTGAATTTTTAACCGTGAGTGAATGATATGGATACTGTTCTGGAAAGTCGACACTTTTAACTAGGAGCGCGGTGAGAAACCTGTTTTTGATGCAAGGGGGAGCGAAGGTGGACTTGAGGTCAGACACACGCCAGTATAAAGAGTGGGAGAAGCCAACGCGTGGCAGAAGCGCGCCACTTTTAGGCGAGAACCAATGGAAAAATAGTTTGAATACTAAGGAAGGAACAAATATTAAAATCTTTATTTTAATACCTTATAAGAGTGTAGCACATTGAATTCACCAGCGGAGAAAAAGAAATGTAATTGGCAAAACAGATTTTAAATTTTAAGACTGAGAGAGAAGTTATGTATGAATTTGTTAATATTCATAGCGGTTGGAGGCTAGTTGATCAGATTTGCGAGGGAAATCTAACCGAGGAGGCTAGGTGACGCTAGCAAACGAGGCACTTTCTACATAGACCGTCGAGAAGACAAGACGTAAACTGTATTTGAGGCTATTAGTATCAAAAGGAACAATCTCCAATTTCCTTACACTTACTAAACGCATTAGGCCTAAGTGAGGCATAAATAATTATTTTATTTTATTCTTGATGAAGGGAAGGCAATTTTTGTCATATGATATTTTTATTATTAATAAATGGCAAGAGCATTTTTATTCTTGCTGATTTTTTTAGAACTGTTTCTTTGATTCAATGCTTAATTACACTAGAACGATACCGCTAACTAGATGCACACAGATGATCGACGACTTATCTTAACGCCCGAGAGCCGAGTTGCTCGTTAATGCCCTACTTTTATTTGTTTATATTTTCGGTACTGTATGCAACTAGTTAGTAGTATAGTTAGATATATATATATATATATATATATATATATATATATATATGTGTGTTCCTAGGCTTCCCTAGTCATCAGGTCGGTGAGAGTTGTTCAACTCATAGCCGGGTGTTGACATTCTCACGATCCTTTTACCATCCGTGCGGATTTGGGACTGTGCTCTAGAGGAATTCGGGCGCAGTACCAAGATATTGCAAGTGCTATCATTGTGAAGAGTGAAGAGTTCCTGGAAAGGGAGTCAGGCTGGGCGTTGGTTGAAGTACTTGATTTAGAAACCAAAATGAATAAATATAACCCCCTTCGAGCATCATCTTATATTGATTTGCCAGGATGGATCAAACGTAAGAAAGCTTGTGTAAACGTTATGAATAGTGACCATGTATGTTTTGCGAGGGCTGTAACCTCAGCTTTCTATCCAGCAGTGGAGCATGTAGAGAGAACATCATCTTATCCTCACTATTCCTCAGTGTTAGATTTAAAAGAAATGGATTTTTCTATGGAGATAAAAGACATTCAACGTTTTGAAGGGCTGAACAATGTAAGTATTAATGTTTATGGAATTGAAAACAAGAGTATAGTAGGTCCTCTATATTATACTCAGGGAAAAAAGGATGCTCATGTAAATTTACTATACATTACCGAAGGTGAAAACGCTCACTATTGCTGGATAATACATTTAAGTAGACTTGTTGGTAGTCAGATAACAAAACGTGATGGGATAAAGTGGTTGTGTGATGGCTGTTTGTTATATTTTATAAAAGAGGATCAACTAACTCAACATCAAAAATGGGGTTGTAGTCATGTTTGTACGGTATTACCGACTCCTAGAAATAACATTCTGAAATTTAAGGCGTTTGAGAAGCAGCTTCGAGTAACATTTGTTATATATGCTGACTTTGAAGCTTTGCTAAAACCATTTAATACATGTTCATGGAATCCAACCAAACCTTTTACCAACACTACGCACATTCATGAACCTTTTAGCTTTGCATATTATATTAAATGTAGTTACGATGACTCGTTAAATAAGTTTGAGCTCTATAGAGGACCTAATGCACCTAAAGTTTTCATGGAAAGACTTGAAAAAGATGCCATCCGTATATCCTCTATTTTAAATACTTCCATTCCAATGGAGCCATTAACATCATCACAGCAAATGGGTTTTGAAACTGAAACTAATTGTTTTATATGTGGTGAATATTTATATACAGACAGGGTTCGCGATCATGACCATTTAACAGGGAAATATCATGGTGCTGCTCACCAAGAATGTAATTTAAATAATAGAGTAAATAAATTCATTCCAGTCATTCTATATGACGGTAGCAAATACGATAACCACTTTATCGTTAAAGAATTTGGAGCTTCGGATGAGAAAATTGATGTGATTGCAAACAATAAGGAACAATACATATCGTTCACAAAATACATCAAAACTAACAATAAGAAAGCTATAAACTGCGATTTTTAGATTCATTCCGCTTTATGCCAAGTAGTCTTGATAAGCTTGCTAGTAATTTAAAATCAGACCAGTTTCGTGAAATTCAACGGGTCTTTCCTAAATAAGATGATTTTAATTTGATTCGTCAAAAGGGTATATTCCCTTATGAATATATTAACTGTGTGGAACGTCTTGAGGAGTGTTCCTTACCACCGAAAGATGCATTTTACAGTTCCTTAAACACAAGTCATATCAGTGATCAGGAATATTTACATTCATGACGTGTATGGACACAGTTTGACATTCAAACTTTAGGTGAATTTTCAGACATACACTTGAAGACAGATGTGTTGTTATTAGCAGATGTGTTTGAAAATTTCCGGGATGTTTGTATGAAAACTTATGACCTTGATCCTTGTCAGTATTTTACTGCTCCTGGGTTAAGTTTCAGTTCAATGTTGAAAAAAAAACTAAAGTAAATTTAGAATTGATGACTGATATAGACATGATTAATTTTATAAAATCATCAATTCGAGGTGGATTAAGCCAATATAGTGGACGGTATTCTAAAGCAAATAATAAATACATGCCTAGTTATTACCCTTGTGAAGAGTCAAAGTATATCATCTACCTTGATGCAAATAACCAATATGGTTGGGCTATGAGTCAATATCTACCACTAAAAGATTTTCTCTGGCTGAAACAAGCTGAAATTGTTATCTTACATGTTGACACTCTTAATGATGCCGATGATAAATGATATATTTTAGAGGTAAATCTTGAGTATCCTAAAGAGTTACATGATGAACATAATGATTTACCATTTTGTCCTGATAATATGAAATCCCCGTACATCACATCACATCGTTACGAAAATGTTAATTGCTAATGTAAATGATAAATGTAAATATGTAATACATTACCAAAACTTGAAACAGTGTGTACAGCATGGATTGAAATTAACTAAAATTCATCGCGTATTACAATTTCATCAGTCAGCATGGCTCAAACCATATATTGATCTGAACAATAATTTAAGAACACTATCAACAAATGCCTTTGAAATAGATTTTTATAAACTCATGAATAATAGTGATTTGGAAAGACTATGGAGAATGTTGATAAGCGAGTTGATGTAAAGGTGATAACAAAGTGGGAGAATGATGGTAAAAGGTATGGTGCGAGCAACTTAATAAGCAAGCCTAACTTCCATAGCTGTTCAATTATTCATGAGGATTTAGTTGTAATACAAATGAATCGTCTTAAAGTAACTTATAACAAACCTATATATGTGGGTTACACCATTCTGGAATTGTCAAAAACACTTATGTATGAATTTCACTATGATTATGTAAAGAAAAACTATCATGATAATGCTAAATTACTCTACACAGACACAGATTCTTTTATTTATGAGTTTAAAACTGATGATTTTTATGAGGATATCAACACTGAGCTAAATATGTTTGATACAAGTGACTATCCTGAGGATAATATTTACCATTTACCTCTAGTAAACAAAAAAGGTTCTTGGGAAATTTATGGGTGAATGTGCTGGTGTTGTTATAGACACCATTGTAGGCACGAAATCTAAATCATACAGCTATATGACAATTGATGATGTAGTAGTAAAAAAATTAAAAGGAGTGAAAAAGAATGTTGTTAGTAAAGAGTTAGATATAAGTGATTATAAAAACTGTATAGTTAGTAACCCACCTGTATTATATAAGAAAATGTGTGTATTTAGAAGTAAAAATCATCAGCTACATACCAATTTGCTGAACAAAGTTTCTTTAAGTAATGAAGACAACAAACGATTCATTATCCCCAACACATTTGATACTCTTGTTAGGGGAAACAGTCGCATTGACGACTATTACTTTTCTTAAGTCTAATGTTCACCATATTTTATTATTTGTAGTATGTTTTATATTGTAACATTTTTGTAAAAACTGTAAGTATAATGTATAATGTTAGACTACTATAGTTTAATTAAAACACACTTTACTGTAAAAATTTGCTTTTTATATTATGGGTAACAATTGATTTTAAAAAAATGTACAACATGTGAAACCTGAACAAGACAATGTAAAAAATGTAAGGTGGAAATTGTAACTATCCATCTGTGAAAAAATGAAAAATAAAGAAATGGCTATCATCATTTTTAAAAACTTACGGACATTGTGATTTGGTAAACCTTGTTTTTATTTCACAATAAATAGAGCTTTACAAAATAGAATACAATTTTCAAAAATGTATAAAAAGTAAAACTAAACAAGGACAATGTAAGAAATGTAAAGTGGAAATTGTAAATATCCAAGTGTGAAAAAATGAAAAATAAAGAAATGGCTATCATCATTTTTAAAAACTAAAAGACATAGTGATTTGGAAAACCTTGTTTTTATTTCACAATAAATAGAGCTTTACAAAATAGAATACAAAGAAATACCAATTCCTCAATCCTTTCAATGTTCATGTACACTCATCATTAACTTTCCTCTTATAGCACTAATCACAATGAGGGTTGCCAACCTTTCTCCCACTGAGGCATCACAGGATGTCAAACGTTGTTTAGCTTTTTTCAACAATACTTTATCCGCCACACGTCTTAATGCAGGATGCCTATGGCGATATGAAAGGTCATGTTCTTTGCACGCTTGATCCAAAGGATTATTAGGTACATCACCACGTTGTAAACGTTGAATCAGCTTTGTTCCAGGACCACAAAAACGATAACCTGGAAGATGGATTTCAATGATAAGTATTGAATGACTTTGTCAATGTCGCCATGACCAGTAAAAGTTTGACATATCCTTTTCCATAGGTGGAGAAAATGATTGATTTTCCTCTTCCTCTGTAGACGATGTTGATGTTGTTGCTTTTTTCACGCCATCACACCCGTGGAATGAGGAAACAAAGTCTTTACACTGACTTTTATGACCGTGATATAGTTTGACCAGCTGACAAGTTGCACACTGTCACATAGAGGGTATTTTTGCCATAGCCACTTGCTTATGGTGATCATAATCTGTACATGGTTGCAATTCACTTAACACAGGGTCTTGAGTCCATGATTTTGGTACATATTGCCAGATTTCTTTCACTGCATTTGCTGCCACGTAATAAATGAACGATTTTGGAAGAGCCAACAATTCTTCTTTGGTAAAACTGTCTAGTTTCTTTTTGCACACAAAGAACTTTCCAATGGCTTTATCGGTAGCATCCCCTTTCTCCTTGGTATCACGTTGATGTTTACACGTCGCTCGTAGAAATCTCACTAGTGTCATTCACAGGTAAACCTTTAGTTTTAATGGTATTTAACAACTCCCAGCAGGCATTGGTGGTTAGCCAATGAAACAATTGCCACACCTGTGCCAAAGCTTTATGGGTAATGTTGTCCATGAGTGATTGCAGCGAGCGACAGCCCAAGTTCATTAAATCGTTACATTGACAAATAAACGCTAAAAATGGTTGTAGCCATTGGCATTTTTCACTCCCTTTCACAAATACCACATGGGCAGAGGACAAGTGGGCTTGCATGACCTTGTCCAGGTGCTTATATGAAAAAGTTCCTTGATTCCACTCTAGTAGTATATGGGTTTCAATCCACTGGGTTTGTTTACGGTCTTTTTCACACAACAAATCAAACGCATATGGTGGATAAAATAAAACCCAATGGTTAGCTTGTGATATCCAAAAAGTGGAACAATCGATGATGGCCACTTCTTTAAATATAAATTTATTATCTCCAATTTTAAACCCTTGAGAGTCGACAATCAGTGTACGCAACATGTTCACTCTTGTCTGGATCAAGTCCAACTGACCACAGACTGACTATCGTCCAGTATGATGTGCCCATGACATTTACTTACATTCCATTCTAGTAAAATAAAATCACTGACTAGTCCCTATTGAGGTTGGGGTATGACAGGGGGCATAAGAAATAATAATATAACAACAACCAATTTTTCATTACATTATTTTATTAGCATACAAAGTTTTACATTCTTTTCTTCATTCTGGGATAGGGGCGGTACCAACTCATACAACAAAAAATTCTTCAGTGTTTTTAGCGTCCATAACATCGATGATATCCCAATGTCTCTAAACTGGGTGTTTTTGACTGTGAGCTGCTACCGAAGCATCATTGACACCATGAAGTCCACACGTATCATAAATTTTCACCACTCAGAGGCACCAGAGAGGGGTAACTTGAATGACAGGGTTTATTACCCACATCCATTCTACACAGGTAGGGGCAGGCGGGTGACCAGCGCTGATGTTCTTTCATGGGTTCATCACTTTCTTCCCATTGGTCTATGATGATGGGACAAAAGGCACATTTCAATTCATCTCTTGTTTTTAAATAATAGAATCCTGCGGCCGCCAAGGCTTGAGGGTTTATGAAAGGCACCGGCCTCGTCGCAAAGGTCTTGAAACGTTGTTCCTCAGATTTTAAATTCATGGGTGTGACGTCTCTTTATGCTTTAAAGCAAGACATGACTGAGCGGCTTGACGTGGGTTGACCTGTTATTTATACACTTGTCACTTGGTTGGACAGTGGATAATAGTTGACTTGTTTGTGATGAATGATCAAACAGTAGGCCGTGGTATTGGCTGGAACATTGTCATGCGTTTCAAAATCTAGTCGAATGTCAATATTGGATGGTGGGTAGATTATTAGCTTGGGAATAACCTAACCCCCAAGGGAAGATGATGAGGGAAAAGAAGTGGGTTTCGGACTGGAGAAAAAGGATGGAGAAATAGGACGAGAGTCCAAAAGAAGTTATAATTTTAACTTTAAGTATACTCAAAGGCAGCTGCCACTACAACATCGCTTTCCGATACCGAAAGTGGGTAGGGACCTGGGCGAAGCTAACAGGAAACACAGTTGGAAATTGGGCTGTTCGCAGGAAAGTTGCTATAGCGTATTCCCTCTCAAGCATAAATAGACCTACTATGGGGAAGGGTGGTGGTCTGACCGAATGTTTCCAAGAAGGATAGGGATAAAGCAATTATACCCTTGGGAATAATTTTGGTAAGAGTACTGCGCCAGAATTTATTGAAGGTCATTACTCAAGAACTGATCTGGAGATGAACCAAGACCCCAGAAAATAAATGGGTGGATAAAAATTTTTGTTTATTAAAAATTCGAGAAATATGGAAAAAACTGTATGGAAATGAGTGAAATACTATAGATCTTATGCATTTATAAAAGGCAAGGAAGTAGGAATGATTTAAAGATGAACATGTACTCCATTATATGAATGCGGGAGGTCCATATTATGAGAAATATCACGCCACTTGAAGCGAGAGTTACGTCATGAGAGAGGGGATGAGACGAAGGTCGAACAGCGGACTGGAGGTGGTAGGAGTTACGTCACCACGAGAGGAGAGGCAGAGAGACTGGAACTTGAGGACTGCGGAGAACAGGACGAGAGAGTTCTTTCCAATTTGAGATTTGAACGAGACAAGACCTCGAGCAGAAACGAGTATTCTTTTTAATAGTGCTACGGTTCATAAAGGTTGGAAGCAAGGAAGAGTGTAATTCCAGAACTTACAGTAACTTAGGAGCAAGCTACAATCCATAAAGCAGAACGGAACAGTACAACTATATATATATTGCAGTGCTTATGCAAAGTTGTTCCACATAGCTTGAAATATTTCTACGTGTAAAAGCTTATTTGAACATTGTATTGAAAATGCAAGTTAAAAATCAGCAACGGGGAGGTCTTAATCATATTGTCAGAAATATGAATATTACCATGTGCTAAGCAAAAAGCATAGGGAAGTGAAGATTACAAGGATGTCAGTTGAATTCCAAATTCACTAACATGAAAGGCGCTACAAATATCTACGCAAAGCGCAACATCACCGAGCAAAACTTATACTTTTCTACGAGAGTTTTAACACATCTTGAGATACAAAAACGCTTCCATAAACGACAATATTACACCGTGATGTCTATTCTGAAGAAAACCGATGTCTATTCTGAAGAAACTCAGATGTCTATTCTGAAGAGATGGAGAATCGAAGCCGGCCTACTTGCAGTGAACGGAGGGACGGAGAGCTGGCGAAGCTGTGCACAGCGAGGTCATTCACCACGAGTCCAGCTGGTTCTGTCACAAACCGGTCTTCATAGCTGTGGGCAATTCTATGAAACACGACAAGTTTGGTTTGGGAGCAGAGATGCAGGTATTTTCAACAGTCCAGAAGCCAACAAAAGGTAGTGAAGAAATTGTCTTTTATCATGTAGAATTGTAGTTATGTTCTGTGATTATCCAATTGACCAACCGCATATTTTTCAACCGCATATTTTTCAACAGCATTTTTAACAGTATTTTCTACAGTATTTTTTTTAACTGCATTATTTAAAACGTATAATTTTGTCAAAGTAATTAAATTTCTGTAGATCTTGTTATAGTGATTTTTCGTATTTTTTACGGAGTTATTTAGCCTTGTTCTTGAAAATTTCAGTCACTTGGACGAAATTTCGGCATGATGATGCTATATTAACACTAAGGTTATATCAAAGTAAAATCGTGTAATATTTTTCATATTTGCGTTAGATTTAATTTATTTAAATCTGTTTTATCGCAGCGATGGAATATAAATGAATTGCTCAGAGGAATTTAAAGTGAATTATTGAAAGGAATATAAATGAATTGTTCAGAGGAACTTAGAACAAATTGTTTAGAGGAAAGCAAATTATTTAAAAGAATATAAACAAATTGTTTAGAGGAATATAAAGCAAATTATTTAAAAGAATGTAGAGTGAACTATTTAAAAGGAATAGAACGTTGAACGAAGTAAAGAAGGAGTAAGATTGTAATTGAAGTAATAAAATGAAGTTTATTGGAGCAAATTTAAGTACAGCATATTTAAGAAGTAACGTCACGAAGTGTAAAGAATATTTCGACAACTCATGAAGTTGATTCGAGTGTCAGAAATTTATTATGAACGAAAGTATTACAAAAAAGCTTATACACATATGTCTAATGAGATTTAGAGCGTTAAAAAGCATAAATGAATTTGTTAAACAAATATATTAACGGAAAGAAGTCAAACTTATATCTTTTCTTAAGAATATGAATATTTACTGATATTTCTTGAAAAGTTGTAATAAAATGTAAAGCTGAATTTAAACACGTGAAAAAGAAAGTTAACAAAGTTAAATCACAGGGTGATCAGAAAGTGAAAGTACAGCGATTTATTGCAGAAATGGAGTTATGAGCGCGAGGCGAAGTTATATCAGTATAGAGGAGAAATGTTAAAGTAAAGGAAGTATATGTATTGAAGTGGAAGTTTATAGTTGAATTACCGTGCAAATTAAGGAGATATGAACGTAAAGGAGTTACATAATTTTACGAAGGGAGGCTGAGGAGTCTCTAAGTTTTTCTAGTATTGATTGCAATAATTGTGAAGTTATGTGAGTGTATTAAAGGAAGATTATGTACAGGGTGTTTAAGAGAGAAAGTAATTGTTGTATAATTATGAAAGAGGAGTGTGGAAACGAAGGTTAATGCCGTGCACTTCTAATATTCACGTTTATCAGAAGATTGTTAACTCAGTAAAGAATTTCAGAATCTTATTTCAGTATTTCATGATATATAGATAAAAGTAAAAAGGAACAGTGCTTAGCTTAAATGTTTGTCACTTATGTTCAATTGATTTGACGAGTATATATTACTTTCAACACGATAGTTGCGGTGTATGTTTGGATATTTGATGTTTAAGAAAATTGAGTAGATGAAAGACTTATTGGAGGAAGAAAATTTAATCTTCGACATTATGAAGTGTAAAATTTGAGAGATTCTTAATGAATGTATATACGCACATAGTTCATGAATAATTTTTGATTAGATATGGAACTTCGGTTCATAGTTGAAGCGGACATTTATAAAATAGGGCAATACTGAGTAACACGCCGTATCACTTTTTCTAACTATATAAAATGCCACGTGCAAATTTATTTTTGCAGTTATTTTTGTTGAAGTGTCAGGGAGACACAATATTAAGGAAGGAAGCCAGTTTTTTATACTTGTTTTATTAGCTTAATAAACGGCTGGCGCTTTTTAGCGACTTAGTCAACTTTTATCTAAACTGATACCGTCTTCATTGTCGTCATCGTCGAAAATAGTACTACGAGGTATAGATACAGGCGCTCACTATAGATTAAACCTTATCACCCCTCGAGATTGGAGTTTCTCGATTTGCTCTAAATGTAAATGATAGTAGAAATTTGTACCTTGTCTAGTAGTACTATTTTCTTTACGAATAATATTTATCCTGTATGTTCCTGAAATTCCCAATTTTACTTAGTAGGCATGGTAAGTTTGTGAGCTGGGTAACTTACATGTCTGCAATCCTTTTTCGAGCTGTGGATATAAGTACTGATGGATTTCTTCGGGCGCAGTACCAATAGTTGCATTTAGAAATGACTAAGCTTTTACCCAGCAAGGTGCCGACTAAATGATTAGACAGTGAGAAACACTTAAATTTTGAAAAACCAACCATAAGTGGTAGAGATAATCTCCACAAGCAGGAAGCTGGCGTAGCGAGCTCTGCTTGCCTTACTGGCCAGTTAGAATTAGCTATCAAAGCTAAGAGAGACTTTACTAAGTTAGTAACTAAGAGTTCTTACTCAAATTCAAGAAGTGGTGAAAACCCTATTAATAGACTTATTTTTATTAAAGGGGGCATAAACCAAGGAAGAGTCAAATAAGACAGGATCTTGCCTAAACGTTATGTTAGAGAAATGATAAAGCAAATAACAAATCTTAATTTATTTAACAATGTAAAAGGAAGTAGTTTAGGTAACAAGTATATAATTTTGATTTTTATAAACAATTCGGGTCGCAGAACTCTGAAAACTTCCAAAGCTTGCGCCGGGCAATTGTCAATTTTTTGGTTTTAAACCTTTTATATGCTTTAAAATCTTCGTAAGATTTGGAATTGTTGCTAAGATGAATAAATGGAAAATTTTAAGATAATTAAAGTAATTAAGGTTAAACAATAAATCAAGTACAAGGTGTGTACTTTAAGGACTTCTAGATAGGTATCTTAGAAATAGGAACAAATAACAACTTCGAAAGTAACAACAAAAAAACAGGAAGAATGAAATAGAAGTTTCTATAACTTCTTGTATTAATACAGAACTACTTGGGTAGATTATACATAGGAGATTATACAAATAGGACAGGTCACTTATTGTGAAACCTGAAGAGAAAAGTTGAAAGGAAGTTTCTAGAACTCCTATGTTTAAGTAGGGATCACGAGAAAAATGGGGCAAATTTCCCTTTCGTGAAACCTAGAGATAACTCACTTTTGAGTATAAAGAATTGTATTCCCTAATTAGAAGGGAGAAACAAATACTTTAAGGGGTGTACTAGACACGAAGTTTTACAGACATTAATTCGTTGTACGTGGAGCAAATAAGGGAGGGCACTTATTGAGAGTGACACCGCATTAAAAAAGTCCTGAAGTAAGAATTTTATTATTTTAGTTTGTTAGTAAAGGGTTTGGGAAAGATCAAATGGGATTGTGGAAGAGTGTTCATGGCCGTATTTATTGTACTCAGACGAGCGCGACGCGGATGAAAAGTTGAACAGGCCCTGTTATCACTATAGTTTGTTGATATAGTTGAAAAGTTCACTGTAGTAGCACAACAAGTTGATGGCAAAGAAAGTTATTGCAATGGTGGAAAATAACTAGTTACACTAGATTTGCGAGAGTCTATTGCTTGAAAAACTTGTAGGTTATAGTTGAATGCACCAGAAAAATCCCAACGGAGGAAGAAAAATTAGATATTGATTAGCAGTTCATAAGGAAGATTCCTTAGTTTGAAAAAGTATTCCCATATGTGAGTGGAAAGTACTAGAAGGTTTAACGTGTAGATGAATTCTTCGGCATAGAAAATTCCAGAACAATCATGACGGAAGAATAGGCCAGAAATTAGTCCAACGGTGGAACGAGCTAAGTATTTTATAGACAGTGGGTAATTTAATGGTGTCCCACGTTGTGAGAAAATCTCTCATTTAATAAGCATAAGGAATGCTGCTTCATGTTAAGATCGGCTTAGATAGACAAAAGCCCAACATCGAAAATCCCGCGAAGGATGATTATTGCCCCACATAAGAAATCTCACACTGCCTATAAAATGATCATTAAAAGCATGTAGCTAATTAAAATCAATTAAAATAAGTTGAAGAACGTTGAAATAGTGCTTAGCTCATTTCTGATGAACGGCGAATCCTTAGGTGACCGTTAGTCAGGAATTCACAACATGGCGAAGATTTGAAAGTTTGTCTCTCGAGGTGAGGAGGCGAGCTTTAGTAAAGCTCCGACTGACTAGTTTGACTTCAGACGCACAAGTGAGGCCAGCCCAAAGAAGCGCGGAGGGACCAGGGAAGGGAAAAGAGTGGGGGTAGGAAACAAAAAGAATACATATAAGAATAGCCAACTTAAAAATAACGATTTCTCTTGATGAAATGATCTTCAAAGGGTTGATAGCAGGCATCACTAGCGCAGCCTGGAGGGTGTAAAAGTATAGGAAGTTCTCTTGATCACGGAGATGATAGCTGGCGATAGCGACGAGATCTGGTGGCTAGATTGGTAAGGAAGTCCTCTTGTACAGGGAAGAATTGAGGAACTTCAGAGATTCGCTGCTAGATGACGCTTTGTGGGACATGGAAGATATATATCTAGAACAGACTTACAGGTAGTGTGAGAGACATATACCAACAAAGAGAAATCTGGAGACCACTGTTGCTGTTTGCGAAAAAAGGAAGGGATGAACTAAAGCAAAGAGAAGAAAAAGCTTACTCTATCTTAACTTGTATTCCAAAGAATACACCAAGCTGGGAGGGGAAAAACACCAACAGAGGACAAAGACAAGAAATTAAGATCTTAAAGGTAAAGGAGCAATTAAAGACAATGGTCTTATGATGTATATGAATTAGTGGTCATGATCTTGGCTACCCTAACCCTCCCATCCCTTCCAGGGTAACACTCGATCACTCTACCAGACATCCAGACCAAGGGAGGAGAAACATCCCTAACCAGGACCAAGTCCCCCACTTTAATGTCAGGATTGGAAAGAAACCACTTCTGTCTCCGTTGCAAGGAAGTTAAGTATTCCAAATTCCACCTCCTCCAGAAAGAATTACGGAGGGCTTCAAGTTTACGCCAAACAATTGGTAAATTAGAATCTCTGTAAGAGTTGGGAAGGGGAGGTGGGACAGAAAGAGAAGTGCCAATAAGGAAGTGACCAGGTGTGAGTGGAAGCAGGTCATCAGGGTCATTGGAATGCCGAGTTAAAGGGCGAGAATTGACAACACCTTCAATCAGAACAGTCAGCGAATTAAATTCTTCATAAGTCAGAATGCGATTGCCTAAAACCTTTCTTAAGTGACGTTTAATGTGATTTAAGCAGGATTCCCACCTACCACCGTGATGAGGAGCGTAGGGAGGTATAAAACGCCATTTGAAACCTTTTGAGTAGGAAAAAATTGAAATCTGTTCCATGGCTGGAAAAGATGTGAGAGCTTTCTTCCAGAAGGAAGCTGCGCCTTGGAAAGTGGAGGCGTTATCAGAGAACATCTCCGAAGGAACACCACGCCTAGCAGCGAAGCGAGAGACAGCTGATAAAAAGTAAGAAGTAGAGGCATTCGTTACAAGTTCCAAATGGATCGCGCCAGTAACCATGCAAACAAAGAGTGAAACATTGAGCTTACCAAACAATTTGCGTTTAGCTTCAGGGGAATTGCGTTGATATTGGAACGGACCCATATAGTCCACACCAGTTAAAGGAAAAGGACGTATAGGAGAAGATTGAAAAGAGGGCAGATCGCTCATTAATTGAGTATTGACTTTAGGTTTAGCTTTGAAGCAAGGAATGCATTTGTGAATTACAGAGGAAACTTCATGAATTCCATTTATAATACAGTACTTTTCCCTTAAGAGGCAAAGCAGTGTGCGTGTACCAACATGCAGATTACGATAATCAAAGTCACGTATAATTAAAGAAGTTACGTGATGTTTAGAAGGCAAAATTACAGGATGTTTTTGTCCTTAGAAAGCAAATATTGCGAGAGCCTACCACCTACCCTGAGTAACTTATTGTCATCAAGGAACGGGGCTAAGGCACGAAGACGACTGGATTTGGGAAGATCCTTTTTAGAAGAAAGTAAAGACAATTCAGAAGAAAAGGCTTCTTCCTGTGTTAGTTGCAAAACCTTAATGCTAGCGAGATTCAATTCATGATTGGTAAGGTGTGGTTTGGGGAGAAGAGGTTGGTCAACCACAAGATATTTCCATCTGAGAAGATAGGCAACAATTTGAATTAATTTTTGAAAGGAGTATAGCGGGACAACAAGGGATGAGAAACGTTGGAAACAAGACACGAAGCAGTAGATTTAGATACTTTAGCATCAGGCAAGTTGGAGTTTGTAGCTGGTGGTTTAGAAGGCCAACATGAAGAGTCTTCGATTAACCACGAGGGCCATTGCCAGTACAACTGAGGAGCTGCCAATTGAGAGGGTAAACATTCACGAGAAATGATGTCGGCGGGGTTGTCGGCGCTGGGCACATGCCTCCATTGACATCCCGAAGAAAGAGTTTGAATTTTGGAAACCCTGTATGCAATAAAAGTTTGCCAATGAGCGGGGTTTTTAGCAATCCAAGAAAGGGTAATCATGGAATCGCTCCAGAGATAGGTTTGCGAAAATTTGTCTTTTAAGACTTCCCGTAATTTCTTAACAAGTTATGCGGCCATGAGTGCAGCACACAATTTAAGCCTAGACAAAGTGATAGTTTTAAGAGGAGCCACCTTCCATTTGGCACAAACAAGGTTGGAAACTGAAGATCCATTCAACGAACCGCGATAAACCAAATATGCACAGCAACCGTAAGCTTTTTCGGAACTGTCAGCAAACGCATGAAGGAAAAAAGATGCATTAGGAGGAGCATTAATTAAATTCCTACGAATGTCAATAAGGGAAAGATCAAGCAAATTGCTGCGAAAAGAGAGCCATCTGTTATGAAAAGAAAGGGGAACAGTGTCGTCCCATTCACATTTGAGCGACCATAGCTCTTGCATGAAAAGTTTGGCTATAACAATAAACGGGGCAAGGAATTGAAGCGGATCAAAAATTTTTGCAATTTCAGAGAGAATTTGTCTTTTTGTCTTAGGGAGCTCTTCTGCAAGCGAAACTTTATAGATGAGAGTGTCAGTGCTAGTGCACCAATGAACTCCAAGTGTTTTTATAGATTCGGAGTCTCCACGAATTTCGACGGAGGAGGGGTCTACATCTTCAATAGGAAACTGGGCGAGAAACTCATGGTAGTTGGAATTCCACTTATGAAGTGGGAATCCTCCATTCATTAGCAATGCCTGAAGTTCTAGTGACACGAAATAAGCTTCCTCCAGAGTGGGGAAGGACTGCAAGTAATCGTCAACATAGAATGATGTAGTTGATGCTTCGGAAGCTTTAGAATCAAATAAATGACGATCATGAGAGGCTAACAAATGTAGGGATCGGATAGCAGGGAAAGCGGAAGGTTTTAAGCCGTAAGTAACCGTCTTTAAGCGAAATACTTTAATGAGCTTGCTGATTTCGTCGCGCCACAAGATTCTTTGGAGATCTCGTTGTTCAGGCTGAATTAAAACCTGAAGGGTACATCTGTTTTATATCCGCTATAACAGCTATGGGAAATAATCGACAGTTTAAGAGTATAGCAGATAAATCTGACTGAATAGCAGGATCAGAGTGAAAAGTATCGTTAAGACTGTTGCCATTAACGTCAGGTGATGAACCATTGAAAACGACTCGGATTTTATCCTTTACAAGAGGGTTTTTCCACACGGGATGATGATTTAAGAATACCGTTTCAATTGAGGGGTGCAATTCGTCATCAGATTTGCTGACAACTTCCATATGATCCAAGCTTTCATACTCATCCATGAAATCAGTATACTGCTGTTTAACGAGAGGTTCTTTCTTGAATTTGCTCTCGATAGCAAAGAGAGCTTTTCGAGCTTTGGGTTGAGAATTAATAAATTTAGGGGGATTGTATAATCTTGGCATCTGAACAATGAACCGGCCATCAGGAGAACGAGTGGTGGTGTTCAGAAAAAGTTGCTCACAGAATTCGTTTTCTGAAGAGGTCACGTTAGGAAAATCAACGTTTTCAAGCCTCCGGAATTGTTCCAAGTCAGTATTAGCGAAATAATATTGCGATGCGGGTTGGGGAGAATAATGAGGAAGTTGACCGGTGACGATCCATCCAATATTAGTGTCTCTGGCAACCACGTTTGAGGATAACTTGCGAACCAATTTACGAAGGCAATTCCAGAAAACATTGGCACTAAAGGGTATGTCAATGGGGTTTTGTACATTGAACATGGGATCGGCTAGCCTTAAATGCGAGGGAATTCTTAAACCTGAAATATCAACAGAGCGACTTGGAGTATATTCTCCTATGCTATTGAGAATAAGACAATTCAGCTTGAGAAAGTCATTTCTGTGACAAATGTCTCTTATGGTTAGCTTTGAAAACGGTAAAGCGTACGATTTTGAGCTGTTAATGCCCGATACGTTAATAGAAGTGGGGTTTACAGGTAGGCCTAGTTTTCTAATCAAAGAATTAGACACAAAATCATGAGTTGCCGCTGAATCAAGAAGACCGCGTGCACGGACCCAGTTGCCAAAGTTATCCTGAACTTCGATTTAGACAGTGGACAATAGTAGTTGGGCACTACGTATGGACTTGGCATTTTGAATGTATGATGAAGCATTGGAACTGTTAGCATTGTCACTTTTCTGAGAAGTAGATGCGGTCGATGACCTTGCTTGATCATGACGATGTAGTAAAGTCTGATGAGCTTTTTCACAATGGATGCAAAGTCTGGTGGACTTGCAATTTTAAGCAGAATGTGTGGGTGCTAGGCAGTTGAAGCAATGTTTATTCTGGAAAGCTAATTTTCTTCTGTCGTCGACTGACAGTTCTTTAAAAGATTTACATAGATATAAGGCATGGAAATCTTTACAAAGTGTGCACTTTAATGGTTCATTTAAACTCTTACGGGGTTCGCTTTGAGTGTTTAAAACGAGAGAACTAGCAATACGGCGTTCACTAGACCTAGTTGGGTAGCCAGTGGCGTTTGACTTGAGTTTAGATGAGCTGGACCCAGGTTTTTGGGTACTAGACGCTAAGCGTTTGCTTTTAGGTTTAAGAGACATTGATTGAAATTTAGAACTAGGGAATGAGGGTTCACTTTGATTAGCTAAAGCAGTTAAGAGTTGGCATCTAGCATTTATGAAAGTGAGTAAATGCTCGTAAGAGTAATTGTCTTCTCTGGAAAGTTCAATCTCCCAAGCTTTGAGGGTAGCAACATCGACTTTAGAAACCACTAAGTGTATTAAGAAAGTGTCCCAGTGTTCAGTGGGTTGATCTAATTGGGATAGAGCTTTAACGTGAAGTTGTGTTGTATCAATGAGAGTACGCAAAATAGTGACGTCATTGTGCTGTGACGAAGGTAATTTAAATAGAGCCTTCATATGGCGTTGAATACGAAACCGTGAATTACCGTATCTTTCTTTCAACAAGTTAAAGGCAATGAGGTAGTTTTCTGCACTTAATGGCAGTGCTTCAACTAACTGCAGAGCTTGACCTCGGAGGATAGATCTCAAATAATGAATCTTTTAGATGACTTGAATGTCTTCATTGTCATGAACAAGAGAACAAATTGGTTCATAGAAAGAATCCCAAGTAGATTCGTCTCCAGAGAAGTGGGGTAAATCAATCTTAGGTAGGATTGGTTTGGGCTTGTGAGGGCCATCGCGAGGAGAGGTTTGTTGTCCGTGAAAGGAACCAAGAACAGAACCGTCTTTTTCTGCTCCTCTTCGAGTTGGAGTATTATTTTGAAAGCAGAACCTATGCCTTCTTAATATTGGTTTTCTACTTCGACTCGATCTTCAGTTTCCCGTGGCTCATGATCTCAAGATTAACGGTCACGTTAAACTACAAGCTTCCTTCCTTCCTTTTTTTGATCTTCAGTTTGATTGAGCATACAAGTTTCGATTTCAGTTTGGATGTTACAAAAATTTTCAAATCAACGTTCAAAATCCTAATTGAGTTTCTGAGGGATCTAGCTCTTTGATGTATTTTCTAAATCGGGTAATTTGCCCTTTTTAGGATGCTCGTTTAGAAGTAAGTTTTTCATCCTTATCCTTTTCTATAGGAGCCATACAAAATAGGTAAATTAAAGTATACCTTACGAAACTGTGGAACCTTGGAAATGCTGTCTGACTGGCAGCAGCAAATAAGTTGAAAGAAAGGGACACGCCAAAGGAGACAGGAGCGGCCTCTTTCTCCTTCACAGGCCATGCACGGTGAAGCTATAGCTGAAAACTTCAAAGATTATATTAATGATTTGCAGAATATTTTCAAATAACCCTTGAGGAATAATTCCTGATAAGTACAAAGCCATGAATGGAATCTCCCGGGTTTCTGGGACCAAATTTTGGGTAGATTATTAGCTTGGGAATAACCTAACCCCCAAGGGAAGATGATGAGGAAAAAGAAGTGGGTTTCGGACTGGAGGAAAAGGATGGAGAAATAGGACGATAGTCCAAAAGAAGTTATAATTTTAATTTTAAGTATACGCAAATCCCCTTTCCGATACCTAAAGTGGGTAGGGACCTGGGCGAAGCTAACAGTAAACGCAGCTGGAACTTGGGCTGTTCGCAAGAAAGTTGCTATAGCGTATTCCGTCTCAAGCATAAATATACCTACTATGGGGAAGGGTGGTGGTCTGGCATGACAAAGAGTAACAGATTTATTGTGTATCTGTTCAAAGGAGTTTGTTTCTAAACAAGTATTTTGAAGAATACAAAAAAATTGAATCCGCCTTGATATTTTAGTTCTTGAAATTGTAGAATTTCTAAAGAGCGACCGAATGTTTCCAAGAAGGATAGGGATAATGCAATTATACCCTTGGGAATAATTTTGGTAAGAGTACCAATAGTTGCATTTAGAAATGACTAAGCATTTACCCAGCAAGGCGCCGACTAAAAGTTTAGACAGTGAGAAACACTTAAATTTTGAAAAACCAACCATAAGTGATAGAATCTCCACAAGCAGGAAGCTGGCGTAGCGAGCTATGCTTGCCTTACTGGCCAGTTAGAATTAGCTATCAAAGCTAAGAGAGACTTTACTATGTTAGTAACTAAGAGTTCTTGCTCAAATGCAACAAGTGGTGAAAACCCTATCAATAGATTTATTTTTATTAAAGAGGGCATAAACCAAGGAAGAGTCAAGGAAGACAGGATCTTGCCTAACCGTTATGTTAGAGAAATGATAAAGCAAAAAACAAATCTTAATTTATTTAACAATGTAAAAGGAAGTAGTTTAGGTAACAAATATATAATTTTGATTTTTTATAAACAATTGGGGTCGCAGACCTCCGTAAACATCTAAAGCTTGCGCCAGGCAATTGTCAATTTTTTTGTTTTAAACCTTTTATATGCTTTAAAATCTTCGTAAGATTTGGAATTGTTGCTAAGATGAATAAATGGAAAAATTTAAGATAATTAAAGTAATTAAGGTTAAACAATAAATCAAGTACAAGGTGTGTACTTTATGGATTTCTAGATAGGTATCTTAGAAATATGAACAAATAACAACTTCGAAAGTAACAACAACAAAACAGGAAGAATGAAATAGAAGTTTCTATAACTTCTTGTATTAATACAGAACTACGTGGGTAGATTTTACATAGGAGATTATACAAATAGGACAGGTCACTTATTGTGAAACCTGAAGAGAAAAATTGAAAGGAAGTTTCTAGAACTCCTATGTTTAAGTAGGGATCACGAGAAAAATGGGGCAAATTTCCCTTTCGTGAAACCTAGAGATAACTCACTTTTGAGTATAAAGAATTGTATTCCCGAATTAGAAGGGAGAAACAATGTATTTTATGGCGTTTACTAGACACGAAGTTTTTCAGACATTAATTCGTTGTACGTGGAGCAAATAAGGGAGGCCACTTATTGAGAGTGACACCTCATTGAAAAAAGACCTGAAGTAACAATTTTATTATTTTAGTTTGTTAGTAAAGGGTTTGGGAAAGATCAAATGGGATTGTGGAAGAGTGTTCATGGCCGTATTTATTGTACTTGGACGAGCGCGACGCGGATGAAATGTTGAGCTGGCACTGTTATCACTATAGTTCGTTGATATAGTTGAAAAGTTCACTGTAGTAGCACAACAAGTTGATGGCAAAGAAAGTTATTGCAATGGTGGAAAATAACTAGTTACACAAGATTTGCGAGAGTTTATTGCTTGAAAAACTTGTAGGTTATAGTTGAATGCACCAGAAAAATCCCAACGGAGGAAGAAAAATTAGATATTGATTAGCAGTTCATAAGGAAGATTCCTTAGTTTGAAAAAGTATTCCCATATGTGAGAGGAAAGTACTAGAAGGTTTAACTTGTAGATGAATTGTTCGGCATGGAAAATTCCAGAACAATCATGACCGAAGAATAGGGCAGAAATTAGTCCAACGGTGGAACGAGCTAAGTATTTTATAGACAGTGGGTAATTTAACGGGGTCCCACGTTGTGATAAAATCTCTCATTTAATAAGCATAAGGAATGCTGCTTCATGTTAAGATTGGCTTAGATAGACAAAAGCCCAACATCGAAAATCCCGCTAAGGATGATTATTGCCCCACATAAGAAATCTCACACTGCCTATAAAATGATCATTAAAAGCATGTAGCTATTTAAAATCAATTAAAATAAGTTGAAGAACGTTGAAGTAGTACTTAGCTCATTTCTGATGAACGGCGAATCCTTAGGTGACCGTTAGTCAGGAATTCACAACATGGCGAAGATTAGAAAATTTTTCTCTCGAGGTGAGCAGACGAGCTTTAGTAAAGATCCGACTGACTAGTTTGACTTCAGACGCACAAGTGAGGCCTGCTCAACGAAGCGCGGAGGGACCAGGTAAGGGAAAAGAGTGGGGATAGGAAACAAAAGGAATACATATAAGAATAGCCAAATTAAAGATAACGTGTTCTCTTGATGAAATGGTCTTCGAAGAGTTGATAGTAGGCATCACTAGCGCAGCCTGGAGGGTGAAAATGTAGACGAAGTTCTCTTGATCACGGAGAAGATAGATGGCGATAGCGACGAGATCTGGTGGCTAGATTGGTAAGGAAGTCCTCTTGAAGAGGGAAGAATAGAGGAACTTCAGAGATTCGCTGCTAGATGACGCTAGGTGGGTCATGGAAGATATTTATCTAGAACAGACTTACAGGTAGTGTGAGAGACATATACCAACAGCGAGAAATCAGGAGATCACTGTTGGAGTTTGCGAAAAAAGGAAGGGATGAACTAAAGCAAAGAGAAGCAAAAGCTTACTCTATCTTACCGTGTATTCCAAAGAATACACCAGATGGCTTGACAGACTCTTCCAAGTAGGAACATTCAAAGACAATCAGTGGCGCCCTTGTCTTAAAAGCTTGGGGTGAAAACATGGGGTAATTCTCTTTTTGATAATTCGACCATATACATTTAGAATACAAGTCGTACAGGGGGCCAAATTTATTTTTGGAAAAATCAAAATCCAGTCCTTCATAGGGAAACACAGCACCGTTGAGGAAAAGACGTGCATTTCTTAATTGCAGGTGATCAAATTGCGTGGCATCTTTGGTTTGTTGATACTTGCGATTCGTTTGAAAACCCACGATCATGTAGAGGGGTCTCTCTGTTTGGCGGGCTGTTTTTACAGACCAACTGTGTGTGTTGGTGGTGGGCAATAGCGGGTTCTCACGGAGTGCCCAGCTTCTAAATTCCATGGGTAGAGGCATATCTCTCTTTACCATTTTGAGTATGTCCAGTTTTTTGCTCTCTTCAAGGGTCACATGGGGGACTTTCCATAGCAAGCGTTGTAGTTGAATTTTTGAATCGATGGGGGCATTGTCGGCTCCCTTGAGTGCATTATTATCACTCCTGTCTCTCACCAAATAAAGCACTTGCCTTGCATTCACCACAATGCGCTGATGATCTTCGGCTAAGCCTAAAATCAGTTTAAGAGGTAAATATCCAGTAAAGGTGCCATCGGTGTGTACATCCAGTCATTGGTAGAGTCAGGGCACCAACCTGCCATGCAAAGCGTTTTAGCTTCTTCCTCACTATAAGAGGGATATAGTTTCATGACACTGGAAATACCCACATTTCGTGTGCTATCCACCACGATATCGTTAATGACATACCGCACCTCAGAAAACAGAAAGGCGAAAGAATGATTGGCTAACTTGGATGTGGTGGGTGTAGAGCCATCGGCTTTGGTGAGCCGACCTTCTATCTGAATGACACTTTCATGTGGTAGGGTGTAAATATCTTGGTTGTTGATAACAAATTGAATGTCATCATTGTTATTGAGTCCAGGTGTTTGAGCTTGATAGGAATGGAGATCAATTCTTACCACCCCTGGTTGCTCCTCGATGTGGTTCGCTACCTCTAGGATAGAATTTATCACGGGGGATGACGTGGTAACCCAGATGCTGTAAAATCTGCTTGTCCTGAGATGTTAACGTTTATTCACGTGGTAAACAACTAATGCCATTCCTAGATGGTGCTGTTGCTTTATATACAAAGTTCATAGTGGCTTTAGCACCAACTTGTAAGTCGCTGGTGTGGTAGAATCTAGTTGAATGAGTTGTTGCTCTCTATTGGAAACTGTAGTTAGGCCCTGTTGACAAAAGACGTCGGTGTTCATACATACATACAAAATTATTATTTGCCCCTGGGTAAGGGTAGTTTTCATTTTGGGGTGGACATACCTCGTCCATAGGAAAGGGGGTTCACCACGAGCCCTCCGACACCCCATATGTTTAAATCCTATTATTGGTTAGCGAGATATTAAAAAGCAGATGACCTATTAGTTTTTTTGGTATTTAATAAATATTTAAAAAAACTCATCTATAAATAATCATTTATAAAGTCCGCTCTCTTACAAAAGCCCACTCCAAGTGCTCATGCATACAAAAAATTACTATTTCACCCCCGGGTAAGGGTAGGTTTTCATTTGAGAGTGCATATACCCCGGCCATACAAAAGGGGAGTTCACCACGAGTCCTACGACACCCCATATGTTTAAATCCGATTATTGGTTAGCGAAATACTAAAAAGCGGATGACCTAATAATTTTTTGGTTCTTAATAAATACTTAAAAAACTCGTCTATAAATAATCATTTATTTATAAAGCTCGCTCTCGTACAAAAGCCCACTCCAAGTGCGCATGCATACAAAAAATCACTATTTCACCCTCGGGTAAGGTTAGTTTTTATTTGGGGGTGCATATACCCCGTCCATACAAAAGGGGAGTTCACCACGTGTCCTACGACACCCCATGTGTTTAAATCCGATTATTGGTTAGCGAGATACTAAAAAGCGGATGACCTATTAGTTTTTTGGTTCTTAATAAATATTTTAAAAACCTCATTTATAAATAATCATTTAAAAAGCCCGCTCTTTTACAAAAGCCGTCAAGTTCGTATGCATACAAAAAATACTATTTCACACCCGGGTAAGGGTAGTTTTTATTTGGGGGTGCATATACCCCGTCCATAGAAAAGTGAGTTCACCACGAGTCCTACGACACCCCATATGTTCAAATCCGATTATTGGTTAGCGATATATTAAAAGCGGATGACCTATTAGTTTATTTGGTTCTTAATAAATATTTAAAATACCTCATTTATAAATAATCATTTAAAAAGCCCGCTCTTTTACAAAAGCCCACTCGAAGTGCGCATGAATACAAAAAATTACTATTTCACCCCCGGGTAAGGGTATTTTTTATTTGGGGGTGCATATACCCCGGCCATACCAAAAGGGGAGTTTACCACGAGTCCTACGACACCCCATATGTTTAAATCAGATTATTGGTTTGCGAGATACTAAAAAGCGGATGACCTATTAGTTTTTTGGTTCTTAATAAATATTTAAAAAACTCAATTATAAATAATTATTTAAAAAGCCCACCTTCTTACAAAATCCCCAAGTGCGCATGCGTAAAAAACAAAAACAAACATTTAATTCGTTATGGCGTTGACTCGATTGTATGTTGTTCATGTGCAAAAACATTTCATTTCGTATTAGCATTGGCATGCTTATATGTATCACACGGAAAACAACTTTTACTAACAAATTACAATTTCACCCCCGTAGTAGGGGTAGGTTTTATTTTAGGGTTGAAATGAGTGGTCCATAGCAAAGCCCCCGTCAGCTCGAGTGCAACAACACCTCATTCGTTAAAATCCGACCATGCGTTCGAGAGATATCGGCTTTGCCCCTGAATGTATGGCAGGTTATTATGTGACGTCACCAGGAAAGTAGGCTGTGAAGTAGAACTCTCCCCATCTCACTACTGAAGACTATTATGTCTGTCTCTCTCTCGCTTGCTTTCTCGTCTTACTACCTCCTGTACTGTCTTTGCTGTGTCGAAGGTCAAACGGTCGCGATGTGGTGTGCCTTATATTGCTATCTCCAGTCTCAATTGAAATTATTTGATCGTAGGGATTAATAACGTTTGACTATGGCTAGCGCTGAAAAGAAAAGGAGAAGTGGAAGTGCGACTTCTTTTAAGAAAGAGAGGGAACAATATTGTTTTTCATCTCGCACAACGGAAAGGCGATGTGTGTTATATTTTGTTGTTTGCCTGCGAATGTATTCACTGGAGTGGCATTACAATCGGATACATCAGCAGGAATTTGGGACTTTCGAGGACAAAGAGCGTCAACTTCAATTTAATGAGTTGAAATCAACGCTAGAAATAGGTACTGCACTCGTAAGTATCTCGTTTTCTTTCAAATGTTTGTTGTTTGAATTACATTGTGATAAATTGGATTTCGTATCTTTAACAGTAGGGTTTTTAACTGACAGGAACTTGAAATTTCGAATCCGACCTTACGAGCAAGTTACAAGATTTCATTGCCAATAGCTAAAAACGTCAAGCCTTTTTCGTGGTTTCTCACTTCTACTACAGGCAAATGCCGGAATGGCTCCTAAATTAAGGCCATGGCTGCCTCCTTCCCAGTCCTCACCTTGATTACAAATACACACACTAATACAGCCACCAATATTACACAGATTATCACACAAATTCTATACCACACACCCAAGTACACGGGGCTACATGACAACGATGTCGCAAAGCCACTATATCAATCAACAACAAGAAAATGCTTTAATGCTAAGCACGTAATCTTCAAGTGCCGGTACACGCAGAAACACGCGAACAAAATGTAGAAGTTCCGGACAACCAACACATTGGAAGAACAGTTTGTTTGTTTACATTACGCTCGGTGCGAAGGCGATCACAACTTGACTCGGTTCAAATCACCGGCGGTCAGGGCAGGCAGCCCAGCCGAGAGAGGTGGTGTATTCTTGGAATACACGGTAAGATAGAGTATATTTTTACTGCTCTTAGCTTGTTCATTCCTTCCTTTTTCTCAAACACCAACAGTGATCTTCTAATTTCTCTTTGTTGGGCATGTCTCTTATGTTACTTGTGAGTCTGTTCTAGATATATATCTTCCATGACCCACCTAGGGTCATCTAGCAGCGAATCTCTGAAGTTCCTCAATTCTTCCCTGTACAAGAGGACTTCCTTATCCATCTGGCCACCTGATCTCGTCGCCATCGCCAGCTTTCATCTCCGTGATCAAGAGAACTTCGTCTACTTTTTCACCCTCCATGCTGCTCTAGTATCGCCTGCTATCAACTCTTTGAAGACCATTTCCTCAAGAGAATTTAACTTTTCAATATTGGTTATGCTTATATGTTTTCCTTTTGTGTCCTACCCCCACTCTCTTCCCTTCCTTGGTCCCTCTGTGCCTAGCTGAGCATGTCTCACTTGTACGTCGGCAGTCGACTTAGTCAGTCAAGGCTCAACTAGAGCCAGCCTCCTGAACTAAAGAGGCATTCTTTAGATTCCACGCCATGTTGGAACTTTAATCGGCAAAGGGAACTTCATCATCGCCATGAAGCAAAGATAAGTACAGACTTCAAGTTTTAACCTCATTCTCATCGTCTTTTAACAACTACATGCTTTTAATAATCATTTATAGGCAGTGTGAGATTACTTATTTGTGGCAATAATCATCCTTCGCGGGATTTTCCATATTGAGCTTTGTCTGTCTAAGCCAATCTTTGTAAAAGCTGCATTTCTGATGCTTATTAAATGAGAGACCTCCTCACAACGTGGGATATTATTGAATACCCACTGTCTATAAAATACTAAGCTCGTTCCACCGCTGGAATAACTTTGGCCCTATTCTTCTATTAGGGTTGCTCTGGAACCTTCCAGAATCTGCACTCTATCTACAAGTCGTACCGTCATGTATTTTCCACTCTCATGTGGGAATACTATTTAAAAATGAGGAACCTTCCTTATAAATTACTGCTCAATAGTGTACAGGCCCGGGGGGCTGTACCCCCTGAAAGCCACCCCCACATCTTTTACTAAAACCACACCAACTGGCAACATCATAAGACCTGAACATTATCTTTACACAGCAAGAGGCGGCCACCCAGCTTGGGAGGTTAGCCAACTACTTGCGACAAATAACATAAACATCTACCCAACAACTAACTGGGGCAGCTACGTCAACGGAATGCTGACCACGCAGCGCCAAGAACTATAAGAATGGAGTCCTTTTTGGAGTCATTATCTGTTATACAGTGTGCGTCGCCGAAGGCCCTAGCCGACGTCTGTTCCAGCTGCATCATCAGGTGAGACTCTCAGTAAAGTGCTCAGAATCCTTTAATTTGTAAACACCCACTCATAATCTTGTACACTCTACTTGTATCATTGCTTACATTCCCCTAAGAGGGACTTACAAATTCACACTCACTGACCAATAAACACATGGTCAGTAAATTACTGTTGTATTGATAATTACACGCCTCTTTACATCCTCATACCCTTCCTGACTCTCGTCACGATTGACCGTGACCATATTAGCCAGTAATTGCTTGGTCAGACTTCATTGTGCTTCCCGCACGCGACCTGACTACGTAACGTCGAGCCGTTGACATAAGCACGCCTATTGTATTACCCTTCCCGTCCAGCTGGCAGGCCGGTATAGCAGCCTGCATTTAGAGGTCCATCCCCTAATCAACACTTGCATCTTTGCAGGAACACCCCATAGCGTTTAAACACTAATCAACACACTACACTAGTAAGCTCTCCCAGCTACGGGAAGCTACTCTCTCCTAGGAACCACCTTCCAAATTAACACAGTGACACAAGTGTTTTATCCCTAACTACCCCCAACTAAGGGATCTAAAACATATTGGTGGAGGCGCTGCTACCACGCACAATAAGGGTAGGACTCATACAACGAGCCCTCGTGGTAGAAACGTCCCGTACCGCACACAGCCAAGCGAGACTAATTTTTTTTAAATCCTACATTACGTCCCACACATTTTCTTTATTACACGGGAGTTTGTATTATTACACCCACCCCCATCCTCCCCATACTACAAGGTCTGTGGAAATTAAATGACCTCGTTTAGAACCACACTAAGGGACTTTGCGCACCATTTGTCAGCTAGTACAACTCCACTCCTGCCGAAGTTAAAAATTAAGAACAGTGACTTGATAACTGACCAGACTGCAGTACAACTTCTTAGGGAACTCGAATTAAAAGCATCAGAGATCCGCGCTCAACACCCTGCAGCGGCAGCACAAGCCACACATTTTACACGATCCCAGGCCAGTGAACACAGAGAAGAATCACCAATATCCAGCGCTAGTGAAGTAGATTGCCTGCCAACGCTCCACCCCCTATTGTTGCAGCAACTGTAAATCACAGAACAGAAAACTGATAATCTGCTCGAGCGCATCACACAGTTACTAGATACAGACACTGTTAAAACAGACAATCACACGACAGAGGCAGTCCTAGACATACACACTATTTTGCAAACAGTAAAACAGGATTTAGACAGGACAGTGAACGTAGTCAAATCCACGCAGTACGACAACACACCATCAATCAGTGAAGATATACCAGGTGACGAGCCACCTGGTAACGTAACACACGTGTCGCACACGGGGAGCGAGGCTAATTCCCCTCAGAATAACACAAACACCTCAGCACACGATAGCGGAGCAAACAGCATAAACAGATCACAATCCCTACACAGCCAACGAGAGACAGTCGAACACGAAATGAACAGACACACAGAATACCCCATTATCCACCCCCACAAAGTTCATGGGGGAAGGCCAGGATCCCAAGGAATACCTCAAGGCCTTCAATAGAACGGCTCGGATCAATGGCTGGAGCGATGAAGTCCGAAAATGGCTCCTCCCTGCATACCTCACGAAGGCGGCCATGACATGGTATGAGCTCCATGAGGACACCCTAGAAGATGCCACATGGGAGGAAATCACTTTATTGTTGATAGGTGAATTCCAGCTCATACCAGATGATGAGGATCTGTATGACCAAATTCGACAGATGTCACAGGGACCTAAAGAAAGCGCACAGTCGTACGTCAACGCAAAGTTGCTAATCTGCGATAAATATAACGCAGCTATGACAAATATGCAGAAAGTTAAGCTGCTAATGCAGGGCCTCAGACCATCCATCGTGGACAAGTTGTGCATTATGAACAACCCCACGGTCCAACACATGGTGAAGAACATAAAGATAATTGAGGTAGGAAAAAAGATCACGGAAAAAGCTACGGGGAAAGCTGTGAATCAGCACTTTCATCCACAAAAGGACGACACTAGTCAGAAGATGGATGAATTAGTGGACAGGATGGAAAAATTAACGATAGCTGCCATCCAAGTAGGCGGGAGACCGCTTAGGGATGAACACACAGACACGGAAGAGCGCTATTATCCTGAAAGGGACAGGGGGTACACGGAGAGGAGACATTACGGGAGGGAGGAAATTTACTACCCTCCACAGCGGCCAACAACAACACACACACAGGACAGGCCACACTACCCTCCGCGGTACTCACCGGTATCATACGCGGACACAGAGCCGACATACCCCTCACGGCGACCACCATCCCCGTACACACAGGAGTACTACCCTGAAGAGTACGAACACACCATCCCCCGGCAAAGTAACCCGCCACCAAGCTGCCCCACAATACAGGGCAGACAGGGAGTATCGGGAAAACTCGCCCCCAAGCAGGCAAGGCTATGCAGCCCCGCAATATAGGGGAAATGGGGAGTATCGGGAGAACCCGCCCCCACGCAGGCAAGGCTATGCACCCCCACAGTATAGGGGAAATGGGGACCATCGAGGAAACCCACCCCCGACCAGGCAAGAGTATGCATCCCCACAACACAGGGGAAACGGGGAATACCGGGAGAACCCACCCCCAGGCAGATAGGGGTATGCACCCTCCCAGTACAGGGAAAAGGGGAATCGCCGGGAAAACCCGCCCCCGCAGCAGCAAACATACACCCCACCCTGGCGGAGACAGGAAAATGAACCACGGGGCAATAACCGCCAAACAAAAAAACCCATAAAAGGACGGGAAACTAGAAACACATACCCAAAGGGCCCGGAACACTATCCTCTCCCCGACGAACACCCGAGGGAGTTTAGGGATGAGGCACCCCGCCGGGCAGACAGGGGGGCAATACTTCCCACACCTAGCTAGACACCGCAAGCGGGGAGTCGGCGCAGCCACCCCGAGGGGGGGCGTACATACAGTACAGGGAGACGAACGCCCACGTTTCCAAAAAACGCTTAGACGGGGAGGTTCGGCCAGCTGATAAAGCGGCTGAGGTTCCTCCCCTAACACAACACCAGAAAGGCCCTTCCCCCAAACAAACTCGTAAGAGCAAGGGGAAAAAGCAGCCAGCTAAAGTCAAGGCTGACGATCCGCCCCCGGGCCGTTTCCAGACACACCCCGTACAAGGAGACGGCAACTGTCTGTTTAGGGCCATTAGCTTCCTGGTCCGGAACACCGAGGATCATCATAGGGACTCCAGACAGAAAACGGTCCAACATATTCTGGCCAACTGGAAAGAGTACCGGGATTTTGTATCGGACGAGCGGGAAAACCCATTCCAGACCGGGGCGGACTACCAAAAATACATGGGTAGGGACGGTACCTATGCCGGCGCCGTAGAGGTGACCGCTCTCGGCAAGGTGCTCGAAGTAAACATACATGTATACACTGATGTGTACTCGCCCCCGTTATTTACAACTGCGGGATTTGACAGGGACCTATACATACTGTTTACAGGGAACCCTAGGGCGGAACACTATACGCCCCTCACAATCACGCACAAACAAGACGGAGGAAAACCCACACCCTCCAAACAGGAAACCATACCCCCTACTCCACAACACAGGGCGGGAAGTGACCCCACACAGGCGAAGGGCGCGAGCTCACTCGGCATAGGCAAGCCAGCAACAGGAGTCGAACTCGCGACCGCCTAGAACAAAAAACGGGGTAACAAATGCAAACGTAGAGTCACATTTGCAGACACACCTTCCCAGGAGGGAGAAAACAACAACACACCTACACAAAAGCTGGGAACGGTCAATACATTAAACGTTCTCCAGAAGACCAGTGGGCGCACTTCGCTGACCGAGCCAATGTACTCGAGACAGGAAGTAAGCCGAGAGGCCAAGCGTGCCAGGTACGATAAGCGGCCAGCTCCATGCCTTCCCAGCACAGATGTTACGCCAGTAGCAACAACAACAACATACACCCTACACAACACATCTTTGCAGGGCAAGGGATTCCAGGTATCGGCACTCACGATACACGCCAGCATAAATGGCCACAGGGTGCAGGCCCTAATTGACACTGGGGCAGCGGTAAGTTGTGTAAACAGAAAACACGTTACCGAAGGGCAAATACACGGTGTCACGGGTGACATCCGGCTGGTAGCGGCCAATGCTCAGACGCTAGAAAACGCCGGGGTGGCAAACATACATCTCAGGCTAGACCATTTTGCCACAACACACCCCATGTTCGTTATAGAACATCTTTCTGCGTCAGCCATAATTGGCATGGATTTCCTCGCTAAGTATGAAACTAGCATAAATTTTGCTAGCGGTAAGATGCTTTTAAAGCATGACCAGAGGCTCACCACACATCCCATGATATACACCAGAAACACAGATGGGATTCGAGCGGAGCGAGAAATCCACGAGCACCAGGCCTCTACACTGCACACAATCGACAAACACACAGACACACACACAGATAAGGCGGCCAATCAGACTCACAGACAGGACCTGACACCGGAGCAAAATAAAAGTCTCACGGAGCTCCTGGAGGCCAATAGGGATATCTTTGCCCATTCGATGAAGGATCTCGCAGTGACAGACCTAATCGAACACCACGTCACACTCACCAGTGACCGGCCAGTCCACCAGCTTCCTTCAGTGTGAGTCAGAAGGAGAGACACGCCATCGACAATCAGATCACAGAGATGCTCGAGGCGGGGGTTATCGTCCCGGTAATTTCAAATTACAGTGCACCGGTCTTGCTGACCAAAAAATGGGACGGTTCCCACAGGTTCTGTACTGATTACCGTAGGCTCAATAAGTTAGTCGAAAATGACAGTTATCCACTACCGAGGGCCGACACCTATTTGGATGCCCTCGGCGGGGCTAGCTGGTTCAGTTCGATGGATTGTTATAGTGGATTCTATTCAATCCCCGTCTATGAACCGGATAGGCACAAGCTGGCGTTCGTTACAGAGAACGGCCTATATACCTATACAAGGTTACCAATGGGCCTCCGCAACCCCAGCCAGACCTTCCAAAAGCTAGTGGATAAAACATTTTCAGGTCTAAAATGGCGTTCCGTATTAGTCTACGTGGACGACATAACGGTCTTCTCCAACACCTTTGACGAACATCTCGTACATTTGTAGGAGGCTTTCGCAAGGATTAGAGAGGCCAAATTAAGGCTTAAACCTGCGAAATGTCAATTTGCCAGACAGCAGATTAACATATTGGGCAATATTGTAAACAGAGAGGGCATTATTCCCAACCCGGCGAAGACTGACGCAATAACGGGCATCCCAATGCCCACAAATTTGAAACAATTGCGCAGTTTTATTGGGCTGGCCTCTTATTACAGAAAATATATCCACAGATTTGCGCACTTCGCCCACCCCCTAACCGAACTCACACGTGAAAAAAAGCCCTTCAGCATTAAACAGGAACACATAGATGCCTTCAACACACTGAAGCAACTATTGACCTCACCACAATTACTGCAACACTTCCATAGTGATAGGCCCACCTTTTTACACGTGGATGCCAGCCAGTACGGGCTGGGGGCGGCCCTATTGCAGGAAGACGCAGAAGGGCGCATATGGCCCATAGCTTACGCTAGCAGGAAACTAACGGCCGTCGAGACTAGATACTCTGCCACAGAGCGGGAAATACTGGCATTTTCTTGGGGAGTGAACTATTTCAGGGTATACCTCTATGGTATCCAGTTCACGGTAGTGACTGACCAAGCGGGCCTGCCTTTTTGGGACAAATTCAAAAACCCAAATTCGAGGCTCAATAGTTTTATATTCCGCCTGTATGAATATAACTTCGTGGTCAAACACAAGAAAGGCGCTACACACCTAGATGCAGATGGGTTGTCTAGGCTGCCAGTAGTCGACCCCCCAGATGACAGTAAGGACCACGAATGGGACGACATGCCCACTTTTGCCCTGACGGTGGTTAACATCATGCAGGAGCAAGAACGTTATCCATACTTGAAACATATTCTAATGGCACTAGAAAACTTGGATAAGGTGGATTCCAAGGGTCTTTCAGTACCCTAGACAAAGACGGGGTACTGAAATTTAAACCCACAGCCATGCACGATAATGCACCTATAGCGGTTCCGGAGTCATTGAGCGAGAATATCATGATCGGACACCACAATAGCCCAATGGCAGGGGTACATTTGGGTACGCATAAAACATACCATAGAATCCGGGACAAGTATTACTGGGTAAACATGAAGGCCGACATAGACACCTTCGTAAAGACATGTCACACTTGCCAGCGATTTAAAACAATGCCTGGCAAGCCTCATGGATTACTCAACCCTATTCCCGTAGGAGAGCTATTTCATAGAGTCGGGATAGATGTTAAAGGCCCCATTACGACATCTCAAAAAGGCAATAGATACATACTGGTGGCCACCGAGTATCTCACCCGGTACATGATCACAAAGGCTGTTCCCAAAGCTGACACGAACAGCATAGTCGAATTCCTATTCGACATAGTCACACGATATGGCCTATTCCAAACCCTACTATCCGATAGAGGTACCATTTTCACCTGGAGAGTGCTCCAGCAGTTTTTGGAGGTACTCAGGATAAGGGCATACACGACCACGAGTTTTTCCCCACAAACCAAAGGACTCACGGAGAGTATGAATAAAATAATTGGAATAGCGCTAGCTAAATTCACGGGGGACACAGGGACAGACTGGGATGATTACCTGCAGCCCATTACATTTAGCTACAACACCTCCATATCCACGGCCACAAAACACTCTCCACACTTCCTGTTGCACGGATATACACCCAGAAGTCCTATAGACAACATATGCATCCCACAGGACACTCTCCCGGACAATACCGCCCGTCTAGAGCACTTGCAGATAGCTCGCATGGACGCCAGAAAGAACATAGCCGCGGCACAAAGAAAACTAAAAGAACGGTACGATTGGCAAAGAAAGACCGTGGAATACACACCCGGGCAATTGGTTATGGTTTCCAATTCCGCCCGTAAGAAAAATGTGTCCGAGTTCCTCCTGCCACGTTGGTCAGGTCCCTTCAAAGTCTGTAGGACGGTATCTGACCTAAACTATATCGTAAACGTGCGCCATGGACGCAAACTCATGAAAGACACTATTCACGCCCGCCGTATGAAGGCACATCACACCCGCAAAACGACACCTACACGTAAAGGCGGGAACACTGTCAAAAGGAAGGGAAATCATTCCACGGGCAGACGTGAAAATAAGGCCAAGAAGTAGCTTTCGGACCCCGATAGCCTCACCGGGATACAAACCTAACACTGCCAAACTGTCCCGGAGACACAGGCCTAAAAGGCACCAGGAATAATTACCCTGGACAAAGACGGTCTCTGACCCGCGACCTTCTGAATACCAGGAAAGCAAGGTCGGGTAACTATCCAGTTGAAGGATAGGGCAAAAAGGGACAGTCACACTGACAGACATTCATATGCACAAAATAATAAAATCACCTCCGACACCTAGTCACCAAACACGCAACTAGCGGCCCGGTGACACACATACATAGCGACATCTAGTTACCACTAACAGGGATATATTCACCCCAGGCCCACAATGACACAAAAATGTGGGGACACAAATGTACATAGTCGTAGGGTCTGTATAGGCAGACAGTAGAAAGACGTGTCGACAAACATACACACATTAGCCTGGCACATGGGGCAGCGGGCCAGCCAACTAGCCGGCAAAGCACTTCCTTGCACTGCTGTAATCCAATACTATCGCCAGGTCAGCGATAACACACACACATAATCATCCGACCTTCGCCAGGCGCAAACCAACTAACAGCGCTCAGCTCTGAAGGTAGTAGACACGATCATTCACGCTAGTTTCAAAACCCCATAACTACCAAAATAAGAGTACGAGGGTTTTCGCGAATGACACAAAATATTCACGCTAAAGCATATTTTCAGCCGCGTGTCACAAACACACAATACACGTGCCATGGTACATACGGTACAGAAATCGTAACACCAGGACCTTAGAACAAGGCGGGTGCGAACACACGATAACACCATACTTCCTAAACACAAGTCATAGCAATTACACAAGGCAAAGGGCTTACGGAATAAATGTCCACACAACATCGGTAGTAAAAACAGGACAGATTAACACATTGGCCTTCACGGAATCTCAAACAATGACAACACAGGAACATTGGCAAAAGTCACGTTCCGGCAGCCGACATACGTAACATCAGAGACTTCCCGTACACAAGAACATGAAAACAAAACGCAACAAAACACTGCGTTGCGAATTCTACCGCATTTCAACATAGTTGCCGGTGGACATTCCTAGAGCACTCAGACGTGCTGGTGACACGCAAATATGATGACGCTGTCATAAACCATCAATAATAACAGCATACAGACACACGGATATTGACACAGGATTCAGCGCTGTTGCAATAGGCATAACACTTAGCAATGTACAGACACGATAGGCCGGATTTATCTTAGGGCCACAGAAGCACGTTTACAAGTGTGATAACAGGTTACACGCGCCGCTTGACAATTAGCCACACGACACACGATGAGACGTATCCGATAACGGCACGCGCGCCAGCGTGATGCAGCGGAACGCAACCACAGACACGCAAGCCTCAGTAGCCACAGCCACGGGCACCTCCTGCCCACGCGCGCACACTAATCAGGGGCGAATACAGACAGATTCCCTGAAGGAACAACCCCCCCCCCAATGACTACCTCACTTCTTGTTTTTTTCTAATCTTAAAACCATCATAGGCGATCAGGACATGACCAGTTACACTACAATCACTTGCTACCTTAACATTACAAATGAGAGACCAGATTAGGCCGTGACGTCACAGCGTCACCGCACTTAACCATCCCAAGGAGCGGATAGAAACCCAACGTTGACCAAGTGAGGATGACAGGAGCAGAGATGGATGGTGCCAGCAGAATGGCCAAAACACCACCTACGGGCTACCATTATACCACCCTTTTCCTCCCATAACCTTGTCACTCACAACACTAGCCAACACAAACACATTAACACATAAAAACAGCTAAACTACATGCCAAAATATACATCGGGGTTGATAGACTTCATGCGTCTAAAGAGAGGGTCCACTACGCCCTGGATCTCAATGCTTACACCCGAGTATTAGGGGTGAGTGGGAAAACGACATTAAGCGTAATGCACATCTCTAAGCAAGAGATGAGGCCAAATTCATAATAACAAGTCTTTTTACTAAATAATCCCGCATGCAAGGGACATAGGATTATTACACCTCGGCCTATACCCATCCACAAATGAGAGCGGATACGCCTCATATCCAGCCACATGCATGGAATATCCTACCCACACACCAGGGTTATTATTATTATTATTACACCTGCATGGAATTTTTAAAATTTTTGCAAACCTGGGAAGTACCTACCCCGTCCACTCACTGTAAAAACATCCTGACAGCATCACCGTCTCCCGGCCACCATTAACATGGAGTCCAACGATGCGCAACCCTCTCCTACCACGCTTTAAGCCCATCCAGCAGATAACGCCCCCGGATCCTAATAACAAGGGTCCCAACGCCATACCTATTAACGCCTCCAAGAAAATAACCAAGGCATTACCGCTGGAAGTCCGACGTAGCGACAGAAGGCCTGAAGTAGTCCATGCATTTCGAAGATTCTACAACCCCAGGACACTTAAAAATTTACATAACTACACAGTAAATTACTTACAAATCACACTCATTTTCTTAATACAAAAGGAATCTGATGGCACGCTGAATGGTGATGACAGCGTAAACAGAAGGGCAGAGGTGCCACACAGGAACAGAGCTGGGGAAGGCGATGATGAGCCCTACCCCCAGTTAACTCAATGACCCAGACTAAATAACAGACGGAATTACGTACGGTCGAAGCGCCGATGACCTAGCACGGGCAAACTTCGGAAGCCCGGGAGTACCTAGCCTGTCCCCGGGACAAAGAAACGTTACACCCACTATGTGCTACGGGCATCGAAGCCAGACCTGCAGGGGAGACTTTCTACGGCTGGTGGGAGAATTAGCCAGCTCCACACCGGACTCAGGAGATGACCCTAGGGACGACCAAAATTGGGACTAGACTCCTAGTTTAGTATGTAAGTAAGTAGAGCTTCTATGGCGGGAAGTTAGTCTTCTACCCGCAGAAGTGAAGGAGGACCTCAGGATTCAGCGGGATCAATCCTAGATCCGACAAGTCCTTGCCCCGCGTGACGAGGTGAAGACAACCAAACAAATGAACAATGAATAAACAAATAATGACTAATATATGGAATGAATGCGATCATTCGAGTCCGTGCCCACATAAATGGTAACGCAGCGAGCGGCCAGTGCTTAAATGGTAACGCAGCGAGCGGCCAGAGATATTAAATAGGCATGCAGCGGGCTGCCAAAAGGGGTTAGCGTGGGCAAACCCAGCAATGCCAATATAGGCGAAGAGGATTCCCGGACGCTAAAATTCCCGGATGTTATTATTACTGCCAATATAGGCGAAGAGGATTCCCGGACGCTAAAATTCCCGGATGATATTATTCTATCGGACGATGTCCAGTGCCCACATAAATGGCTGACGGCGAGTCACCAGAGATTAAATGGTAACGCAGCGAGCGGCCAGAGATATTAAATGAGGAAAGCAGCAAGCCCTCACAGGGGTTAAAGTGGGCAAACCCAGCAATGATGAATACATCAATGAATGACACAGGGAGAAGGATGACAACACAGGCAAGTACAACGGCGATGCGTTTACCCTCCAGCAGCGCAGGCGTCCGGAACTTGAGTAATTACTAGTTATTAATCACTAATATAAACGTCGACAACTAGTATTAAGGGAGCGGAATCCGGTGGTTTTAGAGACAACCGGTGTTTCTAGAATACACGCGGGTGGTGATCTGAGGAAGTAAATTGCCTCAGGCGATCGCTCCGGTCAAAATTCTAGCATGTAAGACAGTTGCATTTGGTACGCAACTTAGAATTAAGCAAATTTAATAACCGCTGTTGCTAAATAATAGCACAGCACATTTCGGCACTAGATTAAGGTAAAACCATTCGACTTGTAAATACAAAATATTTTTTTTATCTATCATAATTTAGACTAAGCACCTTAAGACTAAGGCAAAACATTTCGGCACCTGGTGACTGAAAATCCTTTACCAGGATAAGCCCGACAACATTAGGCTAAGATAGAAATCTAGCCGGCATAGAATAAGAATAGAGTAAGGCGCCAAGGGCGACTAGAAGGTATATACATGTATGAATGACAACAATGCATTGTCCAGTATAACCATACCCATGCGTTCTCTTACAGGATTGCAGAAAGAAAACATGAACAGCAGCACACCCACTAACAAAAGGATTATGTCCCACAGGTCAAGATCATTGCACTGTACATACACCCTGTAAATACATATCCCGAATCACACACAAATGTAAAACACTGATGTCACACAAACACATACATTTTGCTACATTTTCAAGTCGCGCCGATAAGGTGACGGCGACGCGATCAGCAACGTGAAGTGATCGTGGGACACTGAACGCCACTGACGCATCTCATAGAAAGCGCATAAATAATGAGCGACCTACGGCAGCCAGGGACAGCGCAAGGGTTGTAAGCGCTCAACTTTGCTTCCAAGGTGCAATTTTCTCACCCACGGGGGAAAATGCACGACAGGTGTGAATTAGCGGCACAGCCACTAAAACACAGTAAAATGGCTGGGTAGAAAATGGCCATGGATGAAAAGGAAGGACCAAGGCCAGATGAGAGCGCTATGAAGTGATCACATAATGAGAAAGAGGTACCAAGCTCACGGGCAAAGCGGATTATTATTATTATTATTATTATTAGCATTAGTATTAGTATTAGTATTAGTATAGCTGTTACCATGTCATCATTGTAAAAAGAAAATGTAAATGCAAGAAGTAATATGAAAATAATGAATTGCAGTATAACCTACACATCAGGAACACAATTCTGTTACATCTATGCATATAACCTTATGGTCACACCATTTAACCCTGCCACACTATGAATACACTTCTGTTTCTTTCATTTTTCTTTCTACTAACGCCCAAATTTGTGAAGGTGCCCCGTTTCATCCCAAGAACAATAAACCATTACGATATATCCCTCTAACTTATACCCGGGGACACCTGTTTTTCTATTCTCTTCCATCTTTTAAACTATATATCACGGGGAGCAATTTTTTTCCTTCACACAGCGCCGGACGGTACAACCACCCGTCCAGCCATGGGTTTTTTCCTCCCTGGACAATACCAACATGTATACTTAATGTCATGATCACGTATTTTTGTTTTTTTTTGTTTTTGTACCTTTAGTATTAATGCTTCAAGTGTCAACTTTCAAAAATTAACTATTTCAAATTTACTATGTATAACATGTATAACCCAAAACCTACCCCTCTGAGCACAAGCTGGACTCACATCACCACGACACCGACACACCTACACCAACACTGAAGAAAAGAAGAAGAGGTACAAGAAGAAATCAAAAACGACCCATCACATCGACACCCCCACTCTACGTCCCGTTCCCGTTCGCGGGGACGCGAACTAATCGAAGAAGAGGACTTGTACAGGCCCGGGGGGCGGTACCCCTGAAAGCCACCCCCCATCTTTTACTAAAACCACCCCAACTGGCAACATCATAAGACCAGAACATTATCTTTACACAGCAAGAGGCGGCCACCCAGCTTGGGAGGTTAGCCAACTACTTGCGACACATAACATAAACATCTACACAACAACTAACTGGGGCAGCTACGTCAACGGAATGCTGACCACGCAGAGCCAAGAACTATAAGAATGGAGTCCTTTTTGGAGCCATTATCTGTTATACAGTATGCGTCGCCGAAGGCCCTAGCCGACGTCTGTTCCAGCTGCATCATCAGGTGAGACTCTCAGCAAAGTACTCAGAATCCTTTAATTTGTAAACACCCACTCATAATCTTGTACACTCTACTTGTATCATTGCTTACATTCCCCTAAGAGGGACTTACAAATTCACACTCACTGACCAATAAACACATGGTCAGTAAATTACACTTGTATTGATAATTACACGCCTCTTTACATCCTCATACCCTTCCTGACTCTCGTCACGATTGACCGTGACCATAGTAGCCAGTAATTGCTTGGTCAGACTTCATTGTGCTTCCCGCACGCAACCCGAATACGTAACGTCGAGCCGCTGACATAAGCACGCCTATTGTATTACCCTTCCCGTCCAGCTGGCAGGCCGGTATAGCAGCCTGCATTTAGAGGTCCATCCCCTAATCAACACTTGCATCTTCGCAGGAACACCCCATAGCGTTTAAACACTAAACAACACACTACACTAGTAAGCTCTCCCAGCTACGGGAAGCTACTCTCTCCTAGGAACCACCTTCCAAATTAGCACAGTGACACAAGTGTTTTATCCATAACTACCCTCCAACTAAGGGATCTAAAACAATAGCTAATGTTCCTTCCTCCGTTGGAATTTTCTCTGGCGTATTTAATGATAATCTACAACCTTCTCAAGCAATAGACTCTCGCCTATCCAGTGTAACTAGTCATTTTCCATAATTGCAATAACTTTCTTTGCCATAAACTTTTGCGCTACTACAGTGAACTTTTCATCCAATTCAACAGACTATAGTGAAAAACAGTGTTCTTTCAGTATTTCTTCCGCGTCGCGCTCGTCCGATTATTATAAATACGGCCATGAACATTTACCTTCCATCCCAGTTGATCTTTCTTAAACCTCTTACTAACAAACCATAATAAAATTGTTACTGTAAGTCTTTTTCAATGAGGTGTCACTCTAAAGACGTGCCCTCCCGCTTTTGCTTACATGTAATTAATTAACTTCTGCATAACTACGTGTCTTGTACACGTTTCTAATTATCTTGTTTCTCCCTTCTAATTAGGGAATACAATTCTTTCAACTCATAAGTGAGTTATTTCTAGGTTTCACGAAAGGGAAACTAGCCCCATTTGTCTCGTGATTCCTACTTAAACATCGGAGGTCTAGAACCTTCCTTTTGACTTTCTCTTCCGGGTTCACAGTAAGTGACCTGCCCTATTTGTTTAATTACTAAAATTAAGCTTCAATACAAGAAGTTATAGGAACTTCTCTTTTATTCTACCTGCTTTTTGTTGTTGTTACTTTCGAAATTGTTACTCTTTTCCAGATATTTACCCAGAATTTCTTAAAGTACACACCTTGTACTCGATTTATTGTCAAACTTTAATCACTTTAATTGTCTTTAAATTTTGTATCTTATCTTCGCTATTTCAAAATCGTGCGAGGATTTTATAAAGGTTTGAAAACTATTGAATTGTTAATTGCCTGGCGCAAACTTAAGTCTTTTTTTCGGAGGTCTGTGACCACATTTGCTACAAAATTGAAATTATATATTTGTTGAATTTATTACATTCTTTTGAATTGTTAAATAAATTAAGAGTTCCTTTTCGCTTTTTCATTTTTCTAGTATAACAGTTAGGCAAGATCCTGCCTTCCTTGACTCGTCCCACAAATACAACTATTGGTGCACTTACCAAAATTATTCCCAAAGGTATAATTCTTTTATCACTATCCTTCTTGGAAGCACTTGGTCGCTTTTCAGGAACTCTACAACTTCGAAAACTGGAAATATCGAAACCGATTCAAATTATTGGCATTCTTTGAATTACTTGTTCAAAAACGAATTCCTTTGAACAGACATACTATAAGTCTGTTACTCTCTGTCTTGCCAGACCATCACCCTTCCCCATAGTGGGCATATGGATGCTTGAGAGGGAATACGCTAAAGCCATTCTCTTGAAAACCGCCCAAGTCCTAGCTGCGTTTCCTGTTAGCATCGGCCAAGTCCTTACCCACTTTAGGTATCAGGGAGCGGATTTGCAGTGGCAACCGCCTTTGAGTGCATTTAATGTTAAATTTATAACTTTTGTGGGACTCTCCTCCTATTTCTCCATCCTTTTTCTCCAGTCAAAAACCCACCTCCTTTTCTTTATCATCTTCCCTTGGTGGTTAGGTTATTCCTCAGCCAATAATCTACCCTAAATTTGGTGCCGAAACCCGGGAGAGTCCATTTGTCATTTGCTATTCTTTTTCATAGGTTATTTGACAATACCTTGAAAATTATTAATACCTGCTTTGAATCTTTCAGCTGTAACTACATCGTGCAAAGCCTGTGAAGGGGAAAGAGGCCGCTCCTGTCTCCTTTGGTGTGTCCCGTTCTTTCAACTTATTTGCTGCAGCCAGCCTGACACCATTTCCAAGGTTCCACAGTTTCGTGAGTTATATTTTAATCTACTTACCTTGACATAGCTCCTACTGAAAAGGATAAGGATGAAAAACTTACTTCTAAACGAGCATCCTATAAAGGACAAATTACCCGATTCAGAAAATACATCAAAGAGCTAGAACCCTCAGAAGCTCAATAAGACTTGTTAAAACATCGTGTAAGGGATTTTGAACGTTCATATGAAAATTATTGTAACATCCAAACTGAAATAGAAACTTGTATGCTCAATCAAACCGAAGATCGAGTCGAAGTAGAAAACCAATATTACGAAGGCAAAGGTTCTGCTTTCAAAATAACACGTCAACTCGAAGAGGAGTAGAAAAAGGACGCTTCTGTTCTTGGTTCCCTTCACGAAGCACAAACTTCTTTTCGCGATGGTACTCACAAGCCCAAACCAATTCTACCTAAAATTGATTTACCCCACTTCTCTGGAGATGAATCTACTTGGGATTCTGTCTATGAATTATTTTGCTCTCTGGTTCATGACAATGAAGACATTCAAGTCATCTACAAGTTTCATTACTTGAGATCTATCCTTCGAGGTCAAGCTCTGCAGTAAATTGAAGCACTCCCTTTAAGTGCCGAAAATTACCCCATTGCCTTTAACTTATTGAAAGAAAGATACGGAAATTTACGGTTACGTATTCAACGCCATATGAAGGCTCTAATCAACCTACCTGCGTCACAGCACAATGACGTCACTAGTTTGCGTACTCTCGTTGACACTACACAACTTCACGTTAAAGCCCTGTCCCAAATAGATCAACCCACTGAACACTGGGATACTTTCCTAATACATTTAGTGGTTTCTAAAGTTGATGCTGCTACCCTCAAAGCTTGGGAGATTGAACTTTCTAGAGAAGACGATTACTCTTACGAGTATTTAGTCACCTTCATAAATGCCAGATGCCAGCTGTTAACCGCTCTAGCAAATCAAAGTGAACCCTCATCTCCGAATTCTAAATTTGTATTAATGTCTATCAAACCTAAAAGCAAACGCTTATCGTCTAGTATCCAAAAACCTGGGTCCAGCTCATCTAAATTTAAGTTACACACCACTGGTTACCCAACTAGGTCTAGTGAACGCCGTATTGCTAGCTCTCTCGTTTTAAACACTCAAAGCGAACCTCGCAAGTGTTTAAATGAACCATTAAAGTGCATACTTTGCAAAGATTCCCATGCCTTATATCTATGCAAATCCTTTAAAGAACTGTCATTCGACGACAGAAGAAAATTAGTTTCCCAAAACAAACATTGCTTCAACTGCCTAGCGCCCACGCATTCTGCTTCTAATTGCAAGTCCACAAGACTTTGCTTCCATTGTGAAAAAGCTCATCACACTTTACTACATCGTCATGATCAGGCAAGGTCATCAAATGCATCTACTTCTAAGAAAAGTGATAATGCTAACAGTTCCGATGCTTCATCGTACATTCAAAATGCCAAGTCAATTCGTAGTGCCCTAGTATTATTGTCTACTGTCCAAATCGAAGTTCAGGATAAATTTGGCAACTGGGTCCGTGCACGCAGTCTTCTTGATTCAGCGGCAACTCATGATTTTGTGTCAAATTCTTTGATTAGAAACCTTGGCCTACCTGTAAACCCCACTTCTATTAACGTGTCGGGCATTAACAGCTCAAAATCGCAAGCTTTACAGTTCTCAAAGCTAACCATAAGAGACATTTTCAAAGAAACAACTTTCTTAAATTGACAAGAGTTTAGTGCTTTTCAGTCGGTCAACACGAATGTACCCAAAAGAGATGGGTTATGCCCTAATCCTGAAATAAATTACATGAGATTAATAAAACACTAGGATGACCAGTTTCGATCGTCAAGCGATCATCATCAGATCCAATACACTTAGGCTATAAAATCTATGTTTGAAATACAGGTGAAAATATTTACAATATGTACAATTATTTAGTTGCAGTATTGGTACTGCAACTGTCAGTGGATGCTAAATGCAGTATATATGTTAGGTGAAATGCTAAATGGTGATGGCTATCTGGAGATTGTACTTTAGAGAGATTATATGGTTTAAACTATGGTTAAACTATAAAATTTTAGGCTAACTACTTATCTGATTGTCTTCCGTACTACAGCTATTCGCAGTTTCCGTGCTCACTTGAACTCGCTGTGCGGTCGACTGCGGTGGTTATCTTAACGACTGGTTTTTCCCTGCCTTCCCCCCCCTGTCCCTACGTGCTGTGGGGAGTGATCGCGATGTGTTTATGTGAGGTGTTGCCAACCTAGATAAGATGTATGTTATTGAATGAGGTGGATCTACAACTATTAAAGACCGTGGATTAGTCCTCGCCACGCGTGGAGCATAACCCATTCGAACTAAGCGTTGACGGTCTTATGAGGACGTCCCGGCACCTTTAATACTGCCTCTAATATGGGCCTTGGTTTATTGCAGAAGAAAAGTACATCGTACAGCTGATCCAGATAACATTTACCTATTAAAAAACCCCTAATTTCCCCCCGTTTTGTTATCTAGCTTGGCTGTGTCGCTAAATTGTGTTTTGTTTCCGACAGGGTGTGTTTTTTAGTAGCGTGAAGAGGGGTGAGCTCTCCATGAACGTGTGTTCATTTAGATTGTTGGGATTGTTTCGTTTGGCTAGGTGTATCTCGATTGCTTCCTTTATGTCAAGAGCTCTGCCTTTCGATTCGTGATGGATTATTTTAAGGTCCGACTCTATGTTGGTAAAGCTATGCCCTGCGTCACACATATGTTCGCACACGGCTGAATGTGTTCCGTATCTTATCGCATTTCTATGTTCATTATAACGTGTGTCTACTCGCCTTCCACTCTGCCCGATGTAATTAGCTTGACAATCGGTGTCTTGGCACGTTATAGAATATACCCCTGACCTTGAATACGGGTCACGTTTATTTAGATTACTATTTAGGAGGTGCCTAGCGGTTGTGTTTTTCGTCGTGAAAGCTATCTTTATGCCTTGCTTTTTGAATAGGTTAGTGATTTTATATGTATTCGCATTCACATAGTTGAAACGCGCAAATTTTTTCTCATTACTGTCCGGTTTGGGAATCGTTTTATCTTTATTTTTATGTTTGGCTATAATTTGATTTATTTTGCTTGGCGAGAAGTTGTTTTCCTTTGCTATTTGCATAATAGTTCTTATTTCCTTATTATAGTTGTCTTTTGACATGGGTATGTTTAAAGCCCCGTGCACCATTGAATTGAAACCCGCTAGTTTGTGCGTACTGGGGTGATTAGACTGATTGTCGATTGCATGCGAGGTTTGTGTTGCTTTCCGGAATATGGAATATGAAAGGTCGTTGTCTTTACGTTCAATAGTTATATCGAGATAATTTATTTTCCGGTCTATTTCGGATTCCTTAGTGAATTTGATAGAGTGGTGAAGGCTATTAATGGATTGGAGAATTGTTTCTTCGCTTGTTAGTTCAGTATCGTAGATGCAAATTACATCATCTACGTATCTTTTCCATATTACTATTCCCTTTGTTGAAGTCTTTTCTAAGAACGCATTTTCTACTGCATTGATGAAGATGTCAGCGATTAACCCACTTAGTGGCGATCCCATTGCTAGGCCTTCTCTCTGTGTGTATATTTTATTGTCGAATTGAAACACGTTTTGGGTGAGAACGACCCTCAGTAATCTCACAATCTCTTCAATTTCTTTTACCGAATTGTTGGATTTTAAGTTGTTTTCGATAGTGTTGATTGCTTCAATAATCGGAATATTGGTGTACATGTTAGTTACGTCGAAGGATACTAGCCTGAAGCTAGGTTTCATTTGTAGGGTGTTCAATGCTGTTACTAGTTCTGTTGTGTTCTTTACAGAGTTGTTTTTGTCGTTGGAAAGACGGCATTTTAAGATTTTTAGTAACTCTTTGCTGATTTTGTAATTAGGGGCATTCCTACAATTGACTATTGGTCTCATTGGGCATTCCTTTTTGTGTATTTTTGGTTGTCCCCTCAATGACGGTATTTTCGGGTTCATGTTTATTAGTTTTGATTTTTCGGCTTTGGTCAGTATGTATTCTGTTTCTTTTAGCGCACTTTTTATTTGTTTTTGGAATTTGTTGGTGGGGTCTTTTGTTAATTCCTTGATTTCGTTGTTGTTTAGGAATTCGACTGTTTTTTCAATGTACTCTGTTTTGTTCAAAATTACTGTAGTGTTTCCCTTATCTGCTTTTGTGATGATTAAGTCATGTTCTTTTATTTTTTGTTTCAACGACTTTATTTCTTTGATTTGTTTGTTGTTTTGAATGTTATTGCTATCGCCCTCTCGTTTGAGGATTTTTTTGGCTTCGTTGGTGGCGAGATTTTTGGTTAATTCCCTGTCTTCTGCTGGGAGCTTGTGACTGGCTATCTCAATATCTGTGATTAACTGTTTTATATTGTGGTTCGTGTGTGCGTCTGTGCAGTTTTATTTCAAACCTTTGTCTAACATATTCATTTCACCTTGAGAAAAGGTTACGTTCGTTCTGTTGTTTACTCTGCTGTGGATATTGAATTCATTGTTATTCGTGTGTTGTTCATTAGATTGATGGTTCTGTGTTTCTCCTAGTTTTCTTAATTTATTTTCTAGCGTTTCATGCTTCCTCGTTGCTCTGATTTTGATGGTGTCATGTAGGTGTTCGGTGAAGCTGTCCCATTGGGCTGCGTGCCAGAAATTACTTAGTTGCAATTGAATGTCGTATAATTGTTGGTTAATTTTTTGCTTTCTTATGTATGCAAATCTTAATTCGTTTTTTATCCAAAGCGCTTTGGCTTGTTTAGTTGAAATGATCGAGGCTGGTGTGTTCGGTACGGTTTTAATTGGTACGTATTTAGGGGTGAGGTTTAGTTCTATACATTTTTTGTTGAACCAAATTGACTTGTCTAAATTCATGAGTTTAAGCCTGAGTGATTTGAATTTCTTGGCTTCACGATTTGCCTGACTAGCCGTGAACTTTGTGGTGTTTGAAGCCATATTTTCAGTGTTGCCTTAGTAAACAAGAGTTTAGTGCTTTTCAGTCGGTCAACACGAATGTACCCAAAAGAGATGGGTTATGCCCTAATCCTGAAATAAATTACATGAGATTAATAAAACACTAGGATGACCAGTTTCGATCGTCAAGCGATCATCATCAGATCCAATACACTTAGGCTATAAAATCTATGTTTGAAATACAGGTGAAAATATTTACAATATATACAATTATTTAGTTGCAGTATTGGTACTGCAACTGTCAGTGGATGCTAAATGCAGTATATATGTTAGGTGAAATGCTATTAAATATATAATAGGTAAATGTTATCTGGATCAGTTGTACGATGTACTTTTCTTCTGCAATAAACCAAGGCCCATATTAGAGGCAGTATTAAAGGTGCCGGGACGTCCTCATAAGACCGTCAACGCTTAGTTCGAATGGGTTATGCTCCACGCGTGGCGAGGACTAATCCACGGTCTTTAATAGTTGTAGATCCACCTCATTCAATAACATACATCTTATCTAGGTTGGCAACACCTCACATAAACACATCGCGATCACTCCCCACAGCACGTAGGGACAGGGGGGGAAGGCAGGGAAAAACCAGTCGTTAAGATAACCACCGCAGTCGACCGCACAGCGAGTTCAAGTGAGCACGGAAACTGCGAATAGCTGTAGTACGGAAGACAATCAGATAAGTAGTTAGCCTAAAATTTTATAGTTTAACCATAGTTTAAACCATATAATCTCTCTAAAGTACAATCTCCAGATAGCCATCACCATTTAGCATTTCACCTAACATATATACTGCATTTAGCATCCACTGACAGTTGCAGTACCAATACTGCAACTAAATAATTGAACATATTGTAAATATTTTCACCTGTATTTCAAACATAGATTTTATAGCCTAAGTGTATTGGATCTGATGATGATCGCTTGACGATCGAAACTGGTCATCCTAGTGTTTTATTAATCTCATGTAATTTATTTCAGGATTAGGGCATAACCCATCTCTTTTGGGTACATTCGTGTTGACCGACTGAAAAGCACTAAACTCTTGTTTACTAAGGCAACACTGAAAATATGGCTTCAAACACCACAATGTTTCTTAAATTGAATTGTCTCATTCTCAATAGCATTGGAGAAGACACTCCAAGTCACTCTGTGGATATTTCAGGTTTAAGCATTCCCTCGCATTTAAGGCTAGCCGATCCTTTGTTCAACATACAAAACCCTATTGACATACACTTTAGTGCCAATGTTTTCTGGAATTGCCTTCGTAAACAGGTTCGCAAGTTGTCCTCAAACGTGGTCGCCAGAGACACTAACTTTGGATGGATCGTCACCGGTCAACTTCCCCATTATCTCCCCAACCCGCATTGCAATGTTACTTCGCCAATACTGACCTGGAACAGTTCTGGAGGCTCGAAAGCGTTGATTCTCCTAACGTGACCTCTTCAGAAAACGAATTCTGTGAGCAAATTTTTTTGAACACCACCACTCGTTGTTCTGATGGCCGGTTCATTGTTCAAAGGCCAAGATAACATAATCCTCCTAAACTTATTAACTCTCAACCCAAAGCTCGAAAAGCTCTCTTTGCTATCGAGAGCAAAATTCAAGAAAGAACCTCTCGTTAAACAGCAGTACACTGATTTCATGGATGAGTATGAAAGCTTAGATCATATGGAAGTTGTTAACAAATCTGATGATGATTTGCACCCCCCAATTGAAACGTTTTTTTAAAATCATCATCCCGTGTGGAAAAACCCTCTTGTAAAGGATAAAATCCGAGTTGTTTTCAATGGTTCATCACCTGACGTTAATGGCAACAGCCTTAACGACACTCTATACTCTGGTCCTGCTATTCAGTCAGATCTATCTGCTATACTCTTAAACTTTCGATTATTTCCCATAGCTGTTATAGCTGATATAAAACAGATGTACCGTCAAGTTTTAATTCAGCCTGAACAACGAGATCTCCATAGAATCTTGCGGCGCGATGAAATCAGTAAGCCCATTAAGGTATTTCGTTTAAAAACGGTTACGTATGGCTTAAAACCTTCCGCTTTCCTTGCTATCCGTTCCCTACACTTGCTAGCCTCTCAAGGTGGTCATTTATTTGATTCCAAAGCTTCTGAATCACTAACTACGTCATTCTATGGTGACGATTATTTGCAGTCCTTCCCCACTCTGGAAGATGCTTCTCTCGTGTCCTTAGAACTTCAGGCATTGCTAAGGAATGGAGGTTTCCCACTTCATAAGTGGAATTCCAACTCCCATGAGTTTCTCGCCCAGTTTCCTACTGAAGACGTAGATCCCTTCTCTGTCGAAATTTGTGGAAACTCCGAATCCATAAAAACTCTTGGAGTTCATTGGTGCACCAGCACTGACACTCTCATCTACAAAGTTTCGCTCGCAGAAGAGCTCCCTAACACGAAACGACAAATTCTCTCTGAAATTGCAAACATTTTTGATCCGCTTCAATTCCTTGCCCCAGTTATCGTTATAGCCAAACTTTTCATGCAAGAGCTGTGGTCGCTCAAATTTGAATGGGATGACACTGTTCCCCTTTCTTTTCTTAACCGATGGCTCTCTTTTCGCAGCAATTTTCTGGATCTTTCCCTAATTGAAATTCCCAGGAATTTAATTAACGCTCATTCTAATGCATCTTTTTTCCTTCATGTGTTCGCGGACAGTTCCGAAAAAGCTTACGGTTGATTTGCATTTTTGGTTTATTGCGGTTCATTAAATGGATCTTCAGTTTCCAAACTTGTTTGTGCCAAATCAAAGGTAGCTGCTCTTATAACTATCACTTTGCCTAGGCTTGTATTGTGTGCTGCACTCATGGCTGCAGAACTTGTTAAAAATTACGGGAAGTATTAAAAGTCGAATTCTCGCAAATCTATCTCTGGAGCGATTCCATGATTACCCTTTCTTGGATTGCTAAAAACCCCACTCATTGGAAAACTTTTGTTGCAAACAGGGTTTCCAAAATTCAAACTCTTTCTTCGGGATGTCAATGGAGGCATGTGCCCACCGCTGACAACCCAGCCGACATTATCTCTCGTGGATGTTTACCCTCTCAATTGGCAGCTTCCCAGTTGTACTGGCATGGGCCCTCGTGGTTAATCGAAGATCCTTCTTGTTGGCCTTCTAAACCTCCAGCTACAAACTTCATCTTGCCTGACGCTAAAGTATCTCTATCTACTGCTTCGTGTCTTGTTTCCAACGTTTCTCATCCCTTGTTGTCCCGCTATTCTTCCTTTCATAAATTAATTCGAATTGTCGCCTATCTCCTTAGATGGAAATATCTTGTGGTTGACCAACCTCTTCTCCCCAAACCACACCTTACCAATCATGAATTGAATCTCGCTACCATTAAGGTTTGACAACAGACACAGCAAGAAGCCTTTTCTTCTGATGTTGTCTTTACTTTCTTCTAAAAGGGATCTTCCCAAATCCAGTCGTCTTTGCGCTTTAGCCCCTTTCCTTGATGACGATGGGTTACTCAGGGTAGGTGGTAGGCTCTTTCAATCTTTGCTCTCTGAGGACAAAAAGCATCCCGTTATTTTGCCTTCTAAACATCACGTAACTTCCTTAATTATACGTGAATTTCATTATCGCAATCTGCATGTTGGTACACGCACTCTGCTTTGCCTCTTAAGGGAAATGTACTGGATTATAAATGGAATTCATGAAGTTTCCTCTGTAATTCACAAGTGCATTCCTTGCTTCAAAGCGAAACCTAAAGTCATAAGTCAATTAATGGGCGATCTGCCCTTCTTTCGCTCTTCTCCTGTACGCCCATTTGCTCTAACTGGTGTGGACTATATGGGTCCGCTCCAATATCAACGAAATTCCCCTGAAGCTAAACGCAAATTGTTTGGTAAGCTCTATGTTTCTCTCTTTGTTTGCATGGTTACTGGCGCAATCCATTTGGAACTAGTAACGAATGCCTCTACTTCTTACTTTTTATCAGCCGTCCCTCGCTTCGCTGCTAGGCGTGGTGTTCCTTCAGAGTTGTTCTCTGATAACGCTTCCACTTTTCAAGGCGCAGCCTCCTTGTGGAAGAAAGCTCTCACATCTTCTCCCGCCATGGAACAAATTTCTAATTTCTCCTACTGAAAGGGTTTCAAATGGCGTTTTATACCTCCCTACGCTCCTCATCACGGTGGTAGGTGGGAATCCTGCGTAAAGCTCACTAAACGTCATTTAAGAAAGGTTTTAGGTAATCGCATTCTGACTTGTGAAGAATTTAATTCACTCTCCGTTCTGATTGAAGGTGTTGTTAAATCTCGCCCTTTAACTCCGCTTTCTAATGACCCTGATAACCTGCTTCCGCTCACACCTGGTCACTTCCTTATAGGCACTTCTCTTTCTGCGCCTCCTCCCCTTTCCAGTTCTTACAGGGATTCTAATTTACCTATTGTTTGGCGTAAACTTGAAACCCTCCGCAATTCTTTCTGGAAGAGGTGGAACTTGGAATATTTAACTTCCTTGCAACGGAGACAGAAGTGGTTTCTTTCCAGTCCCGACATTAAAGTGGGGGACATGGTCTTGGTTAGGGATGTTTCTCCTCCCCTGGTCTGGATTTCTGGTAGAGTGACCGAGTGTTATCCTGGAAGGGATGGGAGAGTCAGGGTGGTCAGAGTCTTGACCACTAATGGTAACATCACAAGACCACTGTCTTCAATTGCTCCATTACCTTTAAATGTTTAATTGTTTATTTTGCTCTCTGTTGGTGTTTTTCCCTCCCAGCTTGGTGTATTCTTGGAATACACGGTAAGATAGAGTATATTTTTACTGCTCTTAGCTTGTTCATTCCTTCCTTTTTCTCAAACACCAACAGTGATCTTCTAATTTCTCTTTGTTGGGCATGTCTCTTATTTTACTTGTGAGTCTGTTCTAGATATATATCTTCCATGACCCACCTAGCGTCATCTAGCAGCGAATCTCTGAAGTTCCTCAATTCTTCCCTGTACAAGAGGACTTCCTTATCCATCTGGCCACCAGATCTCGTCGCCATCGCCAGCTATCATCTCCGTGATCAAGAGAACTTCGTCTACTTTTTCACCCACCATGCTGCGCTAGTATCGCCTGCTATCAACTCTTTGAAGACCATTTCCTCAAGAGAATTTAACTTTTCAATATTGGTTATGCTTATATGTTTTCCTTTTGTGTCCTACCCCCACTCTCTTCCCTTCCTTGGTCCCTCTGTGCCTAGCTGAGCATGTCTCACTTGTACGTCGGCAGTCGACTTAGTCAGTCAAGGCTCAACTAGAGCCAGCCTCCTGAACTAAAGATGCATTCTTTAGATTCCACGCTATGTTGGAACTTTAATCGTCAAAGGGAACTTCATCATCGCCATGAAGCAATGATAAGTACAGACTTCAAGTTTTAACCTCATTCTCATCCTCTTTTAACAACTACATGCTTTTAATAATCATTTATAGGTAGTGCGAGATTACTTATTTGTGGCAATAATCATCCTTCGCGGGATTTTCCATATTGAGCTTTGTCTGTCTAAGCCAATCTTTGTAAAAGCTGCATTTCTGATGCTTATTAAATGAGAGATCTTCTCACAACGTGGGATATTATTGAAAACCCACTGTCTATAAAATACTAAGCTCGTTTCACCGCTGGAATAACTTTGGCCCTATTCTTCTATTAGGGTTGCTCTGGAACCTTCCAGAATCTGCACTCTATCTACAAGTCGTACCGTCATGTACTTTCCACTCACATGTGGGAATACTATTTAAAAATGAGGAATCTTCCTTATAAATTACTGCTCAATAACTAATGTTCCTTCCTCCGTTGGAATTTTCTCTGGCGTATTTAATGATAATCTACAACCTTCTCAAGCAATAGACTCTCGCCTATCCAGTGTAACTAGTCATTTTCCATAATTGCAATAACTTTCTTTGCCATAAACGTTTGCGCTACTACAGTGAACTTTTCATCCATTTCAACAGACTATAGTGAAAAACAGTGTTTTTTCAGTATTTTTTCCGCGTCGCGCTCGTCCGATTATTATAAATACGGCCACGAACATTTACCTTCCATCCCAGTTGATCTTTCCTAAACCTCTTACTAACAAACCATAATAAAATTGTTACTGTAGGTCTTTTTCAATGAGGTGTCACTCTAAAGACGTGCCCTCCCACTTTTGCTTACATGTAATTAATTAACTTCTGCATAACTACGTGTCTTGTACACGTTTCTAATTATCTTGTTTCTCCCTTCTAATTAGGGAATACAATTCTTTCAACTCATAAGTGAGTTATTTCTAGGTTTCACGAAAGGGAAACTTGCCCCATTTGTCTCGTGATTCCTACTTAAACATCGGAGGTCTAGAACCTTCCTTTTGACTTTCTCTTCAGGTTTCACAGTAAGTGACCTGCCCTATTTGTTTAATTACTAAAATTAAGCTTCAATACAAGAAGTTATAGGAACTTCTCTTTTATTCTACCTGCTTTTTGTTGTTGTTACTTTCGAAATTGTTACTCTTTTCAAGATATTTATCCAGAATTTCTTAATGTACACACCTTGTACTCGATTTATTGTCAAACTTTAATCACTTTATTTGTCTTTAAATTTTGTATCTTATCTTCGCTATTTCAAAATCTTGCGAGGATTTTATATAGTTTTGAAACCTAATGAATTGTTAATTGCCTGGCGCAAACTTTAGATGTTTTTTCGGAGGTCTGTGACCCCATTTGCTACAAAATTGAAATTATATATTTGTTGAATTTATTACATTCTTTTGAATTGTTAATTAAATTAAGAGTTCCTTTTCGCTTTTTCATTTTTCTAGTATAACAATTAGGCAAGATCCTGCCTTCCTTGACTCGTCCCACAAATACAACTATTGGTGCACTTACCAAAATTATTCCCAAAGGTATAATTCTTTTATCATTATCCTTCTTGGAAGCACTTGGTCGCTTTTCAGGAACTCTACAACTTCGAAAACTGGAAATATCGAAACCGATTCAAATTATTGGCATTCTTCGAATTACTTGTTCAAAAACGAATTCCTTTGAACAGACATACTATAAGTCTGTTACTCTCTGTCTTGCCAGACCATCACCCTTCCCCATAGTAGGCATATGCATGCTTGAGAGGGAATACGCTAAAGCCATTCTCTTGCAAACCGCCCAAGTCCTAGCTGCGTTTCCTGTTAGCTTCGACCAGGTCCTTACCCACTTTAAGTATCAGAGAGCGGATTTGCAGTGGCAACCGCCTTTGAGTGCATTTAAAGTTAAATTTATAACTTTTGTGGGACTATCCTCCTATTTCTCCATCCTTTTTCTCCAGTCCGAAACCTACCTGCTTTTCTTTATCATCTTCCCTTGGTGGTTAGGTTATTCCTCAGCCAATAATCTACCCAAGAGGCCTGCCGGAGTGCTGCGGAGTGCGGTGCAGCGCAGTGGGCACACAGAGGGTGCAAAGCCTGGCAGCCCCTGATTAAAGAAAAGTTTACATTTTGTCGCTCTAAGGAAGTTGGGTACAAAACCTTTTGGTTCAGGGCAGCAACAAGCTTAACTACATTATTCTCTTCTCCTCTATGCAGCTGTTTAAGGTGACCAACACGAGCAACCAACTTGATCCTATCATCTTCTTCCTCCGCCTTCTTTCTTTCTTCTTCCCGGTTTTCAATTTCTTTTTGTCTTTGAATAGGTGTTTTCCTCGGTGTTTTGGTAGATTTTTAGACACATAGGCCATTACATTTTCAAACTTAGTAGGAAGAGCATCGTTTGAGAGTTTCAAATGGTCACGTTTTACAGTTAAATGGACCCATCGGGACTTTTAACAGAATCCTCCCTAATTCTGAACCTGTCGACGAAGTGATCTATGCACACAACAGAGCTTGCCGAAGGGACAAATTCGGTTCGATTGATGGCTAAGATCCACTTTGGATTCCGAAAAGTCAGTAGGGAATTTAAACACTGAGATATTAGGCTGCTAGGTAGATTTCAATAGAAAGCCAACTATTGCAATGGGTACTGCGCTCGAAATCATGTCCAGCCTAGACTATGTACGGGACGAGCTTCGAACGGAGACGATCTGAGAAAAGTTGCATATGAATTTTTTCGAGATTTGGATCAAATTTGTATGCAGGAGGAGAGCTTTGACATCCAGAAGTAATTGGTAAAATTTTAGCCAATAGAAATATTTCTATTTGGAGCAGAAATGGAAATTTTGTAACCCAAGATATTTTAGCCATGTGAGGTACTCAAGCCGAGTCCAGGAAAATGCACAGTTTGTAGATGTTGGCCGTGAGAAACCAGTTTTCGCGAGCTAGGGGACAGAGCAATGATAAGTTGAGGTCATGCACGCGACCAGATAGAGGAGAAGGGAGGTCGTGTGCCTGGCGCGCTTCAGAACAGGTACTCATCCAATCAGAAGACAGAGAGATTACGAGGGAACAAATGGATATTATATACATTATTTTAATAATGGAAAGGACTGTAACATATCAAATTTACCAGGAGGAAAAATGAAATTTAATAGTCGAAACCGCAATTAAATCGGATATCTACAAGAGGAGATACGAAACAATGTGTGTGTTTGCAGCAAGGAGTGAGGCTAGGAAGATTGATTATGGAGGGAAAGCTTTGATCGAGGAGGCTAGCAAACGCTTGGAAGCGAGGGTCTTTCTTTAAGAACTGTTGTAGGAGTAACACGTATTACATTTCACTCCGCAATATACAAGAAGGTAACTTGTGATATTTGAGAATTCAACATGAAACAATACTACAGAGAGATAAATATGACGCCATGAACAAATAACAAACTATAACAATTGAGACGAGATATTAAGAAGGAAAAATCAGAAACTATACTGCGTGATACTTTGTTATACTCGTATCATTGCATTGGAACTTCCACAAAATACTACGCAGAGGAGAAGAAATCTGAAGTATTGGAACACATTATAAAAAGCTAAACATTACTATCTATAAAATGTCTACTAACCCAGGTCAAAGGGAGAGATTACGACCAACTATTTCGAAACAGAGAAGATGTTTTAATTTTCATGATGGAGGGAACTTAGAGCTACACTAACAAGTGATATCCAGAGATGACCATGTAGCTTGATTAAGAGGACGGGCTGCGCTACCAACTGCAGTTCGTTCTGAATACACACTATTCAACTACTATGGAGAGAAACCCACATGTCAAGATGATTTATCACGATGATAAACACTACTATTATTCTACCGACATCGATGAACATCAACAGATGTACCACCAGAAGATGGACCCAAGAAGGAAGCGGGAGGAGCATCAAGGTTATCAAACCGAGAAGATCCAAGAATGGCAGCAGAACGAGGTCGCGGACGGTAGAGAGGAGGCTACTCGGCGAGTCTCAGCTGGAGACTGGTTTTCCACCCCATTCCCTACTGTTTGCCGAGACTAGCAGTCCAGACAGGAGAAGTATGACGTATGCCAGCTGCCCGCCCGAAGCAAGGTCGTGTTCCTGAAGCACGTGGCAGAGATTCCACGAATGCCGTTGACACCAGGTCCGTCACCACAGGTGCAGCTTTAAGGTAGAACAGTGCAGATTTACACACCTATGTAGATAGAACTTGTACACGTTTTTCCAGTATATTGACCAATATTCTTTAACTTATTCATAGCTCATGTTGTTATTTTGTCTAGAATTTTGAAATTTTGCTATAGAGCGTTTATATTGCATTTTTGATCTTATCAGAACGTTTTGCCGTCATTTTTCTGACGTAGTCAATTTTGTAGCTTGTGTAAGCTATTGTTAAATAGATTTTTCGCTAGAGTAACTTCATTTCGTTGAAGCAACTTTTTGCGTATCCGTGTTGTGACATCAGGTCGAAGGTAGTCACATGTTTCACAAGCAGATTTTATTGTACATGTAATATATGGTAATGAGAGGACACGATGATCCTTTGTAAAGCTCATTCGTGACAGAAACGAATATATGATGTATAAGGACCGTAATTGTTGACATGAGTATTTCAATTCTTTCATTGAAAGGAACTTTACTGTCTAAGAAAGTAACTATGTAAAACCCAGAATATTATTACGATTGTTTAAGCAGTATGCGTATTTGGAGAAGCATAGCTGAGAGATCTAAGATGTGAACGGTAATTGTATTAAGCAATCTTTTTTATTGCCAGGTCATGTGAGGGCACGGAAAAAATATTAAATATCTAGAAAGAACAGACGTGAGGTGTGGATATTCTTAATTTTTGTGAAGTAAATGCGAGCAGACTTTAGATTTATAGAAAAGCTATACGTGTATATTGTAACAGATTTTTACTAGAGGAAGAGAACGGAGAGATTGCATGATTTTATGAGGAGAGATTTGGAGAAACAATGCGGAAATATTTTATGAGAAATGCACCAGGAAGTAATAGCAAAATAATGTAGAATCGGTAGAGATTATGTAGGAGGAAGTAAGTTGTATTCGTGAACGGTATTACAACAGTAATATCTAGTAGGGATACTGAATTTCACTTTGTTTAATGAAGATTGTTTTCTAGGAGTTTTGTGGAAGTGCTAAACGAGATACATGCGAGAGGCAATGGTCTGAAGGAACGTGTAGTGAAGACATGATAATATGGTAATTAGGAGTGTGAGAGGAAATTATTATGATAAAATGTGATGAAGTACAGTAAGTCTAATAAGCAATGTCAGAATTATATCTTCGCAGAATTATTATTGTGAGTATCGAAAGTTAAATGCCGTACACATTTTTTGTCTTTAAAAATAGCTTATCTAAAGGTCTTGCGTCATATATTTGGAAATTAATTGAAGTATTATCACCGAATTTGTAATTTATAAGTGAATAGTTCTGAACTTAATTGATTTGTAACACAGATTTACATTGGATATGAGAAATGAATACCGGATTTGACTTGAATGTTGTGTGAAATACGCGAATGAAGGTGAGAGAAGGAACTTTATGCTATTATTGCTAGAGAATGAATCGTGCGGGGCGCGATACTGTACATATTGTATTATAAACAGTATGGTTATTATTTTTAGTCACCTACAGTTGTGTGTTAGAGTTTAACGCTATTTTGCGATGTAATTACACAGATGTATTAATTAGGGAGCAGGTCTGTATCATGAATATAACGATATAGGAAGATTTATTCATAATTAGTGTTCAGAATTTTCACAAATGTTTTGTACATGTTTGGAAATGTATTATGAGGAAAGATTGAATATTATTTGAAGTAAGACGCTAGCAGAGACTAAGTGAGTCGCATCTTCGTCTAGTTGAGACGTCATTTTTATTTGTAGTGTCAATTCTTATTTTATTTTGCTTAAGGACATGTCTGTAATGTTCGTTGGTTTTCTATAACAATTTGCAAGCTATTTTATGCTTGCTTCGTTTTTCTAGAGATGACTTCCTTCCTCAATGCTTAATTACGCGATAACGATACTGCTAGTTCGATGCATACAGTAAATCGACACATTATTCCATTAACCCGAGAGCCGAGTCGCTCAATTTTTGCTCAACTTTTTATTTGTAGGCTGTTCTGTGTGCAGCTAGTTAGTAGTAAGGTTAGATATGGGTTATGTGTGATCAGGGTTCCCTAGTCATCAGTCCTGTAGGAATCGTTGGTTCTTTAGCCGGGTGTTGACTCTCCTACGAACCTTATTTTCCATCTACGCGGATTTTGGACTGTGACCTAGCGGGATTTGGGCGCATATATAGCATATTTAATGTATGGTCGCCCAACTAGTGTGGCTTCGACGTTGTCGATTGCCTGGGTCTATCAAACTCGTGTATTTGAATTTCCAGAGTTGGGTGATCTTCGGTTGTGTCGAAACTGTTACACTGGGTGATATTCCGTAATCACAGGTATTTTTTAAGCAAGTTTGGTGTACGAAACAGTCGAAATTTTTGAATTTTTATAAATGCCGATCCCAATTTGATAAGAGTGGAAGTGAATTCCCATTGTCAGATATGAGGAGTACATTTAATTGTGAGGCATGTATTGTATTGTACCGGCAAGTGACATTTTGGTCAGGTCATTTTGACGTAAAGTTAATATCTTGTTGAAATGAATTTTAATTTGAATTAAGTATTGAAAAAGGAAGGTCAGTATTTTTATACTCAACGAAATTGATACCGTTGAGCTCTAGAATAGATATCATTGAGGGGCAGGTAAAACACGGTTACGAGATGCTTGTTTCATATAGAGTAATTTATTTATTGGTCAATTCCGGAATTTCGCTTTGTGTAGTGTAGTGATACTTCCCTATTTTCTCATATATTGTGAAGAATATGTCGTCAGATGATATGACCCACATAAGGTCAATCCTGGAACAAATGAACTTTAGTCAGGCAAGTATGACTGCTGAAATGGAGGCCCTACACAAAATCATTCATGAAAACACTAAAAGTTAGGGAAAGAGATTAAAGACATATCGTCTACTGTGAAGTCAGAGGTGAAAGCGGAGTTGGCGATAGCTCAAGAAGAGGCTAAGAAAACTCAAGAGAAAGGTCAAGAAGAAGCTAGGATCTTCCAAGAAGAAGCTAAGAAAACCCAGGAGGAGATCATGTTAGCTCTGGAAAAGGCTCAGAATGCAGGAAAAGTATCCCAGGAATTAAGCAAGCTAGCACAAGAAGAAAGCCGACTAGCTCAACAAGAAACCAGAAAGTCCCTAAGGAAAGCTCAAGAAGATGCCAGAAAATCCAAGAAGATGCAGAAAGGAGATTTACGGAGCTACGGAAATCATTACAGAGTAGCATAGAAACTATTAAAACAGACAACACAAACCACTTTAACACAATTTCAGGATCCCAAGGTGAACTTCAGAATCAGCTGACTACCTTAAATGGTACAGTTGATGAGCTCCAGCTGAAACTCACAAATCAACAGAAGTTGATATCTGAAGGTATTAATGTTAATATTAATAAATGTATAATTGATGCTGTAATGAAGTTGAAAGAGGAGGTTTTAAAGAGTAGTAGTGATCATATATATGAAATGCATGGTAGGATCATGAAAGAGGTTAAAGATATAGAACTTAAAACTAATGTTCATGTAACTGGGTTGCGAGAGGAACTTACAAAACGTATAGACACCTTAGAGGAATCTAATGTCACAACACTGAGCGAAATTACTAGTAAAACGGAAAGAAATAAAAAATAAAGAGTTAGAACAGATAAGGAAATTAGTTGATCAGGTCAATATCGAAATAGCGAAGGTCAAGTCGAAACAAGAGAAAGAAATAGGTGAGCTCAATGAGTAGATGAAGTCTTTGTCGATTAAGAATACGTCCGATTTGAAACAGAACTTAGAAGAATTCTTTAAGGAAAGAGATGATAAACTGAGAGGAGGCTTAAACAAGCTAGATTATGGGAATGATGGACAGGAAGAGGACAAGGAAAGCGTCGACACTCACAGGTACAACAGACCACGAAATCTTTTCGGAACAGAGTATACCGAGAGAACAGTTAGAGAACCAAATACGTTCGGGAGATCCTACGAACAAGACACAGTCAGAAGTAATCAGAATGTGGTGGTGATCAAAAGCCACGAGGAAAAACCCGACAAGTACACTGGGGAAGGTAATGTTACCGCTGTTGAATTTCTATGAGATATGCGATACTACCTAGACGCGAATAGGATTCCTAGAGAGCGTGAAATGAGAGTAGTGGAGAAATATCTTACATCGGAAGCCCTAATTTGGCATGAAGCTTTCCGATACACGTATAACACGTTCGAAGAATTTGCAGAGGCGCTATTAAGACCATTTTGGAGCGAAGAGACACAGCATGATTTCAGAGCTGAAATCTACTCCAAGAATTACCCTTACTCGATACCAACTCGTTACGCAAGCTACTTTACAAACCAGTTAGCCCGCTTGCAACATCTTCAGACTCCATTGGCAGAACCGGAGCTGATACATGTAATATCCCGACAATTACCAGCCGAGGTTAGGAAGCATCTGATATCGTCCAATGTAAACACACTGGAGGATATGGCAGAGATTCTGCGAGGTCTGGATCATACAAGTTTGACATCACAAAACTCAGGGCAAAATCAAACTAATAATCCGCGTAATAGGCAGAATAATAGAGAGATACATACAGTGTTGGTAGACCAAGTCCAACAAACCGATGCACAACCAAATAGAACAGGTCCCATCAGACAGAATAACTGGGGCAGAAACAGATACGGGCCAGGGTGTAATCAAGCCAGAGAAGGTTGGCCCTATAAGAATAAATATTGGAATGAGCGACAGAGGAGAAATATATATCCATTCAGCAACAACAATTACAAAAATGGATTCCGTAGAAACAGTTACTTCGATCGCCAGAACGGAGGAGATGAGGGAAGATACTCGAGGTATCGAAACTGGAATGAAAGTAACCAACAACAACAACAGAATCAACAACGTTCTCCACATCAAATACAACAACGAAGAAATGGATTTCAGAGAAGTCGATGGAGAGATGTTGGTAATGTGCATAAATATTATGAAGATAGAGAAAGGAAAAGCCAAGAATACAGAAAGAATCAGTGAGAAAGAGAAGAAAGAAAGGAACAACACCGACAACAATCACAGGATCAGGTCGAACCAGAACCAGGAACGAGTCGTGAAGGTCAAAACCACTACAGGGAGCAACAAAAAAAACGCCATTTCGGAAAAGGAGGTAGAGGAGAGTGTAATTCACACAACATTGATGTAGGAAATCGCCATAAACGAAATTTATGAGGTCACGGACGAGGAGTTGCTACATGAAAGAGAGGAGCCGAAGAGAGGGAACACAGCAAGACTTCCCATTATTTTAATAAAAGTAGGAGAATATACTTTTAGGACTCTCGTGGATACAGGAGCTACGGCTTGTATATTGTCAGAAAACAGTTTTCAGAAACTAGACGCAGGGAACTTATTGATTGCTATACCTGCGTCTACAATTAAAGTGAGAGGGGTATTCAATGACAAAGCTATGAAATGTAAAGTTCAAGCACTCATGGAATTCCATATAAATGAGCAGAGTTTTGAACAGGTATTTATAGTGTTAGATCCCATAAGTTTAGACGCAATACTGGGTATTGATTTTATCACACAGTCAGGAGCTATTATAGACCTGAGGAATGGCATTATTCGCTTTAATAATAGCCAAGTTGAAGGAGGAAATGTAGGATCAAAGGAACTGGAATACAGCATAGACGATGGTATGGGTGAAGGAAAATTGGAAGAGATGGTCATGGAAATTGCGACACCTGAAAAGACACCACCGCTTGGCCAGCAGCACGTCGGTAACTCGATAACCAACGCTCTGCTTACCACTGCGACACCTGGAATGGGCGGGCCCAACTTACCTTTGTTTGAGAGGTCCGGGTTACCTCCGCAGCAACATCACCTCCAGTTGACATGTCCCAACAGAAGAGCTCCAAAGGAGTGGAAGGAAGATGGAGAAGGGGACAACACACACAGGCTATCGTACAGACACCCCCTAAAACCAACGGAACTGCCGTCGGCGAAATAATGCCACAACACAAGATTAAAAAATTTAAAATAAAAATTTAATGTTAAAATATAAAGAACACCTCCACCAGAAAGAGAACATGCATCAACCAGAATAATTTACAAGGAAGGCAAGAGACCGCTTAACATGCTTGCTTGCAAGGCCAACAAAAGAAAAGACTTAAATTAAAATTAAAATGTTCAAGCCCAAAACTTAAAATAAATTATATATATAGGCATAATTAAATGATAACGGGCTTGGAAATTTACAAGGCAATGCAATATCGATCCGACATGCGGAGGTCCAGGCCACGCCAAAAAACGACAGGATTAAAATTAAATTAAATTAAATTAAATTAAATATGATCAATTAAGAAATTCCCGATATAGAGACTAAGAAAAACACAAGAACATTCACCAAAAAACATAAGGTTAAACCAACAAGGTAAAATTTAAAAAAAACAAATATTAAGTTAATACAACACGTTTGAGCTTCGCGGTCGGCGCCAAGAGACTCCCTCGAGACCAGAATGCATCTCGGCATAACAAAACACAAACATGGTCACTCAAAAAAAAAAGGAGACCGCATGCTTGATCGAAACTACGGCAAACAATTAGCAAAATTAAATTTTAACACCAGCAGAAGGAAATGAACGGCGGAAAACAATTATATCTAAATACTATTAACAACATGGAAGGGCAACGGATCATGAATAAATTAAATGCTATGTCAATCCCAAGATTGGCAAAAAGAAAATAAATAATAATTTAAACGTAAAATAAACTAGAAATGTGTCTCCAGAAGGTACGAAGAAAAGATAACAAAATTAAAATAAATCAGGTAACGTTATTAAAACAGAAATAAAATTAGGCCTATAAAACAAAATAAGGTACAGAATAAAAACATTACTATAAGATGATATCGGAGCTCCATAACAATAATATAAAAAAAACATCAAATGATAACGTACCTTATTTCCTTCTCAGTGGAGACACACTAATAATAAAATAATTAACACATAATTTTTAAATTCTGTACGGCACTACATGTGCTTCAAAACTGGCTAACCCGGCACATGCGTCGTTTAGATGACCAGCACTCGTTCGCATCCAGTTGCGATTCTCCATCACTTTCATCGTCCAGGCGAAATTAAATTCTTATGTAGCACAGGCGTTTCTTAGTTGAATTTGTATTCATATTTGGTAAAAGCCAGGGGGCAAGCCCCCTAGCACACAGAGAGATATTCCTTCACACCAGAGGCCGGCTTGTTTACTTCATGACAGACTGAGAAGATGCCAAGATGGCGGATATTTTTTTTGTCAAATGCCGAACTGCATTCGTGTCTATATTTATTGTCCAATCACGGCTTGACACCTCAATCAACAATGTCATTATTTAGTAATAATTTTGGCGGTATCATGAAATATATATATTCTTTTGTTTACGATGTAGAATTATAATTGCCTTCACACAAGACAGGAATAGGATGAGTTTTAATAAGGTACAACCAACGCATTCTATTGGAGAAGTAGGAACCACGTGCAGACTTCCAAAGTCCGACAGCAGCTACCATCTCGTGTTCACAGAAGGAACCAAGCGACGAAGCGGTCGTTTCAAAAATGTCAAGAATTGCATCCAGAGGTAAATACATGTTAGAAAACTTTGGGACGGGCTCTTGCACGTCACAGTCTCCCTCCCTTAAGCGTGAACACGGTTCACGAATATGCCTAGGCATAGACAGTACTCCTTAACTTGTCGATTCACCAAGCATGTTTCCAGAAGATAATGTTCACCAGTTAACTCCAATTGATGGATGAAACCACATCGTTTTGGTTAGGAAGAATGCAGGGTCAGATTATCAGTGATGGGATAATTGATCACCTCGCAAACCACTTAGTCAACAGCATCACTGTGTCCAAAAATCTTCAGAAATGCAGAACACCAGCACCAGCAGTGCTTTCATAGTCCGAGACACGTTAGATACATTTTCAATAAGTCCAATTTAGTTCGCTTTAAACGAAGTAGGTGGAAGCAATGTGCAAGATATTATGTGACGCGTGGGCAGCCATTTACAAAACAGAAGTTAATCTTATTTCAAAAAAGGTTTACAGAAATTACAATTTCTTACTACATTTTACAAAAGAGAAACAAGGTTGAATTTAAATGAAGGAAATATTTCGGACATGTCCTAGATCCGTGCTTACAACATTTCATTAACAAGTTTACCTTTTTACAGATTCGAAGTACATTTCAAGATTACATGAGTTAAACGACTATACATTTAGAAGGAACTACGGTAGAGGAATGACCACTTAAATTCCCCAGGGAACCCAGTGATCGATGATACCAACTGTCGTTCAGTTAAAGGGGATGCAAATACCTGGGCATACATCTTAATGTCGCTGACATAGTCGCTAAGAGACTCGTCCAACCTTTGGACACGATAAAGGAACTTTTGCTCGAGAGTACTTAGGGCGCTCGCAGGGACAAAAAACCACAACACTTCCCTAATAAACATGGCTAAGGACATGCGGAGGTGGATAGCTTCAACTAGCTTATCGCGCAGCATACCGGATGCAACTGGATACAAAAGTTGGAAAATCTGAATTTCCGACATCCCAAAAATCGAGGCATGGTTGCCCAACTCGACCACTTGCTTTAAAAATTGTACCACTTGGGTAACGTCATCAAGGTTGAAATGCTTTAATTTAGTTAAGAAACCAGAAATAGGATGAGGAATCGACCCATAATTAACGGTAGGCGAGAATGTAGCATTAGGAAAAGAGACATTGTTACCAGGGTAGCCCGCTCGCACACCCTCTACAGGCGACAAAACATTTATATTACCAGAGAAAGAACTGGGATGCAATGGGTCGGCAGGACCCAGGAAATCATTAGGTGACCTAACATGAGAAGAATGACCGTATGCAGGATTAAGTGGTATGGACGAGCCAGCCCCAGGCAACAGAGGGGCAGGCAAACTACTACTGGTAATCGATCCCAAAACCTCAGACCTAGTAAACAGAGGTGATTCACGTTCAACCCCAGAAGAACTCTCCAAATTCACAAGGTTATCGCTTAAGTCAATTAAATTGAAAACACTATTGTTGTCGGCCATTTTGGAAAACACAGAATGCAGACAGCCAATATAGAAGGAAACAAAATTTCAGGAATTACAAGGACAGTTTACACTTTCACAACAGTACCACAACCACCAATTACCAGCACCAAAGATTAGGCTGACACTCGAACACAGCCACCCTACTACACAAAATCATGCACCATGCTGTCCAGAACTGCACACGTCACCACCTGCTTGGCTCGAGAACAGAAAGCTAAATTACAAAAATTGGCACAAAACATCAGGCTACCAGCTTCCGACGGGGCTCGAGGATGCCTTCACACGCAGCATATAGGCTATTAGAACATTAAGAAATCCCATTTCCCATGCCAAGAACACATGTCAGTCACTCACCGAGCTGCTTCTTCAGTTGGAATGTTGCACACAAACAGGGTAAAATACAGCAGCAAACACCTCGCTTAGAACGGGACACTTACAGCGTACCACATTGATATCCAGAGGCAAACATGAAATAAAACAAACGACAAGGATTAGCTTTACATAACATTAAGTGCACTGGCCCGACAATATGCCACCAACAACTGCGCCATCAGCCCTAGAGGGGTCCATAAAACTGCCTGTGGGTACCGGGGAGGGGATAGCTACGGAAGTGAACTCAACCGCGGACTGCTACCAGAATGCAACCCCGCGTGGACGGCCTGGCCAGCAGCACGTCGGTAACTCGATAACCAACGCTCTGCTTCACCAGAATGACACCGCCCAAAGGACAGCGTGGATTACCTCCAGATGACATGTCCCAACAGAAGAGCTCCAAAGGAGTGGAAGGAAGATGGAGAAGGGGACAACACACACAGGCTATCGTACAGACACCCCCCAAAAACCAACGGAACTGCCGTCGGCGAAATAATGCCACAACACAAGATTAAAAAATTTAAAATAAAAATTTAATGTTAAAATATAAAGAACACCTCCACCAGAAAGAGAACATGCATCAACCAGAATAATTTACAAGGAAGGCAAGAGACCGCTTAACATGCTTGCTTGCAAGGCCAACAAAAAAAAGACTTAAATTAAAATTAAAATGTTCAAGCCCAAAACTTAAAATAAATTATATATATAGGCATAATTAAATGATAACGGGCTTGGAAATTTACAAGGCAATGCAATATCGATCCGACATGCGGAGGTCCAGGCCACGCCAAAAAACGACAGGATTAAAATTAAATAAAATAAAATATGATCAATTAAGAAATTCCCGATATAGAGACTAAGAAAAACACAAGAACATTCACCAAAAAACATAAGGTTAAACCAACAAGGTAAAATTAAAAAAAAAACAAATATTAAGTTAATACAACACGTTTGAGCTTCGCGGTCGGCGCCAAGAGACTCCCTCGAGACCAGAATGCATCTCGGCATAACAAAACACAAACATGGTCACTCAAAAAAAAAAGGAGACCGCATGCCTGATCGAAACTACGGCAAACAATTAGCAAAATTAAATTTTAACACCAGCAGAAGGAAATGAACGGCGGAAAACAATTATATCTAAATACTATTAACAACATGGAAGGGCAACGGATCATGAATAAATTAAATGCTATGTCAATCCCAAGATTGGCAAAAAGAAAATAAATAATAATTTAAACGTAAAATAAACTAGAAATGTGTCTCCAGAAGGTACGAAGAAAAGATAACAAAATTAAAATAAATCAGGTAACGTTATTAAAACAGAAATAAAATTAGGCCTATAAAACAAAATAAGGTACAGAATAAAAACATTACTATAAGATGATATCGGAGCTCCATAACAATAATATAAAAAAAACATCAAATGATAACGTACCTTATTTCCTTCTCAGTGGAGACACACTAATAATAAAATAATTAACACATAATTTTTAAATTCTGTACGGCACTACATGTGCTTCAAAACTGGCTAACCCGGCACATGCGTCGTTTAGATGACCAGCACTCGTTCGCATCCAGTTGCGATTCTCCATCACTTTCATCGTCCAGGCGAAATTAAATTCTTATGTAGCACAGGCGTTTCTTAGTTAAATTTGTATTCATATTTGGTAAAAGCCAGGGGGCAAGCCCCCTAGCACACAGAGAGATATTCTTTCACACCAGAGGCCGGCTTGTTTACTTCATGACAGACTGAGAAGATGCCAAGATGGCGGATAATTTTTTTGTCAAATGCCGAACTGCATTCGTGTCTATATTTATTGTCCAATCACGGCTTGACACCTCAATCAACAATGTCATTATTTAGTAATAATTTTGGCGGTATCATGAAATATATATATTCTTTTGTTTACGATGTAGAATTATAATTGCCTTCACACAAGACAGGAATATGATGAGTTTTAATAAGGTACAACCAACGCATTCTATTGGAGAAGTAGGAACCACGTGCAGACAATCCAAAGTCCGACAGCAGCTACCATCTCGTGTTCACAGAAGGAACCAAGCGACGAAGCGGTCGTTTCAAAAATGTCAAGAATTGCATCCAGAGGTAAATACATGTTAGAAAACTTTGGGACGGGCTCTTGCACGTCACAGAAATAGAAGAGTATAGCAGAAGACAAACTAGTTTTCCTATAGAAGAGTATGAAGATTATCAGGAAAAGTTGGAAACTTTGATTTTGGACTTTGCTGACATTTTCAATGAAAAACCAGGAGTAATAAAAGGTTTCCAGTATCAGATTCGGTTGGTTGATAATGCACCTTTTCAGAGGAAACTCTATCCAATCCCTGAAAAATACCAAGAGGAAGTAGCCGAAATTATAAAAGTAATGGAGAGAGATAGAATTATCCAAAAACAAGCTACCCCTTATTTGAATCCCCTTACAGTAGTGAAAAAGGCCGACGGTAGTCTGAGAGTCTGCTTAGATGCTCGTCAAATCAACTTATTCCTGTTAAAATAGCAAGATCGTCCACCTAAGATAAGGGAACTATTAAGAAAATTTAGAGGAAAAACTTGCTTTTCCGTCATAGATCTCACGGCAAGTTTTATCAAATAGAGTTGACTGAAGATAGCAGATGCTATGCAGGATTTCTATTTAATGAAACCAGTTGCACGTTTCGTCGTGTTCCGTTTGGCCTAGTGAACTCGAGCCCAGCGCTTATCAGAGCCCTTGACAATAAGCTGAGCGAAGAAGTTAAAAAGTACGTCTTATGCTACGTTGACGACTTAATTATTTCTTCAGATACACCAGAGATACACCTACAGCACTTAAAAGCATTGTTTGAGAATTTAAGAGAAGCAAACATTACGGTCAACTATAATAAATGCCACTTTTTCCAGGAGCAGATAAACTTCCTAGGTAGGACATAATATAGATGAACATGGCTATCATCCGAACAATGACAAAATCGAGGCTATATTACAATTTCCAAGACCGAAGAAAATTAAGGATATACGCGCTTGCACCGGTCTTTGCCAGTTTTTTAGCAGTCATTGTCCACGTTATTCGGAAGTGATGGCACCACTTCATGAACTCTTGAAAGAGAATAATAGATGGAAATGGTATGGTTCGGCAGATCAAGCTTTTGAGCAAGCCAATGAAATGTTGAAGGACAACATAAAATTGGAATACCCAGATTTTGAGAAAACATACATTGTTGAGACAGATGCATCAAGAATCGGAATAAGTGCAGTATTATACCAGAAGGACGATGAAGGGAACAATCATTACATAGCATTCAACAGTAGAAAGCTACGATCACATGAAGTGAATTATTATACCATCGAGTTGGAAGCTTTAGCGGTCATCAACGCACTTCAGCAATGGAAGGAGATACTGATAGGACACCCTATACTCTTAAGAACAGATCATAAAGCATTGGAATTTATGTTGAAAACGGATTTGTCCAGCGATAGAATGACTAGATGGACTATGTTCATGCAGCAGTTCAATGCAACTATTAGCCATGTGCCAGGGAAAGATAACTTGTTAGCAGACATCTTATCAAGAAACCCCACTTCTAAGGCCAACGTCAGAGTCAATGTAATCCAGACGGATGACGAAGATCAGGCAACTATGGACAAGTTTGTCTAGAATAACCACTTTTCAGAGGAAGGATGCATTTCTGAGAAACATGTATAAGTTTTATCAGGTAGATTGAATGTACAGATTGCAAATTACGATGAAATGAGGAGAACTTCTAGACACTTTGTTCTACTAGGAGAACAGGTTTGCAAATATGTGGCTGCAGAACACACTAAAATCAGAGTAGTGGTACCCCCAGAACTTATTGTACCAGTTGTGTGGTTAACATACACGTGTATTGGACATGGAGGTTTAGCCAAAACTTACAGCACTGCCCAGGAATCATTTTACTGGATAAACATGAGAGAATCGAATGCGATAGTTGTAAGGTCTTGCGAACTTTGCCAGAAGAATAAATACAACTCTGAATTGTTATTTGAGAAACCAAAGGCCATTATTCCAACAAAACCACTGGAATTGTTCACCCAGGACATTTTTGGTCCTGCGCCCAAGAGTATTAGAGGAAATCAATACGTACTTGTCACCATGGATGTATTTTCAAAAATCATCATGTTAAACCCCATGCAGAAAGCAACAACGAAAGCTATTTTGAAACATTTAGAGAAGAACGTGATACCCAAGTTAGGAAAACCAGAAAAACTTATTACGGGTCATGGAACTCAGTACACGTCTGCGGAATTTGAAGATACCATGGATAGACTAGGCATTAAACATGTCTATAGTTCTATACGCAACCCACAGACAAATCCCGAGGAGAGATGTGTGCTTGATTTTTCGAAGTATATTCGCCTATATAGTTCGGAAAACCATGCGAACAGGGTGAAGGTAGTTCCACTAATTGAATATTGAATGAACAGTACTCGTCATGAGAGCACGAACGAGATCCCGAGTTTGTTGCATCATGATGAAAAGCCAGTAAGACCATGGAATTGTATTATAAACATTCAAGAAGACATAGAAACCCCTATGGATAGAAGAATTGAAAAAGCTAGAGAGCACCTCAACGAGCAAGCTAAGAAGAGATTGAAGAGAACGAGAGGTCAACGATTCAGTCGCCCACTACGAGAGGGAGATCTAGTCCTCATTCGGATGCAAGTAAAGGCAGATGTCCTGAGGAAGATATATGTAAAATTTTCTAACCTATTTAAAGGCCCCTTCAAGGTAGCTAAGGTCTATGATAACAATTGTTATGCCATTGCCAGAATTAGTGACGACCGTATAATTGGAAAATATAACCATTCTAAATTTAAGAGATTTTATCCTCAGATACAGTAAAGGACACAATTTCGACTGCATGTTTATGCAAAGAAACAATGTGTGGTAAAAGAAAGTCTATTCTAAACTTTCTATTAAGGTCAAAAAGGGAAATGCGCTCGAAATCATGTCACTCCTAGACTATATATTGGACGAGATTCGAACGGAGGCCATCTGAGAAAAGTTGCATATGAAATTTCTCGAGATTTGCATCAAATTTGTATGCAGGAGGAGTGCTTTGATATCCAGAAGTAATTGGTGAAATTTTAGCCAATAGAAATATGTCTATGTGGAGCAGAAATGGAAATTTTGTAACCCAAGATATTTTAGCCAAGGGTGAGGTACTCAGGCCGAGTCCAGGAAAATGCACGGTTTGTAGATGTTGGACGCGAGAAACCAGTTTTCGCGAGCTAGGGGACAGAGCAATGATAAGTAGAGGTCATGCACGCGACCAGATAGAGGAGAAGGGAGGTCGTGAGTCTGGCGCGCTTCAGAACTGGTACTCAGCCAATCAGAAGACAGAGAGATTACGAGGGAACAAATTGATTTTATATACATTATTTTAATAATGGAAAGGACTACAACATATCATATTTACCAGGAGGAAAAATGAAATTCAATGCAACTGCAATTAAATTGCATATTTACAAGAGGAGATACGAACCAATGTGTGTGTTTGCAGCAAGGAATGAGGCTAGGAAGATTGATTATGGACGGATAGCTTTGATCGAGGAGGCTAGCAAATGCTAGGAAGCGAGGGTCTTTCGTTACGAACTTCTGTAGGAGTAACACGTATTATATTTCATTCCGCAATATACAAGAAGGTAACTTGTGATACTTGAGAATTCAACATGAAGCAATACTACAGAGAGATAAATATGACGCCATGAACAAATAACAAACTATAACAATAGAGAAGAGATATTAAGAAGGAAAAAACAGAAACTATACTGCGTGATACTTAGTTATACTCGTATCATCGCATTGGAACTTCTACGAAATACTACGCAGAGGAGAAGAAAGCTGAAGTATTGCAACACGTTATAAAAAGCTGAACATTACTATCTACAAAATGTCGATTGAACCAGGTAAAAGGGGAGAGATCACGACCAACTATTTCGAAGCAGAGAAGATGTTTTAAATTTCATGTTGGAGGGAATGTAGAGCTACACTAACAAGCGATATCCAGAGATAACTATGTAGCTTGAATAAGAGGACGGGCCGCGCTACCAACTGCAGTTCGTTCTGAATAAACACTATTCTACTACTATGGAGAGAAACTCAAATGTCAAGGTGATTTCTCACGATGATAAACACCACTATTATTCTACCGACATCGATGAACATCAACTGATGTAGAGCTGATGTAGATGAACCCAAGAAGGAAGCGGGAGGAGCATCAAGGTTATCAAACCGGGAAGATCCAAGAATGGCAGCAGAACGAGGTCGCGGACGGTAGAGAGGAGGCTACACGGCGAGTCTCAGGTGGAGACCGGTTTTCCACCCCATCCCCTACTGTTTGCCGAGACCAGCAGTCCAGACAGGAGAAGTATGACATATGCCAGCTGCCCGCTAGACGCATGGTCGCGTTCCTGAAGCACGTGGCAGAGATTTCACGAATGCCGTTGACCACAGGTCCAGCTTTAAGGTAGAAGAGTGCAGATTGACACACCTATGTAGATAGAACTTGTGCACGATTTTCCAGTATATTGACCAATATTATTTATCTTATTCATAGTGTACCCGTTCGTCCTGGGGATGCGATGACCCATCTGCTATTACATCGCATTCCTGGAGTTCCAGGACAGAGCGGAGTTAAATTAACCTCTAGTCAAATAAGGAATGTGCCGGAAATTCAGCTGAGATATCGAAAAAGCAGTGGGTAACACGAGACAAAGTATCTCTAGGGTCGTTACGGGCTTAAGTTTAATAAAAAAAATGCAAATATAAATGGGCGCCATCAACTGAATTCCTAGCAAACCACTTCCTTTCCGGTTAAGCCTTAATCAAGACAAGGAAAGAAAAAGGAAAATCACACCATCATCAGATCACAACTAAGATAAAAACAAATTTATTTCACTTTGATAGTCAGACAGACATTTTAAATATTCATCCTACCTGAGAGTATGGTCGAATGCCAACGTTAAATTGTCATTGTCCAAAAATCGAACCATCTCTTTTCTAATCAAAAATATTTCATCCACATAAAACGTGAAAAATCTCTAAAGTTCTCTTGGGTTCTCAGGATCACTGTAGCACTATGTCTTTCGTCACTGACATTTGTGATACCTGAGACCTAATTTCTCTTTAATTTAACATCATGGATGTGGATATGAAAAAATTATTAATCTGTCTAAACATACACATTATAATCACATATTTTAAACATCACGTAATTTTATGGCTTGCATGTCATAATTCAAATGTTGAACACGTTAGTAAAATGCTCCTAAACATCGAATAATTAATTTACACGATTTACATTGTCATTAATAATTGCTTGTTTGTGAATTACAGAAAATCCACTGCTCATTGGTCACACTTATCATCATCATCAAAGTTAAATATTTCTCACATTAATTCTCATCTCAAAATTCAACATAGTCCTGTCAGAATCATTAATTCATCACCATTAAATCATTTAAATGAAAATTATTATCATTACTTAATTATGCTTTCTAATTATTCACACACTCTTATTTTATCATCTACTTCAGATTGAATTATCTTAAATCATCAATATAAATTATTTAATTCCTCAACTCAGGTTGCAATTTCTTAAATTATATCTCAATTAAATTTATTTAATTCCATATAAATTCATTAATCATCAGCTTCTTTAATTAATTATCACCTTCTAATTCAGTTATTCATCATCTATCCAATCGTCTATTAATTTATTTAAATCAGTTTATTTATCCAATCTTTAATTCATCCATTTATTTAATTCATTGATTTATTCCAAAATTTAATTTATCAATTTATTTAAATTTTATTCTTCTGGTTATTTAGATTTTTATTATTTCATCTAGTCATTCTGATTTTTATTTCATTAGGTCAGATCATTAATATGCTTAAATTTCAGATTATTATTTCATTAATTATTATTTTCAGAAAATCTTGTATTATCAACTTTATTTATTTGTTTAATTTCCTAATATTGGTTATTGGTTATTGGTTATAGAACGTTGTCTTACAGTTTTATCACTTCCAAGTTATATCTCGTATTTATTTATCATGCCAAAAAATATTATTGCCTTCACGACATCACGTTGGATCTGACTATCCACAACTACATTATATATCCTCAATTCTTCAAATATCACATTTGAATACCACAATTATTCCACAAAACTCCATAAATATTCAGCACATACAGCATGAATCTCAACAATTACGCTAGACTGGGTTCGACAACCTCATGTCTGCCTCAAAATGCATTAGCAACATTGCAACTATCAATTGGCAACTTCCACAAAATGCCTATCACAAACTTTACTTAACCATGTTGCATGATCTACAAAAAATATATAACTGGCTTCAAATTATCAACGCACACAATCTCCAATAACTGTAATTACTCTGATCTCATCTAGACAACTTCTTAAACAATTGGAAAAAATATTACCTTAGTAATTCAAGATCTGCTTTCAAATAGCATAAATTCTCTTACAATTCTCATAATTCACATCACAGAAAAACACCAATGTGCTATAATTTCTCATATCAAAATCTGCAATACTAATCTGCCTTAAAATAAATCTGACCATTAATGATTCATCTCACAAGATTCAATTACTTTAAATCCTTCTCAAAGGTATCAAACACAATAATAAAAAAATCATCAAAAGCATCAGCTGTAACAGCTGTTAAACTGAAAGTACTCTCAAAAGAGTATAGCAACAAAATATTGGATTGGCAAACAAGAATTACAAATGTAACCCTGCTGACATTTATCTTTACTTTATTTAACAAAAGTTCGACTGATATGTGACTAGTAGTTCCTTGTTTGATTCTCTTACAATCTCATGTACACTCGGATTATAAAAATGAGTCCCTCAATGGCAAGTAAGATGAGTAACCACCGTACAATCGTATAAATACGAAAGACCTCGCCCCGTCGACTAACATGATAGTGCCCTGAACGATGGGTAAGATGAGTAACCACCATACAATCGTATAAATACGAAAGACCCCATCTCGAAGACTAAATGAGTGAATGTACCAGATAGGAATCAACAAGTCTCTAGTTGTCATATAAAAGCGATATTCATTCACTAATGTGAATAACATCTTAATATCTCCAAACAATCCAATGGAAAAAAACCCTACTGATGAATAATACACACTCGCTAGTATGCAATGAACTGACGAAGTAATTTAGATAATCAATTGCAGATCACGAGTTCGAAATACTCGTCACACAAAAAAAACTATTCATGAAAACTATCCTTACTGGAAAAATGTCTAAAAGACCAAACATCTGCTTAATAAAGCCAACCAATGGTGAGAATTTCGTATAATGATGCCTGCCATATCATATGGTCACGCCATATTCTAGCAAAAATTCGAAGCATATAAAGTCAAAGCCATGTCTTAAACAATCGTATCACTCCTATTAGAAAAATATACATGTGTGCCCAGTATTCATGAAAATAATCGTATCAGGAAGTTATAACTCTTACAGTACCTTCTCATAATCAGCTGTTATTAAATTTCAAAGATCGTCGATTTTCCTTATGTAATGAATTTCTCGAAAGATCGGCGTGAATATCATTCCACCCACGCAATGACGATTGCCTTCAAATCCCAAGTGAATCAGTTGGTAGACCTCCTCCTCGTCAGGAATCGAATCCATCGCTCCGTGGTTCCATCGCGTCTCTGTCTGCGTTTACTCCTACATGATGAACTTCTGGTTATCCATAGCGGATATTGTCCAAATCCTCTCGAAAAAGTTCATAGAAACAGCGGAACCCCTTTTTCTCTTCTACGTTACGCCACTGTTCTATACAATGTTCGGTTTGAGTGTTGAAAGATTAACCTCCACAGCGGTTAAGTCTCACTTGTAGAAAATAAAATTGTTTTATCAGAGTGTCTAAGTTTATGAAACACCCTGTAGCTGTGTTCGTACTCGGTAATTCATAATACTTCATAAGAAAGAATTGCATTAATGCACGAGCTAATGTTCCTAAGTGCATTTGCTTAAAACATTTCATTTGCCTACAATCGTTAATGTTACTTGGAATGCGTTATGAAATGCATAGTCGTAATGTCATTGGAAAACTATGTTCATTTGAAGTTCACAGTTGCAGTATCTCGTAACTATTTGTCTGTACAATTCAAATGCTGGATAAACGTTCCAACTTAATGTTGTAATAAAGTTCAGCTTCTGTCATGATGCTTGCGTATAAAATGGGAAATAACCCGCTCGGCCATACTGCAATGCTATAATAATCTCCGCCAAAAGCTGGCCTCGCCATGTCGTTCTACTATGCTGTTCTGCGTAACCAAAATGCAGCTTAGAATAAAGTTCTCCAACTCGTTTTACCGTACCGTTCTAAACTCCGGCCTTCTCCTGCCTGCTTGGCCCGTACAGCTGGTTATGTAATCGGTCTCCACGCTGCCCACTGCTGGTGTCCGCCCGGCTCACTGACCTACTTTTCGTTCGCTGCTTAGTGAAGTTGAAACTGTCGCTTTCACCTTTCGTGACAAAAGCTGTGCGCTGCGCGACCTTTCCATACGCTCGGCATATGTCCTACTCTGCCCGCTCTCTGAATTCGACTGCGTTGCTTGCTGTACTGGACTCTCTTGCTAACAGAACTTGACTGCTTGGCTCACTGAGCTCGACTGACTTCCTCTGGACTGCAATGACCCTTACCTGCCTGGCGCAGTCACGTGACGTTCTCCCCACCTCTGTGGTCTCGCGTCACAAATATAATCTCGAACCCCGATCATCTCGGCTATTAAGTTATAAAATAACTTAAGGGTATCTGACTTCCTTCAAATAATTACCATATATAATGCATGTTATATCTCCTCTTCTGAGAAGTTTAAATACCATGTTCCATATAGATCTTAATAAAGCTTCATAATTCCATCCATAATTCCATCTGCTTGACTGCGGTCAGAGCCTTCTTAATCCTAGACCTTCTACGTCATCCTGACATTCCTCTTGACTCGATCTGAGCGCTATCTTTTCACAACTCTTCCCAAAATCTCAACTACGGCTTAATGTCTGCTGGCGTAGCCGATAGCCTCAACTAGGTATCGGGTACAATAGCTCATGTTGTTATTTTGTCTAGAATTTTGAAATTTTGCTATAGAGCGTTTATATTGCATTTTTGATCTTATCAGAACGTTTTGCCGTTATTTTTCTGACGTAGTCATTTTTGTAGCTTGTGTAAGCTATTGTTAAATAGATTTTTCGCTATAGTAACTTCATTTCGTTGAAGCATGTTTTTTGCGTATCCGTGTTGTGACATCAGGTCGAAGGTAGTCACATGTTTCACAAGCAGATTTTATTGTACATGTAATATATGGTAATGAGAGGACACGATGATCCTTTGTAAAGCTAATTCGTGACAAAAACGAATATATGACGTATAAGGACCGTAATTGTTGACAGGAGTATTTCAATTCTTGCATTGAAAGGAAATTTACTGTCTAAGAGAGTAACAATGTAAAACCCAGAATATTATTACGATTGTTTAAGAAGTATGCGTATTTGGAGAAGCATAGCTGAGAGATCTAAGATGTGAAAGGTAATTGTATTAAGCAATCTTTTTTATTGCCAGGCCATGAGAGGCCATGGAAACGATATTAAATATCTAGAAAGGAACAGACGTGAGGTGTGGATATTCTTAATTTTTGTGAAGTAAATGCGAGCAGACTTTAGATTTATAGAAAAGCTATACATGTATATTGTAACAGATTTGTACTAGAGGAAGAGAACGGAGAGATTGCATGATTTTATGAGGAGAGATTTGGAGAAACATTGCGGAAATATTTTATGAGATATGCACCAGAAAGTAATAGCACAATAATGCATAATCGATAGAGATTATGTAGGAGGAGGTAACTTGTATTCGTGATCGGTATTACAATAGTAATATGAAGTAGGGATACTGAATCTCACTTTGTTTAAAGTATACGAGATTGTTTTCTAGGAGTTTTGTGGAAGTGCTAAACGAGATACATGCGAGAGGCAATGGTCTGAAGGAACGTGTAGTGAAGACACGATAATTAGGAGTGTGAGAGGAAGTTATTATGATAAAATGTGATGAAGTATAGTATGTCTAATAAGCAATGTCGAGAATTATATCTTTGCAGAATTATTATTGTGAGTATCGAAGGTTAAATACCATCCACATTTATTGTCTTTGAAAATAGCTTATCTAAAGGTCTTGCGTCGTATATTTGGAATTTATTGGAAGTATTAACACTGAATTTGTAATTTATAAGTGGATAGTTCTGAACTTAATTGATTTGTAACGCAGATTCACATTGGATATGGGAAATGTATACAGGATTTGACTATAAAGTTGTGTGAAATACGCGAATGAAGGGGAGTGAAGGAACTTTATGCTATTATTGCTAGAGAATGAATCGTGCAGGACGCGATACTGTACATATTGTATTATAAACATTATGGTTATTATTTTAGTCACCTACAGTTGTGTGTTAGAGTTTAACGCTATTTTGCGATGTTATTACACAGATGTATTAATGAATATAACGATATAGGAAGATATATTCATAATTAGTGTTCAGAATTTTCGCAAATGTTTTGTACATGTTTGGAAATATCTTATGAGGAAAGATTGAATATTATTTGAAGTAGGATGCTAGCAGAGACTAAGTGAGTCGCATCTACGTCTAGTTGAGACGTCATTTTTATTTGTAGTGTCAATTCTTATTTTATTTTGTTTAAGGACATGTCTGTAATATTCGTTGGTTTTCTCTAATAAATTGCAAGCTATTTTATGCTTGCTTCGTTTTTCTAGAGATGACTTCCTTCCTCAATGCTTAATTACGCGATAACGATACTGCTAGTTCGATGCATACAGTAAATCGACACATTATTCCATTAACCCGAGAGCCGAGTCACTCAATTTTTGCTCAACTTTTTGTTTGTAGGCTGTTCTGTGTGCAGCTAGTTAGTAGTAAGGTTAGATATGGGTTATGTGTGATCAGGGTTCCCTAGTCATCAGTCCTGTAGGAATCGTTGATTCTTTAGCCGGGTGTTGACTCTCTTACGATCCTTATTTTCCATCTACGCGGATTTTGGACTGTGATCTAGCGGGATTCTGGCGCAGTACCATGTTTCGACTTCCGGAAAATTTCAATATATCTTAGCATTTCACATCCCCCAGACCCCAAAACCACTATCAGTTCAAAAGTTTATATATAATTTATGTATGTATTGCACCCTTGTAATGAAGCGGAATGAGATTCTTTTCAGGGATGTGATGCGGTCCATACCGTTGTTGCTAAATATTATTTGCTTCTTATCATAACAAGGAACATAGGTAAAAATATCACACAGAAGGAAACGTTAAGCCAAGATTTAACCAACATGAATTTAATTTCAGACCAATAAATAACAAACAATCACAACTAAACAACTCCCAATTATACCCGCAAGTTAACTAAATGAAAATAAACAAAATCTCTCGGACGAGATTAAAGATAAGTTTCCAGGCCAACAAAGGTCCTGTTCTCACTTCAAACCTTGTGTGGCGATGTGACGAGGATACTGAAAAGAACAAGTACTTTATATATGCGACCCGCGACCTTAGGCTATAGCACACAAGCTGCGGGTCCGTATAATAGAGGTAGGCAATGGTACTGGGAATACAACTACAACAAACAAATATTTACAAATACCCGACACTCGCTAAGCTTACAAAATTAAAACAGATATTCCCGCTCGGAACCTTGATCAGGTGTCAAAAACACAAAAAATGCCTAATCAGGACTTCACTCAAACAAAAACAAGTACGAATGCGCGTGACTAACTAACTGACATCACCCGATGACCGTCGTCACCTTACAAGAACACACAACAAGGTGTCAATCAAAACAAACAAATTACATATAAATCAAACACAAATCAATATTGCTCAGTACCAATCATATACTACAACTCAAGAATTCATTTTAAACGAAACACGAGATTACTTGCTGTGCATGAGCAGCAATCCCTTTAAACTACCAAAATTTTAACTAAACAGGCACTCGCAATAACTAGGACAATAGAAACCCCGTCCCCTCAACTCATTAGCGTGTCTTATCGAGATCTGTAGCTGGTGGATGTCTTGGCCAGCCAATGTCAGTAACCTGGTGCGTGAGCGGAAATATCCCAATGGAGCGCTAAGGCCTACATCAAGAACGTAGATTCATTACTGACCAACAGTAAACGAAAAGCGTGTGTCATAAATATCCCAGGCTAGCCTACCGCATAGCGCCAAGAATCGAAGCAAATATTATGTGTGTCACAAATACCAACAGATCCAATTAATTCCCACGAAATTAATGATCCTCCTCGGGGTCGCTCCAAGTCTCACAATGAGCATCATCTGACGCCCATACAGCAGCAGACAAGGAAAGCCCTAGCAAATTCATCCACGCAGAAAAATCACACATATTGACACAAGGCACATTAACACACTCACGCACCACCAGGTTTGACAATCCCTGAAAATGAACATCATAATTCCACCCACACGCAGCGCGTCAGATCTCAGATTCGACCGAAGAAAAATACAGAAAATTTTAATTTACTTAACACAACTAGAGAACAGGCCGTTCCCTTCAAATAGTTGCAAAATCAAACACAAAATTTAATTTTAAAAAATAACGCCTGTTTAATTTAAACAGCAAACACAAATATCTAGGTTCCTCCCATTGAATTCTTGAATCAGATCTATAAACGTCTCACTTACCACACGAGCTGTAACTCATGTTCGCAAAACAAATTTTACACTCAAGTACACGCGGCACTTGGATTAACATTACTCTGAATATTTACACAATAAAAATCAAACAAAAAAATAGCCACGCAACATTCAACATTTAAAATGTAAGTGTCGGGACAACAACGCGAGAAAAAATCTAAATTAAACTATGTACAAATCCCAGTCCAAAAATCTAAGTACATGCTTGAAATAATTCAATGTGGTACTTATTTTTTCAGCCCCTCGATTCAGCTCACGTCACATAACATGGTCCCACGGGGCCTCTCTACTCCTCCATCACCATCTCGACAGCAGATACCATGGTCACCATCCCAATGCAGGTCCACGTGGTCGACATCTTGGCCTTCATGAAAATGAAATGTTCAAATACAATTTTGCTACAACAACCTACTAAATTGTAACGTGAGTTACTCACTTCGCTCGCAGTTCTTTCACAATTTTTATTCTTCGACTTTCCCTAATTAAATATAACCCTATTTACACACGCACTTGCACACGCACTCTTCATAATGACAGAATAAAATAGTTACAGTTAGACCCACGGTCTAGTTCAAAATTTACAAGTCCAAAGACTTAACAACTTTGGCGGTACTTCGCCTATAATTGCGTCGTAATAAAATCAGTGAATCGTCGGGCATCACTTCGCCTCCTCAGAGACCTCGATAAAGTGTGTCTCAAACTGGCATCTTGGACACAGTCAAGGTTTCGGTGGGGGAACAATAAAATTATTATAAATCGATGCAAGAGAGCTATCGGGTCGGGCAAGGTGTCATTCTTCATAATTTTGCATGCAGGTTACATTTTTGCCCAGCGGATCCCAAATCGATCGGCCAATTAATCATAACACAGTTCGCGGGCTTTTTCAACCCACGCACACATTTCGCGCCTGTCCAGAAGTCTCTCTGTGATTCGCTAGATTCAAGCGTAGCACGTTGGATATTACCATCTCTCCTTGCCTCTAGACGCCAGACTGACAAAGACTTCAGGCCAAGCGTGAAGTTCAAGCACCCCATTTCTAGGAATCGGCTATGAATACCACGCTTGCTTCACTGGCCCCTTTGCTCTGACCAAATTGCAACACCACCAAGTGCGCCTTTTCAGCAGCACCAAATGTATCTTCAACTATTATGAATAAAATTAATATGAAACATTATTATACAGCATGTGTCATACGGGTTCATTTGCCACCAGCTGAACTGAATGTCTGGCTCAAGACATTGAGTCGATTTTCAGTAACTCACTACGTTAAAAATCATCCAGTTCTATCTCTAGTTTTAAAGTGTCCCACTTTCGACTGTTCAGTGACCTGCCTCGTCTCACTAATTACTTCTCGTGTTGACTCATCGCGCTGCGGACTCCACACAGCTGTCAACCTGTCACTTATGGTATCACCCTCTCCCTCTCCTACAAGCACGGCGACCTCTCGCTTCCATCATGTTTGTCAACACGCTGCCTGACTCAGTCGTACCTAACGTACAGTAGCCCCGTACATTTTGTTGTGCTTCTTCAAATTTCTAATATGTTTGCTGCTACATTATTTCCATCCTGCTCCCATGGTTCCATTCTATAGTATAATTTCAGATTAGTTATATTAAAGACTGACTTGTTCCTGTGTTCACATCTTCAATTCTGTATGCATTGTTACCCAGGTTTTTGATGATTCTGAACGGGCCAACATATTTTGGACAGAACTTGGGGAACACCTTGCTCTTAGGGTCCGAAATAGGTGTTTTTTAAAAGGACTAATTCCCCTTCGATTAGCTCCCGGTGGAACTTCTTTCCTCTGTATCGGCGCAAACGTCTGTCTGCCTGGCTCCTCATGTGTTCCACAGTTTTCTGCCCTCGTAGCTCATGCGCTATAATTTGATCCTTGGGACTCTGGATGATTCTATCTCAAGATCTCTCCGGATGTTTATTGTGATGGACTATTAAAGGGATTTGTCCAGTAGATTCATGTCTGGTGGTGTTCATGCATACCTCAATGTCGCTCACTCGATCCACCCACTTGTGATGTTCCTCAGGAATCAGAATGCGGTAGTACTTAGCTACACAACGGATCGCTCTTTCACTCGGATTGGCTTCGGCTTGGCGGATACTGGATAAAATGTGCTTAATTCCCATCTCTTCAACTCCCTTTTTGAAATCAGAACTCGTAAAGTAACTCCCATGGTCTGACAATAAGTACTCAGGCTTTCCTAATGTGGGTATAACTCTGTTCTTAAGTCGACTTAAAACTAGCTTAGACGTGGTCTTTTGGATAGGACACAGTACAACATATTTTGAGAAGACATCAATACACACAAGAAGATGTCTACACCCACGTCTTCCTTTTGGCAGGGGCCCGAAACAATCCAGTGCCAGCAGTTCGCACGGTTTCTTAGGTAGCAAAGGCTTCGGGTATTGCTTCATCAGGTAATTATTGGGCTTGGTACGCTGGCATGCGTCGCAAGTCTTTATTACCTCAACAATGGCTGATCGCATTTTCGGCCAAGCAAATGATTCTCCTATTGTCGCTTCCACTTCGTCTACTCCGATGTGACCGATACTTTCATGGACATGCCATCTTAGTCCTCTTTGTAGTGATGCTGGAACCATAATTCGTAAACGTGTGTGTTCATCATCCACGAATTTGTGTAACAGATTGTTGAAATAGTTGTATTTTGCAGCCTTAGATTTTGCCTCCCTGTGTTCAGGTGTCCCCGGTTGTGTCTCCTTGAAATACTTGATCATCATCAACATCCATGGGTCACATTCCTGTTCCAACTGGATGTCCTTCAATCTATTCCAAAATTCTTGATCCTTAGCTGTAAGTTCTAAATGTTGCACCTCCACTGCTGTCTCGTGATCTTCCTCGGGATTCCTACTCAGGGCGTCTGGAATAACATTCATCCTCCCATGATAGTGTACTATTGTGATATCGAATTGTTGGATGTAAATGGACCAACGAGTTACTCTCTCACTAACTACTGCTGTTTTGAAGAAGAAAGTCAGCGCTTTGTGGTCAGTTCTGACAACAATGGAGTAGCCAAAGGCAATCTTTTTCCATTGTTGCAGGGCATACAGTATTGCTAGTAATTCAAGTTCAGTTACGGTGTAGTTCCTTTCATGCTTGCGCAATTTACGACTCGTAAATGCCAAATATGAATGTTCCTTGGGCTCAGCAGGTTCTTCTTGATGCAACATTGCACCGATTCCAATTAGAGACGTATCCGCCTGTATAACAAATTTCTTTTCGAAGTCAGGATAACAAAGTTTCACGCAGTTTTCAATTAGTTTTTTAGTTGCCATGAAGGACCTTGAAAAAGTGTTGGGGTCACCCTTTTAGGGATTTCGAAATGATGTACGGTCTCGGACACAAGGATTGAATTGTACATGATGGTGATGGAAGAGACCAAAGATTAAGATTTCCCTTTGCGTTTATTAAATCTCTAAAGAGCATATGAAGTTACTTTGAACAAATATAGTTTAAGAATTGACAATAAGAATAATAAGAATGCAAATTTGCTAGTTTCTCCAAGAAACGAAAATATTCCCTTATGAGGGATTAAACTTTATATTGTTAATTAAGAGGCACATAATTTAAAATACATAAAAGAAGAACCCCTAATGATTAACCATAATAAACCTAGGTGTCTACTAGTATATGATACAACCTTCAATGAGGTGAAAATACAAAACCATTTCGTGTTGGGCCAGCAAACCCTTGGCTGGAAACAATTGGTTTGTCCGCACAGGGCTGATGACCGAGGTTGCGGGTAGATTGTTCTCACAGAGCTGATGATTGAAGTAGCAGTTCGAAATGCCCACACAGGGCTGATGATCGAGGTTAATGCGCACACACCTCAGTGGTGCGGGTTCTGAGCCAAGGATTTGGCGATGTTTAGTCGTGCTGATGAGAGTTGACTAGCAGGGAGATGTTTCTTGGTAATAACATCTCCGCTGGTTCGAGAAGTTGCTTTTCCATTAGGCGGACTTTAAACTAAGTACAGCGTTGTAGAGAATTGCTCAGCTGCCAGCTGGAGCAAAGGTTGGCCTGCAGCCTGACCCCGTGTTGTCGTGAAGCAGAGCTTCTGGCAAGGCCGTGTGGCTCCAGAGGATAATGACCCCCAGTAGGCTAGTAGCAGCAGGTGACTGGTCTGGAGAGTCGACCCATAGGCCGGTAGACCTAAGGTTTTATAGTGGTAGTGACGTCATAGTGCGCCGAACATTCGAAATGGGAGGAGGGATGTCAACAGCCAATCAGCTCATAGACAAAGAAGGGGCGTGCGAACGGCTGCTGGGGAAGCTCAGTGGTTTTGTGACAGTTCGCGAGAGAAGAACACTAAAAACACACTTCAGAATAGGTGAGTAATGATACATAAATAATTGTAAAATATGAATACAATTAAAATATAAGTTGTACTTAAAGAATAAATATACAAGAACCGCGTTCACTCTGCAATTACGGCAAAGCAGAAAAATGGGGCAGAACTAATAAACAAATGTTTCAAACCATACGGGAAACTAACACTAACAAAAACTATTCGCAAAAGCGAACATGCTGGGAGGGGCGAGAGAAAAAATTGCAGAAAGAAAGCGCAGGAGTTAGGCTTCGCGTGGTAAAGGAGCAAGCATGTTGATTGGCCTGAAAAGGTGACCAGCAGAAATCTTAATCTTCACAACGCGGACCCTACAGTCTCTGCCGGGAAAACACTCAACAATCCTACCAATATTCCACACAAAGGGAGGACTGGGATCCTTCAAAAGCACCAAGTCCCCTACTTGGACGTTGGAACAAGTAACACGCCATTTGTTTCTCTGCTGAAGCAGACCGTGGTATTCCAACCTACAGCGACGCCAAAAATTATTGCGCAAGCTTTCAATTTTGCGCCCAGAAATGGCTAAAGAAGATTCAGAATTAGAATATAACAAAGGGGGAGAGGCACTCAATGGACCACCGATAAGAAAATGACCCGGCGTTAACGGCAGAAAATCTAAGGGTCATTAGATAAAGGAGATAAAGGGCGAGAATTAATTATGACCTCAATAAAAATAATTAAGGAGTTAAATTCTTCATGAGAAAGGGGGGTGCGGCCACAAACTCGTCTAAGGTGCTTCTTGGTGAGTTTAACACAAGACTCCCAAAGTCCACCTTGATGAGGTGCATGAGGGGGGATAAAATGCCACTTGAAATTTCTCTGGTGAGCATAATCAGTAATCTCTTCTAACGCTGAATTATGAGTAAGAGCTCTCTTAATTTGCTCAGAGGCTCCTACAAAATTTTTTGAATTATCCGAGAACACTTCTGAAGGAAGACCTCGGCGGGCAGAAAATCTGGCAAAAGCTGCCAAAAAGTAAGCAGCAGAGGCATTGGTAACCAGTTCTAAGTGAACTGCTCCGGTAACCATGCATACAAAAAATATAGTTTTCCAGAAATACATTTTTTAGCTTCAGGGGAATTTTTCTTATATACAAAGGGACCGGAATAATCCACCCCGTAAAAGTTAAAGCTCTGACAGGCAGAGATCGAGGCGTGGGAAGATCACCCATGAGCTGAGCGGTAATCTTAGGGTTGGATTTAAAACATGGAATACACTTCCGGATAACAGAGGTGACTTCATGCACTCCGTTATTGGGCCAATACCTTTCACGAATGACAGAAAGTAATGTGCGAGTGCCAGCATGAAGTTGCTGATAATGATACTGGTGAATAATCAAGGAGGTGACATGATGTTTTGAGGGAAGAATAATTGGATGTTTCTTATCCTCAGAAAGTTCAGACAAAGATAAACGTCCTCCGACTCTCAGCAAGCCATCATCATCCAAAAAAGGGGCGAGAGAGGAAAGCCTACTCGACTTCTTGAGACAAGGTCTGACATTTTCAGAGAATATTTCCCGTTGAGTAAGCCATAAGAATTTTATAGTGGCTAAACCTAATTCAGAAAAGGTTAAATATGGTTGAGGAACAAGGGGTTGATCTACAACAAAATATTTCCATCGAAGGAGATAAGCCATAACACTTACCAATTTGTGGGAAGAGGAATATCGCTGCTAAAGAAGGGGAGAAACGGAAACGAAATGAGAGGATCCATTGATCTTCCCAGCATCCGGCAAATCTGATAATTCTGGAAGAGGAAAATTTGGCCAAGTGGAAGGCTCTTGCAGAAGCCAAGGTGGGTGGGGGCGTGCCAGTATAATTTCAGGTTAGCCAACATGCGATGGGAACACCCTCGAGAAATGACATCTGCAGGATTCTCTTTGCCAGAAACATGATGCCATTGTTCAAAACTAGATAACTGTTGAATTTTGGACACTATTACCTACAAACACCTGCCAGTGAGATGGAGGTTTGGCAATCCATGCTAAGGTGATGGCTGAGTCACTCCAAAAGTAAGTTTTGAAAAATCGAACTTTTAAAGATTGACGGATTTTGACCGATAATTCAACCGCCAGAAGGGCAGCACAAAGTTCCAGGCGTGGCAACGACAAAGTTTTAAGAGGGGCCACTTTAGACATGGCGCATATTAATTTGGAAAAGAAATATGATTGAACAAAATTACGGCAAACGATATATGCACAACATCCATAGGCGTTCAATGAGCTATCAGCAAAAACATGAAGCTCATATCCTTCGCAGGAGGGAAAGGAAATAATCACTCGCGGGATAATAACATTGGAAAGATCTTCCAAACTATTTCTATAAGAAATCCAATTTTTTTGCAATTCTGAAGGGACTGGTTCATCCCAACCAGTTTTCAAGGACCAAAGATCCTGCATGAAAAGCTTTGCCGCGACGATGGCTGGTGTCAAGAATTGAAGAGGATCATATCTTCGCAATCTCAGAAAAAATTTGCCGCTTAGTTTGCTGTTGAATGTCACTGAGATTAATTTTGAAAAAGAAAAAATCCATTTGAGGACTCCCATAGATGCCTAGAGTTTTGATAGAATTACTCTCTTGAAGAAGTTCTACTGAGTCATTATAAACTGAAGTTAACGGAAATTTACAAAGGCATTCCTCCGAATTAGAGTTCCATTTGCGCAGGGAAAATCCGCCTCCCAAAAGCAAAGCTGTCAAATCTTTAGAGACTTGAAGTGCTTCGGATACTGACTCATAAGAATGAAGAAAATCATCAACGTAAAATTATGATTTTAACACTTCAGAAGCTTTAGGAGAATACAGCGGACCATCCTGGTCAGCAAGTAATTTCAACGTACGTATGGCTAAAAAAGCTGAAGGCTTTAGTCCATATGTTAGTGTTTTTAATCGAAAATTCTTGACAGGCTTAGTAGGCTCATCGCGCCAAAGAATTCTCTGAAGATCGCGCTGTTGTTGTTCAATCAAAATTTGTCCATACATCTGTTTGATATCGGATATCACTGCGATAGGGAACAAGCGAAAATTTATTAAGACGGAAGAAATGTCCGATTGAATTGAGGAGCCAGATAATAAAGTGTCATTCAGAGAAGTTCCGTTGGCATCCAAGGCAGAGCCATTAAAGACCACTCTTATGTTTTCCTTTAAAATTTCATTCTTCCAAACAGGATGGTGATTAAGATAAATGACTTCAGATGGGGTATATGAAGCATCATCTCTCCTGGTAACAACCTCCATATGATCGAGCGCCTCATATTCTTCCATAAATGTTGAATATTGAGTTTTGACAACAGGGTCACGTTTAAATTTGCTTTCAACAGCATAGAGTGCTCTTAGAGCTCTAGGGTGTGTTTCAAGTAGAAGAGGAGGATTATCCACGCGGGGCATAGTTACAACAAATCTACTCTCTGAAGTGCGTATAGTTGTTTCGCAAAACAGTTTTTCACACATTTCATTTTCAACTGAGGAAGGTGAAACTGATTTTATAGTTTCAATTTTCCAAAATCTTTCTAAGTTTTGATCAAGACTTGTACAAAATGACATTGTGAGAAATTTTGAAATGACTTACCAGGGACTTGACCCGTTACTAACCAGCCTAGTTTGGTATGATGAGCGAACACTCCTGGTGATATTTTGACCTTAGAGCTAAGGAGACATTGCCAAAATACATGGGCACTGAGAAGTATGTCTACTGGAGCACTTGTATTAAATGTCGGATCTGCCAACTGAATGTCATGAGGAAATTGCCAAATTCTAATTTCAAAAGAAGTGCTAGGGGTATTACTGCCAATGGCAAGTCAATTCAACTCTAATGTTGTATTACAATTAACAGCATCTTTTAGATGAATTTTAACAAAATGCAAAGATTTAACATTGCTATTGTTGATACAGGTAACCTGAATTAATGTAGGTTGCTTAGGAAGACCAAGTTTTTTAATAAGGCGCTCACTTATAAAGTCGTGAGTGGCAGCATTGTCTAGTAAGGCACGAGCTTCAAGCCATCTACCCGAAGAATCTTGAACTTTTAATAACACGGTTGACAGCAGCACCAGGGAACTGCGAATCGAGCTAGAGCTCTGGGTATAAGATTGTGCATTGGCTCCTGGGGATGTATCTTTGGAACTTCCAGGGGAAGGAGCCTGACGTGGCTTTTCAAACCTGTGAAGCAAGGTATGATGTTGAGCCTTGCAATGGGAACAGGTATTTTTGGATAACCCATCAGACAACATATGCCTAGCTGACAGACAGTTAAAGCAATATCCGCTTTGGGCTATTAATTTGCGTCTTTCATCGGTAGAAAGAGCTTTCAAGGCAACGCAGGAATATAACCTGTGAGGTGCTTTGCAGAGAATACAATCTGTTGCGTTAGGTTGAACAGTAAAGACAGCAGATATGTTTACTTTGGTACTGACTGGTTTGACAACATTAGACTTGTTATCTGTACCACCTGACGTATGACAGGCTACGGCCGAGAGAACTTGACATCTGTTGTTTATGAATGCAAGCGAAGAATCATAGGTATATGACGAAGTATTTGCTATTTCAATCTCCCATGCTTTTAAGCAAGCGGGATCAAACTTGGACGTAATTAAATGAATTAAGAATAAATCCCAGTGCTCGACTGGCTGTTTCAGTCTTGCCAACGCTCTAACATGTAGCTGAGCAGTATCCCCTAAGGCTCGTAATGTTGACAGATTGTCAGCACGTAATTAAGGTAGGTTAAATAAAGCCTGTATGTGTCTTTGAATGCATAATCTTTCATTGCCATAACGACCTTTAAGTAAATCTATGGCTATATTATAATTTTCTGCTGTTAAGGGAAGTTATTTAATAAGTTGAAGGGGAGGGCCTTCTAACACAGATTTTAAATAATGGAATTTTTGAATTTCTGGAATTGCCGTGTTTTCATGCACTAGTGAACAGAATAATTCAAAAAATGATTGCCACCTGTCTTCTTTCCCAAAGAAGCGTGGAATTTCAATTTTAGGTAATAATGGTTTTATATTGTTCCCATTATTAATTTTCCCTAGAGTTTCTTCTGCCCTTAACTCCATGGTTAACGCGCGAACTAGAGCTACGGCCTGAGCGTGTGTTCCAAAATAATTATTTTCAACATCTTCTCAATCTTATTGCTGCTCTGGACTTTTAATTTCAATTTCAAGCTGTACGAGATCATACTTCTCGTAAGCTTGCTCGTAGGCTTTCAAGCGCTGACAAATGATGTCAAGATTTTGTTCATCCTTAGGTAAAGAAGCTAGATATTTTTGGAAACCGGTAAGTTGGCCCTTATAAGCCGCCCGTGAATTTAACAACTTGTCGTCAATTGTTGCTGGCATCACTGGAAGTATAAAATTACTCACAACACTCCTTGAAACACCAGGCAGAGAACAACTCTCCAGGAATGAAGCTGCTTATGGTATGATGGGACTGTTCGCGTTCCCCGCAGAGCTCCCGCGTTTGGCCACGGTAAACAGAAATATTTAGTAAATATTAGATTACACAGTTTTTTTATTATAAATATGTGGTCTCAGGGTAAAGGTAACGGATTGGATCCCGGCTTTCAGGTACCATGGAAAAAGGTTTGGGTCACCCTTTTAGGGATTTCGAAAGGATGTAGGGTTTCGGACACAAGGATTGAATTTTACATGATGGTGATGGAAGAGACCAAAGATTAAGATTTTCCTTTGCGTTTATTAAATCTCTAAAGAGCATATGAAGTTACTGTGAATAAATATAGTTTAAGAATTGACAATAAGAATAATAAGAATGCAAATTTGGTAGTTCCTCCAGGAAACGTAAAAGGTTAACAAAATTCCCTTATGAGGGATTAAACTTTATATTGTTAATTTAAAGGCACATAAATTAAAATACATAAAGGAGGAACCCTTAAGGATATACCATAATAAAGCTAGGTGTCTACTAGTATATGATACAACCTTCAATGAGGTGAAAATACAAAACCATTTCGTGTTAGGCCAGCAAACCCTTGGCTGGAAACAGTTGGTTTGTCCGCACAGGGCTGATGACCGAGGTTGCGGGTAGATTGTCCACACAGAGCTGATGATTGAAGTAGCAGATCAAATTGCCCGCACAGGGCTGATGATCGAGGTTAATGCGCACACACCCCAGAGGTGCGGGTTCTGAGCCAAGGTTTTGGCGATGTTTGGTCATGCTGACGAGAGTTGACCAGCAGGGAGATGTTTCTTGGTAATAACATCTCCGCTGGTTCGAGAAGTTGCTTTTCCATTAGGCAGACTTTAAACTGAGTACAGCGTTGTAGAGAATTGCTCAGCTGCCAGTTGGAGCAAAGGTTGACCTGCAGCCTGACCCCGTACTGTCGTGAAGCAGAGCCTCTGGCAAGGCCGTGTGCCTCCAGAGGGTAATGGCCCCCAGCAGGCTAGTAGCAGCAGGTGACTGATCTGGAGAGTGGATCCATAGGCCTGTATACCTAAGGTTTTATAGTGGTAGTGACGTCAGTGCGCCGAAAATTCGAGATGGGAGGAGGGGTGTCAACAGCCACTCAGCTCATAGACAATGAAGGGGCGTGCGAACGGCAGCTGGGGCAGCTCAGTGGTTGTGTGACAGTTCGCGATAGAAAAACACTAAAAACACACTTCAGAATAGGTGAGTAATGATACAAAAATAATTGTAAAACATGAATACAATTAAAATATAAGTTGTACTTGAGGAATAAATATACAAGAACCGCGTTCACTCTGGAATTACGGCAAAGCAGAAAAATGGGGCAGAACTAATAAACAAATGTTTCAAACCATACGGGAAACTAACACTAACAAAAACTATACGCAAAAGCGAACAGACCTGTCACACTCCCCGCTCCACGACCATCGATTACTTTTCTTGAATGTCTCTTGCATCGGCACCACCGTCTCGGTATAGTTGGGACAATTTTCTTTGAAGAATCCAGTGACTCCTATAAAGGCTCTGACGTGCTTCACTCTGGTTGGTGTTGGGAAATTCTAGATTGCGTCAATCTTCGCCGGATTTGGCCTCACACCATCTTGGTCAATCATATGCACCAAATATAAGATTTCACTTTGGAAAAAGTTAGACTTCTTCAAGTTGATCTTAAAATTCATCGTTCTCAAGTTGTCCAGGAGTGTATTTAAATTTACCAAATGCTCTTCCATTGTCTCAGTAGCTATGAGAATGTCATCCACGTAACGTACTGTAAAATGTTTCACTTCTTCTGCAAAACACCGATCTAGTGCTCTGATAAGCGCACAACCTGCAGTTTTTACTCCAAAGGGCATACGTTGCCATGCAAATGTCTGGTTATCAAATAAAAATCCCGTGAGCAACTGGGATTTTCTTCCAATTCGAGATGATGGAATCTATTGGTGAGATCAACAGAACTGCATATCTTCTTCCCCCTAAATCCTTTCAATACGTCACGTATGAGTGGCGCTTTATCGTGTTCAACCAGGAGCTTACTATTTAAAAACCTCGCGTGTAGGCACAGCCTAATGGAACCGTTTGATTTGACCACCGCCAAAATAGCATTCAAGTATGGAGTCAGCGATTTCCTTATCATACCGGCTTCAAGCAGATTATCTAAAATGTCCTTCACCTGATAATGATATTTCTCTGGGATCGGGTACAATTTACTCTTAAAGGGTGTCCAATCATCAACTTGCATAGCGTATTGGAAATTTAGGATTTTTCCCGGAATAGTGTCAAAAACGTCTTTATGGCGACGTGAAATATCCTCTAATTTTCTTCTGTTAGGTTCCTCTAATTTAGCTTCTTTTAATTTATCCAATAATAAAATTTCAAATTTTGATCCAATGTTTTCCTCTTCAGCCATTATCGTCCACAGTTCATGCATGTTATCTTGATCTGTCATCTCTACTACTGCCGTGTCAACAAGCTCTCCCTCCTGCATACTTGTCTCGTCCGGGACGTCATCTGTTATTGTTTCTGTCACCCAGGTACTTGCTTCTCGACAAAGGGGCGTCTCCTCCATTTTCAATCCTACGTGGCTCAATTCTTCCAACTGTTTGAAATTCACCGTATTATTCCGAAGTTCGATGACTGCATGATGGTCACATATAAAGTTGGTTCCAAGAATAACGTTATAGTTCATCTTAGCCATGACAATAAAAGTTTGTGCGAAAGTATGGTTCATGATGTCTAATTCCAGATATGCTTGATGTTTGCATACGACTGTTCTTTCAGGCATTACCCCTCTGACTTTAATTTGTGGCACGGGAATCAGCGGAACGTTCTGATTCTTTCCCACTTCCTTTACCAGGGCTTCAGATAATAGACTTATCTGACTACCCGTATCTAATAGGCACCTCACTTTCAACCCTCCTATCCTGGCATATATTATAGGTAACTGTCTGATAACGTCATTTTGAGGCCTAATAACTTCTTCCAAGCAATCCTCTGGGAAAGCTACCCATTCCTCGATGAGTGCGATAATGAGTTCATCCTGGTCCTCGGCCACCTCCAAATCTAGGCTGTCTTCTAATTCTGATTTCCTAGTTTTTTTTCATCGCGGAATCCCCCATGTGAATTCCCGCCTCCGTGATTATTCTGACTCTCCTGTTGTCTGGATAAGCTTTCAGCACCTTTAACACCGTGATTGTCGGGATTTTTTCTGTTCTCCATGGCTCTTCCCCACTTTTCTCGCTCTGTCTCTTCATTCCTATGTACTTCTTCTAAATATCTCTGCGACTCTCGGTAACGTGCCTTCCACTCAGTCCTCTCATCCCGTGGTTCTGATTCCACGTTATGCCGTCGGTCCTTCCAAAATCGCGTCCCACTATTCCTTTCATACGGTCTTTCCTGCCTTCTGTTCTCCTGCCAATTCGAATAGGCTCTCTGGTATGGTCTCTGATTGTTATGCAAGTTTCTATTGTTATTATTATTGTGCCCATATCGTTCCCTGTTGTCTTGGTACTGCGCCCGAAGAAACCCATCAGTACTTATATCCAAAGCTCGAAAAAGGATTGCAAACATGTAAGTTACCCAGCTCACAAACTTACCATGCCTACTAAGTAAAATTGGGAATTTCAGGAACATACAGGATAAATATTATTCGTAAAGAAAATAGTACTACTAGACAAGGTACAAATTTCTACTATCATTTACATATAGAGCAAATCAAGAAACTCCAATCTCGAGGGGTGCTAAGGTTTAATCTATAGTGAGCGCCTGTATCTATACCTCGTAGTACTATTTTCGACGATGACGACAATGAAAACGGTATCAGTTTAGATAAAAGTTGACTAAGTCGCTAAAAAGCGCCAGCCGTTTATTAAGCTAATAAAACAAGTTTAAAAACTGGCTTCCTTCCTTAATATTGTGTCTCCCTGACACTTCAACCAAAATAACTGCAAAAATAAATTTGCACGTGTCATTTTATATAGTTAGAAAAAGTGAAACGGCGTGTTACTCAGTATTGCCCTATTTTATACATGTCCGCTTCAACTATGAACTGTAGTTCCATATCTAATCAAAAATTAATCATGAACTATGTGCATATATACATTCTTTAAGAATCTCTCAAATTTTACACTTCATAATGTCGAAGATTAAATTTTCTTCCTCCAATAAGTCTTTCATCTACTCAATTTTCTTAAACATCAAATATCCAAACATACATCGCAACTATCGTGTTGAAAGTAATAAATACTCGTCATAATCAATTGAACATAAGTGACAAACATTTAAGCTAAGCACTGTTCCTTTTTACTTTTATCTATATATCATGAAATACTGAAATAAGATTCTGAAATTCTTTACTGAGTTAACAATCTTTTGATAAACGTGAATATTAGAAGTGCACGGCATTAACCTTCGTTTCCACACTCCTCTTTCATAATTTTACAACAATTACTTTCTCTCTTAAACACCCTGTACATAATCTTCCTTTAATACACTCACATAACAGTAGGGGGATGATAGGGGTTCTGCCCCACTTCAGAACCCCCCTTGCTCTACTACTAAGCCTCAGCCATGTTAAATATCTCTTGAACGCATGGTCCGATTTTGACAAATGAGGTATTGTTGGACTCGGGCTGACGTCCTCTTTGCTATGGACCACTCGTTATATTTTTCAAAATTTTTTTGAAAATTTTTGTTTTCGAAACTATGTGATAGTTTGAAAACCAAACAGGATAGAACGTTGTGCCATGGCTCATACGAACAGTCTTTATGACCTTTATTTTTTGTAATAAAACTTTTTTATTTTTTATATTTTTTTGAAAACACTCGAATTTTGAAAATCCTATATTTTGAAAACTAGGAACTCTACAAAAAAAATTGTTTAACGTAAATCAATGGTCCCTACCCCCTCTACCCCCAAAATAAATTTCAAGTCTCTAGAATGAAAACCTGCAGTAGTGTGGTAAGGAGAGAGCTGCTCCACTTAGGAAGTTGTGAGCCCCTGCGACCTTGGAATGGAAGGAGCCATGCTAGGAGGGCGTGCTTGGATTCGTTTTTTTCGTCTCGTCGTGCTCTTTACGGGAATGTCGGTGTCGAAAATGTGAAAATCTGGAAACACAGTCTTTTTGGGGTAAAAACGTGATTTTAGACTTTTTGTTATATCTCACGAACCAATAACGCTAGAGGCGTGTTCGACAGGTCCAAGGACTCGGGGTAACGTTCTCTCTCCTATGGACCACTCGTTATAATTTTTAATAAAATTGGAAACTCGATTTTGGGGTAAACACATGTTTTTTGTGATTTTGCCGATATCTCACGAAGCAATAACGCTAGAGGCATGTACGACGGGTCCAAGGATTCGGGCAGACGTTCTCTTTGCTATGAACTACTCGTTGTAATTTTTAAAAATTTTGGAAACGCGATTTTGGGGTAAACACGTGTTTTTTGTGATTTTTGCCGATATCTCACGAACTAATAACGCTAGAGACGTGTACGAGGTGTCCTAGGACTCGGGCTAACGCCCCCTTTCAAATGTGGTAGATATTTTTTTTAAAAAAAGAAATTCACAAAGGGCCTAACGCCGTACATGTTGAAAAAAAATCATTACCGTTACCTGTTTATAATGTTTATAAAGCGTGGTGGTTGAGAGAGACGATACGGCTGGGTATGTGTGTGTTTCAACGAACCTGTCGCTAACCACAAGGACCATGCTTAATAGAACAATCGCTATTTCGGCGGATCGGTGTATGACAGAGCGAGCGTGCGTTTTTCCTGATATTTTACCTTTAACGTGTAAACGGTGATGAGAACTTGATTCTATGTTGGTCGAAGCGAGTATCGAAAACAAACGAGCAGGAGGTGAAGGTCATTTGAGCTTATTGGAAGGCTCCGATCTGACTTGACAACAGGTGCAATGGAAAAAATGACCAAGACGCTTGAAGGTGAAATAATCTGACCATTGTGGTGGCAGGGAAGTGCGAAAGGCGTGCACACATGTGAAACCACAGGCACGCTAAACCAGTGACATTCTGTCTTGCTTCGTACGTGACAAAATGCAAGTCCATGTGACATTTGATCTACCGCAGGTGTTCACCTTGGACGTTATCTGTCCACGTGCATGATAACTGTTAACAAGTCACATCCTGTTTTGCTTCGTACGTGACAAAATGCAAGTTCATGTGACATTTGATCAGGCACAGGTGTTCGCCTGGGACGTTAGCTGCCCACGTGCACGATAAGAGAATGTTCAAAGCGTGGGAAAAAAAAAGATTATACATGCAATGTGATATATAAAGACACGTCGCTGACATTTCCACTCGCACTTATGTGACTACTTTTGAACACGCTACAGCGTTGTGTGAAACACTTGGCCTTGTTTAACAGTTTTGGTGTTGGTGGAAAATACTTATTCTTGTTGTGAGGTAGGTATATATTTATTCATTTATACATTTATTGATATATATATAAATACATGCAATTATTTATTGATTAGGTAATTAATGATTTTATTTATTTATTTGTTTGCAGATAACCGGCATACCTTACATGTCAGAGGGAGAAGAAACTATTGCACTTTTGAGCCCACTAGAAGGGAAGAGTAACAAGTCACTGCAAGTAAAGGTGAGATGATTTTTTTTAAACTAACTTGTTTCATTTTTTTTGTTTTATGTTTTATTTTATGAAATGTATGTATTAACCTGAATTTAGGTATTTATAGCGGTTTATTTTATTTATTTTTAGAAACTTGGAAAGAATAGCCTTACCGCCGTAGCAGTCGCTGAAAAAAACCAGAAACGCACTAAAGCGAAACCACTGCCAAAGAGTGAACTGTTTAAAACTCAGGTAAGTCCAACTTAAAAATGCTATTCCATTTTACCACTACTGAAAACTCGTAGACAAAAAAAAATTCATTACCTGTACATGACTGGGACAATGATTGCTTTCTTGATTAATGGCTATGTTGTTGTTGTTGACTGGGAAAAGTACAAGGCCATGTTGGATTTTCTAAAAATAAAATAATAAATTTAATTTATGAGTGGTTCCCTATGGACTCAACGAATATCCACAGGTTTGAACATGATAATGTGAACAAAATGACATGACATTCATTTTTGTTTATATATTGGTTAAAGGGAGGGTGGGGGAATGTAAATGACTGTAGCTTTATAAAAAAGAAAATAAGTACATGGGTTACTGTTTGTGCCAACATACAGTTTATTTTTAATGGTGTTTTGATATATTAATGCCAATTAACGTTAACGTTTTATTTACAAGTATTGATTGATTGATTGATTGATTGAGTGATGGGTTATTTTGTTTGCTTTTAGGTGTCGTCATGTGCCATTAACGTAATGAACAGACAGTGAACAAGCATGCATTATGCTTTAAAGTACTCTGTGCAATGTTAATAACTTACAATAAGAAAACGTTTTATTATAACACATGGCGTTAGTACCAAATACAACAAGTGAGCAAGTTGGTTTACCACGTGGGTTAAATTTAAAATCAGAACATGATCGATGGTTAACATTTGAATCCTGGCCTGTAGGCTTTTTGTCGACGCATGAACTTGCAAAAGCCGTTTTTTTTTACTTGAACCGAGGAGATGTGGTGCGCTGTGTGTTTTGTCGTATTGAACTTTCACACTGGGAAGAAGGGGATGATCCCCTTAGAGACCATTTGCGATGGTCTCCTCACTGTCCTTACATGCTTGGAAAGCAAGTGGGTAACCTACCCGTGCATTCATTTTACCGAACCACAAGGCCTATGGCCGCTACTTACGTTGCTGAATCACAAATAAATAATAATAATGATGTATTACCAGCCAACGGTAGTGTCGATATATGTGGTCCATATGCCATAGACAGTGTTGAATTGGCGTGTGCTTTTGAAAAATTGGGAGTTTGCAAGACTAAAGCACTAGCACACCCAGAGTACAGCTCTGTTGAAAAACGTTTCGAATCTTATAAAAATATTTGGCCATTAATATTAAAACACCTTACCAAACAGCTAAGTGAAGCTGGATTTTTTTATACTGGTGAAGGGGATAAAACAATATGTTTTTATTGTGGATTTGCTTTAAAGGATTGGCAAATGACTGATGACCCTTTTGTGCAACACGCTCGTTGGTTACCAAACTGTAAATACATGGTGTTGCTTAAAGGTCAGGAATTTGTGAACACTATTCGTAAAGAAGAAGTGATTGCAGCACAAGACATAAAAGTGCCTTTAGAGTTAGAGCACGCGGAGCAAATACATAAGGCTGAAAGAAAAGACTTGTCTCACGAACAGATACAAAAGTGTGACCAACAATTATGTAAAATTTGTTATCAAGATGAACTAGGTGTTGTATTTTTACCCTGTGGACACATGATAGCCTGTGTCAAGTGTGCATTAGAACTTAACACTTGTGCTATATGCAGAAAAGTAGTATCTGCAACAGTTAGGGCATTTCTTGCATAACTAGTATAATTTATTCGCCATGGATAGTGCAAAATCCCTAATTGCACAATATTATTAAAGCTGTTTTAGAGTGTAATAGATATGCTTTTGTTTTGTTTATAGACTACTACAATGAATGTTTTGAATGCTGTGGGACAATCATGTGGCTTAGAGACAAAGAAGCTCAGTGAATTGCCAATGCATATTCCATTCCGCATTATCAAGATTCGGAAATTGAAAACAGCATATGGTGATCGTGTACTTTGTGTATGTGAAAACTTTGAGACATTTCTGCCTATACGGTTTAATGATATGTCGGAGAGTGTTTTTGATGAAGTCAATAATGCTGTGCAACCTGTACACTTAATTTATGAAGGTTTTAAAAACAATAGGTGCATGGTTCGTTTTAATTAAATAAATAAATAATGTGAAATAATAATGGAAATTATAAGTAATGACAATATACTGAAAAAGAAAGAAAATATGTGCATAGAATAGTAATGTTTTAGTGTTTAGTGTTGTCTTTAAAAATATTATGATGAAACCAAAAAAAAATGTATATAAAGTTTGTAAATAAATGCAAAATGATGTTACAATGCTGTTTTATTTTATACAAAGTTAGTATATTTAACATTGCAGAGTATACATGATTATGACAATAAATGCATACTGAATACAAGCCTTTCTCACATTACAATAGTCTGTTATAGTTTTAAACACAAGGCTTGTTGTAGATCATTTTATAGCAATGTCCCTTTAATGTTGTTTTCGAAAAGTGGGGAAGCCACAATGGTTGTATTGACATAAAAACCTTATGGTTATTACTATTTAGTCACTTTGATCCCCTTGCAGATCAACAGCAGATGACCTAGTTGTTCCACTCTTTAAAACGACAACAACACCACTACCTCTTGCATAGTTTGTGATGTTGATGGCTCTTGCGACGTGGAAGATGGATTAAAAATAACTTTGAGAACAGGGGTTAAACGTTGATCATTAAACAATGCACTATTTTGAGTAGCAATATGGTTTTCTTGATTTTTTGTCGACGGCAACTGTGTTTCATGCGGTACACTACATTGATGATCACTGACACTTAAAACCTCACTATTTTTACTTTTTAGGTCACCACGACAATGTTTGGAACGTTGCTTTGAACAACGCCAAATAACAGTTCCATTTTTATTGGTTCGTTTCACAATATATGAATATCCTTTATAGTATGCGTAAGGCTTACCATACCTAGTCACTGATACTTCCATATCAACTGTCGAGCATAGACTAAGCTCTAGTAAAGTCAACTTGGTAATAAGAATACTAGTTTAATGTGAGAGCAAATATGGATCCAAAGAGTTCAGGTAAAAGTGAAAGCAAATAAGCAAATATTAGAAACAAGAGTTGGGGTGAAAGTGGTCGCAAAGTGGTAGACCCATTACACAATAATTTCAGCACGACGAAGCTCTTGTTCAATTTCTTTGATTTCCCAATCGTGACCAGTATGGCCAGATTGACGTGAGGCATGCAACAACTGTAGCCGCTGGACGAGCTTATTGGGATTGTGCCAGTATACAAATTTAACAAATGGATTTTTAGGTGTAAACAAAGCATTACCATTATCATGATCATTATCATCATCGTCATTATCATCATCATGATCACCATTATCATCATGACCATCATCACTGTTACTATATAGTCCTTTTTGATCCTCTTGCAATACCACTTTATTTATAGTCTGAGTTGATTTTGACAGTGTTGAAGGTTTCTTGGACGTTGACAACTGTCCTAACATGACGTTTTGAGGACATGATAAGTCCTTTTGAACAAACACTGTACTATCTTTAGCCGCAATATCGTTTTCTTGAACTTGCTTTTTAGCATTTTGATAATTGTTTGTAAACAGTAAGCGTGGTTCGTTTCGAGCACTACATTGATGAACACTCACACTTAAAACCTTTCCATTTTTACTTTTCAGATTGCCTCGACATTTTGTTGACCTCTCTTTTGAGCATCGCCAGAATATTATTCCATTCACATTCTGGCGATTATAGTTATAGGAGTAGCCTTGATAGAGTGCACGTAGCCTACCTTTGTTGGTTGTAATAAGTTCCATAGTAGTAACTGACCTGTCAGTACGATGTTCACACTACAAAGGTTACAACTGTTTTGCTGATGGAGTGACTTACCATAAGCTTATATATTGGCTTTTCGTGTTGGCTTTAGTGTTGGCTTGTGTGTTGGCTTTTTGTGTTGGCTTTTTGTGTTGGCATTTCGTGTTGGCATTTCGTGTTGGCTTTTGTGTTGGCTTTTTGTGTTGGCTTTTCGTGTAGGCATTTCGTGTTGGCTTTTGTGTTGGCTTTTCATGTTGGCTTTTTGTGTTGGCTTTTCGTGTTGGCATTTCGTGTTGGCTTTTCGTGTTGGCTTTTGTTGGCATTTTGTGTTGGCTTTTCGTGTTGGCTTTTTTGTATTGGCCTTTCATGTTGGCTTTTTGTATTGGCTTTTCGTGTTGGCTTTTTGTGTGGGCTTTTTGTGTTGGCTTTAGTATTGGCTTTTGTATTGGCTTATTTGACAAGTTATTTGTGTCAATGTATTTAGTGGATTTTTTCTTGGTGTTGGAAAGTAGTTGAAAGAGAGGGAATATTTAAAGACTTAACCTCAGTTCACTAACCTAACCTAACCTAACCTAACTTTACCTAACCTAACCTAACCTTTCAACTCTCAGATGTTAATTAAATTCTGTACATAGTCAAGTTGGATACCAAGACCTCAGGGGTAAAAAAAACAATTATTTTTGACGGCTTATTTTGGTAACTTATTTTAATGGCTAACCTAACTTTACCTAACCTAACCTCAGCTCACTTTGGATATTACTAGTAAGTGTTCATATCCTCTGCTAGGTAGCATGCTAGTAGTACAGGTAGTGCTCATATTTACCGCTAGGTAGCGGAAACATACTTTGCATGTTGCATGTGACACTTGTGAAGTTTAACCACATGCAAGACGTGCTTGTATAAGTTCTCTATTTAAACTCAATATACAATTAACCACTAAATGTTTAGAACTAACATGTATAGCCATGTTTAGGGTATATAGGAGACCCTTAGCAAGAAAGGCTGTCTAACCCACGAGTGTACAGCCTTGTCATACGCAGTAAGCACCTGTTGGCAGAAAACAACAACAACAACAATTTGAGAAAGCCAACAAAAAACTGTTTCCTTTAAATACATTAATGGATATGTTGTTGGCTTTCTCAAATTGTTGTTGTTGTTGTTTTCTGCCAACAGGTGCTTACTGCGTATGACAAGGCTGTACACTCGTGGGTTAGACAGCCTTTCTTGCTAAGGGTCTCCTATATACCCTAAACATGGCTATACATGTTAGTTCTAAACATTTAGTGGTTAATTGTATATTGAGTTTAAATAGAGAACATATACAAGCACGTCTTGCATGTGGTTAAACTTCACAAGTGTCACATGCAACATGCAAAGTATGTTTCCGCTACCTAGCGGTAAATATGAGCACTACCTGTACTACTAGCATGCTACCTAGCAGAGGATATGAACACTTACTAGTAATATCCAAAGTGAGCTGAGGTTAGGTTAGGTAAAGTTAGGTTAGCCATTAAAATAAGTTACCAAAATAAGCCGTCAAAAATAATTGTTTTTTTTACCCCTGAGGTCTTGGTATCCAACTTGACTATGTACAGAATTTAATTAACATCTGAGAGTTGAAAGGTTAGGTTAGGTTAGGTAAAGTTAGGTTAGGTTAGGTTAGGTTAGTGAACTGAGGTTAAGTCTTTAAATATTCCCTCTCTTTCAACTACTTTCCAACACCAAGAAAAAATCCACTAAATACATTGACACAAATAACTTGTCAAATAAGCCAATACAAAAGCCAATACTAAAGCCAACACACAAAGCCCACACAAAAAGCCAACACGAAAAGCCAATACAAAAAGCCAACATGAAAGGCCAATACAAAAAAGCCAACACGAAAAGCCAACACAAAATGCCAACAAAAGCCAACACGAAAAGCCAACACGAAATGCCAACACGAAAAGCTAACACAAAAAGCCAACATGAAAAGCCAACACAAAAGCCAACACGAAATGCCTACACGAAAAGCCAACACAAAAAGCCAACACAAAAGCCAACACGAAATGCCAACACGAAATGCCAACACAAAAAGCCAACACAAAAAGCCAACACACAAGCCAACACTAAAGCCAACACGAAAAGCCAATATATAAGCTTATGGTAAGTCACTCCATCAGCAAAACAGTTGTAACCTTTGTAGTGTGAACATCGTACCGACAGGTCAGTTACTACTATGGAACTTATTACAACCAACAAAGGTAGGCTACGTGCACTCTATCAAGGCTACTCCTATAACTATAATCGCCAGAATGTAAATGGAATAATATTCTGGCGATGCTCAAAAGAGAGGTCAACAAAATGTCGAGGCAATCTGAAAAGTAAAAATGGAAAGGTTTTAAGTGTGAGTGTTCATCAATGTAGTGCTCGAAACGAACCACGCTTACTGTTTACAAACAATTATCAAAATGCTAAAAAGCAAGTTCAAGAAAACGATATTGCGGCTAAAGATAGTGCAGTGTTTGTTCAAAAGGACTTATCATGTCCTCAAAACGTCATGTTAGGACAGTTGTCAACGTCCAAGAAACCTTCAACACTATCAAAATCAACTCAGACTATAAATAAAGTGGTATTGCAAGAGGATCAAAAAGGACTATATAGTAACAGTGATGATGGTCATGATGATAATGGTGATCATGATGATGATAATGATGATGATAATGATCATGATAATGGTAATGCTTTGTTTACACCTAAAAATCCATTTGTTAAATTTGTATACTGGCACAATCCCAATAAGCTCGTTCAGCGGCTACAGTTGTTGCATGCCTCACGTCAAGCTGGCCATACTGGTCACGATTGGGAAATCAAAGAAATTGAACAAGAGCTTCGTCGTGCTGAAATTATTGTGTAATGGGTCTACCACTTTGCGACCACTTTCACCCCAACTCTTGTTTCTAATATTTGCTTATTTGCTTTCACTTTTACCTGAACTCTTTGGATCCATATTTGCTCTCACATTAAACTAGTATTCTTATTACCAAGTTGACTTTATTAGAGCTTAGTCTATGCTTGACAGTTGATATGGAAGTATCAGTGACTAGGTATGGTAAGCCTTACGCATACTATAAAGGATATTCATATATTGTGAAACGAACCAATAAAAATGGAACTGTTATTTGGCGTTGTTCAAAGCAACGTTCCAAACATTGTCGTGGTGACCTAAAAAGTAAAAATAGTGAGGTTTTAAGTGTCAGTGATCATCAATGTAGTGTACCGCATGAAACACAGTTGCCGTCGACAAAAAATCAAGAAAACTATATTGCTACTCAAAATAGTGCATTGTTTAATGATCAACGTTTAACCCCTGTTCTCAAAGTTATTTTTAATCCATCTTCCACGTCGCAAGAGCCATCAACATCACAAACTATGCAAGAGGTAGTGTTGTTGTTGTCGTTTTAAAGAGTGGAACAACTAGGTCATCTGCTCTTAATATGCATGGGGATCAAAGTGACTAAATAGTAATAACCATAAGGTTTTTATGTCAATACAACCATTGCGGCTTCCCAACTTTTCGAAAACAACATTGAAGGGACATTGCTATAAAATGATCTACAACAAGCCTTGTGTTTAAAACTATAACAGACTATTGTAATGTGAGAAAGGCTTGTATTCAGTATGCATTTATTGTCATAATCATGTATACTCTGCAATGTTAAATATACTAACTTTGTATAAAATAAAACAGCATTGTAACATCATTTTGCATCTATTTACAAACTTTATATACATTTTTTTTGGTTTCATCATAATATTTTTAAAGACAACACTAAACACTAAAACATTACTATTCTATGCACATATTTTCTTTCTTTTTCAGTATATTGTCATTACTTATATTTTCCATTATTATTTCACATTATTTATTTATTTAATTAAAACGAACCATGCACCTATTGTTTTTAAAACCTTCATAAATTAAGTGTACAGGTTGCACAGCATTATTGACTTCATCAAAAACACTCTCCGACATATCATTAAACCGTATAGGCAGAAATGTCTCAAAGTTTTCACATACACAAAGTACACGATCACCATATGCTGTTTTCAATTTCCGAATCTTGATAATGCGGAATGGAATATGCGTTGGCAATTCGCTGAGCTTCTTTGTCTCTAAGCCACATGATTGTCCCACAGCATTCAAAACATTCATTGTAGTAGTCTATAAACAAAACAAAAGCATATCTATTACACTCTAAAACAGCTTTAATAATATTGTGCAATTAGGGATTTTGCACTATCCATGGCGAATAAATTATACTAGTTATGCAAGAAATGCCCTAACTGTTGCAGATACTACTTTTCTGCATATAGCACAAGTGTTAAGTTCTAATGCACACTTGACACAGGCTATCATGTGTCCACAGGGTAAAAATACAACACCTAGTTCATCTTGATAACAAATTTTACATAATTGTTGGTCACACTTTTGTATCTGTTCGTGAGACAAGTCTTTTCTTTCAGCCTTATGTATTTGCTCCGCGTGCTCTAACTCTAAAGACACTTTTATGTCTTGTGCTGCAATCACTTTTTCTTTACGAATAGTGTTCACAAATTCCTGACCTTTAAGCAACACCATGTATTTACAGTTTGGTAACCAACGAGCGTGTTGCACAAAAGGGTCATCAGTCATTTGCCAATCCTTTAAAGCAAATCCACAATAAAAACATATTGTTTTATCCCCTTCACCAGTATAAAAAATCCAGCTTCACTTAGCTGTTTGGTAAAGTGTTTTAATATTAATGGCCAAACATTTTTATTAGATTCGAAACGTTTTCCAACAGAGCTGTACTCTGAGTGTGCTAGTGCTTTAGTCTTGCAAACTCCCAATTTTTCAAAAGCACACGCCAATTCAACAGTCTATGGCATATGGACCACATATATCGACACTACCGTTGGCTGGTAATACATCATTATTATTATTTATTTGTGATTCAGCAACGTAAGTAGCGGCCAAAGGCCTTGTGGTTCGGTAAAATGAATGCACGGGTAGGTTACCCACTTGCTTTCCAAGCATGTAAGGACAGTGAGGAGACCATCGCAAATGGTCTCTAAAGGGATCATCCCCTTCTTCCCAGTGTGAAAGTTCAATACGACAAAACACACAGCGCACCACATTTCCTCGGTTCAAGTAAAAAAAACCGGCTTTTGCAAGTTCATGCGTCGACAAAAAGCCTACAGGCCAGGATTCAAATGTTAACCATCGATCATGTTCTGATTTTAAATTTAACCCACGTGGTAAACCAACTTGCTCACTTGTTGTATTTGGTACTAACGCCATGTGTTATAATAAAACGTTTTCTTATTGTAAGTTATTAACATTGCACAGAGTACTTTAAAGCATAATGCATGCTTGTTCACTGTCTGTTCATTACGTTAATGGCACATGACGACACCTAAAAGCAAACAAAATAACCCATCACTCAATCAATCAATCAATCAATCAATCAATACTTGTAAATAAAACGTTAACGTTAATTGGCATTAATATATCAAAACACCATTAAAAATAAACTGTATGTTGGCACAAACAGTAACCCATGTACTTATTTTCTTTTTTATAAAGCTACAGTCATTTACATTCCCCCACCCTCCCTTTAACCAATATATAAACAAAAATGAATGTCATGTCATTTTGTTCACATTATCATGTTCAAACCTGTGGATATTCGTTGAGTCCATAGGGAACCACCCATAAATTAAATTTATTATTTTATTTTTAGAAAATCCAACATGGCCTTGTACTTTTCCCAGTCAACAACAACAACATAGCCATTAATCAAGAAAGCAATCATTGTCCCAGTCATGTACAGGTAATGAATTTTTTTTTTGTCTACGAGTTTTCAGTAGTGGTAAAATGGAATAGCATTTTTAAGTTGGACTTACCTGAGTTTTAAACAGTTCACTCTTTGGCAGTGGTTTCGCTTTAGTGCGTTTCTGGTTTTTTTCAGCGACTGCTACGGCGGTAAGGCTATTCTTTCCAAGTTTCTAAAAATAAATAAAATAAACCGCTATAAATACCTAAATTCAGGTTAATACATACATTTCATAAAATAAAACATAAAACAAAAAAAATGAAACAAGTTAGTTTAAAAAAAATCATCTCACCTTTACTTGCAGTGACTTGTTACTCTTCCCTTCTAGTGGGCTCAAAAGTGCAATAGTTTCTTCTCCCTCTGACATGTAAGGTATGCCGGTTATCTGCAAACAAATAAATAAATAAAATCATTAATTACCTAATCAATAAATAATTGCATGTATTTATATATAAATCAATAAATGTATAAATGAATAAATATATACCTACCTCACAACAAGAATAAGTATTTTCCACCAACACCAAAACTGTTAAACAAGGCCAAGTGTTTCACACAACGCTGTAGCGTGTTCAAAAGTAGTCACATAAGTGCGAGTGGAAATGTCAGCGACGTGTCTTTATATATCACATTGCATGTATAATCTTTTTTTTTTCCCATGCTTTGAACATTCTCTTATCGTGCACGTGGGCAGCTAACGTCCCAGGCGAACACCTGTGCCGGATCAAATTTCACATGAACTTGCATTTTGTCACGTACGAAGCAAAACAGGATGTAACTTGTTAACAGTTATCGCGCACGTGGACAGATAACGTCCCAGGTGAACACCTGCGGTAGATCAAATTTCACATGGACTTGCATTTTGTCACGTACGAAGCGAGACAGGATGTCACTGGTTTAGCGTGCCTGTGGTTTCACACATGTGTGCATGCCTTTCGCACTTCCCTGCCAGCACAATGGTCAGATTATTTCACCTTCAAGCGTCACCTGTTGTCAAGTCAGATCAACGCCTTCCCATAAGCTCAAATGACATTCACCTCCTGCTCCTCGGCAAGTGTGTTTTCTGTACTCACTTCGACCAACATAGAACCAAGTTCTCATCACCGTTTACACGTTAAAGGTAAAAAGTGTGAAAAAACGTACCCTCGCTCTGTCATACACCGACCCGTCGAAATAGCGATTGATCTATTGAACACAGCCACCGTGGTCAGCGACAGGTTCGTTGAAACACACACACACCCAGCCGTATCGTCTCTCTCAACCACCACGCTTTATAAACATTATAAACAGGTAACGGTAATGATTTTTTTTTCAACATGTATGGCGTTAGGCCCTTTGTGAATTATTTTTTCGAAAAAAATATCTACCACATTTGAAAGGGGGCGTTAGCCCGAGTGCTAGGACACCTCGTACACGTCTCTAGCGTTATTGGTTCGTGACATATCGGCAAAAATTATAAAAAAAACACGTGTTTACCCCAAAATCGCGTTTCCCAATTTTTTTAAAATTACAACGAGTGGTCCATAGCAAAGAGGACGTCTTCCCGAATCCTTGGACCCATCGTACATGCCTCTAGCGTTATTGCTTCGTGAGATATCGGCAAAATCACAAAAAACATGTGTTTACCCCAAAATCGAGTTTCCAATTTTATTAAAAATTATAACGAGTGGTCCATAGGAGAGAGGACGTTACCCCGAGTCCTTGGACCTGTCGAACACGCCTCTAGCGTTATTGGTTCGTGAGATATAGCAAAAAGTCTAAAATCACGTTTTTACCCCAAAAAGACTGTGTTTCCAGATTTTCACATTTTCGACACCGACATTCCCGTAAAGAGCACGACGAGACGAAAAAAACGAATCCAAGCACGCCCTCCTAGCATGGCTCCTTCCATTCCAAGGTCGCAGGGGCTCACAACTTCCTAAGTGAGACAGCTCTCTCACTACCACACTACTACCTACAGGTTTTCATCCTAGAGACTTGAAATTTATTTTTGAGGTAGAGGGGGTAGGGACCTTTCATTTACGTCAAACAAACTTTTTTTGTAGAGTTCCTAGTTTCCAAAATATAGGATTTTCAAAATTCGAGTGTTTTCAAAAAAACATAAAAAATAAAAAAGTTTTATTACAAAAAATAAAGGTCATAAAGGCCGTTCGTTTGAGCCATGGCACAACGTTCTACCATGTTTGGTTTTCAAACTATCACCAACGTTGCAAAACAAAAAAATTCAAAGAATTTTTGAAAAATATAATACATGGTCCATAGGAAAGAGAACGTCAGCCCGAGTCCACTGACACGCCATTTGTCAAAATCGGACCATGCGTTCGAGAGATATTTAACATGGCTGAGGCTTAGTAGTGGTAATAACGGGGTTCTGAAGTGGGGCAGAACCCCTATCACTCCACTACTCATAACTTCACAATTATTGCAATCAATACTAGAAAAACTTGGAGACTCCTCAGCCTCCCTTCGTAAAATTACGTAACTCCTTTACGTTCATATCTCCTTAATTTGCACGGTAATTCAACTATAAACTTCCACTTCAATACATATACTTCCTATACTTTAACATTTCTCCTCTATACTGATATAACTTCGCCTCGTGCTCATAATTCCATTTCTGCAATAAATCGTTGTACTTTCACTTTCTGATCACCCTGTGATTTAACTTTGTTAACTTTCTTTTTCACGTGTTTAAATTCAGCTTTACATTTTATTACAACTTTTCAAGAAATATCAGTAAATATTCATATTCTTAACAAAAGATATAAGTTTGACTTCTTTCCGTTAATATATTTGTTTAACAAATTCATTTATGCTTTTTAACGCTCTAAAATCTCATTAGACGTATGTGTATAAGCTTTTCGTGATACTTTCGTTCATAATAAATTTCTGATACTCGAATCAACATCATGAGTTGTCGAAATATTCTTTACACTTCGTGACGTTACTTCTTAAATATGCTGTACTTAAATTTCCTCCAATAAATTTCATTTTACTTCAATTACAATCTTACTCCTTCTTTACTTCGTTCAACGTTCTATTCCTTTTAAATAGTTTACTCTACATTCTTTTAAATAATTTGCTTTATATTCCTCTAAACAATTTGTTCTAAGTTCCTCTGAACAATTCATTTATATTCCATCCAATAATTCATTTTAAGTTCCTCTGAGCAATTCATTTATATTCCATCGCTGCGATAAAACAGATTTAATTAAATTAAATCTAACGCAAATATGAAAATTATTACACGATTTTACTTTAATATAACCTTAGTGTTAATATAGCATCATCATGCCGAAATTTCGTCCTAGTGACTGAAATTTTCAAGAACAAGGCAAAATAACTCCGTAAAAAATACGAAAAATCACTATAACAAGATCTACACAAATTTAATTACTTTGACAAAATTATACGTTTTAAATAATGCAGTTAAAAATACTGTAGAAAATACTGTTAAAAATGCTGTTGAAAAATATGCGGTTGAAAATTATGCGGTTGAAAATTATGCGGTTGGTCAATTGGATAATCACAGAACATAACTACAATTCTACATGATAAAAGACAATTTCTTCACTACCTTAGTGTTGGCTTCTGGACTGTTGGAAATACCTGCATCTCTGCTCCCAAACCAAACTTGTCGTGTTTCATAGCATTGCCCATAGCTATGAAGACCGGTTTGTGACAGAACCAGCTGGACTCGTGGTGAATGACCTCGCCGAGAACAGCTCCGCCAGCTCTCCGTCCCTCGTTCACTGCAAGTAGGCCGGCTTCGATTCTCCATCTCTTCAGAATAGACATCTGGGTTTCTTCAGAATAGACATCGGTTTTCTTCAGAATAGACATCGGTTTTCTTCAGAATAGACATCACGGTGTAATATTGTCGTTTATGCAAGCGTTTTCGTATTTCAAGATGTGTTAAAACTCTCGTAGAAAAGTATAAGTTTTGCTCGGTGATGTTGCGCTTTGCGTAGATATTTGTAGCGCCTTTCATGTTAGTGAATCTGGAATTCAACTGACATCCTTGTTATCTTCACTTCCCTATGCTTTTTGCTTAGCACATGGTAATATTCATATTTCTAACAATATAATTAAGACCTCCCCGTTGCTGACTTTCAACTATCATTTTCAATACAATGTTCAGATAAGCTTTTAGACGTAGAAATATTTCAAGCTATGTGGAACAACTTTGCATAAGCACTGCAATATATGGTTGTACTGTTCAGTTCTGCTTTATGGATTGTAGCTTGCTCCTAATTTACTGTAAGTTCTGGAATTGCACTCTTCCTTGCTTCCAACCTTTATGAACCGTAGCACTATTAAAAAGAATACTCGTTTCTGCTCGAGGTCTTGTCTCTTTCAAATCTCAAATTGGAAAGAACTCTCTCGTCCTGTTCTCCGCAGTCCTCAAGTTCCAGTCTCTCTGCCTCTCCTCTCGTGGTGACGTAACTCCTACCACCTCCAGTCCGCAGTTCGACCTTCGTCTCTTCCCCTCTCTCATGACGTAACTCTCGCTTCAAGTGGCGTGATATTTCTCGTAATATGGACCTCCCACATTCATATAATGGAGTACATGTTCATCTTTAAATCATTCCTAATTCCTTGCCTTTTATAAATGCATAAGATCTATAGTATTTCACTCATTTCCATACAGTTTTTTCCATATTTCTCGAATTTTTAATAAATAAATTTTTTTATCCACTCATTTATTTTCTGGGGTCTTGGTTCATCTCCAGATCAGTTCTTGAGTAATGACCTTCAATAAATTCTGGCTCAGTACTCTTACCTCCGCGGCGTGAATTGCGTGTTCGTCGCCTGGGACCTAGTGTTCGTACTACTATTGTTCGTGCTCTTCACTACTTCTCTGGTGTAAACTTGCTCTAGTCGCTGCTGTCTCCCCTGAGGTGTGATTAAACTAGTCTCATCAAAATATCTGAGAATTTCCTCCGTCTGCTGTGCCGTTTCCACGTTGGCTGTCACTAGGAATTGCTGCATATTCATGGGCAATTGCTTCCGTATCGTTAAGGCTAAATTTTCTTCAGACGGCGGTTCATCAAGGAACCTGAGTCTTACCATTTGTTGTGAAAAGAACTCAGAAAACTTTGTAGGATGTGTGTTGTGGTACTTTCGTGAGTATAGATCCATTCTCAACCCCTGCTGTAAGGATAGACTCCAGAACTTCCTTAACCCTTTCGCTTTCAAGCTCTCAGCTGATGGATGTGCCAAAACAGACAGCCATATTTCCCACACTATGCACACACATCTTTTTAAATTACATGGAGGGCACACCAATGAGGATATCAACATCATAATTGGTTAACGTATAGAGTATATATCACTTATTATTACTGTAAGTCATGTTACTTAACGAAACGGGTTTAATGTTAACAAATAAGAAATTTGAAATCAAAATTACAAGTTTCAGATTTTGAAAGTTTGGAAGTAATTCTAGAAAATGGTATTTACAGCCCAAGTTTGTTATTCATGTCAGTAGGAAGGCTATAATATTGTTTACTAGCATAGTAAATATGAAGATTCTATGTGCATTAGATCCAGAATGATGTAACACTGAAAAATGTCAGCCATTTTTGCATAAAACACAGATTTCTTAAAACGAATATGTAGCACTCACCAAGGAAGATATTACTGGATCATAGTTATCCTCGGCCCTTTCCGGTTCGGACGGAGAAACATCATTATCACTTGAATAGTTATCAAGATAGTCAGTGATATCATCATCAGCTAAATGAAGCCTTTCCGCCATGTCACACACGCCAAATAACTAGGCCTAATCTAACTGAACTATATCTAACACGTCACTATCACTATGCACATAATTACCAAAGAAAATTATGTAAATGATGAACTAACACGTTAACTAAATATTGTGCCCGCCAGACAAGGATGTCGGAAGACCGCTTGACCGCAACGGCCCCTCAACACCCCCATCCACCGAACCCACAACCCTAAAAGGATCAGATGTGCATTCTCAAATCAGCCCGCACGGGACTAGTTACCTCGGGGTCGATCGGTGTTAGTGAGATGTGGAAATGTTATGAACTGACCCAAGAAAGCACATCAAAAACAACAAGAAAAGGAAGAAGTCCAGTCTTAAGTTACCTTCTTTGTTTATTTAGAAACAGCACCCTTACCTACTTCTGAGGGTAAGAATCGGATAAGCCGCTAACCTGAATACATGATGAATAATCCCTAAATGACGTTAAGTTACCCTCTTGAAGTCCTATTATACAACAAACAAAAAAACAGCAAACTAAGGGAATAATACGTAAGTTCGGCCCTAAGCAATTACAATGAGAAATTTAATTAAAGCAAAACAATGTGTATGAAACTAGGCTATGATGGTATTATCCCTGACATTTAACGTTAAAGTTATGTTCTGATTTGATCCTATCGTAAAGGTAATCATAGACGTGACGCGCCTATGCAAAAAAAAAACTATCACACAATTGGTTCACTAAAAATACATCAGTAACAAATGGGAACACAAGTCAACAAAACATAAACACACAATAGAATACACTCTTATATTCAACATCCTCCCTACACAAATCGTCGACTGTTTGTAGACGATTGTCATCTGAATGCATGTCAATGTAGGCTGGCAACAGCATGAACACCGTCATGTCTGACGTTGCATTTGCAAAGTCCAGGCTTCCGTGGATTCGCCTAGAAATTACATTCGAAGATTCAAGGAGTGTCAGCTTGATCTAATTGTATTTAGAAGCATCACCCTCAGGTGAAAAATCGAAGATCGGATCATGACAACAACATACGAAAAATTACATTATTCAGAAAAAACTGAAGTTCAAAACTATTTAATTATTTATTTAATTATTAATTATTTATTGCTTTCAAAATAAAACTATTTCATTATTATTATTATCATTATTTATTATTATTATCATCATTATTTTTATTATTATTATTTATTATTATTATTATTATTATTATTATTATTATTATTATTATTATTCCAGGAAGTGTATTCAATATTGTCATTAGACACGAAGAACAGAATCAGACCCATTAATAAACTCTCACTTCGAGAAGAATCAGTCATCTCGATTCTACAGCATCATCAAACATCTTCATATGAGCCTCACCGCTCACCTTAAATACACGCCAGTCACAGCCGGACTCGTGTTTACAAATACCAATACGTGTGGTCACCCAACACACACCTTATAAAACGGTCGACAGTGATATAAACATCACCTGTCACCTAATTAACATCACCATGAGCGATAATGCATCGTCTTCATGTGGAACAAATTACCCAATCACAATATAACACGTTGCCCTGGTCTGATACATCTTCGGTCTGTACAAAATTAAGTTAATAGCTGCCCAGAACAGCTGTTACAGCTCTTAAATAATGGTTTCAATCTAATACAAGTTACATTTTACTTAACAAATTCATTAGCCTTATGAGAGTGTAAATTCATTTTAAAAAAATACTGCTGTGCAGTCCTACGCTAAATGTAGTATTGAGTTTGTGTGTGCCTTTAGTTGTTGTATAATGTGACATGTGAATGACGCATTTACTTGGGGTCGCTATCTTCGAGTGTCCACCACAGCTTTCAAAGTCCAAAGTCCCAATACACTCTCCCGCTGACGAATAATTGAGCTCACCGCTTGCTTTGAAACCAGTTCTAAATCCACGCATTCAGATGTACAATTGTAATAACGCCACACCTCTGGCATAACAAAAGAAAAATGTTGTATTCCAGGTAGGCCAAAGATCTAGATACAGTATGTCACTCTTTCTGCAGTGACTTGAATATATTAAAATGATACGTAGGAGGTATTAGAAAAGCTTAAATAAATTATACTGCAGTCATTCCGTCATGTCTATCGATTGCCATACCTTCCCAAGGATCGTGTGTTCGAGAATAACACACTCCCACCTTACTTGAGTACATGAAGTTACAATTGCGGCGTTCTTCTTCAATTAATGCATAGTGCTCCCAATGCCTTTCTTAACCATTATATTTACAAATTGCCATGTTGAAATAGACCGACAGGAAATAATAGTTAATCACATAACTATAAAAAACAAATCCTGCCTATAACCAACTGTGTGAATACGTGCGGCCAATATATTATGCTAATTATCCACCACAATTCTACCGTACATAAATGGTTTTATTTGACTTACTCGTTCATGGTTGGTTGTATGAGATGGATAGCTCTCGGTTTGAACCTGGTCCTCGGTTCCCTCACCGACCTTAACCATCGTTTTTTTTTCTCCTCATGGTATTATTTGGCATCGGCTCTTCCCATGGTTGAATGGTTTACTCGGACATTCCTCCTGCCATAAGGATGGCGGTAGCTTCCGTGTAGTTATTGGCCCCCATGATGGTAGTAGTATTACACGTTGGAGAAGCCTGAATCACTGATTTTATCGGAACAATAGTTGTAAAATTTCCACTGATTCTAAACTGTGCGGATATTCAAAATTGCCTTTCTATTTCCGCCACTGACTTTATTGACGCATCTGCATCATATTACACAGACTTTACAACTTTTCTCACTCCACAATTACACGGGTTTGATAATAGCACTTCAAAATGTTGACAATTTACAGTTCGACTAGTCACGAATAACAGTTTCAGTGCACTTTCCAAATATAAAAGTCTGTTCGATAATAGTAATATTAATGGACTACTCGTCCTTACCCTGTTCATTACCCGAAATCCAGTTGCAGCGTTTTTCACTCACACACGACATGACACAGTACTGTCTAGGTAATGGCGACTAGTGCTTCTTCCTCTTCATGGCCGGGCACCGCGTGAGTCGTTTCCTGACTATGTAAATTAACCGTTTATAACCCATCATATCATTTACACAACCAGCACTCTCGAAAATTATTTTAAAAAAATCATTGGAGTGCCCTTTGTTATCTGAATTGTCCTGTGGTTCATAATCTCACTATTAAATAAATATGTTACTTCAGTTGGCGACTTCCCCCGGTAGGTTGGTGTTCCATGGTTGGATGTGTGGTTGAGCTTCTTTGGGATTTTTTTTCCCTCGGCAATCAATTTTCGATGAGCCGGAAATGGTCATGGGGTCATGAGCCTTTCGGTCTCATATGCCTCTTCGTCGATAAAAAAAATTGGCAAAATTTTTATTTTCCCGTTATTAATTCCTCCAGCAATACAGTGATATAACAGGTTACCTTCGACAAGTTTTTTGTCCATTAGAGGGATCTTCCTCAATCTGGTGGATTTCCGCTTCCGTCACCATCTGGTTTCTGCGAGGTGTTTCTCGGAATTGCACTCTCCCTCTATCTCCTGAATCCTCCCTAGAATTCTGATTCTGATTCTCTTCATTGCGTCTCCCTCTCAATTGTCGAATGTATTGTCGGCTTTCCTCCGCGCGACCTTGCCAATCCCGATCGATATTTTGATCTCCACGATCGTTCCGATTTTGGTTTTGATTATGGTTTTGCCAGGATCTTCCATAAGTTTTCTCGTCACGTCGAACGTTCCCTCGCTGTTGGTTGTTCCGATTTGTATTGTTGTCTCGGTAATAACTATCCCGTCTTCCATCATTTCGGCGATCACGATCTCTTCTCTCCGCGTAATTATACGGACCTCGGTTTTCGTACCTCTGATAATTTGAGGGTGTCTGATAGTTCTGATATTGTCTGCGGTATGGGCCAGCACGATCTGCGCTGTACGGCCTCTCTAGGGTTTCCCGTGCATGTGGCGTTTGAATCTTTTTATCAACCGATATCACATGGATTTCCCGTACTTCCTGACGGTGTTTATTCGGCGTGAATTGTTCATTACTACTATCCATACGCCTAAGTATCTGATCGCACTCTAGAAATGTCTGAGGTTTCGCTGCTATAAGAAGTTTCTGGACATCCGGCGGATATTGCCTGGTTATTGTATGTATCAACTCTTTCTGTGATAATGGGGGTTGCAAACACTGAAGTTTTGCCAACTGAACTGCAAAATACTTAGCGTATTTGGTCGGCTGAGTTGAAGCGTATCTCTTTGTATACATCTCGGCACGGATGTTTTGCTGGACGTCATCACTCCAGTACGTCTTTAACAATGAGTCTTTGAATTCCTCAAATGTTCTAAACGAATAGCTGAACGCACGATACCAAACGGCTGCATTGCCCTCTAAAAGTTTCTCCGTAACTCGGAGTTGCCTCTCCGGTGGTACCATAGTATCTCGGAGGTATGCTTCAACATTTCGTAAAAATTCTACGGGTGTAATCGGTCCAGTTCCAGAAAATCTCTGAGGTTTTTCCTCCTGCATTCGGATTATCATTATGTTACTCCCTTGGGAATTGTGGGATTGTGGTGTATTAAATTGCAGGTGTGTCTTATTCAAGTCCTCGCTGAATTCGGAGTACGTCCCCTGTTCCTTCAACGGTGGCGTTTCTCTTTCAACTGGTTTAGGTCGGTCCTGTGTCTCTAATTTGGTTAACAACCTGCGTTCCAGTTCCTCTATGTCTGGTGTGTTTATATTTGACGTTTGACTTCCCTTAAGTGAGTCAACATGGAGTTCAATTCGCTCGATCTTGCTCCTCAAACGTGTGTCAATTTCTTTGACCTGCTTGGTAACGTTCTCGACCTGTTTGATAACAGCTTCGCTATTTTTCTGCGCGCTTTCTTGTATGTTCTTCAGAGTATCCCCCTTAATTGTGTCTACGTCCTTCTCGAGACGCTCCTGTAAGAGGTTGATATGACCCTTAACTGACGAAAAATCTTTGTTGAAATTGTGGTTTGTTTCACTCACATCTCCCTTGACGATATCTATGTCCATCTTAAGTTCCGCAACTGAAACTTGCATATCTCTCTTAAGATTCGCAGCAGTTTCGGTTAATTCGCTCTTGATATCCTGAATACTCTGTGTATTCGTTGTTATTTCGGCTCGAACTGCCTCTACTGTCATCATTGCCTTCTTCACGTTTGAATTAACCACGACAGCTATACCACGTGTCAAGTTAAGTCCGGCATTTACAACACCAACTTCGGCTTTAAGCCTTTCGACATATTTTCTGCCTTCCTCAAACTGAATTTCCAAACTGTTCAATCTTGTTGCAACGCCATCATTCGATTTCTTCACGTCCTCCTTTATAAAGTCTAACGCAGCATTAACTTCGACTCGACTTGTGTTCATTTCGTCTTTCATGTCCTGACGACTTTTATCTAATCTGGTGTTCAACGTATCGACAGCTTTTTCTAAACGATCACTCACGTCATCCAAATTGACATTTAATGTGACTAGACTAGCATTCACTTTGTCTGTGCTTGTTTTAGTGTCTTTCCTAACAGCTTCAACTTCTCTCTGGATTCTAGCTAAATCAGCACGAACTTCTTCTCTTTGTTCCTTAATATCCCTGCCCATGGCAGTAAATGCAGCTATTAAGTGACGATTAGCTTCTGCCCTAACAGTTTGTATATCAGCTCTAACGTCAACAATTGCAGCTGTGTTCTCTGCCCTACTTGCTTCCACGTCACCACGAAGTGTTAATAAGTCTTCTCTAACTGTGTTGACTGTAGTATTAATATTATTAAAGCTGACATTCGCCTCTGCTTTATTAGCAGCTAACGCGGCGTTCATCTCCGTCCTGACATTAACTAGTTCATCCCTAACAGTGTTCATGTCACTCTTAATAGTGTTCATATTAGTATTTAAATCATTGTTCATAAGTGCCATGTTTGCATTTATAGTGTTCACATTGGCACCTATGGAAGCGTTTATGTTGACACTCAACTCCGCCAACATGCCCTTTAGTATCTCCTGATCCATATTTAAATATTCACTATTTGGAGAATACATGGGAATCACCGACACCATTAACCATATACAAAGAGTTATGAGGTAGAATTGTGGTGGAACACCTGCTATTCTAAAATAAACATCGAAAGTACGGCTGGACTTAAATTACCATTAAAATATACTACAGAAAAACAACAATCGTTTCAATAATGAATTTACATTTACTTCGGATGAGGTTACAGCAATATAAAAATCCTCAACTTAATTTTACCAGTAACTAGTACCTCACCCCACGGTCTAATATCACTAGGTGAATGCCGTGCGACTTACTAAACGGCAGAACGACCTTTCAATTCGTCCCTGTCCAGTTAGAATGTCTTATGGAAAAGAATGATCCTTTTAACACGTTGGTACGATTTCTCAAATTCGTTAATCCAACAAGTAAACAAACAGAACATCCCAACAAGCAGCTTCGTCGAAATAAACATCTCTTCGAGGCCTGCACGTTCGGCGCCATGAAAATAAGGTATATGTGCCCGCCAGACAAGGATGTCGGAAGACCGCTTGACCGCAACGGCCCCTCAACACCCCCATCCACCGAACCCACAACCCTAAAAGGATCAGATGTGCATTCTCAAATCAGCCCGCACGGGACTAGTTACCTCGGGGTCGATCGGTGTTAGTGAGATGTGGAAATGTTATGAACTGACCCAAGAAAGCACATCAAAAACAACAAGAAAAGGAAGAAGTCCAGTCTTAAGTTACCTTCTTTGTTTATTTAGAAACAGCACCCTAACCTACTTCTGAGGGTAAGAATCGGATAAGCCGCTAACCTGAATACATGATGAATAATCCCTAAATGACGTTAAGTTACCCTCTTGAAGTCCTATTATACAACAAACAAAAAAACAGCAAACTAAGGGAATAATACGTAAGTTCGGCCCTAAGCAATTACAATGAGAAATTTAATTAAAGCAAAACAATGTGTATGAAACTAGGCTATGATGGTATTATCCCTGACATTTAACGTTAAAGTTATGTTCTGATTTGATCCTATCGTAAAGGTAATCATAGACGTGACGCGCCTATGCAAAAAAAAACTATCACACAATTGGTTCACTAAAAATACATCAGTAACAAATGGGAACACAAGTCAACAAAACATAAACACACAATAGAATACACTCTTATATTCAACATCCTCCCTACACAAATCGTCGACTGTTTGTAGACGATTGTCATCTGAATGCATGTCAATGTAGGCTGGCAACAGCATGAACACCGTCATGTCTGACGTTGCATTTGCAAAGTCCAGGCTTCCGTGGATTCGCCTAGAAATTACATTCGAAGATTCAAGGAGTGTCAGCTTGATCTAATTGTATTTAGAAGCATCACCCTCAGGTGAAAAATCGAAGATCGGATCATGACAACAACATACGAAAAATTACATTATTCAGAAAAAACTGAAGTTCAAAACTATTTAATTATTTATTTAATTATTAATTATTTATTGCTTTCAAAATAAAACTATTTCATTATTATTATTATCATTATTTATTATTATTATTTATTATTATTATCATCATTATTTTTATTATTATTATTTATTATTATTATTATTATTATTATTATTATTATTATTATTATTATTATTATTATTATTATTATTCCAGGAAGTGTATTCAATATTGTCATTAGACACGAAGAACAGAATCAGACCCGTTAATAAACTCTCACTTCGAGAAGAATCAGTCATCTCGATTCTACAGCATCATCAAACATCTTCATATGAGCCTCACCGCTCACCTTAAATACACGCCAGTCACAGCCGGACTCGTGTTTACAAATACCAATACGTGTGGTCACCCAATACACACCTTATAAAACGGTCGACAGTGATATAAACATCACCTGTCACCTAATTAACATCACCATGAGCGATAATGCATCGTCTTCATGTGGAACAAATTACCCAATCACAATATAACACGTTGCCCTGGTCTGATACATCTTCGGTCTGTACAAAATTAAGTTAATAGCTGCCCAGAACAGCTGTTACAGCTCTTAAATAATGGTTTCAATCTAATACAAGTTACATTTTACTTAACAAATTCATTAGCCTTATGGGAGTGTAAATTCATTTTAAAAAAATACTGCTGTGCAGTCCTACGCTAAATGTAGTATTGAGTTTGTGTGTGCCTTTAGTTGTTGTATAATGTGACATGTGAATGACGCATTTACTTGGGGTCGCTATCTTCGAGTGTCCACCACAGCTTTCAAAGACCAAAGTCCCAATACACTCTCCCGCTGACGAATAATTGAGCTCACCGCTTGCTTTGAAACCAGTTCTAAATCCACGCATTAAGATGTACAATTGTAATAACGCCACACCTCTGGCATAACAAAAGAAAAATGTTGTATTCCAGGTAGGCCAAAGATCTAGATACAGTATGTCACTCTTTCTGCAGTGACTTGAATATATTAAAATGATACGTAGGAGGTATTAGAAAAGCTTAAATAAATTATACTGCAGTCATTCCGTCATGTCTATCGATTGCCATACCTTCCCAAGTATCGTGTGTTCGAGAATAACACACTCCCACCTTACTTGAGTACATGAAGTTACAATTGCGGCGTTCTTCTTCAATTAATGCATAGTGCTCCCAATGCCTTTCTTAACCATTATATTTACAAATTGCCATGTTGAAATAGACCGACAGGAAATAATAGTTAATCACATAACTATAAAAATCAAATCCTGCCTATAACCAACTGTGTGAATACGTGCGGCCAATATATTATGCTAATTATCCACCACAATTCTACCGTACATAAATGGTTTTATTTGACTTACTCGTTCATGGTTGGTTGTATGAGATGGATAGCTCTCGGTTTGAACCTGGTCCTCGGTTCCCTCACCGACCTTAACCATCGTTTTTTTCTCCTCATGGTATTATTTGGCATCGGCTCTTCCCATGGTTCAATGGTTTACTCGGACATTCCTCCTGCCATAAGGATAGCGGTAGCTTCCGTGTAGTTATTGGCCCCCATGATGGTAGTAGTATTACACGTTGGAGAAGCCTGAATCACTGATTTTATCGGAACAATAGTTGTAAAATTTCCACTGATTCTAAACTGTGCGGATATTCAAAATTGCCTTTCTATTTCCGCCACTGACTTTATTGACGCATCTGCATCATATTACACAGACTTTACAACTTTTCTCACTCCACAATTACACGGGTTTGATAATAGCACTTCAAAATGTTGACAATTTACAGTTCGACTAGTCACGAATAACAGTTTCAGTGCACTTTCCAAATATAAAAGTCTGTTCGATAATAGTAATATTAATGGACTACTCGTCCTTACCCTGTTCATTACCCGAAATCCAGTTGCAGCGTTTTTCACTCACACACGACATGACACAGTACTGTCTAGGTAATGGCGACTAGTGCTTCTTCCTCTTCATGGCCGGGCACCGCGTGAGTCGTTTCCTGACTATGTAAATTAACCGTTTATAACCCATCATATCATTTACACAACCAGCACTCTCGAAAATTATTTTAAAAAAATCATTGGAGTGCCCTTTGTTATCTGAATTGTCCTGTGGTTCATAATCTCACTATTAAATAAATATGTTACTTCAGTTGGCGACTTCCCCCGGTAGGTTGGTGTTCCATGGTTGGATGTGTGGTTGAGCTTCTTTGGGATTTTTTTTTTCCTCGGCAATCAATTTTCGATGAGCCGGAAATGGTCATGGGGTCATGAGCCTTTCGGTCTCAATATATTGCCTGCAATATAACTTAATTTTACTATATAATCACGTAAGAAAACGCAGAGAAATGAACGCAAGATTGCCGCCGACCGACACGATGTAAACAAAACACGGAACTCCAGTGAGCACATGTTTCAGACTCTAAGAATATCGATGAATACGGATAGTTGGAAGTTCCCGCGGAGTATAACGTGAGATACAACTATACTCTTCTTATTCCTTGCAAAAATGCTGCTATCTGGCGCGTAAATAATGAAATAATAATAAAAAAGACGGGTAACGACGGATCGTTACCCTGTCAGTTTTCGCAGGACCCGTGAGTACCTTGAAAGCCAAAGGGTTAAGAACGCCTCCTTGAATTGTTCCATATTCTCGAAAGTATACATAGAACTCGGGAACCAAATTAAGCTTGAGCCCTGCAAAAATCTTTCTACCATTCTTAATTGTTTCATGGGGCTAACCTGTTGATCATTATAATATTCCTCCAGTTCCCGCAGAAAAGCTTTTGGTGTAGTCCCCATTCCATCATTGAACTTAGAAGATTTAAAGTCGTTTCCCCGAATGACTTGAATTATTTGTGGACCAATTGTGTTTTGCATAGGAGTCGATGTTCCGCCTCTGTACTCGCGAAACGCCCCTTTGATTACTCCTGTCTTCGGACTCTGTTCACTGCTCGTGCCACCAGCTAAGTTGGATAGCCCTAGGCTCTTCACGCTCTCCGGCCTCCCCTCTATTTGCTCAGACGAAAGTAGATTAGCTTGCTCCAGTGTTCGGTGCTCGCTTTTAATAATCATGCCAGCTTGCTCCTGGAACTTGATCTTAATACTTTCCTCATGTGCATGAATCCGATTTTGGTTTTCTCCCAGCTTCCTAATCATCAGTAATCTTTCGTCTTTCGTATCTTCGCTCATCTGTTTGCAGGCCTTCCTAATTCAGTCCTTCATTAATTTTATTCTTTCTTCATTCATCACCTGGTTTCCAGTCTGACCCGATTCTATTTTCTCCAGCCGTTCCTCGATCAGCAATTTATTTATTTCCATCCGCTCCTCAAGTTGAACGTTATTCTCTTCCATCCGTTCCTCCATTTGCATTTTAGTCTCCGCTATACATTTCTTTACCTGATCCTGGTCCGCCTGTAAATGTGCCCGCCTATCATCAGTCTTGATTTCCAGCTTATCCATTTCCTTTACAAGACCCAATACATTCTTATCGACCGCTTCAATTTGTTCTTGTATGTTGGCCGTCTTGGCCTCCATTTAATTAAACCTCCCCCGTAGCTCATCCTGCGCGATTTTATTTCCCGCCGTATTATTTACACACGCCTTTTCAATCTGCTGTAGCTTAGCGACCACCGTTTCATCCAGCTCGAGAAGTATCTTGTCAAATTTACTCTCAATAACCTGAATCTGTCCTAATTGCTTATTATTATTATCATCGTGCATTTCATTAGCTAGTTTATCTAATTGTTTCTTGGTAATGTCATTAATATCTGCCGTAATTTTATTTAACTGGTCTGTTTGTGCCACCGACTGTTCCGCAAACCTAGTGTTCAATTGTTTTGTAAGGTTACTGTTTAACTCCTTTTTTTGTGCAATTAGCTGTTCCGTAATGTTATTGTTCAATGTCACTATTTGTTTATTAGTAGCGTCTCTCATCTCGGCCTTTAATTCAGATAACTGTTCTTTACTTTCCAACTTCATCTCTAACAACTGTTCTGTGGTTCTTGCTGACGCAAGTTCAATAAGAGCGCTTATCTCAGCGATCGTTGCCACGGCAATACACAAATAATACTCTTGAGAAATAGGGACCATGCACTTAGTGACGTCCGCTGCATGGGTAGATTATTAACTTGGGAATAACCTAACCCCCAAGGGAAGATGATGAAGAAAAAGGAAGTGGGTTTCGGACCGGAAAAAAGGATGGAGAAATAGGAAGAGAGTTTGACATAAGTTATAACTGAGAGTTCTTGCTCAAATGCAACAAGTGGAGAAAACCCTATCAATAGATTTATTTTTATTGAATAGGAAGAGTCAAGGAAGACAGGATCTTGCCTAACCGCTATATTAGAGAAATGATAAAGCCAAAAAGAAATCTTTAATTTATTTAACAATGTAAAAGGAAGTAGTTTTGTAACAAATATATAATTTTGATTTATATAAACAATTGGGGTCGCAGACCTCCGAAAACATCTAAAGCTTGCACCAGGCAATTGATAATTCTTTTGGTTTTAAACCTTTTGTATGCTTTAAAATCTTCGTAAGATTTTGAATAGGCTACGATGAATAAATGAAAAATTTAAAGATAACTGACGTAATTAAAGTTAAACAATAAATGAAGTTCAAGGTGTGTACTTTAAGGATTTCTAGGTAAATATCTTAGAATAACATTTTCGAAAGTAAAAACAACAAAAAGCAGGAAGAATAATAAAGAAGTTTCTATGACTTCTTATATTGATACAGAAATACTTGGTTGGATTATACAAATAGGACAGGTCACTTATTGTGAAACCTGAAGAGAAAAATCGAAAGTAAGTTTCTAGAACTCCTATGTTTAAGTAGGGATCACGAGAAAAATGGGGCAAGTTTCCCTTTCGTGAAACCTAGAGATAACTCACTTATGAGTTGAAAAAATTGTATTCCCTCATTAAAAAGGGAGAAACAATATAATTCAAGGCGTGTACTAGACACTAAGTTTTACAGACATTAATTCGCTATACGTGGAACAAGTTGGGGAGGGCACTTATTGTGGGTGACACCTCATTGAAAAAGACCTAAAGCAACAATTTTATTATTTTGGTTTGTTAATAAAGGGTTAGAAAGCATCAAATGGAATTGTGGAAAAGTGTTCATGGCCGAATTTATTGTACACGGACGAGCGCGACGCGGATGAAAGGTTGAACAAGCACTGTTTTCACTATAGTCTGTTGATATAGTTGAAAAGTTCACTGTAGTAGCACAAAACGATGATGGCAAAGAAAGTTATTGCAATGGTGGAAAATAACTAGTTACACTAGATTTGAGAGAATCTATTGCTTGAGAAAATTGTATGTTATAGTTGAATGCACCAGAAAAATCCCAACGGAGGAAGAAAAATTAGATATTGATTAGCAGTTCATAAGGAAGATTCCTTAAGTTGAAAAAGTATACCCATATGTGAGTGGAAAATACATGACAGTATAACTGATAGACAGAGTGCAGGTTCTGGAAGGTTCCAGAGCAATGATGACTTGTTTAAATTAGGTAGAGAATCCTTCGGCGGAAAACTAGATTATATAGACAGTGGGTATTTTGGAAATATACCTCGATGTGAGATAGCATCTCAGAAAATCTTTCATATTGAAAGTTAGACTTGATAGTTTAAGTTTGATCAAGAAGATCTCTAGAAAACAGTTATTTTCACATAGCAACTTTCACTGTCTATAAAATCGAAATAAAGCATTGAGCCTTTAAAAGCGATGAGAATGAGGTTAACACATGAAGTCGGTACTTATCTTTGCTTCATGAGGATGGCGATGTTCCTGTTGACGGTTGATACTAAAATTCTAACATGGCGAATCTCTTACTGACTGGGTCGACTTCCAACGTACAAGTGAGGGCTGCTAGACGCAGAGAAAGCACACTAGCCTAGACGGCATGTCAACAAGAAGTTGAGTGCACTGAGAGGGTGAGCGGTTGCTCACGACACGGAGACAAGTCGAGACGAAGTGTAGAAGTGAAGTGACCGAGCAAGCGGGCAGCGCGCGCGGAGAAGAGAGCAGTAGGAGGAGGCAAGAAGAGGGGGAAGCGGGCGAGTAAGGGGGGTAAACAAAGAGGTTATACATAAACATGAAAAAACTTTACAAAAACAAAATTCTTCTTGGAGCGGTGTCTTCACAGAATAGTTGGTTGGTGAAGAACACGACGCCCTGCGGATTAATGTAAAAGTCTTCATGGCTTGAAGCAACGGAAGTTCGGAAGGCAGCGATGAGAGGCTGTCAGGCTGGTTCAGCGGAATATGCGTTTCTGTAAAAAAAACTGACAGAAAAAATGAACAAATGCACGGGGAAACCGGGAGGTACCAGTTCGATGTTGGTGTGTGCGGGAAAGAAATGTAAATAAATGGACTGATATAAAGTAATGAAGAACAGCAAAAGCTAATTCTTTCATTCCGTGTATTTCCAAAAATACACCACTGCACATCCACATATGTCCGGCATTTACTCTTTAAAATAACCAATTCATTTATTTTTACGTTAATACACAGCAGCAATCTATGCATCTTTGGGTATTATGAATTTACTTTTAAATTTTTAAATCCCCACATTGATCTGATTTTAAATTCCTGACCTGCCTGAATTTACATAAAAATATTTTAATTAACCAAATGAAAATGAACATTTTTAAGATATCACCTTCCTGGCATTGAAATATTGTGATTTCATTGCCAAAACAATTTCTAATATAATTTAACTGGGCGCCCGAAACACGTCACAAATCAATCAATATATCACATACAACAGTGTTTCGTATTTGTTATTATTATTATTAAATAAACTCATTGATTTTACTTGGTCACAAATAGCGGTAAGACGTCGCTTAAATTTACTGAATTTACATTAAAACAACCGGCGTTACCTGGCATCATCTTTCAAAAATGAATATGAGGCAACAATGCACCATGGTGGCTAGCCATTCTAAAAAGCAACAACAACAAACCCCACGTTGCGCAGACATTTTGTACTCTATGCACCCTTGTAAAGAAGCGGAATGAGACTATTTTCAGGGACGTGTTGCGGTCCATACCGTTGTTGTTAAAAATTATTTGCTTCTTATCATAACAAGGAACATAGTTAAAAATATCACACAGAAAGAAAAGTTAAGCCAAGATTTAACTAACATGAATTTAATTTCAGATCAAAAAATAACAAACAATCACAACTAAACAACTCCCAATTATACCCGCAAGTTAACTAAATGAAAATAAACAAAATCTCTCTGACGAGATTAAAGATAAGTTTCCAGGCCAACAAAACTCCTGTTCTCACTTCAAAACATGTGTGGCGATGTGACGAGGATACTGAAAAGAACAAGTACTTTTTATACGCGACCCACGACCATAGGCTAGAGCACACAAGCTGCGGGTCCTTATAATAGAGGTAGACAATGGTACTGGGAATACAACTACAACTAACAAATATTTACAAATACCCGACACTCGCTAAGCTTACAAAATTAAAACAGATATTCCCGCTCGGAACCTTGATCAGGTGTCAAAAACACAAAAATGCTTAATCAGGACTTCACTCAAACAAAAACAAGTACGAATGCGCGTGACTAACTAACTGACATCACCTGAGGACCGTCGTCACCTTACAAGAACGCACAACAAGGTGTCAAACAAAACAAACAAATTACATGGAAATCAAACAGAAATCAATATTGCTCAGTACCAATCATATACTACAACACAAGAATTCTATTTAAACGAAACACGAGATTACTTGTCGTGCATGAGCAGCAATCCCTTTAAACTACCAATATTTTAACTAAACAGGCACTCGCAATAACTAGGTCAATTGAAACCCCGTCCCCTCAACTCAGCGTGTCTTATCGAGATCGGCAGTTGGTGGATGTCTCGGCCAGCCAATGTCAATAACCTGGTGCGTGAGCGGAAATATCCCAATGCAGCGCTAAGGCCTACACCAAGAACGTAGATTCATTACTGACCAACAGTAAAATAAATGTGTGTGTCATAAATATCCCAGGCTAGCCTACCGCACAGCGCCACGAATCGAAGCAAATATTATGTGTGTCACAAATACCAACATATCCAATTAACTCTCACGGAATTAAAGATCCTCCTCGGGGTTGCTCAGTGTCTCACTATGAGCATAATCTGACGCCCATAAAGCTGCAGACAAGGAAAGCCCTAGCAAATTCCTCCGCGCAGAAAAATCACACATATTGACACAAGACACATTAACACACACACGCACCACCAGGTTTGACAATCCCTGGAAAAAAACATCATAATTCCACCCACACGCAGCGCGTCAGATCTCAGATTCGACCGAAGAAAAATACAGAAAATTTTAATTTACTTAACACAACTAGAGAACAGGCCGTTCCCTTCAAATAGTTGCGAAATCAAACACAAAATTTAATTTTAAAAAATAACGCCTGTTTAATTAAAAAAGCAAACACAAATATCAAGGTTCCTCCCATTCTATTCTTAAATCAGATCTATAAACGTCTCACTTATCACAAGACCTGTAACTCATGTTCGCAAAACAAATTATACACTCAAGTACACGCGGCACTTGGATTAACATTACTCTAAATATTTACACAGTAAAAATCAAACAAAAATATATCCACGCAACATTCTACATTTAAAATATAAGTGTCGATACGACCCTATCAGCAATTTAAGAAATCGCAACAACGCGAGCAAATAATCTAAATTAAACTATGTACAAATCCCAGTCCAAAAATCTAACTACATGCTTGAAATAATTCAATGCAGTACTTATTCTTTCAGCCCCTCGATTCAGCTCACGTCAAATGACATGGTCCCACAGTGCCTCGCTACTCCTGCATCACCATCTCGACAGCAGCTACCATGGTCACCATCCCACGTGGTTGACATTTGGCCTCCATGAAAATGAAATGTTCAAATACAATTTTGCTACAACAACGTACTAAATTGTAACGTGAGTTACTCATTTCGCTCACAGTTTTTCTACAATTTTTATTCGTCGACTTTCCCTAGTTGAATATAACCCTATTTACACACGCACTTGCACACGCACTCTTCATAATGACAGAATAAAATAGTTACAGTTAGACCCACGGTCTGGTTCAAAATTTACAAGTCCAAAGACTTAACAACTTGGGCGGTACTTCGCCTATAATTACGTCGTAATAAAATCAGTGAATCGTCGGGCAGCACTTCGCCTCCTCAGAGACCTCGAAAAAGTGTGTCTCAAACTGGCATCTTGGACACAGTTAAAGTTTCGGTGGGGAACAATAAAATTATTATAAATCGAAGCCAGTGAGCTATCGGGTCGGGCATGGTGTCATTCTTCATAATTTTGTATGCAGGTTACATTTTTGCCCAGCGGATCCCAAATCGATTGGCCAATTAATCATAACACAGTTCGCGGGCTTTTTCAACCCACGCACACATTTCGCGCCACTCCAGAAGTCTCTCTGTGATTCGCTAGATTCAAGCGTAGCACGTTGGATATTACCACCTCTCCTTGCCTCTAGACGCCAGCCTGAAAAAGACTTCAGGCCAAGCGTAAAGTTCAAGCACCCCATTTCCAGGAATCGGCTATGAATTCCACGCTTGCTTCACTAGCCCCTTCGCTCTAACCAAATTGCAACACCACCAAGTGTGGCTTTTCAGCAGCACCAAATGTATCTTCAACTATGATGAATAAAATTGATGAAAATGAAAATCCACAGCCTGCTTCCAGTCGTCCGACCGGGTCAGGGAATGGAATGAATGAAGCCCCCATCTAGCGGCGAGCATATGAACTGTGCCGGCTTCCGAAGCCTGTCGCACACCCCTGGGGCAATGATTAAATTAATGACAGATGAAATGAAATTATAGTGGAGAGTGTTGTTGGAATGAAATTGTGACAGGAAAAGCCGGAGTACCCGGAGAAAAACCTGTCTGCCTCCGCTTTGTCCAGCACTAATCTCACATGGAGTGACCGGGATTTGAACCACGGACCCAGCGGTGAGAGGCCGGCGTGCTGCCGCCTAAGCCACGGAGGCTCGAATAAAATTAATATGAAACATTATTATAGAGCATGTATCATAAAGGTTCATATATATATATAAATATATATATTTGAACTGCAGTTTTTTTCTACAACCAGGTACATAACACGACGAGGGCATAATTCACTATGTTCACACACGTTTCAATTATTAAATACCGTTGATAACATAACTGCTGCGAGGTTCAGCTCAGCCTACAAGACACTGGCGAGAAGTGAAGCGGCCGGTCACTTGTGTGACGTAGCGACCAAAGTGGAGGGAGTGCCTTATGGCCTGTCTATCTAGTTGGCCTTGATCAAGCCCCATATGTCATTGGTCGGCAAGACTTTGAAGTTGCAGCAAGCATACGTTTGCCACTTTATGCGATCTGATGCATTAGAAAAAGCAATCATGCTAGGAATGATCAGCGGCACCAGAAGACCAGGTCACTAGGGGACACGTTGGTTAGACACCATTTAAACAGACTCTAACCTCACCTTGGAACAACTAAAGAATGCAGTGTGGCTCAGGAAAACTTGGAGAGTGATGATTCATAGAATCGCCGACACTCGGATTCGACTTAACGGATAACATCATCATCTTAACCAAATTGCAGAAAAGCATACTTCAATGTGGGAAGCACATTGCTCACAAACTACAGGGTTATCAGACGAAACGCTTTCAAGATGGAGGTTGTACGAATCAGACAAGCATTATATTCCATGACATAAGATCCAATGAATCATTCACAGTGCATGTCATTCCGATACATTTAAATAAGGACCCATTTTTACCAACGTTGGGACAATATGATCACGAATATTATGCGCAGCCACATTCTTGAAATTATAAAACATTAAATTATTTAATTATCAATACCTTATTTAAGAGCTACAGGAAAGATAATTAGTTACAAGTTATGGCCGAATGTGTAGCCTCTTATGGCGAAGGCAAACTACTGTAATAGACTCTCCATACTTTCAAGATGGGGGCCACGTGAACTATTGGAATATATAAATTGACATCTCTGAAGGAATCTGCGTAATTAAGACAACTCTTGCCAAGTGGTGAGCATCATATAAGACCTCTCACTTTCATTAGTCAAAAGATTTACTCAAGATATTATTGCACAATTACGACGAAACTTAGTAGAATACGAGTAATATATTAGATGCGAAATTATCACAATAAATATAAAACGTAGCCTAGTTGTCATCCTGAAATTGCATATTTTAAAAACAAATAACTTTCTATATATTTGAACTACAATAACGAAAATTAGTGATGAGGTAAAAACCTAAGTGTAGTATCGAGTTCCTATGCCAAATTAACAGCGACATTCATTTTTACAATGGTGGCTGCAGGTAGAATTAATACGTAACAGTGGATCATTCAGAAGTAATTGCGCAATAAGAACGAAACTTTGCACCAAAGATGTACCCTATATGGAACTTTGCTTAAATTGGTCATAGGTATAACATTTCAATACAACGCGCCGTGGCAATCTTGAAAGTGTAGAATATGAAAATGAATAACTAAATGTATTTTTAAGATACAATAACAAAATTTAGCAGTAATGTAGAGCTTTTTACGTGGCTACCTATGACTAAGTCAACAGAACAATGTGACCATAAGTTCACGATGGCGGCTGGGCGTATTCCTAAGACTTAAATTTGTAACGCATGTTATAATATCAAACGGAAGTTTAGTGAGACAGGAGTACCGTAGTAATATTACACTGGACATAGCGCACAGCGGCCATCTTGAATTTATACAATTTTCAAACAAATAACTAAATACCGTATTTTGGAAATAAAATATCTCTGATTAGCATTAATGCAGTGCGGTATATGGGATTTTCATGCAAAGGACAAAGGAACATCTATGCAATATATTTCAGATTGTGGCTAAGCATAATGTTAAGACTTCAAAAATTACTAATGATCCAATTTTGCAATTACAGTACCACGAAACTTTGTAAGAGGGGCGATACAGATAAGATATCGAGCTTTTATTCGTCGTACGACTATATCACTGCATACAGCACGGTGTTAAATACTTAAGACATTCATATACCTACCTGCGTAATTTTTACCGGAAGTACATCATAAGTAGGGGTGGTGATGTTTCGCAAATGCGATAAAGAACGAAGTTCTCATTAAGGATCAGGCTTAGGATCAGACTTACGTAACTACATTTTGAGTGTTTTGTAGTGTCACCGATTTTGCAGGGCGCCAAGAGATCTGCCAACGCAGTAGGGTAGTGAGAGAAGGAAGACGGTGTAAGGAGAGGAAATAAGTGGCGAGAATATATGAGGAAGGCACTTAAGTAAGCTGAGAAATAAGAATTTACTATTGGGAATTTTGTGTATGTTGGAATAACTTTATATAATCTAATCGGAAGTGAGTGGCAACTGTGAGCAAATGTTGTCGTGAACTTGACCACGTTATGAAAGAAGTCGACCTTTTGACGCAAGAAATAGTTCCGGAATAGCAAGATATATAGAGGGCTCTGATTAACCCCGGGCTAAGTCTACCTGGGAAGGACAAGACTGAAGATGAGGTCACTCGAGTATCGTACTTCACGGAAGTATCACTTAGGCACCGCACGAAGCGACGCATAATTGTTAACGCAGTATATCGCAAGTAAACTGTGTAAGACAGTCGTGTCGGGGCAACCTGAAACCCGTGTGCGGTATTCAGATAAGTTATTACGAAGTGCGGAATATAGCTGAAGAAATACTGTAACAATTCTTATGCGAACAGTCTTACATTAACAGACATTAGAACCAAGTATGGCAAGACGATATTATAAAGTCTTTTGTAATGCAATACGGCGTGAGATTCTGATAATTAATACAAGGTATGAGCAAAGACACTTGGGGACTGAAAGATTTTTCGAAATACGGGAATGTTGGAGCCTAGCGCGATATAACTTACGCTCAGAACAGATGAACGAAGCGATGTGCTTTTGTTAGACCGGCAGACAAATGGCAATCACCAGGGTATGAACTAGATGTAGTTCATGCCATATATGGAGCGACATTCGAGGCCAAGGACGAACGCAGTTTCTTACGAGAGCACGCGAGTGTAAATACGTACGACAACCTGTGTTGCCATATAATTATTATCACGGCCACGAGTTTATACCACTTGGCACTTTCAATAAGAACATTGTAGCGATATATTGGACTGACATAATCGCTCAGTACGCACCAGTGCGAGTTTCAAGACAGGAACTTTCTTAACGGAGAGATGACTGGCTAATTCTAGGAGCGTGGAGGCTGTTACGAGGACGAGACGAAGACCATGACGGTAAAGACCCAAGGACTTTGAGCTGGATCGTGGACGGAAGAAGTGGATGGTCCGTATGGAAATATGGGGCCAATTTCGGAAGGAAATACATAGACGGAATTACGACCAATCCGATAAGCTAGGTACATAACATTTTATGCTAATTAGAATGTAGATCTGAGTGGGTCGAGGAATTATGGAAATTTGGCAGATGGGCGTAAATCGAAATGTATTGCGGTATTTCATTTAGTTATTAGGGACTTAAATGAGTTCTATTGCGATCGCTATTCAATTACTAGGGTTTATTTAATAATAGTGGATGCCTTCAAATATGTGAAGGAATGTAAATGGATCAAAAATGCACTGTAAAATCTTGTGGAGGAATAAAGATTTACGAGAATTGGCGTGTTGCGTTACAGCTTTCTACTTAAATGATTTAATAGGATTCATGCCGAACTTACAGGAAGAATCATTTACACTTAGGGGTTATATTTTCCCCATCTATGAGATCATATATAACATTAAACATTCTCGCACCACACAAAGGTTTTTGATTTATGATTTGAATGAGCAGATAAGCCCCCGTGGCTTAGGCGGCAGCACGCCAGTCTCTCACCGCTGGACCCGTGGTTCAAATCCCGGTCACTCCATGTGAGATCTGTGCTGGACAAAACGGAGGCAGACAGGTTTTTCTCCGGGTACTCCGTTTTTCCCTGTCAACATTTCATTCCAGCAACACTCTCCACTATCATTTCATTTCATCTGTCATTCATCTAATCATTGCCCCAGAGGAGTGCGTCAGGCCTCGGCAGCTGGCACAGTTCATATCCTCGCCGCTAGATAGGGGCTTCATTCATTCCATTCCTGACCCGGTCGGAGACTGGAAGCAGGCTGTGGATTTTCATTTTTTCATTTGAATGAGCAGATGTGATTCATAGCCGAGTTAAACATAGAAATGTGAAATAAGAGATTCAAAGGTTGTGTAAAAATGAAACGGTGGTTGTGTGAGAAGAATTTGTTATATAAGAAAGAATTATAATGAAGTTGAATGATCTCATTATGACGAAGTAGATAAAGTGAAATAATTGTAATGAATGTGACGTAGTTGTTATATGAAAATAGTGAATTGAAGTCACTGTAAATTCAAAGGATGCAATTAAGCTAAACGTGAGAGACATATAATATGTTTCTGATGTATTATGAACTATGTAAAGATCACACGGTGATTGACCAAAACCTTAGATTGAGTAAAATAGGAGATGGTGAACTAAACAATTTAATGAAGTGAGAAATAAGTGTATGACCCTTTTGTTGTATTTCATGAATACTTTAAATGAATCAGAATGTAATGAAAGTAACAACAAATGTTCATAGTAATGAGGCATAATCGAATAGAAGTAAATAGATATGATAAGAAAAACATTAGATCCACGACTTAATAATCTGATTTTGTAAATATCTGTATGGCGTGAGAGACTATTACACGAAGTTTGTGTAGAGGAGAGAGACATCCATATATTTTTTTAGTGACAAAGAGGAAATCTGACATTCTATGGAACGGAGTGTGGAACGCTAGACGTCTGCTAGGAAGTGGAAGGTTAGAAAACTTAGAAAGGGAAATGGATAGGTTGAGCTTGGATTTGGTTGGGATTAGTGAAATGCGCTGGCAGGAGGAACAGGACTTTTGGCCAGGAGACTATAGGGTCATTAGCACTAAATCAAACAATGGCCAAGTAAGGGTTTCATATTGAGTAGGAAACTTGGACAGCGGGTGGATTAATATGAGCAATATTTTATCGCCCTCGGGGTGTAACTTGAGCAGGGTAGCGTCTCAGGGATGGGGTAGTGAACTGTGTATAGGGCGAAAACCTGAGTGTAGCTGTACTGAGGAAATGGCGCGTCAGCGGGACTAAGAGGCCGACTAGTGTCCTTGTATATGCGTGCAAGTACTGAAATGCTGAACTAGTGTTTACAGCCGGCTAGCCGCCATGCAAACCGATGAGATGCGCGTGGCGCAGCGGGAAGGGGACTGGCTTAGAGCGAACTAAGGGTCCAGGGTTTGAGTAAGGTAGTTTTAAGAATGTGAAGAGTCAGTTTAAGTGTGCGTGAATGGTTTAATTCCACAATGATGTAGAAATACTGGAGGGCTTCCAGTGGCACGAAATGAATTAGTTAAAAAGCAGTGTAATGAAAGACGATGACAAAATAACTGAGGTGCGGAGTTTGAAAGGAATGTCTGAGGATAAATCTTGAGCAGCGCTCACCTATTCCGTAGAGCAGTGGTGAAGACGTCGGACATTAGTTTCACTGACAAAAAGACCCTGCTCCCTGAAGGGGATCCTATTTAATGTTAACCTCACCGTGACGCAAGCTGTGTCAGCATTCTGATGTTATGAAGTGTCGTAGATACTGCTGCTGCTTCAGTGTTTACTTTGTGTTGCAATGTCCATGTATGAGATTCGGTTTGCCAGACTGGTGTGGTTGCTGTTGTTGGTTTCCCTATGGGGGTTGTGGCGTGAAGGAGGAGGTGATTATGCCCCACTGGGGCTCGGTGCATATCAATACCTCTTCCCTAAAGAATGAGTGTCCCCAATCATTGTGTGAGGCGTAGTGTCGTCATTTCTTCTTCTTCTTCTTCTACTCTTCTGTCCTCGGTGTATGTGTGGGCGTGTAAATGGTGGTTTGAGTGGCTGTGTTTTACCTTTTTTGCTTGTTGAGTGTGCTCAAGGTAGGGCAGGTGTAAGTGCTACAATGATACAATAATAGAACAATACAGTGCTACAATGATACAATAGAACAACGATACAGTGCTATAATAATACAACAATACAGTGCTACAATGATACAATAATGGTTTACAATTACATTGGGTAATATGATTGTGGATGATGTGATTTCTATACTGTGTTTATTGTGTGAGATGAACATATTATGGCAATTTTACAATGTGTTGACAGGTAAACTTATGTCTATGGCGTTCCTATGTCTAGCTTATGCTACGGTACCGTCCTATGGTTAGACTTACGCGCTGCGCTATTTAGTCTTATGAACTCTGGCCATCCTATATCAGTAGGGGAGTGGTGGCAGTTCCAACCAGTGTCATGGCCGCGGCGTGAGTCCAAGCCAATATCTCGTGAACCCAAGGCCGAATGTTGACAAATGAGGTGTCGTTGGACTCGAGCTGACGTCCTCTTTCCTATGGACCACTCGTTACATTTTTGATTTTTTTTGAAAATTTTTGTTTTCGAAGGTAGGTGATAGTTTGAAAACCAAACAAGATAGAATGTTGTGCAATTGCTTAAACGAACGGTCTCTGTGTTCTTTATGTTTTATTAAAAGTTTATTAAATGTTTTATGTTTTTTGAAGAAAGTTCAATTTTGAAAGTTTTATATTTTGGAAACTGAAGAGTTTACAAAAAAAATGTTTGACATGAATGAATGGCCCTGACCCATCTACCCCCAAAATAAATTTCAAGTCTCTAGGACTGAAACTGTGCAGTAGTGTGGTAAGGGGGGGGTTCTACCTATAATCGCGTGTGTGCTTGAATACGTATGGCTATGCTGGAAAAAGTTGGTGGTGGGGGAGGACTAAGGTCGAGTGAGGGGTCGTTTAGATGGTATTTTTTTCGCTCTATTTGATGGTGAGGTTATTTTTTACAATGGGAGAAATTTGGAAACGCAATTTGAGGTAAACGTGCGTTTTTGACATTTTGGTGATATTTAATGAGCTTGTAAGGCTAGAACGATGTGTTGTTTAGGAACGGGGTGACGTCCTTTTTGCTAAGAATGTGCGTTGATTTTTTTTTAATTTTGAAAATTCTTGTTTTTTGGATTGGCGCTATTTTGGAAACGGTGAATGTTGGAAAAAAAGTTTGTATGACGTTAATGAAAGGTGGGTCGGATTTTAATAAATGAGGTGCCGTTGGACTCGAACTGACGTCCTCTTTCCTATAGACCACTCGTTATATTTTTGATTATTTTTTTTTGAAAAAGTAGGTGAAAGTTTGTAAACCAACATGATAGAATGTTGTGCCATAGTTCAAACCAATGGTCTCAATGACTTTTTTTATAATAAAACTTTTTTATATGTTGGGATTTTTTGAAAACCCTTAAATTTTGAATTTTTACTATTTTGGAAATTAATACGTTGACAAAAAAATTTGTTTAACATAAATGAAAGATCCACATCCACTCTACCAGGAAAATAAATATCAAGTCTCTAGGACAAAAAACCTATGCATTTAATTTTTTTAAAATAAAAGCGTGTTTGTAGACAGAGAGCAGGTAGCGCTTGACGTATGTTACAACGAGACTATGATTGGCCATAGTGGATACTGAAAATGGCTATTGCGACGGGGCGATGTATGGCAAAACGAGGGGTCTTTTTCGATATATTTTTTTTTCCTATGACAGATGAATGAAGGCGAATATTTCGAAAATCCCTCATGACGATCGTTAAAACAGGTTGGTAAATACTGACCAGTAACCAAAAAAAAAATTTATAATGGTATGAGGGGAAGTTGTTAACAACAGAACTTGTTTTTTTTCTATGTCTGACTGGCAGCCAGAATGGGAAAACAGAATAACTGCTCGAGAGGCCAGCTTGGAGACTTGCTACTTGGCTAAGAGAATGGAATGTGGGTGAGAACTGACAACATTGGTGTAAAACGATAACAGGTTGGTACCATGTGGCAACTCTGTAAAAAGGTGATAACGGCTAGCCAGGCGAGCTGAGCAGTAACAGCAGGCAGGGGCCCCGCAGAGAGGAAAGGGGCGAGGGAAAACCGAGACATGCAACAGGAAATCACGTGACCACTGCAGATCGGTGAGGGGCGAGGGGGGAGAGCCAGTGGAGCGGAGATAGGTGAGGTAAGAGAGTATTCAGCTTGTCATAGCGCCTTGTCTGTCATTCCTGAGTTGATGTCTATAGTGTACACACACACACACACACACACATAGGCTGTATATTAACCGTGTGAAAAGTGGACAGATTCGTGTGCTCAACACTGATTTAGTGACCCCTATTACATACATTATATATTTGAGGTATGTGTGGGATCAACCCTGTTTAGTTTATCTAAATGCTAATTAATGTTTAAATTATAATTGGTTTGCAATTTTATTGATGGATTGTTATTTTTGTTTTTATATATTTTGCATACCTGTTGTTGTGGACAAAGAGAGAGAGAGACAGGGAGAGGCGAACCATTTCACAGAAGCCTACAAGACAAGGCAGAAAAAAAGTTTTTTACAAAACCCAGATAAGATTTCTTGAAATTGATATATATATCCTGTTTTTTATTATTTTTTATTTTTTTATGAAAAATGCTATTTGGAATGGATATACTCATGGTGGTTTATTTTATTTCTTTTTAGTGTGTTGGAAAACGCTTGACCACTGCTGAAAACCAGGAACGTGTGTGTTTGGGTCCATTGTTTACCGAGCAGTCTACCGTTGAAAACTTGGGTGAGATTGTTTCTTTTATAAAAATCATGTCTTTTGCCATTGCTACCGATAGCTTAACTTGGGAACCCCTTGACTCTTGTTTAAAAAGCGTGTTTGCTCTGGCCGCGTAGTGAATGTTAGTGAGAGTTTAATCCCAAAAGACTTTGTCGAATCTTGTTTTGAAATTTTTAAAGAACAAATTTGTACAGCGCAAAGGTTGCATACGGCTTTAAAGTTCAATACACAACTCGTTTGCGATTTCATATATAAAAACAAGGACGGTGAGCATAAAAAACATTTTATATTGGCAGTAAAATGCAAGAGCTTTGGATAGCCAATAATCTGAACGAGTGGTGTCAAAGCCATGTGTTCAATGCCTTGCTAACAAAATTTGATAAACTGCAACAAGGACCAAGTGGTTTAGCGTTAGACAAAATCCATTATCTGCAAATGAACATTTGTCATTTCAACCCGTTGAATGCTGGGTCTAGCTATATTAAAACACCACCAGCAATAGCTTCGAAAAAGGCTGTGGTCAATATAAAGAATCGTGACAATGATTGCTTCCTGTGGTCTGTGGCTGCCTATTTGCAGCCGTTACAACATCATGGTTGTTGGTCGGGAAAGTACAAGGCCAAGTTTGATAAATTAAAACAAACTTTAAATTTAACTCGAGTGTCGTTCCCTATGGACTTAACTGAGATCCATAGGTTTGAACAAGACAACCAGGACTTTTCGTTCATGGTGTATGGCCTTGATGGTAATGAGATTGTGGGCCCTCTTTATGCTACAAAAGAACCGAAACGACACCACATTCATCTTTTATATCTGTCTTATGGAGAGGTTAATCACTATTGCCTGATTAAAAGCTTGAGTAGATTGCTAAGCAGTCAAATGTCCAAACATGATGGTAAGAAGCACATTTGTGATCGATGCTTGCAATATTTTACAACCCCAACGCTTTTGGAACGCCATAGGGTAGATTGCGTTTCTCAGGAAGCGGTGAGACTGATATTGCCACAAGGGGACAAGGCTGTGTTAAAGTTTAAGGACATTCATAAGCGTGACACTGTTCCCTATGTGGTATATGCAGATTTCGAAGCACTCACTACATCCATGGCGGGATGTGAACCAGATCCCACCTTCAGCTCAACCACACCCATTCAAAAACATTAACCTTTTGCCATAGGATTTAATGTAGTGTGTGCCTATGATCCCACACAATCCGTTTACAAATACCGTGAGGGGCCACATTGTGCCAGATGGTTTTTGGATGAATTTGTACAGTTGGCCGACCATGTACAGGGGTTACTAGACCACCCAGTACCCATGAGCCTATCTCCAGAACAGCAGCAGCAAAATGAGCATGCCACGACATGCCATATTTGCGAAAAGCCTATTTTAAGTGGAGAGCAAAAAGTCAGAGACCACTCGCACTTTACGGGGGAGTTTCGTGGAGCTGCGCATAGTAAATACAACTTGAACTTTCCAGCTCCTCGTTTCATCAGTGTCTTTTTCCACAATCTGGCAAATTATGACGTTCAGTTTTTGATTCGTGAATTGGGTCATGTCAACAAGGGCTCGTTTACCATAATCCCCCAAAACAATGAGCGTTCTACATCACTGGCATGGCGGTTGAGCAACTTTAGCATTCGATTTTTGGATTCCTTTAAGTTTATGGCATCCTCGCTAGATAGTCTTGTGAATGGCTTGAATGAGGAGGAATTAAAAAATACTAGAATGCATTCTAATGATCCTGAGAAATTTCAATTGTGAATTCGGAAAGGTATATTCCCATATGATTTCTGCAACATTTGGGACATGTTAATGCAAAGAAAACTCCCACCACAAGAGAAATTTTACTCGAAACTAACACGCAGTACCGTTTCCGATGAAGACTATGCACATGCATGTCAAGTATGGCGAGTGTTTGGTACCAAAACGCTAGGTGAATATGCTATGCATTACCTAAAACTGGATGTATTGCTGCTCACTGATGTGTTTCAAAAATTCCGTGAGTTGTGTCAGCACATTATGGTCTTGACCCGGCTCGCTATTATACGAGTCCTGGGCTCTCGTTCGATGCCGCTTTGATATACACACAAGTGTAATTGGATTTTCTCACTGATGTAGACATGGTTCTATTTTTTGAAAAGGGCATTCGTGGCGGCTTTGTGTCGCTTAACCAACGCCTTGCCGAAGCGAACAATGTTTACATGCCTGATTATTCACCAGACAAACCGGAATCATACTTAATGTACTATGACGTTAATAATTTGTATGGTTACGCCATGAGTCAGCCTTTGCCCTATGGGAAGTTTGCTTGGCTGACAGAGAAACAAGTGTCAGAATTTGATGTAAACATGGGTAGCCAAGAAACAGGCCGTGGATATGTCTTAGAAGTGGATATTGAATATCCCTCATTCTTGTATGATGAACATGCCGATTTCCCATTCTGCCTTGAGCAAATGGTTCCCCCCGACAGTAGTGTGAAAATTGAAAAACTCACGGGCACACTTTACAACAAAAATCGGTATGTGCTACATATCCAAATTTTGGTGCAATGCCTCGCCCAAGGCTTAGTGTTGAAGAAAATCCATAGAGGTATTTCTTTTGCTCAAAGAGCATGGCTCGAGCCACACATGCGACTCAACACAGAGCACCGACAAATGGCAACACAGCAGTTTGATTTTTTTTAAATTAATGAACAACTGCATCTATGGCAAGTCCATGGAGAATATCCGCAAATACCGCGACATTAAATTGCTGAATGTCTGGGAGGGGCAGTGGGGTGCCCGGTGGTACATTGCCAAGCCAAATTTCAAATCGATCAAAATTATCGATGAGGATTTGGCCACTATTGAATGAATTGAGTAGGACCAGCGTGACCTGGATAAGCCCATTTACTTGGGCCAAGTCATTTTAGACTTTTCTAAATCGGTCATGTATCGATTCCACTATGAGTTTGCCAAACGCCACTTTGAGGACGTATCTCTTTTGTACATGGATACGGACTCATTCATTTACCACATTCGCCACTGCAACCCCTATGACGTCATGAGGCAGCATAGTGACTGGTTCGACACCTCTTCGTATAGTGCTGACAACATGTTTCAGCTGCCCATAAAACACAAGAAGGAAATGGGTGTTTTAAAAGATCAATGCGGTGATTCCATTATGACGGAATTCGTAGGTTTGGCTTCGAAAATGTATGCTTATCGCACACTAGACTGTAAGGAAGCCAAAAGAGCAAAAGGTGTAGGTAGGGCAGTGGTAAAATCGCTACGTGTAGACGATTACTTAGCGGTTTTACGCACTGGCAAAGCTATGTCCCATACACAGTGCATCATCAAAAACGCAAAACTTGAAACAGACATTTTTTTAAAACTGTAAATTGCAAATTGACAAATGACAATGTGTGAAAATGTGAAAATGAAAAATCAGCCCATCAACATCATGATTTTTTAAGATTAAAATGAAACATTGTGTTCTGGTAAACCTTTGCTTTTTTATTTCATAACCATAGGGAATTGACAAAAGAAAATAGAATACAAACACATCGCAATTCCTTAATCCTCAATTCCTTAATGTTCATGTCCACGCATCATCAACTTTCTTTTCATGGCACTCATCACAATCAGGGCTGCCATCCTTTCACCCACTGAGGCATCACAGGATGTGAAACGTTGTTTAGTTTTTTCAATAACAATTTATCTGCCACATGTCTTAAACCAGGATGACTATGGTGATAAGATAGGTCATGTTCCTTGCATGCTTGATCCAAAAGATTAATGGGTACATCACCACGCTGCAAACGTTTTTCAAGATGAGTTCCAGGGCCATAAAAACGATAACCTGGAAGATGGATTTCGAAAGGTAAGTATTAAATCACTTTGTCAATGACGCCATTGCTAGTACATGTCTGTCATATCTTTTCCATCGATGGTGAAAAGGTTTGGTCTTCTTCCTCCTCTGTGGACGTTGTTTGTGTTTGTTGTTGTTGCTTTTTCTCACCGTGACACCCGTGGAATGATTCAACAAAGTCTTTACAAGGACGTTTATGACCGTGATACACTTTCACTAGCTGACAAGTCGCACACTGACGCATAGAGGGTATTTTTGCCATGGCCACTTGCTTATGGTGATCGTAATCCGTACAGGGTTGCAATTAACTCAACACAGGGTCTTGAGTCCATGATTTTGGTACATGTTGCCAGATTTCTTTGACAGCGTTGGCGGCCACATAATAAATGAACGACTTGGGCAACGCTAAGAGTTCCTCTTTGGAAAAACTGTCTAGTTTTTTTTTGCACACAAAGAACTTCCCGATGGCTTTGTCTGTAGCATTGCCTTTCTCCATGGTATCACGTGTTGTAGATGTTTACACGTCGCTTGTAGAAATCTCACCGGCGTCATTCACAGGTAAATCTTGACTTACAATTTTGTTCAACAACTCCCAGCAGGCATGGGTGGTTAACCAATGAAAGAGATGCCACGCATATGCTAGGGCTGTATGAGTAATATTGCCACAGGAACAAGTATCCATGAGCGTTTGCAGCGAGGGGCAACCCAACTCCATGAGGTCGATACATTGACAGTAAGACGTCAAAAATGGTTGCAATCATTCACGTTTTTCATTACCTTTCACAAATACCACATTGGCTGAGGACAAGTGTGCTTTCATGACCACGTCCAAATATTTATAGGAAATGGTTCCTTGATTCCAGTCTAGTTGCCTATGATTTTCAATCCACTGGGTTTGTTTACGGTCTTTTTCACACAAGAAATCAAAAGCATGGGGTGGTTTAAATAGCAAATGCGTAGCTTGTGAAATCCAAAACGTGGTACAATCGATAATGGCCACTTGTTTAAATATAAATTTGTTGTCACCTATTTTAAACCCTTGGCAATCCACAATGAGTGTGCGCAACATGTTGCCGCTTGCCTGGACCAAGTTCAACTGACGACTGACTGACAATCAATGACTAAGGTGTGGTCATGACATGGACTAACCTGCCATGCTAGTTTGAAAAAAAATTGAGGTTAGGGTAGGACAGGGGGACACGAAAAAATAAGAATTTAAGAATTACATCATTTTATTATCATAACACGTCTTACAGGCTGTTCTCATTTTGGGATAAGGACGATACCAACTGATACAACAATATAGTCTCTTGTGTTTGTAACGTCCATAACACCGATGATGTCTCAAAGTCTCTAAACTAGGCGTTTTTGACGGTGAGCTGCACGCCGAAGCACCATGGACACCATACAGTCCACACGTACCGTAACTTGTTTTTTTTCATCACTCAGAGGCACGAGTGAGGGATAGCTTGAATGACAGGGAATATTTCCCACCTCCATTCTGCACAGGTAGGGGCAGGCAGGTGACCAGCGCTGATGTTCCTGCATGGGTTCATCGCTCTCTTGCCATTGGTCTATGATGATGGGACAAAAGGCACATTTCACTTCATCTCTTGTTTTTAAATAGTAGAATCCAGCGGCCGCCAAGGCTTGAGGGTTTATAAAAGGCACTGGCCATGTTGCAAAAGTCTTGAAACGTTGTTCCTCCGAGTTTAAATTCATGGATGTGACTTCTCTTGATGCTTTAAAGCAAGACATGACTGAGCGGCTTGACATGGGTTGACCTGTTATTTATACACTCGTCACTTAGTTGTACAGTGGATAATAGTTTACTTGTTTGTCATGAATAATCAAACAGTAGGCTGTCGTATTGGCTGGTACATTGTCATGCGTTTCAAAATCTAGTCGAATGTCAATATTGGATGGCTTGACAGACTCTTCCAGGTAAGAACAGTCAAAGACAATCAGTGGCACCCTTGCCTTAAACGCTTGTGGTAGCAGTATGGGGCCGTTCTCTTTTTGATAATACGACCATCGAAATTTAGAAAACAAGTCGTACAGGGGGCCAAATTTATTTTTTGAACAATCCAAATCCACTCCTTCATAGGGAAACACAGCTCCGTTGAGGAAAAGACGTGCATTTCTCAATGGCAGCTGATCAAATTGCGTGGCATCTTTGGTTTGTTGATACTTGCGATTCGTTTGAAAACCCACGATCATGTAGAGAGGTCTCTCTGTATAGCGAGCTGTTTTTACAGACCAACTGTGTGTGTTGGTGGTGGGCAATGGCGGGTACTCATGGAGTGCCCAGCTTCTAAATTCCACGGGTAGAGGCATATCTCTCTTTATCATTTTGAGTATGTCCAGTTTTTTGCTATCTCCAAGGGTCACATGGGACACTTCCTATAGCAAGCGTTGTAGTTGAATTTTTGAATCTATGGGGGCATTGTCAGCTCCCTTGAATGCATTATTATCACTCCTGTCTGTCACCAGATAAAGCACTTGCCTTGCGTTGACCACAATGCGCTTGTGGTCTTCGGCAAAGCCTAAAATCAGTTTAAGAGGTAAATATCCAGTAAAGGTCCCATCGGTGTGTACCATCCAGTCATTGGTCGAGTCAGGGCACCAACCTGCCATGCAAAGTGTTTTACCTTCTTCCTCACTGTAAGAGGGATATAGTTTCATGACACTGGAAATACCCACATTTCGAGTGCTATCTACCACGATATCGTTAATGACGTACCGCCCCTCAGAAAAGAGAAAGGCCAAACCATGATTGGCCAACTTGGATGTGGTGGGTGTAGAGCCATCGGCTTTGGTGAGCCGACGTTCGATCTGAATGACACTTTCATGCGGTAGGGAGTAAATATCTTGGTTGTTGATAACAAATTGAATTTCATCATTGTTATTGAGTCCAGGTGTTTGAGCTTGATAGGAATGGAGATCAATTCTTACCACTCCTGGTTGCTCCTCGATGAGGTTCGCTACCCCTAGGATAGAATTCATCATGACGGTTGACGTGGTAACCCAAATGCTGTAAAATCTGCTTGTCCTGAGATGTTAACGTGTATTCACGTGGCAAACAACTAACACCGTTCCTAGACGGTGTTGTTGCTTTATATACAAACTTCATAGTGGCTTTAGCACCAACTTGTAAGTCACTGGTGTGATAGAATCTAGATCAATGCGTTGTTGCTCTCTATTGATCAGTCTTAATGTTATATTACTAATACCATCGACAGCCATAGAATGAAAAAGCACCACTGGAGGGTATTCACGAATAATATAGCCATTGGGCGATGTCACAATAATGTCATAAAGCGAATGCGATGGTTCTTGATTAGTGTACACTTGGCTAATAATAATACACGTTACCGACGCATGATGGTCCTAAATGAATTTCACTTCATGATCCGATTCATGTTTCTTTTTGGGCTCCAACACGCGTGGTTTAAATCCTAGTAATGGACCAATGGAATCAGGGCGTGTTTTAAAGTCAATTTTGAATGTGGAGAAAATACTGCAGCGATGAGTGTTGGTATTTCCTACAAGTTCTCACTTGCGCGTTCCATCGAGAAATGACTTTAAACCATATTCATTGATCAACACCACATAAATGTGTTCATAAATGTCATCGATCGTGTATCCACCAGAGTTCAGGGTGAGCACAGAATCATCATAGTAAAACTTGTTGTTCACATTTTCACGTATGTTGTATATTCGATTGTACGTTTCAAGAGAAACAAGTCCCAAACCATAGGGGTTTTCACTCAATTCGATAGGCGGGTAAAAGTCTATGCTGACTTCAGGTCCACGTCCATGCAGTGTAAACCTTTTACTTTCTGCCGACATACAATTGGCGTTTTTGCTTATGCTGCGTCTTATATAAAAAAATTAAACACAAACGTCCACACTGTTGGCTGTTAAACGTTTGCTCACGTTTTACATTAAAATATATCTTGATCTTGTTTCCAAAATAGGTCACTAGTTCCATGGGCGGGTGCAAATTCCCAAAACTGTCAAAGTACCATACGGTGGATCCCTCTTTTAAATAAGCTACATAATGCGTTCCTGGTCCTCGGTGATCATCCAAATTGACAACAGCACATTCCTGTTTCCAGGCTCGTGGGGGTAATCGGTTTCGCATAAACACACCTCGAAAACGAGAAAGCTTTAGTTGTTTAGCATAGTTTTCCACTTGTTCATGCGTCAGGGCATGTCTTGCTACGGCTGGGGTTAACATTTTTTTATATATCGAAATGGTGAAATCCCAAACCCTTGTTGATAAAAGGCTGGCTTTAAATTGGCATTTCTAGCCCCCATTGCAATCGCTTTCATCGTTTCATTGTGTCGCTGACTTTCTTTGCGTTGTTGCTTGCCCTGCTGCGCGGTTTTAATGGTTTTCGCCACTGCACTGGCACCACCCAAAAGTGAACCCAGAGCACCAGACCGGCAAATAAAGCAGGTAAAAATCCCGCTCGTTTGGGGACGGGAATTACTCACCCTTGTTTTGAACCCTGTCGCCGACGTTTTGGAATAAAATGTCTGTCTGCAGCTCGAAGGGCTTTCCTAATGGTCAACACATTATTTTTATTTTTTTTTCTTTCGTGTGGGCTTCTCCACAAATGTCGTAAGCCCAGGCTTTGCCAAGGACAGGGTCTTATTTTTAGTCTTTTTAGTCTTTCTCACGACATACCCATGTTTCACCATGATGATAATCACCAACAACCTTTCACAAGAAAGTTTAAATCACAACTAACGTCAGATTGTTATTTCATGGCTGTATATTCCAATTCCACATAAAGTGGGAAATCGTTTATGGGTTTTCCCGCTTGCTTTTCATCTAATGTCAACATGAGATGAAAAAATAATTCGTCACCTGCATTGACCATTTCATGGTTATGGACCAACATCCTATGACCATTTATCTTTATTTGTAAATGGTTCTCATCAGGTATGGCATATTTCATGTGAATGGTTCCATCATAGTGCAATCGATAGTGGCTTTATCCCGAAGCAAGCTCATAGGTCAAATGCTGGTCATGAACTAGCGGTAAATGGTTTCTCTCATTCACAGGTTTTTCATTTGTCAGATACACTAAAAATACAGATGTGATAAATTTATAAAGCCTTTTCATTTCATAGGTCACGTAACGCTTGGTACAGACATCATCTTCGTCTTGTGGGTCTTCCACGTGAATAATCCGATGGTGATTAGCGCTATAACAATTCACCGTAAGCTGAGGCACTTTGTCATAAAACTCATACACTTTGTTATCCATATACTTTTTTGTAGTAACGTCTGTAGACACTTGAGGATGTTTTACATGGGTTAACCGCTTCCCCTTAAAGTCATAATCTCCCTATTTTGTACGTTTCACTACACACCTATCCACGTATTGTTTATTAGCAGGATCTGTTTCTTGTTTTGGATCATGTATGGGGACGGATCTAGCTTTGGTCATCAACGCACGTCCAAAGACATCCATCGTCAACCTGTAGTACGAGTCTACTGTTCCTATGATAAGGCTCGGTGTCCTGTATATAGATAGCCTGCTAGCCTCTCTAAGCCTTAGTTGATATGAAGATTATTAAGCAGCAAGAGTCATTCCTCGTGGGGGACATGGTTTCCCATCTCTGTCCAACATCACGTGAACAACGCCATGGTTCACTGTTTCCATCTTCCATTCGCTGCATCATTGTGGGACCTTCCGGCTCTGGAAAGGCCAATCTTTTGCTAACACTCATCACAGCGCCCAATGGTCTGCGTTTTCAAAATATTTATATTTTTGCAAAATCTCTCTACCAACCCCTCTACGTGTTTCTGGATCAAGTCATGTCTGGATTACAAAAAGAGAATATGGGTTATTTCACATTTTCCATGCAAGAAAATGTTATTTCACCGGATGAGGTAAAGCCTGATTCACTCATGATTTTCGATTATGTATCCACTGAACGACAAGGCATCATTCAAAGCTATTTCAGCATGGGTCGTCACAAACATATCGATTGCTTCTATCTTGGACAAACGTATTCTAAAATGGCCAAACAGTTGATTCGTGACAATGCCAATGTCATTGTTTTATTTCTCCAGGACGAGAGGAACAGTCGTCACATTTATAATGAACATGTGAATCCGGATATGACCTTTCAAATGTTTACAGAATTGTGTGACAAGTGCTGGAACACTCAACGTCATGCCTGTTTAGTGATTGACAAACAAAGTGAACTCAACCAAGGACGGTATCGCTTAGGGCTTGATCATTTTATTGCTATTTAAGGCCCTGTCTCATTCACTGTCAAGTCATTTGTCAAGACACCATGGCGTTAGCGGAGAGTCAATTGAAAAAGCATATTATTAGAGCAAAAAATTCTATTCGCCAAAAGCTTCGTCAATTGAAACGATCACGTGCAAGTCATGCTTTGTTTATTCAACAACATTTAGCACCTCCGCTAAAAGCCATGTTGAAACCCACTTTCAAGCCATTTGAAACGCTACCCACCGTTTCACAAGCCACGCAGACGCTGCACGAGGACCCTGAGGAAGAGGAATAGGAACAGGAAGATTTGACTAGTGTTAGCGAAGTTGAGAAAGAGGAGGAACAAGTGTTTACGCCTCAAAAACAGACCGCACCCCTTGCAGAGTTTTTGAGAAAAAAGAAATCCTTGGTCATGGTCAAAACACCTTGCCCTTCCAGATCGTATCCGTTTTCACAACTCTTGGCCACCCCTCAACATAAAGCTCAACTGAGAACCATTTTTATAAAATATTATTGATCAACACTGGAACCCTATTTCACCGATCTATTTATTGGAAACACAGATACCACGTATGGTGTTCGCTATGAGGATGATACTTTTACAATTGGGGATTCATCCATTAAATTTGCTCGTACTAAAGCTGTCATTAAAAACATCAACTATAAATTAACGCCAGGACTGTTAAAGCTGCTGTTCTCTCGGACTCCCTCTTCCCATGATTATACGTCAGAGTACCTTGGCAAATATAAATCCATTTTATTGGACACCCATGCCCACAAAAGACAGTATGATCCAGCTCAACAAGTGAATGGCAATATATCTCAAAAATATAAAACCATCATTGCAAAAATGTTTCCCACCTGTCAAAGTGGTCGTCGTAAAGCATCCGCTTCGGGAGTGGCATTTAAACCATTAAAACCCCTTGTGGATGTTACCTACTGGCACAATCCCAATAAGCTCGTCCAGCGGCTACAGTTGTTGCATGCTTCACGTCAAGACGGCCATACCGGTCACGATTGGGAAATTCAAGAAATTGAACAAGAACTTCGAAATGCCAAAATTATTGTTTAAGCCCTCACACATTAAAGTGGGTATTGCTCACGAGTTGCATCGCCCAGCTAGGCATCACTATCCGCGACTCAAGGTGATCTCACGAGGTGTGGATGAACTTTGGCAGGCTGACATGGTTGAAATGATACCCTATGATGGCGTTAACGACGGTGTACGCTATATATTGACTGTCATTGATATCTATTCCAAAATGGCCTTTGTTGAACCTGGTCCACTAGTCACCAAGGCCTTTCAACATATTATTCAACACTCCAAACGTCAACCTCAGTTGCTACAAACCGACCAGGGGAAAGAATTTTTCAACAAGGATTTCTCCAGTTTTCTCAAATCTAAGGATATTCACCATTACACCACGTACAGCAATTTCAAAGCCAGCGTGGTCGAGCGGTTTAACCGGACATTGAAAACCCATTTGTGGAAAGCGTTTACCTCTCAGGGCAGTTATCGCTGGTTGGACATGTTACCTGAGCTGGTGTCACGTTACAATGACACCAAATATAGAACCATTGGGACCAAGCCACGTCTCGTGACCAAAAATATTCAGCGACTGGATAAACTATTTAACCCCATAAAAACAGCAGATCCTAAACGTCACCGACTGAAAATTGGGGATTTTGTTCGTGTGAGCAAATTTAAGTCTGCCTTCAATAAGGGCTACACGCCTCCGTGGGGGACTGAACTATTTCGAATTCGTCAAGTCAACTTGGACAGTCCAGTCACCTATTTACTGCAAGACCTCAACCATCAGCCCATAAAGGGTAGATTTTATCCTCTATGAACTTCAGAAAACAGCATTTCCGAAACATTACCTCGTGGAAAAGGTGTTGAAAAAAAGGAAATAAACTATATGTCAAATTGTTAGGATTTAACTCAACGTTTAATTCTTGGATCAATAAAGTACATGTTGTATGAACCTGTGCACTTTTTTATTGAATCGTGTGTACGAGAGCTCTGTGTACGGCGCTCCACGCTTCATGCATGTCCATACATGTTTCTCTTTCTCTCTCCACACCCGCGTCTCACTCCTTCACTCCATGATGACATACAACTCGTTCAGCTATTGGCTGTCATGGGTTCTCCCACTCCTCCCCTCACCTCTCCTCCGGCTCTCTGGCCCCGCCCCCTCACCACTCTGCAGTGGTCACGTGATTTCTGTTCTCTCTTTGTGTTCACCTTTCCCTCTTTCCCCTTTCCTCTCTGTGGGGCCCCTGCCTGCTGCTGCTGCTGCTGCTCGCCTGGCTAGCCGTTATCACCTTTTTACAGAGTTGCCACATGGTACCAACCTGTTATCATTTTACACCAATTTTGTCAGCTCTCACCCTCATTCCATTCTCTTAGCCAACTAGCCATGCTCCAAGCAGGCCTCTCGAGCAGATATTCTGTTTTCCCATTCTGGCTGCCAGTCAGACGTAGAAAGAAACAAGTTCTGTTGTTAAAAACTTCCCCTCATACCATTATGAATTTTGTCTGGTTACTGGTCAGTGTTTACCAACCTGTTTTAACGATCGTCATGAGGGATTTTCGAAATATTCACCTTCATTCATCTGTCATAGGAAAAAATATCGAAAAAGACCCCTCGTTTTGCCATACATCTCCCCGTCGAAATAGCCATTTTCAATATCCACCATGGCCAATCATAGCCTCGTTGTAACATACGTCAAGCGCTACCGGCTGTCTACAAACACGCTTTTATTAAAAAACAAATGATGCATCGTTTTTTGGTCCTAGAGACTTGAAATTTATTTTCATGGTAGAGGTGATAGGGATCCTTCATTTATGTTAAACAAAATTTTTTGTCAACGTGTTAGTTTCTAAAATAGTAAAAATGCAAATATTAAGGGTTTTCAAAAAAATCTCAAAAAAAAGAAAATATTATAAAAAATAAAAGTCATAGAGACCATTGGTTTGAACTATAGCACAACATTCTATCATGTTTGGTTTTCAAACTATCGCCAACTTTTAAAAACAAACTTTTTCAAAAAAAATCAAAAATATAACGCGTGGTCTATAGGAAAGAGGACGTCAGCTCGAGTCCAACGACACCTCATTTATTAAAATCCGACCATCCGTTCGCCAATGATCACGAATGTTGGCGAGAAAGTAGGCTATCATTTTCTTTCCCTCCTACACCCTTGAAACTTGCTGTCCATCTTTCATTAACGTCAAACAAACTTTTTTCCAACATTCACCGTTTCCAAAATAGCGCCAATCCAAAAAACAAGAATTTTCAAAATAAAAATTAAAATCAACACCCATTCTTAGCAAAGAGGACGTCACCCCGTTCCTAAACAACACATCGTTCTAGCCTTACAAGCTCATTAAATATCACCAAAATGTCAAAAACGCAAGTTTACCTCAAATTGCGTTTCCAAATTCCACGCATTGTAAAAAAAATAACCTCACCATCAAATAGAGCGGAAAAATACCATCTAAACGACCCCTCACTCAACCCTAGTCCTCCCCCACCACCAACTTTTTCCAACATAGCCATACGTATTCAAGCACACACGCGATTATAGGTAGAACCCCCTTACCACACTACTGCACAGTTTTAGTCCTAGAGACTTGAAATATATTCTGGGAGTAGAGGGGGTCAGGGACGTTCATTTATGTCAAACAAAATTTTTTGTAAACTCTTCAGTTTCCAAAATATAAAACTTTCAAAATTGAACTTTCTTCAAAAAACATAAAACATTTAAAAGTTTTATAATAAAACATAAAGAACACAGAGACCGTTCGTTTAAGATATTGCACAACATTCTATCATGTTTGGTTTTCAAACTATCACCTACTTTCGAAAAAAAAAATAAAAAAAAAAAAATATAGCGAATGGTCCATAGGAAAGAGGACGTCAGCTCGAGTCCAACGACACCTCATTTGTCAACATTCGACCTTGGGTTCACGAGATATTGGCTTGGACTCACGCAGCGGCCATGACACTGGTTAGAACTGTCACCGCTCCCCTACTTTTATCTAAGCTTATAATCTAAGTGGCCATGCTATGTCACTTACTACGTACGCGGCCACGCTATAACGCTATAGCAGTGTTGTGTGGTTCGTCAACGGGTGCGTAGTATGATTTTTGTATAATCTTAAATCTTCATGTATTTTTCATATTTTCATTCTTGATGTCTTCTTATTCTTCTGTCTTCGTTCCCCGGTACATGGGACGCTAGTGCGGTGTGTTTGCGTATTTGTACGACTGTTTACGCATATTGTTCGCTTATCTTAGTGTTCTTCATTTGATCTCTTGAGGCTTTTCTTGAGGTTCGGTCGCTGAGTAAAATGTCTGTAAATTTTTCGTCGTGACTTTTTTGTGTACGCATTGTATGTGGTATGTATGCGTGTATTTTGGCCTCTTCTCCGTCCCTTGGAATATTGGAGAAGGGAGGGTGTGTTGTCGCACTGTCCCATTTCGGGCGTCCGTGTGCAACCTGGTTGATCTTTCTGTTTTTGCTACGCTGGCCCGTTACAGGCGTCGTCACGTAACCTGATTGATCTCCCAGTTGTTGGGTTGATTTTCCGTTGTTGTTGCGCTGGCGTCATCACACAGCAAGCTCGGTTGATCTTTCCTGTTTTTGGGTTGATTTGCCCGTTATTGTTGCGCTGGCCCGTTACGGACATCTTCACGCCACTGGGCTACTCTTCCCGTTGTTGGTGCTCTTGCCGTTTTGTTTTGTTCCGTGAAAATTTTTGTCCGAAGCGACGTATTTTAATGGAATTGTAATGTGTGTGAGAGTTAAGTGTGTAGAGTGAGTGTAAAGGTTGAGCGTACGATGTGTCTGAATATTGATTGTATGGCATGTGTGATATATTGCCGTCCCTCTTTTGGGTGTGTTGAGTAATCATATTTGATTGCTTCTATTGTTTAAGCAGCTTATGTACGATGTTTGACGTGCGGCATATAGATTAGCAAGTTGTGTAATGGTGCTAATAATAATAATGGTGATTATGATAATAGATTCACATTGTATTTGTATTTGCTGTTCTGTTCCTCCGTCTGTCCTTCCTCTCACTTTGTGTAGCGTGTTGGATAAAGATAACCTTAATGCATGTTAATATTGTTATTATTTATTCTTATATTTATCATCTTTGCTTATATGTCTTGTGACATTTACTCCTTATATATATATATGTAAACGTCGTGCTTCATCTTCTTTCTTATTCTATAGTGTATCAATGTGTCGATAATTAATAACGCTCATCATCCTGCTAGTAACAGTGGTCTTAATAATGTTGATAATGATAATAATAATACAAGAAAATGCCTTTTTCGCTGTGATGCGCCAATGAAGCCGCAGTGTATGACTGTGTGATGCCGCTTAGATATATCGTTTTAAGTGTTTGTGGTGGCTAGTGAGGTAGTGAGCCCTTAAATGTATGCCTACATTTAAGTCCTCAAATAATTTCTATTTCTTCAGCTACAATACAGCTCAGATGAGAAAAAGATTGGTCATGGTTGGAAATATCAGTATGTCTGGGTGAACAATGCAATGCTGTCGATGTCGCCAGCGAAGCAACGCCAAGTTAATTATAGCCGATTCTTAGAATAAGAGAAAGGCAGGTGCAGGCTAAATATCCGTTGACCTGTTCAAACGAGAAGTGTAAAATTTTCCTGGTCTTAAAGACGAGAGAAGGAAGCTCATAAGCCAACTGAAGAAGGAGTTTGTGACCAGAAGAGAGAGTGGGAGAAAGGCCATCACCCCAGTGTCACTGAATTATTTCAATAATAGCCAATGAGAGCAAGACGCCAACTTTGACCGCTTTGATTGTTTGCGCGTGAATTCTGATAAATAGGTGTTCCCATGATGCGATTTTCTGCACGCGAGTGTCAATTGTTTCTGCTGATTTTCACAAATCGAATGATATGTGTCTGAATTTTGTACGAATATTATTACTATTTTTGTGGAGCGAATTTCCCCTTCCACGTGAAATTTGAATAAAACATATAAATACTTCGGTCTGTGAATAGACGCGGTCACAATTTTATCTATTTTTGAGCAAGTAGGGTGTCACTCTGTCTGTGGACGAGGCAATTTGAAAGACTAACTTTTGCGGGTGCAAATGGCAGCAGGTAGGACTCTGAAAATTTTATTGTGTTGCGTGACGGGCAACTCATAGTATAAATGTTTGTGTATTAGGTGGAAAACTGTCCACATATTGTAGGGAAAGTCTACGGCACTGCAATTAAACTTCTGGGTGAACTGAGTAGCTCATTATGCAGTTTATATAGGAGCCTGAAAATAATAATAATAACTTTACTCCTACACAAGATGCTCGTCGCCATGAAGACAGAAATGAACCGTGTCGTGTCCCACGATATAATTTCTAGCATTATGGGCTAGATAAATGCAGAAGGAAGATAGCAGGGTGCTATCTCAGCACCGGGCAGTCCAGAAAGTGATGAGTACCAGAGACATTTATTTAATTTTGACGGGGAGGAATCATGAATAATTAGTTAGAAAATTTTGTGTTGTAAATAAATTTGCTTTGCTGTGCGTAAATGTAAATTCGTTTCGCAGACATAATGATTTAAATAGTATCACGTGACTTTGTTGTAAATATTAGATATTTTTTCTTGTGTGTTTTTCTTGGGTTTAACCCGTTGCTTTGTTTATAGAGTGCCTACTTTCATGCTGCTAGTGCACATGAACGCGAGGCGCGATCGAGATTATTTACGGCTGAAACCTTAGATAAGGGTGATAAATGGGTCTGAATTTAAATTTTATGTTAGACAATGGGGGGGGGGGGGAATTTCCCGTCTTTTGGTTTTAGAACTGCCCAGGCAAATGCTAGTATTGTTTTAATTTGTGCAACATTTCGTTGTCACAGTAGGCCGTCCGCCTTTCTGTAGTCATATCTTAGATATTGTTGTTTGGGTTTTTATATTCTGGATCTGGAGTACAATTGGAGGTCAGTTGGTCAAGCATTGAGATGTGTGTGATAATTTCTTGGAATAGTGAGCAGGATTTGGACATGGTGATCCACTTTCCGTTGCTACAAATGCTTCAGTATACGTACCTGAGGGGCGTATTGCTGATATGTGAATCTTGAAACCCAAGGCGGGTTTGTCAAGAATATGATGTTTTTATGATGTATTTTGTTACGCGATTTCAGAGCAAAGAGGCTATTCAGAATTCAGGCTGAGGCTTGGAGATTCTGGTGACACACACTATGGCACGTGGGAGCTTGATAGACCTATGTACTTGTATGTCACGTGGTTGCTCTGTTTTTGTTTTGTATGACTTAAGACCGACTGATCGGCGGTCAATAAGTGTAAATATACAAGTCGTTTATGTTTGGCTTTTTATATAAGGGTAGACTATGTCAGTGCATTTATATTTTATATTAGCCATTTTAGTGTGTATTCCCATAATTATCATGATTTCCATCTCGCAGCACGGGGATTCATGACTTAATCGTGTGTTCGATCGGAAGTGAATTCTCGTCAAGTACTCAAATCTTTCTCTGTCCGACCACGCGCACAAACACAAAAAACATGTTTCCTTTTCTAATTTTGTTTTTTTGATATTTTGTTAACTGTAACATTCTCTGAGGTGACATCTTTGTATGCCTCGTTTTACAACTGTCTAAGTTGTTTGTGAGGTAGCTCTTTCTTGGGCTGGTGTTTGAACCAGTTCTTTTACTTTGACGGCTGTCGTGGGCTGCGGATGCTTGGTGAGCAATCGCACGCGGGCCTTTCCAAATTCTCAGCTGGTTTGTTGGCTTTGTGTTCACTGTCTAGGAGTCGAGTGTGGGTTACTGGGTCACTCGCACGTCACTTGTGACAGGCCAATGACCCATGGCACCACACAAAGGTGGATGTTTTATTGTTATGTTCTATTATTCTGTATTAAATTGTTTTTGTTTTAACCTGTCATATATTTCATTTATATCTTAAAGTTCCTTTATGAATCCAGGAAATTATCAGATGCGCGTTCTCCTCATACTACTTTTTATGGACCTATCATGACACCGAATATCTGTCTTGTGTAGTGCTTTTTTCCAAGGGTATATAATAAGAACTATGTCGCGCCACCGTGGGGAATTTGTGAGGTGACGTTGCTTGTTAGTCGACATAATAATACGAACAATGTCGCCAAGCAACGTGGAGAATGGGGATATACCCGACCGTGCTTTCGTGGTGATTTTTTAATGTATTGTGTACAAAGGCGCAAAATGTCAATACTGTGGAAAGCAATATGGAATGGCTACACTAGTGGAAACATTTTGTACTTGGAATTAGATCACCGGATGTGATAATTTTATTAAAGTAGTTAAAGCGATGTGTTACCGCTATTAAAGTATTGATATATAAAATCATGGAGTTTGTGTAAAATATAAATATGGAACATAGTAGTTGGATTGAGATTTTATGGTAAATATTTGACCATATGTTCCAGGTGCCCATTATAGTAAAATTAAATTTGTGTAACAAACCAAAATCCAAATATATATGACAAGAAGGTTATACCTTAAAAACTTATTATATTTGATTAATTAGTTGTGTTTATTCTGAAGTAAGGCTAGAATTTGATACGGAATTGAAGGGTAAAGAAAACTAATAATACTAATAATGATACTCAATGATGCTATTGCTTTGGGGATAAATGTAAATGAATTGAGTATTTAAAGGGTTAATTTGCGTTCGTTTATGTGTATGTGCGTGTGTGCTATTGATGGTACCTATGTTATCTTCCTGTATTTCTCTTGTGAATTTGATATATTTTGTGTGCGGAGATGGCTTCGATTGATGAGATAACGATGGTGATTGAACAGGCAGCAGCCCGTACCCAAAAACAGTTAGATGAGTTAAAAAGTGAAATGATTAATCAAATCGAAACACAGTTAGCTGAGGCTAGCGAAAAACAATCAAATAAGTTTGAAGCACAATTAGCGGAGGTTAGCAAGAAACAATCAAGCGAGTTAGCTGAGGCTAGTGAAAAACAATCAAATAAATTGGAAGCACAATTATCGGAGGTTAGCGAAAAACAATCAAGTAAGAAACACAGTTAGAGGAGGCTAATGAAACACTGCAAAGTTAACAGCACTCTCGGTAGAAATAAATGAATACACTAAACAACAATTGACACTATTAGCTCGCGATGTGGAAAATAATAATCAGAAACAGCTGGATGAGATAAAGAAAGTTGAGGACACATTTAGCGGCAAACTAAAGAGCTTAGATGATGTTGTAATGGCGAAATTGAATCCGATTGAGCAGGCATGTTCGACAAACACGTCAGAATTAAAGGTGGCACAGGGTAGATTGGAGGAGAAATTTGACAAATTCAAAGAAGGAGCATTAGTAGTTCAAGGACAGATTGAAACAATGGACGGCAGTATATATGGCTTGGTGAAAGAATTGAGTAAGCTGGTACTCAAGTCAGGAATGGAAAGAGTTAGAGAAGGAACAACAGGAGTTAAACAGACACTTGAAGTTAATAACAATTCGGTATTAGCGAGATTATCTAATATAGAATCAAATCAAGCTGGTAGTAAAGAAGACGTCGATAAACGACTAGATAAAATGAAGGATTATATTAGAAAAGGCTGGAGTGAAATGACTGCTGAGTCCAAGGTTGAAAGATTGAAGATAATAAAACGGCTAGGCGAAAACTGCACTAGAATACAGGCAATAGAAGAAAATATAAAACTTAAATTTCAAGAACAGGAAGACCGTCTTGTTAAAAGCGAACTAAAATCATTGGAAAGAGGGACCATACTTAAGTCATTATTGGACAAAAATAAAGAGGATAGTCTGGACAAGGAAGTGTTGTCAAACAATTCGGAGAATGGCAGGAGTCCTGGTACCGTAAACACGCAGTTATTTCAACGTTACGAAGTTCGAACATCTACACCGCAGGAGAATAAACTACCTACCCAAATAGTACAGGTTATTAGAGCGAATGAATTCCATCCCAAATTCTTTTCTCAAAGAACTTGACTTCTTTTTAGACCAAAATTTAAGCCCGGAGCGACAACTAAGGATGGTAGAAAGGTATCTTGGAGGTGCGGCATTAATTTGGTTTTTCAGCTTCCGGTACACCTTTGAAACAATGGCTGGTTTCAAGGAGGCGTTTCTGAAGAAATTTTGGAGTGGAGGGCCACCAACAAAATTTGAGACTAGATTTATACGCTAGAAAGTACCATAGTTCACCACAAACTATGTTTGCAGAATATTTCACTAGACATATGTTAAATTTGTGGGATTTGGATAACCCGCCGTATGAACAAGACATGATTACTACAATAGGTAAGCAACTTCCCGTTAACGCGCAGCAATCCTTAGCCCCCGCTAACGTAAGCACAGCCATGGAAGCGGAGGAACTCTTACGTCATCTCGATGAAACAAATAATCAGAGTCACGGGAGGGAAAAGAGACAGACTGAAATTGTCAACACGGCCGAGGTCGTTATGCCACAGGTGACTCACACCAAGACACAAGGAACTACTACCGGGAATAACCCGAGGCGAGGTAGCGAGGAAGCAAATGAGAGGAGATTTCAGCCACGATACTACGACAATCAGAGAGAAAGATGTTATAATGACGGAAGATATAATCAGCGCAGATATCAACAGGAACGTTATTATGGACGGCAGGAGACACCATATCGAAGAGGAAATTATGATAACCGATATAATCAGGGTTGGCAAGGTAGACGGTACGATGATCGGGCCGGCGGAAGGAACCAACGGTATCATGAAAAATCCGAACCACAGGATGAGCATCGAAACTGGAATCAGAGATATGAGGAATCACAGCGGTATCTTGACGAGTTGCACGCTACAGGGGAAGAAGGAAAAGACCGTTGGGAACGCGTGATGGACAAGCGCAGGAATCCAGACACTCACATGGAGGAAGACGGGGCACAAAGCTTGCTATTGCAGCAGGAACGCCAGGAGAAGGGGCGGCCACATCAAAATGGCGGCCGAAATGATTAAAAAAAACTCAATAATTGAACAACAAGACAGCCTCAGGAATGAAGGGTGTTCGGGAGAAGATGGATGGATTGTAGCAAATATTACGGAGTGGCTAGTTATACCGGAAGATTGTTTGGAAGAAATTATAAAACCACAGAATGACACCATGACACAGTTGCCTGTAATTTATGCACGGATCGGCGGTTTAAAAGTCAAATGTCTGGTTGATACAGGGGCTCAGATCAGTCTAGTATCTGAGGCCTTAGTAAGAGAAATAGGGAGGAATTATGATGTACCTATAATACCAGTCCCTCAGATGAAAGTACGTGGCGTTATTCCTGAGCGCACCATAACTTGTAAAACACAGGCATATTTAGAGTTAGAAATTCTGGAGCACACTTTTGCTCAGACTTTCGTGATTTTTCCGATGCTAAATTTTAATATCATTCTTGGATCAAATTTTATATGTGCATATCAAGCAGTTATTGACTTACACCAAAACACGGTCAGTTTTAAGAACATAGAAGGAATGAGGAAAGTTGGGCTAAATATGGATGGAGTAACAACAGGAAATGAAGCAAACACCTGGTTGCTTGAGGCGATTAGTGAAGAGGCAGAGGAACAATTATTGGAGGTGGACTCAGATGACGTCACCACTGCAATCGTCGAACTGGAAGAAAAGAAGAAGGCATCGAGATATGGGCATTGTTGGCTGAAGGAGATGACATCACGGACGACTTCGAAGAACAATTACAGGAGCGGCTGAAAGGAGTTCAATTAAGGGGTGCAGAGAAGGAAAGACTTGAACACATACTTAGAAAACATCGGAAGGTTTTTGACACTGTGCCTGGGAAGATCTTAAATTTTAAATACTCTATGCAAGTGGATGATTGGTCCCCATTTTGAAAGAAATTATATCCAATACCAGAAAAACACCATTCTCAAGTTAAAGAGATAATTGAGGGTTATGCTACAGGCGGGAGTTATAAGGAAGACACCCACACCTTTTCTTAATGCAATTTTGGCTGTCGCCAAACTAAATGGTTCTATTAAGCTCTGCCTAGACGCAAGAATGATCAATGTTCGATTGCTGCCAGAATATAACCAAGCGCCGTTAATACGTGACGTATTAAAGGGATTTAGAGGAAGAAGCATATACTCAAGCGTGGACTTGACCTCAAGTTTCACCATCTTGAATTCGATGAAAAATCTCAATTGTTGACAGGTTTCTTGTTCGACAATCAGACGTTCACTTTTTGTAGGATGCCTTTTGGGGTCAAAACAGCTGGTTGTGCCCTAATAAGAGCTCTAGACCGTAACCTAACTGATGAGGTCAAAGAGATGACTGTCAGGTACTTTGATGACATATTGTTGGCCTCTGACTCTGTTGAAGAACACATGAACAACTTGGATGAGTTATTGGAAAACCTTCGCACTTCAAACTTCAAAATCAACCTCAAGAAGTCTCATTTCTTCAGGGACGAGATACTGTATTTAGGCCATGTAATTGATAAAGAGGGCGTGAGACCGAACCCTGCCAAAATTGAAGCAATTAAGAATTTCCCCACACCAACCAGGGTGAAACATGTTCGTGCTTTTCTGTGAGTTACGGGATTTTTCAAGGAAAATTGCCCGGGGTACACAGAGACAGTAGCACCTATGCAGGAACTTCTCAAAAAGAATAATAAGTGGCGTTGGAATAACAGTTGTGAAAAGTCGTTCCAACCTACAAAACTTGTGTTGCAAAATTGTATTAAATTAGGCTATCCAGACTTTAGCCGCAGATTTGTCATCCAAGCAGACGCTTCGTTTATAGACATTGGAGCCATGTTATACCAGGAAGATCCGAGTAACCTTCAGAACCGGTCTTACCTAGCATTTGTAAGTCGAAAGTTACGTAAGCACGAACGTAATTACACTGTCACAGAGCTGGAGCTCTAGGCTATACTTCATGCTCTCTAACGATGGCTGGAAATAGTATTCGGTTACCCCATAGTAATAATAACGGACCACAAAGCTCTTACGTTCTTATTTAAAACTACTATGCTCAGTGAACGGATTACCAAATGGTCAATTTATATCCAACAATTTGACATCGAGATTGAGCATTGCCCTGGCAAATTGAATGTTATACCGGACGCTCTAAGCAGGAACCCTGAAGCGGAAGTTGAAGAGGAAACGGTTGTAAATCACACTGAACTGACTGACAAGGACCACCGGTTTCTGGACGAATTGAAGGAATTACCTAGGGAACAAGAGGCTGAACCTTGGATGCTAAAGATTATACGTTTCTTTAAAGATGAACTACAAGCAGGAACACCAGCACATCGGGAAGCTCTACAGAATGAAGGAAAATACATGTACCGTGATGACTTATTACTCAAATTTGTGGATGAGGGACATTCTAAATTACGGATTATGGTGCCATCTTCATTGCAGCGTGGATTAACCTGGCATGTACATGAAAGTCTCGGACATATCGGTTTAGATAAGTCGGAAGCAACTATCGCCGAAGCATTTACGTGGAATCGCATGAGAACAACTATATGCGAAGTCATAAAGACATGTGACACCTGTCAGCGTACAAAACCGAATAACTACTTAATGAAACAGTACCCCAAACCGTTATTGCCACAAAAGCCTGGTGAGCTACTTGCGATTGATACATATGGTCCAATTCCTAAGGGAAGGAGAGGTTGCCGACATCTACTGGTTTGTTTAGATGTATTTTCAAAATTCGTGGTTTTGTGCCCAATACAAAAAACCACTACAAAAGAAGTTTTAAGCAGCATTTAGAATAAAGTTATTCCTACTATGGGAAAACCTGAGTTCCTATTATCTGACCACGGGAGCTACTTCACCAGTAATGAATTCAAGAAAGGAATGGTAGATCTTGGAATAAAACATATTTTATCCTCGATTCGGCATCCATTCGCGAATCCGTCAGAACGCGTAAAGAGAAATATTTCCATGTTTTTTAGAGTAGTTGTGCCTAATGAGCATCACAAATGGGTTCATCGTGTGAAGGATATTGAAATCTCTATAAATTCAACGAGACACGAATCTACGGGTCAGATACCCATGGTTTTGCACCACAACACCGGAGTGATCCTGGGTTAATGTTATCACTTGCCCACGTGATCTCATGCCAGCACATGAGTTACGAATCCAAAACACTGTTACACATATGAGAGCTCAAGCGGACCAAAGATTGAGAAGAGTAAGAGGGAAGAGATTCCACCGAGAATTGGTTGAAAATGAACTAGTCTTGATTAAGAAGCCTCCGTTATCTGATCGATCAACAAGGTATTTCACAAGTTTTGCGTCCGAAATCTGGGATCGTTCAAGATAATCCAAAATCTTGGAAATATTGCATATAGAGTGCAGGAGTTGAGCACGGGTACGCAAGCAGTTTATAATATCGCTAACTTGAAAATCTACAATAAACCTGAGCCACGGGAGCCGAGAAGAAACGACATCGTAGAAGCTAATTATGTGGATGTGTGAGATCGCACAAAATATGCGGGGCACGAGTGAGCCAGCACTTGGAAGAAAACGTAAACATTGGTCTGTCTATAAGTTGTACAGTGAGCAGTCTGAGATAGCTATTTTGACACCTATTGTATGAGTGAATGACAGCGTGAGAGAAGGGGAGACTCGTCTGGCCTGAGGCGGAGAGCAGTTGGAATGTGCTCATTAAGTGGCAAGTCGCCGAGCTCGGAATAACAGCAGGGGCGTTTGGATATGAATAAATTTGAGGAGATATGCCACTGGCTGACTGATGTGCTTTATGGTAGCGAAAATTTGACTTCTACCTATGTTCAATTTCCACCTTTTTAGGGGTGAATGAGCCCATAAATATATGCCTACATTTAAGTCCTCAAATAATTTTTATTTCTTCAGCTATAATACAGCTCATTTGAGAAAAAGATTGGCCATGGTTGGAAATATCAGTCTGTCTGGGTGAACAATGTAATGCTGTTGATGTCGCCAGCGAAGCAACGCCAAGTTAATTATAGCCGATTCTTAGAATAAGAGAGAGGCAGGTGCAGGCTAAATATCCTTTGACCTGATCAAACGAGAAGTGTAAAATTTTCCTGGTCTTAAAGACGAGAGAAGGACGCTCATAGGCCAACTGAAGAAGGAGTTTGTGACCAGAAGAGAGAGTGGGAGAAAGCTCATAACCCCAGTATCACTGAATTATTTGAATAATAGCCAATGAGAGCAAGATGCCAACCTTGAACGCGTTGATTGTTTGCGCGCGAATTCTGATAAATAGGTGTTCCCATGATGCGATTTTCTGCACGCATGTCAATTGTTTGTGCGGATTTTTACAAATCGAATGATATGTGTCTGAATTTTGTGCGAATATTATTACTATTTTTGCGGAGCGAATTACCCCTTCCACGTGAAATTTGAATAAAACACATAAATACTGCGGTCTGTGAATAGACGCGGTCACAATTTTATCTATTTTTGAGCAAGTAGGGTCTCACCCTGTCTGTGGACGAGGCACTTTGAAAGACTAACTTTTGCGGGTGCAAATGGCAGCACGTAGGACTCTGAACATTTTATTGTGTTGCGTGATGGGCAACCCATAGTATAAATGTTTGTGTATTAGGTGGAAAACTCTCCACATATTGTAGGGAAAGTCTGCGGCACTGCAATTAAACTTCTGAGTGAATTGAGTAGCTCATTATGCAGTTTAGATAGGAGCCTGAACATAATAATAATAATAACTTTATTCCTACAGCAAGATGCTCGTCGCCATGAAGACAGAAATGGACCGTGTCGTGTCCCACGATATAATGTCTAGCATTATGGGCTAGATAAATGCAGAAGGAAGATAGCAGGGTGCTATCTCAGCACCAGGCAGTCCAGAAAGTGATGAGTACATATTAAATTTATTTAATTTTGACGGGGAGGATCATGAATAATTAGTTGGGAAATTTTGTGTTGAAAATATTTTTGCTTTGCTGTGCGTAAATGTAAATTCGTTTCGCTGATACAATAATTTAAATAGCATCACGTGACTTTGTTGTAAATATTAGATATTTTTTTCTTGTGTGTTTTTCTTGGGTTTAACCCGTTGCTTTGTTTATAGAGTGCCTGCTTTCATGTTGCTAGCGCACATGAACGCGAGGAGCGATCGAGATTATTTACGGCTGAAACCTTAAATAGGGGTGATAAATGGGTCTGAATTTAAATTTTATGTTAGACAATGGGGGGGGGTGGAATTTCCCGTCTTTTGGTTTTAGAACTGCCCAGGCAAATGCTGGTATTATTTTGCTTTGTGAGTAGTGGTTTTGTGGGGGTTCAGATGCCTCCTCCTCCTCACCCTGCTCACAAGATGGCGGCAGCCCGATATCTCTCGAACGCATGGTCGGATTTTGACAAATGAGGTGTCGTTGAACTCGGGCTGACACTCCCTTTCCTATGGACAACATATTTCAACCCCAAAAATAAAACCTACCTCTAATAGGGGGTGAAATTGAATTATTTTTAGAAAAATCTCGCTTTCCAAGTGCAACATGTGAGAGATTAAATGCCAATATGGAATGAAACGTTGTTCTACACAAGAGACATGTGTGCGGTTGAAAGCCACTATGAATTAGCATGCCCACTCATGGCTTTTGTATGAGGGTGGGGGAGCGGTTCCCTGAGGACGGGTCCTTGTTGACAGGTCATTGTTGACAGGTCATTGTTGACAGGTCGTTGTGGATGAGTCCGTGTGGACAAGTCCTTGTGGACAAGTCCTTGTTGACAGGTCCTTGTGGACGAGTCCTTGTGGACGAGTCCTTGTTGACAGGTCCTTGTGGACGAGTCCTTGTGGATGAGTCCTTGTTGATGAGTCCCTTTGGACTGATCCCTTTGGAGCGGCCCCTTTGGCCTGGTTCCTACTGACTGGCCCATGAATTTATTTAAATTATATCAAAAGGCCTAACTACATTTTGCGTGTAAAGCAGTGTGTTGAACTGACGTTGTTCACCAGTCCCCCACTACTATAATGTGATAACGATATGAAAGGAAAGTGATGAAATACATGTGAACACGTGTGAGATGTCATTATTACCATCCTCCTTGTGAAGCAAGTCACATCCTGTTTTGGTTCATACGTGAGAAAATGCAAGTTGATGTGTAATATGACTTAACACACAGGTGTTCACCTATGCACGTGCACGATAAGATCTAACAAGTCACAACCTGTTTGACAGTGGTGGGAAGTGAAGGGGAGGAGAGGGGGAGAGTTGGTGTAAGAGAGAACACAGGTGAAGAGAGAAAGAAATATGTATTGCTCATAATACATGTGGAGCTGAGGACTGTAAATAGGGCTGTAGGTTAAGTACAACATGAGTGAATAAATAAATAAATACATGGCACACAGGTTCACACAACATGTAATTTATTAACCCAAGAATTAAAGGCTGAGCTAAATCCCAACCATTTTACATATAGTCTATTTCCTTTTTGTTTCAACACTTTTTCCACAAGATAATGTTTAGGAAACGCTGACTTTTGGAGTTCTTGAAGATAAAACCTGCCTTTTATGGGTTGATGGTTGATGTCCTCGAGTAAATAGGTGACTGGACTGTTCAGGTTGACTTGACGAATTCGAAATAGTTCAGTCCCCCAATTTGGTGTGTAGCCCTTGTCGAAGGCGGACTTGAATTTGCTCACACGATCATGGTCTCCAATGTTAAGGCGATGACGTTTAGGGTCTGCTGTTTTTATGGGGATAAACAGTTTATCCAGTTGTGGAATATTTTTGGTTACAAGTTGTGGCTTGGTCCCAATGGTTCTGTGTTTGGTGTCATTGTAACGTGACACTAGCTCAGGTAACAAGTCCAACCAGCGATAAGTGCCCTGAGCGGTAAACGCTTTCCACATATGGGTATTCAATGTTCTTTGAACCTCTCGACCACGCTGGCTTTGAGATTGCCGTACGTGGTGTAATGGTGAATATCCTTAGATTTGAGAAAACTGGAGAAATCCTAGTTGAAAAATTCTTTTCCCTGATCGGTTTGTAGCAGCTGAGGTTGACGTTTGGATTGTTGAATAATATGTTGAAAGGCCTTGGTGACTAGTTGACCAGACTCGCGACGCACAGATTCAACAAACGCCATTTTGGAATAAACATCAATGACCGTCAACATATAGCGTACACCATCGTTAACGCTAGCAAAGGGAATCATTTCAACCAAGTCTGCTGGCCAAAGTTCATCCACACCCTGTGAAATCACCTTGAGTCGCTGATAGTGACGTCTAGCTGGATGATGCAACTCGTGAGCAATACCCATTTTAATGGGTGAGGGCTTAAACAATAATTTTGGCATTTCGAAGTTCTTCCTCAATTTCTTGAATTTTCCAATCGTGACCAGTATGGCCGGCTTGACGTGAAGCATGCAACAGCTGTAGTTGCTGGACAAGTTTATTGGGATTGTGCCAGTAGGTAACATCCACAAGGGTTTTAATGGCTTAAATGTCACCCCTGAAGCGGACACTTTAAGACGACCACTTTGACTAGCGGGGAACATTTTTGCAATGATGGTTTTATATTTTTGAGATATATTGGCACTCACTTGTTGAGTGGGATCATACTGTCTTTTATGGGCATGGGTGTCCAATAAAATGGATTTATATTTACCAAGGTCCTCTAGCGTATAATCTTGGGATGAGGGAGTCCGAGAGAATAGTAGCTTAAACAGTCCTGGTGTTAATTTATAGTTGACCTTTTTAATAACAGCTTTAGTACGACTAAATTTAATCGATGAATCACCAATTTTAAAACTATCATCCTCATAGCGAACACCATACGTGGTATCTGTGTTTCCAATAAATAGATTGGTGAAATAGGGTTCCAGTGTTGATCCATAATAGTTTATTAAAATGTTTTTCAATTGAGCTTTATGTTGAGGGGTGGCCAAGAGTTGTGAAAATGGAGACGATCTAGAAGGGCAAGGTGTTTCGACCATAACCAAGGATTTCTTTTTTCTTAAAAGCTCTGCAAGGGGTGTTGCCTTTTTTTGAGGCGTAAACACTTGTTCCTAATTATTCTCAACTTCGCTAACACTAGTTAAATATTCCTGTTCCTCTTCCTCTTTCTCTCCCACAGGGTCCTCGTGGTGCGTCTGAGTGGCTGTGAAAAGGTGGGTAGCGCTTCAGATGGCTTGAAAGTGGGTTTCAACATAGCTTTTAGCGGAGGGGCTAAATGTTGTTGAATAAACAAAGCATGATCCGCACGTGATCGTTTCAATTGACGGAACTTTTGGCGAATAGTATTTTTTGCTCTAATAATATGCTTTTTCAATTGACTCTCTGCTAACGCCATGGTGTCGTGACAAATGACTGGAGAGGGAATGATACAGTGCCTTAAATAGCAATAAAATGATCAAACCCTAAGCGATACCGTCCTTGGTTGAGTTCACTTTGTTTGTCAATCACTAACCAGGCATGACGATGTGTGTTCCAGCACTTGCCACACAATTCTGTAAACATTTGAAAGGTCATATCCGGATTCACATGTTCATTATAAATGTGACGACTGTTCCTCTCGTCCTGGCGAAATAAAACAATGACATTGGCATTGTCACGGATCCACTGTTTGGACATTTTAGAATACGTTTGTCCAAGATAGAAGCAATCGATATGTTTGTGTCGACCCATGCTGAAATAGCTTTGAATGATGCCTTGTCGTTCAGTGGAAGGAAGGAAGGAAGATTGTAGTTTTACGTGACCGTGAATCTTATGATTATGAGCCACGGGACCTCCTTTTTACATGGAATCCGAACCACAGGACATGGCATTTCACTTCGAAAATCTCACATGCATTGACCGGGAATCGAACCAGGACCGCCTTGGTGAGAGGCATACAGCTAGACCGCTGAGCCACCACGCCCCTGTCGTTCAGTGGATACATCATCGAAAGTCATGAGTGAATCAGGCTTTACCTCATCCTGTTAAATAACATTTTCTTGCGTGGAAAATGTAAAATACCCCATATTCTCATTTTGTAATCCGGACATGACTTGATCCAGAAACACGTAGAGGGGTTGGTAGAGAGATTTTGCGAAAATATAAATATTTTGAAAACACAGACCATTGGGCGCTGTACTAAGTGTCAGCAAAAGATTGGTCTTTCCACAGCCGGAAAGTCCCACAATGATGCAGCGAATGGAAGATGGAAACAGTGAACCATGACGTTGTTCGCGTGATGTGGGGCAGAGATGGGAATCCATGTCCCCCACGGGGACTGACTCTTGCTGCTTAATTATCTTCATTTCAACTAATGCTTAGAGAGGCTAGCAGGCTGTCTATATACATCGCACCGAGCCTTGTCATAGAAACAGTAGACTCGTACTACAGGTTGACGATGGATGTCTTTGGACGTGCATTGATGGTCAAAGCTAGGTCTGTTCCCATACATGTTCCTAAACAAGAAAGAGATCCTGCTAATAAACACTATGTGGATAGGACAGTAGTGCCACGCACAAAACAAGGAGATTATGACTTTAAAGGAAAGCGGTTAACCCATGTAAAACATCCTCAAGTGTCTACAGACGTTGCTACAAAAAAAATATGTGGATAACAAGGTGTATGAGTTTTATGACAAAGTGCCTCAGCCTACGGTGGATGGCTATAGCGCTAATCATCACCGCATTATTCACGTGGAAGACCCATAAGAAGATGATGATGTCTGTACCAAGCGATACGTGACCTATGAAATGAAAAGGCTTTATAAATTTATCCCATCTGTATTTTTAGTGTATCTGACAAATGTAAAACCTGTGAATGAGAGAAACCATATACCGCTAGTTCATGACCAGCACTTGACCTATGTGCTTGCTTCGGGTTTAAGTCACTATCGATTACACAATAGTGGAACCATTCACATCAAATATGCCATACCTGATGAGAACCATTTACAAATAGAGATAAATGGTCATAGGATGTTGGTCCATAACCATGAAATGGTCAATGCAGGAGACGAATTATCCTTTCATCTCATGTTGACATGGGATGAAAAGCAAACGGGAAAAACCATAAACGATTTCCCACTTTATGTAGAATTGGAATATACAGTCATGAAATAACAATTTGACGTTAGTTGTGACTTAATCTTTCTTGTGAAAGGTTGTTGGTCATCATCATCATGCTGAAACAAAGATATGTGGTGAGAAAGACTAAAAATATGATCCTGTCCTAGGCAAAGCCTGGGCTTAAGACATTCGTGGACAAGCCCTTGCGAAAGAAAAAAAGAAAAAATAATGTGTTGACCATAAGGAAAGCTCTTCGAGCAGCACAGAGACATGTTATTCCAAAACGTCAGCGACAGGGTTCAAAACAAGGGCGAGTGATCTTCGTCCCCAATCGAGCGGGATTTTTACCTGCATTATTCGCTGGTCTGGCTGCTCTAGGTTCACTTTTAGGCGGCGCCAGTGCAGTGGCAAAAACTATTAAAGCCGCGCAACAGGGCAAGCAACAACTAAAAGAAAGTCAGCGACACAATGAAACGATGGAAGCCATTGCTATGGGGGCTAGAAATGTCAATTTGAAGCCAGCCTTTTATCAACAAGGATTTGGAATTTCACCTTTTCGAAATAAAATAAAAACATCTTTAACCTCAGCCATAGCAAGACATGCCCTGACACATCAACAAGTGGAAAGCTAGTCTAAACAACTGAAGCTTTCTCATTTTCGAGGTGTGTTTATGCGAAACCAATTACCCTCACAACCCTGGAAACATGAATGTGCTGTTGTCAATATGGATGATCACCGAGGACCTGGAACACACTATGTAGCTTATGACAAAGAGGGATCCACTGTATGGTACTTTGGCTAGGCTCATGGAACTAGTGGCCTATTTTAGAAACAGGATCAAGATATATTATTATGTGAAACTTGAGAAAACGTTTAACAGCCAACAGTGTGGACGTTTGTGTTTAATTTTTTTTTATATAAGACGCAGCATAAGCAAAAACGTCAACAGTATGTCGGTGGAAAGTAAGACGTTTACACTGCATGGACGTGGACCTGAAGAGAGCCTACACCTTTACCCACCTATCGAATTGAGTGAAAAACCCTATGGTTTAGGACTTGAGTCACTTGAAACGTACAATAGAATATACAACATACGTGAAAATCTGAGCAACAAGTTTTACTATGATGATTCTGTGCTCACCCTGAACTCTGGTGGATACACAATAGATGACATTTATCAACACATTTATGTGGTGTTGATCAATGAATATGGTTTAAAGTCATTTCTCGATGGAACGCGCAAGTTTGAACTTGTAGGAAATACCAACACTCATCGCTGTAGTATTTTCTCCACATTCAAAATTGACTTTAAAACACACCCCGATTCCATTGGTCCATTACTAGGATTGAAACCACGCGTGTTAGAGCCCAACAAAAAACATGAATCAGACCATGAAGTGAAATTCATTGAGGACCATCATGTGTCGGTGACGTGTAATATTATTAGCCAAGTGTACACCAATCGAGAACCGTCGCATTCGCTTTATGACTTTATTGTAACATCACCCAATGGCTATATTATTCGTGAAAACACTCCAGTGGTGCTTTTTCATTCTGTGGCTGTCGATGGTATTAGTAATATAACATTAAGACTGATCAATAGAGAGCAACAACTCATTGATCTAGATTCTACCACACCAGTGACTTACAAGTTGGTGCTAAAGCCACTATGAAGTTTGTATATAAAGCAACAGCACCGTCTAGGAATGGTGTTAGTTGTTTACCACGTGAATACACGTTAACATCTCAGAACAAGCCAATTTTATAGCATTTAGGTTACCACGTCAACCCCCGCGATGAATTCTATCCTAGAGGTAGCGAACCACATCGAGGAGCAACCAGGAGTGGTAAGAATTGATCTCCATTCTTATCAAGCTCAAACACCTGGACTCAATAACAATGATGAAATTCAATTTGTTATCAACAACCAAGATATTTACACTCTACCGCATGAAAGTGTTATTCAGATCGGTGGTTGGCTCACCAAAGCCGATGGCTCTACACCCACCACATCCAAGTTAGCCAACCATGCTGTCGCCTTTCTGTTTAACGATATCGTGGTGGATAGCACTCGAAATGTGGGTATTTCCAGTGTCATGAAACAATATCCCTCTTATAGTGAGGAAGAAGCTAAAACACTTTGCATGGCGGGTTGGTGCCCTGACTCGATCAATGACTGGATGGTACACACCGATGGCACCTTTGCTGGATATTTACCTCTTAAACTGATTTTAGGCTTTGCTGAAGATCACCAGCGCATTGTGGTGAACTCAAGGCAAGTGCTTTATCTGGTGAGAGACAGGAGTGATAATAATGCACTCAAGGGAGCCGACAATGCCACCATTGATTCAAAAATTCAACTACAACGCTTGCTATGGAAAGTGTCCCATGTGACCCTTGGAGATAGCAAAAAACTGGACATACTCGAAATGGTAAAGAGAGATATACCTCTACCCATGGAATTTAGAAGCTGGGCACTCCATGAGTACCCGCTATTGCCCACCACCAACACACACATTTGGTCTATAAAACAGCCCGCTATACAGAGAGACCTATCTACATGATTGTGGGTTTTCAAACGAATCGCAAGTATCAACAAACCAAAGATGCTACGCAATTTGATCACCTGCAATTGAGAAATGCACGTCTTTTCCTCAACGGTGCTGTGTTTCCCTATGAAGGACTGGATTTAGATTTTTCAAAAAATAAGTTTGGCCCCCTGTACGACTTGTTTTCTAAATTTAGATGGTCGTATTATCAAAAAGAGAATTGCCCAATGTTGTCACCCCAAGCTTTTAAGACAAGGGCGCCACTGATTGTCTTTGACTGTTCCTACTTGGAAGAGTATGTCAAACCATCCAATATTGACATTCGATTAGATTTTGAAACACATGACAATGTTCCAGCCAATACGACGGCCTACTGTTTGATTATTCATCACAAACAAGTCAACTATTATCCACTGTCCATCCAAGTGACCAGTGTATAAATAGCAGGTCAACCCACACCAAACCTCGCAGTCATGTCTTGCTTTCAAGCCTCAAGAGAAGTTACATCCATGAATTTAAAATCTGAGGAACAACGTTTCAAGACCTTTGCGACGTGGCCGGTGCCTTTTATAAACCCTCAAGCCTTAGCGGCCGCTGGATTCTACTATTTAAAAACAAGAGATGAAGTCAAATGTGTGTTTTGTCCCATTATTTTAGACCAATGGCGAGAAAGTGATGGACCCATGCAGGAACATCAGCGCTGGTCACCTTCCTGCCCCTACCTGTGCAGAATGGAGGTGGGTAATATACCCTGTCATTCAAGTTACCCCTCACTGGTGCCTCTAAGTGATGAAAAAAGTTTTGATACATGTGGACTTTATGGTGTCAACAGTGCTTCAGTGAGCAGCTCACAGTCAAAAACCCCCAGTTTAGAGACATTGGGATTTCATCGGTGTTATGGACACTATAAACACAAAAGATTTTTTCTTGTATGAGTTGGTACCGCCCCTATCCTAGAATGAAAAAAGAATGTAAAACTTGTTATGCTAACAAAATAATGTAAAAAAATTGGTTGTTGTTGTTATATTATTATTTCTTATGCCTCCCCTGACATATTCTAACCTCCATAGTGACTACTCAATGTTTTTATTTTCTTTACTAGAATGGAATGTAGGTAAATGTCATGGGTACACTTTACTGAAAAATCGTCAGTCTGTGGTCAGTTGGACTTGATCCAGACAAGAGTGAACATGTTGCGTAGACTGATTGTCGACTGTCAAGGGTTTAAATTGGAGATAACAAATTTATATTTAAAGAAGTGGCCATCATCGATTGTTCCACTTTTTGGATATCGCAAGCTACCCATTTGGTGTTTAAACCACCTTATGCGTTTGATTTATTGTGTGATAAAGATCGTAAACAAACCCAGTGGATTGAAACTCATACGCAACTAGACCGGAAGCAAGGAACCATTTCATATAAGCACCTGGACATGGTCATGAAAGCCCACTTGTCTTCTGCCCATGTATTATTTGTGAAAGGTAGTGAAAAACGTCAATGGCTACAACCATTTTTAGCGTCTTACTGTCAATGTATCGATTTAATGGACATGGGCTGTCCCTCGCTGCAAACACTCATGGACTGCTGCCCTGTGACAATATTACCCATAAAGCCCTGGCACAGGTGTGGCAATTGTTTCATTGGCTAACCACCAATGCCTGCTGGGAGTTGTTAAATAAAATTAAAATTGAAGGTTTACCTGTGGATGACACCAGTGAGATTTCTACAAGCGACGTGTAAACATCAACGTGATACCATGGAGATAGGGGATGCTACCGATAAAGAGATTGGAAAGTTCTTTGTGTGTAAAAAGAAACTAGACAGTTTTACCAAAGACGAATTATTGGCTCTTCCAAAATCATTCATTTATTATGTCGCAGCAAATGCAGTGAAAGAAATCTGGCAACATGTACCAAAATCATGGACTCAAGACTCTGTGTTAAGTGAATTGCAACCATGTACGGATTATGACCACCATAAGCAAGTGGCTATGGCAAAAATAGCCTCTATGCGACAGCGTGCTACTTGCCAGCTGGTCAAACTGTACCACGGTCATAAAAGTCAGTGTTAAGACTTTGTTTCCTCATACCAAAGAAAAAAAGCAGCAACAACAAACATCATCCACAGAGGAGGAGGAAGATCAAACATTTTTACCATCGATGGAGAAGGATATGCCAGACCTGTACTGGCAATGGCGTCATTGATAAAGTAATTCAATACTTGACTTTCAAGATCTACCTACCTGGTTATTATTTGTGTAGTCCTGGAACTTGTCTTGAAGAGCCTTTGCAGCGTGGTGATATACCTATTAATCCTTTGGATCAAGCATGCACCTTTCTCATTACCACAGTCATCCAGCATTAAGACGTGTAGCGGATAAAGTATCGTTGAAAAGTTAAACATCGTTTGACATCCTGTGATGTCTCAGTGGGAGAGAGGTTGGCAGCCCTCATTGTGATTAGTGCTATATATGGAAAGTTAATGATGAGTGGACATGAACATTGAAATGGATTGAGGAATTGGTATTTCTTTGTATTCTATTTTTGTAAAGCTCTATTTGTTGTGAAATAAAACAAGGTTTACAAGATCACAATGTCTTAATTTTAAAAATGGTGATAGCCATATCTTCATTTTCATTTTTTCTTACATGAATATTTACAATTTCCCCTTCCCCTTTTTTACATTCCCCTTTGTTTAGTTCACACATTCTGTACATTTTTGTTGTTGTGAAATAGAAATTAGGTTCACCAGATCACTATATCTTTTAATTCTAAAAATGGTGATAGCCATTTCTTCATTTTCATTTTTTCACACATGAATATTTATAATTTCCACTTTACATTTTTTACATTCCCCTTGTTTAGTTAACACATTCTGTACATTTTGTTGTTGTTGTGAAATAAAAATAAGGTTCACCAGATCACTATATCTTTTAATTTTTAAAAATGGTGATAGCCATTTCATTTTTTTTTCACACATGAATTTTAACAATTTCCACTTTTCATTTTTTTACATTCCCCTTGTTTAGTTTAAACATTCTGTACATTTTTGTTGTTGTGAAATAAAAACAAGGCTTACCAGAACACAATGTCTTTTAATTTTAAAATGGTGATAGCCATTTCACTTTTTCACACATGGATATTAACAATTTCCACTTTACATTTTTAAATTCCCCTTGTTTAGTTCACACATTCTGTATATTTTTTTAAATCTTTTTGTAATATACAAAAGCAAACATTTTACACTAAAATTCATTACTTATCTTATTTTTACAAAACTACAGTAGCCTCACATTATACATTATACTTAGAGTTTTTACAAATATATTAAAATATAAACATACAACTACAAATGATAATACAATATAATGAACATCAGACTTAAGTAAAGTAATAGTCGTCAATGCAACTGTTCCCCTAAGCAAGAGTATCAAATGTGTTGGGTATAATGAATCGTTTGTTGTCTTCATTACTTAAAGCAACTTTGTTCAGCAAATTGGTATGTAGCTGATGATTTTTACTTCTAAATACACACATTTTCTTATATTATACAGGTGGGTTGGGTTACTAACTATACAGCTTTTATAATCACTCATATCTAACTCTTTACTAACAACATTCCTTTTCACTCCTTTTAATTTTTTTACTACTACATCATCAATTGTCATATAGCTGTATGATTTAGATTTTGTGCCTACAAAGGTGTCTATAACAACACCAGGACATTCATCCTTAAATTTACCAAGAACCTTTTTGTTAACTAGAGGTAAATGGTAAATATTATCCTCGGGATAGTCACTTGTATCAAACCTATTTAGCTCAGTTTTGATGTCCTCACAAAAATCATCAGTTTTAAACTCATAAATAAAAGAATCTGTGTCTGTGTAGAGTAATTTAGCTTTATCAAGATAGTTTTTCTTTACATAATCATAGTGAAATTCATACATAAGTGTTTTTGGCAATTCCAGAATGGTGTAACCCATATATATAGGTTTGTTGTAAGTTACTTTAAGACGACTCATTTGTATTACAACTAAATCCTCATGAATAATTGAACAGCTATGAAAGTTAGGCTTGCTTATTAAGTTATTCGCACCATACCTTTTACCATCATTGTCCCACTTTGTTATCAGCTTTACATAAACTCGCTTATCAACATTCTCCATAGTCTTTCCAAAAACACTATTATTCATGAGTTTATAAAAATCTTTTTCAAACGCGTTTGTTGACTGTGTTCTTAAATTATTGTTTAGATCAATATATGGTTTGAGCCATGCTGACTGATGAAATTGTAATACGCGATGAATTTTAGTTAATTCAATCCATGATGTAGACACTGTTTCAAGTTTTGATAATGTATTACATATTACATTTATCATTTACATTAGCAATTAACATTTCTGTTCGTGATGTGATGTATGGAGATTTCATATTCTCAGGACAAAATGGTAAATTATTATGATCATCATGTAACTCTTTAGGGTACTCAAGATTTACCTCTAAAATATATCCTTTATCATCGTTATCATTTAGAGTGTTAACATGTAAGACATCAATTTCAGATTGTGTCAGCCAGCGAAAATCTTTCAGTGGTAGATATTGATTGACTCATAGCCCAACCATATTGGTTATTTGCATCGAGGTAGGCAATATACTTTGACTCTTCACAAGGGTTGTAGGTAGGCATGTATTTATTATTCGCTTTAGAGTACCGTCCACTACATTGGCTTAATCCACCTCGAATTGATGATTTTATAAAATTGATCATGTCTATATCAGTCATTAATTCTAAATTTACTTTCGTTTTTTTTCATCACTGAACTGAAACTTAACCCAGGAGCAGTGAAATACTGACAAGTATCAAGGTCATAGGTTTTCATACAAACATACCGAAAATTTTCAAAAACATCTGCTAATAACAACACATCTGTCTTCAAATATATGTCTGAAAATTCTCCTAAAGTTTGAATGTCGAACTGTGTCCATACACGTTGTGCATGTAAATATTCCTGATCACTGATATGACTTGTGTTTAAGGAACTGTAAAATGCATCTTTCGGTGGTAAAGGACACTCCTCAAGACGTTCCACACAGTTAATATATTCATAAGGGAATATACCCTTTTGATGAATCAAATTAAAATCATCTTCTTTAGGAAAGAGACGTTGAATTTCATGAAACTGATCGGATTTTAAATTACTAGCCAGCTTATCAAGACTACTCGGCATAAAGCGGAATGAATCTAAAAATCGCAGTTTTATAGTTTTTTATTGACAGTTTTGATGTATTTTGTGAACGATATGTATTGTTCCTTATTATTTGCAATCACATCAATTTTCACATCTGAAGCTCCAAATTCTTTAACGATCAAGTGGTTATCGTATTTGCTACCGTTATGTAGAATGACTGGAATGAATTTACTTACTCTATAATTTAAATTACATTCTTGGTGAGCAGCACCTCGATATTTCCTTGTTAAATGGCCATGATCGCGAACCCTGTCCGTATATAAACATTCACCACATATGAAACAATTAGTTTCAGTTTCAAAACCCATTTGCTGTAATGATGTTAATGGCTCCATTGGAATGATAGTATTTAAAATAGAGGATATACGGATGGCATCTTTTTCAAGTCTTTCCATAAAAACTTTAGGTGCATCAAGTCCTCTATAGAGCTCTAACTTATTTAAAGAGTCATCGTAACTACATTTAATATAATATGCAAAGCTAAAAGGTTCATGAATGTGAGTAGTGATGGTAAAAGGTTGGGCTGGATTCGATGAACATGTATTAAATGGTTTTATCAAAGCCTCAAAGTCAGCATATATAACAAATGGTGCTCGAAGCTGTTTCTCATAATCCTTAAATTTTAGAATGTTATTTTTAGGAGTAGGTAATACCGTACAAACATGATTACATCCCCATTTTTGATGTTGAGTTAGTTGATCCTCTTTCTGGAAATGTAGCAAACAACCATCACACAACCACTTCTTAGATTTATGTTTTGATACTTGACTACCAACAAGTCTACTTAAATGTTTTATCCAACAATAATGAGCATTTTCACCTTCGGTTTTGTATAGTAAATTTACATCAGCATACTTTTTTTCCTGAGTATATTATAGAGGACCAACCAACCCTGAGGTCACCACAGGGTACAACTACCCCCATCAGCCCCTTATCAACAATTTTCACCCCTCATTTCACGCCCAAGACTACAAGGAATCAACAACAACTACACCATCTAACATCAGGCCATTGCACTCTCAGCTTGGCCGGCACTTCCTACTTCCTCATACAGGCCTATAACCCCTAAGTGTCACGAGGAATTCGCTGCCTCCCGACACAGCACTACCATTTACAGTAAATACAGGCCGTCACCCAAACACGGGGTCTGTCTCAAACCACCAACCACCGTGTACGCCGGAGGCCCTACCCGTCCAGCAGCTGATTAGGTGAGTGTACATCATAAGGGTTAAATCCTTACAATTCCTTCCCCACCAAACCTATAACATTGTAAGCATCATTTCCATTGTTACAATTTTCACTTTGCTAAACGCAACTAGTGAAGCCTGCTCATTTCATAATAATACTACAATTAAATCTTCCTCATTCTGTTAAAAGTTAGTTTTGTCACATTTATTAAACGCCTACCCCAAACACCTGTTATTAACCATCACGGCCTAATTCTGCTGAGCCGACTTTATTAAAAGCCTGCCTGCTACTCCAACTTTGTAACACAGCCTTCAACCTTGATACAGGCGAGCGCGTTTAGTCACCAATCTGTTGGCTAGCCCATTCTCTCTTTTTCCACTCAAGTCTGCTAGCTCCAGCACAGTGCATTACCCTACCGTCTAGCCGGGTAATTACGGAACTTAACACCCTAATAATTGTTGATTAGTCACCAACTAAATTACTTATCATTTTGCAGAAGCCTCCGGGCAAACCTAATCAACCACTAAATTAGGAAACTAAATTACTTAACAACTGTTAAGCCGTAGGGTAAATTTAAATTACCGACCCCCAAAATTAACACACCGTTAGGAACCAAATTTAAATTACCTAACAATATACTATGCGGGGGATTAGCCCAGCTACAGCGTGCGGTAGTTTCCCTCAGAGCATCCGCCCTGCTTATTTACATCCACGTTGTTCAGGGCTGGGGATGGGCATTTCCTCCCGCCCCAGAGCCTATGGTTTTCCCGCCAATATTAGGGTGGTTGATTGCAGTGGTTGCCCACTGGGCGATGGGGTCGCCACATCCCTACGCCTGTACACACATCTACTAGCTACTAAATATAATTATCTGTTTTACAGCTCCAGTGAATGTCGAATTAACTGTCGCAGATGATGATGATGAGCTGCTTAGAGAATTCATTGGCACAGATTCAGATAACCATCTCGATTATAAAACTGATGATGATGTTGAAAGTGGTAAGTTCACAACGACTTAGCGCAGAAGGAACGCTATAAAGTTGGTATTTTGAAAATGTCACTGCTTAAATTTGTACAATATCTTCCCACAGATACTAGTGATGGAGGGGTTGCTTTGTGCAAGAGAGGAGAATAATCAAAGCCAGCCATAAACCCAGAGAAAGGTACTGAATGTGGAAAAGCTTTCGACAATGAGGAGGGTTCAGATGAAGAAACCAGAGACTCTGAAAAGCCCGACCACATTAATTAAAGAAAACGTAAGAAAGTGACAAATATAAAGCATATTGGAAATATCTGTTCCCGTAGGAAACATGATGTAAAATTGTCCGATTGAGCTATGTACATTAACAAATTCACAAAGAAATTTGATACAATGGTCCGGTTAGCTCAAAACAGTTGCCAGCGTTTCGCCCCAGTGTACCAATGGGCTCTTCAGTTGGTTATGTACATAGCTCAATCGGACAATTTTACATCCTGTTTCCTACGGGAACAGATATTTCCAATATGGATTAGCTAGGTAAGCTAACATTATTCTTGAAAGGAAGTATTGACTTCCATAGTACATTGGCGCTGCTCGTGGCAACATTTGTGCCTTGCAGCGGCCTTCACAGTATGTACTAGCCACGCGTCTTGGTGAGGTGTACCATAACCAACTGAAGAGCCCATTGGTACACTGGGGCGAAACGCTGGCAACTGTTTTGAGCTAACCGGACCATTGTATCCAATTTCTTTGTGAATTTGTTAAAATATAAAGCACTTGAAAAGAAATAAAATAAGGATTAACAGGCAGTTAAAAAAGCGTATATTTCTACTACGAATGTTGAGGTTTCTGCTAGGAGTGTGAAACATAAAGACTGTTCAAAGTGCGTTCAGCAGTGTAATAGTAACCTCAGCAAAGATGGCAGGGAAAATATTCACATGGCTTCTAGGGAGCAGGGATCAATCGATTTGCAACGGTATTACTCCAGTGATTTGGTTAAAGAGTATGATAAACAAAAGCGTTAGAAGGAAAAACCACATCCCGAAGGAAAGAAAGCAAGAGCTACTTCTTAATAACAGGAAATGAACAAATTCATATATGCCAAGAATTCTTTTTGAAGACATTAGATATCTCGGAAACATTTGTGCGAACTACGATAAGAAAGAGAGACGAATACAATGCAATTGAAATGAAAGGGAGAGGGCACCATGACCCCAGCATGAAGGAACCAGAAGGAACTAGAGAATTCGTTAGGTAACATATGAAGTTTCCCTACACTTCCATCCCACTGTAAACGGAGAGAGTCCATGAAGAACTATTTACAGGCCGGACGTTTGTTTTAGACGATTGACCTTGACCTTGAAGCCTGCGGGTGAGCCTGTACACAGTCACTCTCTCACCCTATCGCTTCAAACTCGTCACCACCGATCTGATGTAATGGAATTTTAGACTTGAGCACGTGGTGACACCGTCCCGCTGACAGTACAGTCCGCGTCGAAGTATTGTGTGACACGGAAGTACACGTTACGTAGTTACGAACAGAACGCCATTATATTTGCCAATGACTGTACTTCAGCATAGTGTGAGACAGCTTTGTCAATCATCGGACCGCTTGGGGCAGCTGATAACAAGACAGGTACTGTAGTAACTCGCCTCCAGGCTTCCATTAAGATTTTTCACTCGTCTAAAACAAACGTCCGGCCTGTACCTGCTGACTTGAATGTTACGATCATGTATGATTTATATAAGGGGTGTATGGCAGAAGGCAGATAACCAGAAGAACTGTTGTTATATCACCGGATATTTACAACAGAGTTTAATATAAGCTTCCACAAGCCAAGGAAAGATATGTGTAATAAGTGTTTCAAGTATTTGCATCTTTCAGAAGAAGAAAAGGAGTACCAATATCTTAAAAATCATTACTGTGATCACATTAAAAGAAAAGAATTGGCCAGATTTAAACAATCTGGCCAATTCAGTAAGAGTAAAGGCAATGAATGATAACATTATCTTCGTGTTATTTGATTTAAAAGCTGTCCCAAAAACAAACTCTCAGGCAATTTTCTACAAAAGACGACTCTCGGTACACAATTTAACAGTTCTTGACATAGGTTCTAACGAAGTTAGCTGCTACACGTGGGATGAGACACACGAGAAAAGAGGATCTATAGAACTATCATCCTTTGTGTGGACCTTCCTTGAAAAGCGTGCAAATGGAAAAGAAGTGATGTTCTATTCTGATAACTTTGGAGGGGGGGGGGGCAGAATAGGAACTTTAATATGAGTACAATGTGTCTGTATGCATTTGCTGCTTTGAATATACCTGTGATTAATCAATCCTTTTTTGAACCTGGGCATTCACAGATGGAGGTTCATTCTGTGCATGCTAGCATAGAGAGAACATGCACGAACGTAGATATTTTCGACCCTGCAGGGTGCTACACAGCTGTTAGGATGGCTTCTTCAAGATACACAGTGCAGGAAATGGATGAGTCAGAATGATTGGACTTTTTCAAGCTTCAGAAAGAAATGATTGCCAACCGAGGAATGGGGAAAAGGTGAACTGGATGAAGATGGTACGGATACAGTATCGTAAATCTGTGCCCTATACAATGTTCTTCAAATAATCCTACGATGAATCAGAATTTCATGTTCTACCAACAAGAGCCAGAGTTTGTCAGCGACGATGTAATCCTAATCAAGAGATAACTCCAGCTTACTCTGGTACCCAGTGCATTAGTGGAGCGAAAAAGAAAGAATTGTTAGATCTGTGCCATAAAGTAATTAATCCAAGCAGGTACCACTCTTTCTATGAAGAACTCAAACAAATATGACAGGTAATGGCACTGAAGGATCAGGACCAGAACTGGAATGAAACCTGAAATTCTCTGTTTGAATTTTGTTCTTTCATTTGTATACACGTATATCAGGGTAAATAAAACAGTTTGCTACTACAAATTGAGTTTTACACTTTCTAAAATTCAGCTAAAAAGCGTAAGTCACATGTTAGCTTAGAATCACGGAAGCCTAACTACATGAGTTAGTTTGGAGACAGAGAGACGTATCTACATGTAACAATTTTAGAAATAACATATTTCGTCATAATGAAATGATGTAATATTTCACAAATTGGACACAATCACAGACAATTGTATGTATCTTCATTCTGCAATTATATTTCTTTAAATTTGATGTGATGGAAGTTCCTCATTCGTTGCACAAAACTTTAAATGGCAATATCTCAATATAGTGTTTCTGTAGTTATGTCGGTCTGATCCAAGAGTCGGGTACCGTACTTGTATTTCCACTATGCACGACCCGTAAACCAGTTTTATTGAGTTATGAGAAAGCGACGAAATGCGAAATTGACTCAAAGTGCGAAAGTCATACCAAAATGCTACATAATTGTGAATTCCACGATTTTTTAAAATATAACGTGTGTTTCATTCTTTCTTTTCTTATGGAAACTTCAAGTGAGAAGTCTGTACACCCTTGATATGTTTATGATGGCATGGCGGTTTATCGCTTCAATTCCTTTCGCGTAGGTCAAGTCAACAAATGCTATGATGATGGGACTGAAGATGACTATAAAACAGCTGTAAGATTTTATGACAAGCATGCTTTTGCCCATTGTGATGGATATCGAAACAAGACTTGAGATGAATTTGTTTATTTACTCTGTATTATTTTGGTTATATATCACAATAAATTCCCATTTATCTGTGTAATACTTAAGCCTGTAACAAATTTTTTCTAAATAATTTCATCATAATTAATTTGAAATAAACACTCAATTACAGTACTTTATGAGCGTTTACACATATGATTTTAATTTCACAATAATGCCATTTCAAAATACATTTGTAACTTTTCACACAAATTGCAGGTTTTTCCAAAATGCTACAAAATAAAAATGCAAATGGATGAATGCTACTAAATACTAAATATTCAAATCAGAGTTACACATTTCTGATTTCTACGAGGGCAAATTAAAAAATTAGTTGCACTTCCCAGTTATGGCCATTTATTATACCACCTAAGTAGGAAATAAAGAGCGGTTCTGGGGCACTGGCTAATGCGCAAGATGGCCGCCGCGCGCAATCACTCTATGTTATTCTTATGGAGGGGTCAGTCAGAGCTGGGGCAGGGGCTAATGCGCAAGATGGCCGCCATGTCCTGAGACCGTGAATGACGTCACAGGGGGAGTTCGACCGTGTAGTCGCTAAATAGAATATTTATTATTATTATTATTATTATTAATTTTATAAGGTAATTATTGATTGATAGCTTGCCACGGTGGGTGAATGGTTATTGTGTCGGACTACTAACCCCAAGCTTGCAGATTCGCTCTTGGTCGTGGTAAGTGATTTTTGAAAGGCGGCAAAAATTAAGGCATGCATGTCATTCGATGTTGGTATGTAAAAGAACCCAGGAGAGGTCTGCTATGTAGTTGCTAAGTGGAATATTTATTATTATTATTATTTATTATTATTATTACTATTATTATTAGGTAATTATTGATTGATCATGTACAATCAAGATCAGCCTTATATTCCCCCCCCCACTTTATGGTGTAGTGGTTAGCATTATTGGCTGTTACTGTGGAGGCTCGGGTTCGAGTCCTGGCTCTGTCAAGATTTTAAATTCTAGGCTGAGGGTTGGAATGGGGTACACTCAACCTTGTGAGGCAAAACTTACAGGAGCTGGCTTTTGATTCATACCGCTGCCATTCTGCCTAACCCAACTTCACCTAACCTAACCTAACCTAACCTTACCTAACCTAACCAAATCCCACCTTACCCAACCTAACCTAACCTAACTTCAAAGTCAGAATGTACAATACATTTATTGTTTTTTATACCCTCATAAATTAGATATAGAGAATGTCCACCACGATTTAGATCCTCGAGCACACTTTCTGACCTATCATTAAAACGTGTAGAAAGGAATGTCTGAAAATGTTCACTAACACATACAGTAGTACACGTTCACCATACATTGTATCCAATTTTTAAATGTTAATGATACGGAAAAGAGTATGCATTGGTAATTCAGTAAGCTTTTTTTTCTCTCTCTAATCAACAGTTCTGCCCCCCATAGCATTGAGAATATTTATTGTAGTAGCCTATAAAGAAACAAAAAAAATCATATCTATTACAGTTTAGCTATAAGTGACCAGAACCACTATAACATTTTATTCTAAAAAGGAAATTTCCATAATGATAAGAAAAAAAACTTACCATAATGATGGATTGTGTGTAAGTAAACGTCTTTTGCTGCATGATGCCACTGCTAAACTGATGTTCATACAACAGACAAGTGAGTTCATGTTACGCTGACGTAATCGTATGTTCCCACGCACTTCCTGTGTGTTGCACGCGCCGTAGTGGCTAAATTTGAAACTATATGAGATGGTTTGCTGACGTAATCGTATGTTCACTTGCACGCACACGCAGGCCCCTGTGAATGGGTCCCTGTGGACGGGACCCTGTGGACGGGTCATTGTTGACGGGTCATTGTTGACGGGTCCTTGTTGACGGGTCCTTGTTGACGAGCCCCCTGTGGACGGGTCCTTGTTGACGGGTCCTTTTTGACTAATCCCTTTAGACCGGTTCCTTTTGACTGGGTCATGACCCCTAATGCTATAATGAAATTAAAACGTTGTTCCACATGATACGCAAGCAAAGAGCCGATCGCTACTATGAATTAACATTTATGTTTTTGTTTTGTTTTTACGCATGTGCACTTGTTTTTTTTTGTAAGAGGGCGGGCTTTTTGAATACAGATTTATAAATGAGTTATTTATTTTTAAATTACCAAAAGATCCAAAACTAATAGGTAATTAGCTTTTTAACATTTCATGAACCAATAAGGCTATGGGACTTGTATTAGAGGTCGTTGGACTTGAGGTGACATTTTGTTTTTGAATCTATTATTATTTTTGTTAAAAGGGTCTAACTACACTGTTGTTAATATCTCACTAACTAATAATCAGAGAGGGTCAAGTGAGGTGTCATGGGACTCAGGATGGTCAACCCTTTTCCATGACCAACGAATTTACCCAAAAGATTCAAAACAGCAAGGTCATTGACCTAATTGAATATTAACATGTGAGGTGTCATAGGACTTAGAATGGTCAACCCTTTCCCATGGCTAATGCATTTACCAAAAGTGCCCAATACATCAAGGTCATTGACCTGAGATTTTATAAACTAATAATCGGGTACGAACATGTTAGATGTTTACCATGTGTGATGAAACATAGCTAGGTAGAGAAAGAATTAGTGTAGGCTACATGTATTGTGACTGACAAGTCTTTTACCTTTGAAACTTGTTTTCAGATCAAACTGTAGTATAGAGAGAGTATAGGTTGCAGGTATGGGTTAATAAATGAGAAACAGTGTACGCAAACTCTGATTTATCAAGAATTAAGAGTAGACTATCTTTATTTGATTGGTTAAAGAGGATAGCTAAAACACAAAAATGCTCAGTGGTTACCGACACAAAATGAACGCTACACACAACAAGCTTTAAATACTTGAGGCTAATAATCAATACACACACACACACTCGCTTGTTCTAAACTAAACTGTGTTGCTGTCAGTGCTCAGACAGTAGGCTGATGACGAAATGCATTGCTAACAGAAATATAATCATTTCCGGTTGTCTAATGTTACCATTTACCCACTTATTTATTTTTTGTGTTGCAGTGGTAAGCACTTTTAGCTCTTGTATTGGTAGTCTTAACTCGATTTCCAGGTCTGAGGCCTAGAACGAGTTGAACTAAGAAACAAGGGCATGGTGGTGCAGTGGTTAAGCTGTTAGCCTTTTCACCAGAGGGTTCGATTTCAGGTTAATATGCATGTCATAAACATATTAAACAAAACAAAAACAGAGATAAGGTTTAAAACTGATTACATTTGTGACTTTTCAAATTATTACTTGGATTACAAATACAAAAGGTGAACTGGGTTTGATATACAGTTAATGCTGTCTATCACACACTCGACTGTAAGAAAGCCAAAAGAGCAAAAGGCTTAGGTAGAGCAGTGGTAAAATTGCTATAAGTAGAGAACTACCTGGCAAAGCTATATCGCATAAACAGTGCAGGATACAATCCAGCAATCAAATTTGTATCTTGTGGAACAGAGAAATGCACTTACGTGAGAAAATGCAAGTTCATGTGTAATATGACCTAACACACAAGTGTTCACCTGTGCACGTGCACAATAAGAGCTAACAAGTCACATCCTGTTTAGTTCGTACGTAACGTTAGGTTAGGGCTAATGCACACACCCTAGTACACGAGGCACATGCCATTTGAGAGCAGGTCAAGGGATCTAACTTGGTGGATGGATGTGTTCTAACGAGTCATTTGTAGTTGAAAGAGAATAATACTTGTTCTTAAGATGTTAAAACTGAGGAGATGGTATGTACAGTAAGACGTCTTGTTATTTCCTGTGTAATATTACAGACATGACAGAGAGCGCGCAGATCTGTTGCTATGACTACGCTGCAGTAATTTGAAACCGCAAGTGTTCATTAAGACAATGAATGATGATCATGCAAAGTTAGCAGTTATTGGATATTACACAGGTGTTCCTTCCGGTGTCATGTTGCTGACATACCAGAGAGCGCACACTGCTGTTGCTATGACTGACGCTGCAGTAATTTGAAACCCCATGTGTTGATTAAGACAATGGGTGATGATCATGCAAAGTCAGCAGTCTTTGGATACCACACATCAACATTGACTAAATCATAAACGTGTTGTCATAACCAGCAGAAACCTCATTTAAAGATTTTAGATTTTACATTTTAAATTTAAGATTTTTTTTTATTTTTAGATTTTACTTTTTTACATTTTCCTAAAAGAGTAAACAACAAGGTCACATACCTAACCTCATTAAACCTAACTTTACCAAACCTAACTTAAGCTAATCCAAAGGCTAATGCACATACCCCAAGCATATAAGGTACATGCAACTATCCTTATGCTAGTCTTACAGGTTACTGTACAACATGATCACTACCCAAAAGGATTTTTTTTTCATTTTGTTGTTTATACATATGTCAATTTTCCAATTTCCCATTTTCAGTTTTTTAATGTCAGTTTAAAGTTTTTTCAATTTCATGATATTGAAACATGGATTTTCCAATTTGTTGTTTTCAAATTTGTCAATTTACTAAATTCACATTTACAGTTTTTTTAAATTTCAGTTTAATGTTTTTTTTGTTCTATTTGTTAATATGGAAACATGGATTTTTTTACAATTTGTGTTTTTTACATGTCATGCAATTATTCTTATGCTAGTCTTATAGGTTACTGTACAACATGATCACTACCCCACTGGATTTTTTTTTTCATATTGTTGTTTACACATATGCCAATTTTCCAATTCCCCATTTTTAGTTTTTTTATATTAGATTTAAGTTTTTCAATTTCATAATATGGAAACATGGATTTTGCATTTTGTTGTTTACACTTTTATCAATTTTACAATTTCCCATTTACAGTTCTTAAAATGTCAGTTTAAAGTTTTTCAATTTCATGATATAGAAACATGGATTTTCCAATTTGTTGTTTTTACATTTATCAATTTACCAAATTCCCATTAACAGTTTTTAAAATTTCAGTTTAATGTTGTTTTTTTTCTATTTGTCAATATGGAAACAAGGATTTTTTTCCAATTTGTGTTTTACATGTTCATTTTGCATTAGGAGTGGAGAAAGGTGGGTAGTAATTAAAAATGTGCAAGCAGTGCCCATTGTTGACTTGTCCTTTTCATACAACAGACAAGTGAGTTCATGTTTAGCATGCATTACTAAAAATGTAATACCATGCAAGTGTTTAACATTTTTACAAATTAGCTTATGTATTAGTTTATGTGTGGGGTCTTATGTTGAGCATTTTGTATTGACTTATTTGACAAGTTATTTTTGTCAATGCATTTAGTGGATTTTTCTCTTGGTCTTGGAAAGTATATCAGTCCATTTTATCACAACATAATGCTTACTGCCATGTTTGTAAGCAACAACAACACACTAAACTTTCAAAAAAAACCACTAAAGTACTCTAAGGTGCCTAAGATAACTAAAGTGCCCAGTCAAGAACATTATTTTTTTTTTGCAAAAAAAGGTGAATGGGGAAAGTAGACTACATGTTTAATCTAAAAAAAATCATATAAAGTCATATGTTAGCTCTAACATCTACGTTTATTCCATTCTTAGTCGAAAAATATTATATATTTTTTTAAATATTTCTAAAAAATATTTGGAAAGTAGGCTATATTTTGAAAACTACTCATCCTATAAAGTCATATATAGACTAAAACCAATGGGTTTTATATCCTTAATCGTTAGAACAAAATATGGAATTATTGACATTTTTTTCCAAAAATGATCATTTTGAAAAAGGGGTATATATTGGAAGCTAGGAATTTTACAAAAAAGTGTGTTTGACATAAAAGACAGGTATTTACCACTTCTACCCACAAGCCAAGTCCCAGATCTCTGGGTCAACATCCAAAAATGTTTTATTGTGAAGAAGGCGATATTTTCAAAACGTATCATTCTAAAAAGTCATATATAGACTCAAACAAATGTTCTTTAAGTTATTTAACGTTAAAACAAAACTTAACATTTTTTTTTCATTTTTTCTAAAAAAGTCCAATTTTCAAAATTGTCTATGGTGGCTTATGTTGGTGGCTTATGGTGGTGGCTTATGGTGGCTTATGGTGGTGGCTTATGGTGTTGGTTTTATGGTGGCTTATGGTGGCTTATGGTGGTGGCTTATGGTTGCTTATAATGTTGGATTATGGTGGTGGCTTATGGTGGCTTATGGTGGTGGCTTATGATGGTGGCTTATGGTGGTGGTTTATGATGGTGGCTTATGGTGGTGGCCTATGGTGGCTTATGGTGGTGGCTTATAGTGGTGGCATATGTTGGTGACTTATTCTTGGTGGTTTACGTTAATACCTTATTTGTAATGGCTTATTTGACAAGTTATTTTTGTCAATGTATTTAGAGAATTTTTCTCTTGGTCTTTGAAAGTATCTCAACCCTTTTTTGTTATGGTAGCATAATGCTAACCGCCATGTTTGTAAGCAAAAACAACACACTAAAATTCCAAGAATCCAAAGTACTCTAAGGTTAATGATTGTCTCTCAACTCCTTTCAACGACTAGTCAAAAACATTATATATATTTTTAAAAATTTTCAAAGAAAGGTAAATTGGGGAAGTAGGCTATATGTTTAAACTAAAAATCATATCAAATCATATGCTAACTCTAACACCTACGTCTATCCCACTCTCATTCAAAAAATATAATATTCTTCAAAATTTTTCCAAAACAATATTTGGAAAGTAGGCCATATTTTGAAAACTAATCATCCTATAAAGTCATATATAGACTCAAACCTTTGGCTTTTATATCCTTAATCGTAAGAACAAAATATGGAATTTTTGACATTTTTTTCAAAAATGTTCATTTTAAAACGGGGGTATATTTTAGAAACTAGGAATTTTACAAAAAAGTTTGTTTAACGTAAATGACAGGTATTTACCCCCACTATCCACAAACCAAGTCTCAAGTCTCTGGGACAAAATCCAAAAAAGTTCAATTTGGAAAGTATGCGATATTTTGAAAACTAATCATCCTAAAAAGTCATATATAGACTCAAACCAATGGCTTTTTATGTCCTTAATTGGTAGAACAAAACTTTACATTTTTTTCAGTTTTTCCAAAAAAGTCCAATTTTCAAAATTGTCTATATTTTGGGAACTAAGAATTTCACAAAAAGGTTTGTTTAACGTAAATGAAAGGTCTTTATCCCCTCTACCCCAAAAATAAATTTCAGGTGCCTAGGACAAAACTGTGCAGTAGTGTGTTTGTAACAATTCCGCAGCCTCCTCCTCCTCCCCTCCTCCAAGATGGCGGCCGTAGCTTAACTTAACCTAGCCTAACCTAACAAGATGGCGGCCGTAGCTTAACTTAACCTAGCCTAACCTAACAAGATGGCGGCTGTAGCTTAACTTAACCTAGCCTAACCTAACCTAACCTACGAGGTGTGATCAAAAAGTTCCAAAAATTTGCCTGCAACTTAACCAAACCTAGCCTAACCTAACCTAACCTACAAGGTATCATCAAAATGTTCCAAAATGGCGGCCGTAGCTTTACTTAACCTAACCTAACTTAACCTAAACCTACGAGGTGTGATCAAAAATTTTTCAAAATATTGGTCATAGCTTAACTGAACCTTGCCTAACCTAACCTAACCTAAACCTACGAAGTGTGGTCATAAAGTTCCAAGATGGCGGTCGTAGCTTCACTCAACCTAACCTAACCCTACGAGGTGTGATCAAAAAGTTCCAAAAATGGCTGCCGTAGCTTAACTTAACCTTTGAGTCATTTTTTTTACGGGTCCCGGGGGACGGGTCCTTGTTGACGGGTCCCTGTGGCGGGTCCCCTTTGACATAATTTGGATAAAATGCAAGGGCCAGTCCATAGGGATCAGTCCAAAGGACCCGCCCACAGGGACCCGTCAACAAGGACCCGTCCCCCGGGACCCGTAAAAAAATGACTCAAAGGTTAAGTTAAGCTACGGCAGCCATTTTTGGAACTTTTTGATCACACCTCGTAGGGTTAGGTTAGGTTGAGTGAAGCTACGACCGCCATCTTGGAACTTTATGACCACACTTCGTAGGTTTAGGTTAGGTTAGGTTAGGCAAGGTTCAGTTAAGCTATGACCACTATTTTGAAAAATTTTTGATCACACCTCGTAGGTTTAGGTTAAGTTAGGTTAGGTTAAGTGAAGCTACGGCCGCCATTTTGGAACTTTTTGATCATACCTTGTAGGTTAGGTTAGGTTAGGCTAGGTTTGGTTAAGTTGCAGCCAAATTTTTGGAACTTTTTGATCACACCTCGTAGGTTAGGTTAGGTTAGGCTAGGTTAAGTTAAGCTACAGCCGCCATCTTGTTAGGTTAGGCTAGGTTAAGTTAAGCTACGGCCGCCATCTTGTTAGGTTAGGCTAGGTTAAGTTAAGCTACGGCCGCCATCTTGGAGGAGGGGAGGAGGAGGAGGCTGCGGAACTGTTACAAACACACTACTGCACAGTTTTTGTCCTAGGCACCTGAAATTTATTTTTGGGGTAGAGGGGATAAAGACCTTTGATTTACGTTAAACAAACCTTTTTGTGAAATTCTTAGTTCCCAAAATATAGACAATTTTGAAAATTGGACTTTTTTGGAAAAACTGAAAAAAATGTAAAGTTTTGTTCTACCAATTAAGGACATAAAAAGCCATTGGTTTGAGTCTATATATGACTTTTTAGGATGATTAGTTTTCAAAATATCGCATACTTTCCAAATTGAACTTTTTGGGATTTTGTCCCAGAGACTTGAGACTTGGTTTGTGGATAGTGGGGGTAAATACCTGTCATTTACGTTAAACACACTTTTTTGTAAAATTCCTAGTTTCTAAAATATACCCCCGTTTTTAAATGAACATTTTTGAAAAAAATGTCAAAAATTCCATATTTTGTTCTTACGATTAAGGATATAAAAGCCAAAGGTTTGAGTCTATATATGACTTTATAGGATGATTAGTTTTCAAAATATGGCCTACTTTCCAAATATTGTTTTGGAAACATTTTGAAGAATATTATATTTTTTGAATGAGAGTGGGATAGACGTAGGTGTTAGAGTTAGCATATGATTTGATATGATTTTTAGTTTAAACATATAGCCTACTTCCCCAATTTACCTTTTTTTGAAAATTTTTAAAAATATATATAATGTTTTTGACTAGTCGTTGAAAGGAGTTGAGAGACAATCATTAACCTTAGAGTACTTTGGATTCTTGGAATTTTAGTGTGTTGTTTTTGCTTACAAACATGGCGGTAAGCATTATGCTACCATAACAAAAAAGGGTTGAGATACTTTCCAAGACCAAGAGAAAAATTCTCTAAATACATTGACAAAAATAACTTGTCAAATAAGCCATTACAAATAAGGTATTAACGTAAACCACCAAAAATAAGTCACCAACATATGCCACCACTATAAGCCACCACCATAAGCCACCATAGGCCACCACCATAAGCCACCATCATAAACCACCACCATAAGCCACCATCATAAGCCACCATCATAAGCCACCACCATAAGCCACCATAAGCCACCACCATAATCCACCATTATAAGCCACCATAAGCCACCACCATAAGCCACCATAAGCCACCATAAAACCAACACCATAAGCCACCACCATAAGCCACCATAAGCCACCACCATAAGCCACCAACATAAGCCACCATAGACAATTTTGAAAATTGGACTTTTTTAGAAAAAATGAAAAAAAAATGTTAAGTTTTGTTTTAACGTTAAATAACTTAAAGAACATTTGTTTGAGTCTATATATGACTTTTTAGAATGATACGTTTTGAAAATATCGCCTTCTTCACAATAAAACATTTTTGGATGTTGTCCCAGAGATCTGGGACTTGGCTTGTGGGTAGAAGTGGTAAATACCTGTCATTTATGTCAAACACACTTTTTTGTAAAATTCCTAGCTTCCAATATATACCCCTTTTTCAAAATGATCATTTTTGGAAAAAAATGTCAATAATTCCATATTTTGTTCTAACGATTAAGGATATAAAACCCATTGGTTTGAGTCTATATATGACTTTATAGGATGAGTAGTTTTCAAAATATAGCCTACTTTCCAAATATTTTTTAGAAATATTTAAAAAAATATATAATATTTTTTGACTAAGAATGGAATAAACGTAGATGTTAGAGCTAACATATGACTTTATATGATTTTTTTTAGTTTAAACATATAGTCTACTTTCCCCATTCACTTTTTTTTGCAAAAAAAAAATAATGTTCTTGACTGGGCACTTTAGTTATCTTAGGCACCTTAGAGTACTTTAGTGGTTTTTTTTTTGAAAGTTTAGTGTGTTGTTGTTGCTTACAAACATGGCAGTAAGCATTATGTTGTGATAAAATGGACAGATATACTTTCCAAAACCAAGAGAAAAATCCACTAAATGCATTGACAAAAATAACTTGTCAAATAAGTCAATACAAAATGCTCAACATAAGACCCCACACATAAACTAATACATAAGCTAATTTGTAAAAATGTTAAACACTTGCATGGTATTACATTTTTAGTAATGCATGCTAAACATGAACTCACTTGTCTGTTGTATGAAAAGGACAAGTCAACAATGGGCACTGCTTGCACATTTTTAATTACTACCCACCTTTCTCCACTCCTAATGCAAAATGAACATGTAAAACACAAATTGGAAAAAAATCCTTGTTTCCATATTGACAAATAGAAAAAAAACAACATTAAACTGAAATTTTAAAAACTGTTAATGGGAATTTGGTAAATTGATAAATGTAAAAACAACAAATTGGAAAATCCATGTTTCTATATCATGAAATTGAAAAACTTTAAACTGACATTTTAAGAACTGTAAATGGGAAATTGTAAAATTGATAAAAGTGTAAACAACAAAATGCAAAATCCATGTTTCCATATTATGAAATTGAAAAACTTAAATCTAATATAAAAAAAAACTAAAAATGGGGAATTGGAAAATTGGCATATGTGTAAACAACAATATGAAAAAAAAATCCAGTGGGGTAGTGATCATGTTGTACAGTAACCTATAAGACTAGCATAAGAATAATTGCATGACATGCAAAAAACACAAATTGTAAAAAAATCCATGTTTCCATATTAACAAATAGAACAAAAAAACATTAAACTGAAATTTAAAAAAACTGTAAATGTGAATTTAGTAAATTGACAAATTTGAAAACAACAAATTGGAAAATCCATGTTTCAATATCATGAAATTGAAAAAACTTTAAACTGACATTAAAAAACTGAAAATGGGAAATTGGAAAATTGACATATGTATAAACAACAAAATGAAAAAAAAAATCCTTTTGGGTAGTGATCATGTTGTACAGTAACCTGTAAGACTAGCATAAGGATAGTTGCATGTACCTTATATGCTTGGGGTATGTGCATTAGCCTTTGGATTAGCTTAAGTTAGGTTTGGTAAAGTTAGGTTTAATGAGGTTAGGTATGTGACCTTGTTGTTTACTCTTTTAGGAAAATGTAAAAAAGTAAAATCTAAAAATAAAAAAAAATCTTAAATTTAAAATGTAAAATCTAAAATCTTTAAATGAGGTTTCTGCTGGTTATGACAACACGTTTATGATTTAGTCAATGTTGATGTGTGGTATCCAAAGACTGCTGACTTTGCATGATCATCACCCATTGTCTTAATCAACACATGGGGTTTCAAATTACTGCAGCGTCAGTCATAGCAACAGCAGTGTGCGCTCTCTGGTATGTCAGCAACATGACACCGGAAGGAACACCTGTGTAATATCCAATAACTGCTAACTTTGCATTATCATCATTCATTGTCTTAATGAACACTTACGGTTTCAAATTACTGCAGCGTAGTCATAGCAACAGATCTGCGCGCTCTCTGTCATGTCTGTAATATAACACAGGAAATAACAAGACGTCTTACTGTACATACCATTTCCTCAGTTTTAACATCTTAAGAACAAGTATTATTCTCTTTCAACTACAAATGACTCGTTAGAACACATCCATCCACCAAGTTAGATCCCTTGACCTGCTCTCAAATGGCATGTGCCTCGTGTACTAGGGTGTGTGCATTAGCCCTAACCTAACGTTACGTACGAACTAAACAGAATGTGACTTGATAGCTCTTATTGTGCACGTGCACAGGTGAACACTTGTGTGTTAGGTCATATTACACATGAACTTGCATTTTCTCACGTAAGTGCATTTCTCTGTTCCACAAGATACAAATTTGATTGCTGGATTGTATCCTGCACTGTTTATGCGATATAGCTTTGCCAGGTAGTTCTCTACTTATAGCAATTTTACCACTGCTCTACCTAAGCCTTTTGCTCTTTTGGCTTTCTTACAGTCGAGTGTGTGATAGACAGCATTAACTGTATATCAAACCCAGTTCACCTTTTGTATTTGTAATCCAAGTAATATTTTGAAAAGTCACAAATGTAATCAGTTTTAAACCTTATCTCTGTTTTTGTTTTGTTTAATATGTTTATGACATGCATATTAACCTGAAATCGAACCCTCTGGTGAAAAGGCTAACAGCTTAACCACTGCACCACCATGCCCTTGTTTCTTAGTTCAACTCGTTCTAGGCCTCAGACCTGGAAATCGAGTTAAGACTACCAATACAAGAGCTAAAAGTGCTTACCACTGCAACACAAAAAATAAATAAATGGGTAAATGGTAACATTAGACAACCGGAAATGATTATATTTCTGTTAGCAATGCATTTCGTCATCAGCCTACTGTCTGAGCACTGACAGCAACACAGTTTAGTTTAGAACAAGCGAGTGTGTGTGTGTGTATTGATTATTAGCCTCAAGTATTTAAAGCTTGTTGTGTGTAGCGATCATTTTGTGTCGGTAACCACTGAGCATTTTTGTGTTTTAGCTATCCTCTTTAACCAATCAAATAAAGATAGTCTACTCTTAATTCTTGATAAATCAGAGTTTGCGTACACTGTTTCTCATTTATTAACCCATACCTGCAACCTATACTCTCTCTATACTACAGTTTGATCTGAAAACAAGTTTCAATGGTAAAAGACTTGTCAGTCACAATACATGTAGCCTACACTAATTCTTTCTCTACCTAGCTATGTTTCATCACACATGGTAAACATCTAACATGTTCGTACCCGATTATTAGTTTATAAAATCTCAGGTCAATGACCTTGATGTATTGGGCACTTTTGGTAAATGCATTGGCCATGGGAAAGGGTTGACCATTCTAAGTCCTATGACACCTCACATGTTAATATTCAATTATTAGTTTATAAAATCTTAGGTCAATGACCTTGCTGTTTTGAATCTTTTGGGTAAATTCGTTGGTCATGGAAAAGGGTTGACCATCCTGAGTCCCATGACACCTCACTTGACCCTCTCTGATTATTAGTTAGTGAGATATTAACAAAAGTGTAGTTAGACCCTTTTAACAAAAATAATAATAGATTCAAAAACAAAATGTCACCTCAAGTCCAACGACCTCTAATACAAGTCCCATAGCCTTATTGGTTCATGAAATGTTAAAAAGCTAATTACCTATTAGTTTTGGATCTTTTGGTAATTTAAAAATAAATAACTCATTTATAAATCTGTATTCAAAAAGCCCGCCCTCTTACAAAAAAAACAAGTGCACATGCGTAAAAACAAAACAAAAACATAAATGTTAATTCATAGTAGCGATCGGCTCTTTGCTTGCGTATCATGTGGAACAACGTTTTAATTTCATTATAGCATTAGGGGTCATGACCCAGTCAAAAGGAACCGGTCTAAAGGGATTAGTCAAAAAGGACCCGTCAACAAGGACCCGTCCACAGGGGGCTCGTCAACAAGGACCCGTCAACAAGGACCCGTCAACAATGACCCGTCAACAATGACCCGTCCACAGGGTCCCGTCCACAGGGACTCGTCCACAGGGACCCATTCACAGGGGCCTGCGTGTGCGTGCAAGTGAACATACGATTACGTCAGCAAACCATCTCATAGAGTTTCAAATCTAGCCACTACGGCGCGTGCAACACACAGGAAGTGCGTGGGAACATACGATTACGTCAGCGTAACATGAACTCCCTTGTCTGTTGTATGAACATCAGTTTAGTAGTGGCATCATGCAGCAAAAGACGTTTACTTACACACAATCCATCATTATGGTAAGTTTTTTTTCTTATCATTATGGAAATTTCCTTTTTAGAATAAAATGTTATAGTGGTTCTGGTCACTTATAGCTAAACTGTAATAGATATGATTTTTTTTGTTTCTTTATAGGCTACTACAATAAATATTCTCAATGCTATGGGGGGCAGAACTGTTGATTAGAGAGAGAAAAAAAAGCTTACTGAATTACCAATGCATACTCTTTTCCGTATCATTAACATTTAAAAATTGGATACAATGTATGGTGAACGTGTACTACTGTATGTGTTAGTGAACATTTTCAGACATTCCTTTCTACACGTTTTAATGATAGGTCAGAAAGTGTGCTCGAGGATCTAAATCGTGGTGGACATTCTCTATATCTAATTTATGAGGGTATAAAAAACAATAAATGTATTGTACATTCTGACTTTGAAGTTAGGTTAGGTTAGGTTGGGTAAGGTGGGATTTGGTTAGGTTAGGTAAGGTTAGGTTAGGTTAGGTTAGGTGAAGTTGGGTTAGGCAGAATGGCAGCGGTATGAATCAAAAGCCTGCTCCTGTAAGTTTTGCCTCACAAGGTTGAGTGTACCCCATTCCAACCCTCAGCCTAGAATTTAAAATCTTGACAGAGCCAGGACTCGAACCCGAGCCTCCACAGTAACAGCCAATAATGCTAACCACTACACCATAAAGTGGGGGGGGGGAATATAAGGCTGGTCTTGATTGTACATGATCAATCAATAATTACCTAATAATAATAGTAATAATAATAATAAATAATAATAATAATAAATATTCCACTTAGCAACTACATAGCAGACCTCTCCTGGGTTCTTTTACATACCAACATCGAATGACATGCATGCCTTAATTTTTGCCGCCTTTCAAAAATCACTTACCACGACCAAGAGCGAATCTGCAAGCTTGGGGTTAGTAGTCCGACACAATAACCATTCACCCACCGTGGCAAGCTATCAATCAATAATTACCTTATAAAATTAATAATAATAATAATAATAATAAATATTCTATTTAGCGACTACACGGTCGAACTCCCCCTGTGACGTCATTCACGGTCTCAGGACATGGCGGCCATCTTGCGCATTAGCCCCTGCCCCAGCTCTGACTGACCCCTCCATAAGAATAACATAGAGTGATTGCGCGCGGCGGCCATCTTGCGCATTAGCCAGTGCCCCAGAACCGCTCTTTATTTCCTACTCACCTATACAACAGCAACACGCCTATAACGACGTAAAATGTAACGTCACTTTTCCACATAATTTCCAAGAGACTCTTAACATTTCTGCGAACGCAAAACCAACTTGTCGATGCCAGATGCACAGAAAGTTCCTCCAGCGTTCTGCAACCGCACCGAGACAGCGGCCTTCACCTCCTCATTGGTCTGGAAACGTCGACCACCGAGCTCCGTTTTTAGCTTACCGAACAGATGAAAGTCACATGGCGCTAGGTCGGGACTGTAGGGTGGATGTTGCCAGACCTCCCACTTGAAACGATGCAGCAGTTCGCTCGTTTGGCGGGCCTTGTGAGGTGTTGCGTTATCGTGCAACAAAATCACACCGGCGCTCAATTTCCCCCGGCGCTACTCTTTAATCGCTTTACGCAACCGGTGCAACGTTTGGCAATACGACGTCGAGTTGATCGTCGTTCCTTTCGGCATGAATTCCACGTGCAGCAAACCCTCCATGTCAAATAACGCTGTCACCATAACCTTACTGGCTGAAGGTTGAACCTTGGCCTTCTTTCGTTGTGGTGATGAGGGGTGCACCCATTCCATTGATGTTCTCCTCGTTTCGGGGGTGAAGTGGTGGAACCATGTTTCATCGCCTGTGACGATTCGCCGTAGAAACCCGTTGCCGTCTGCAGCATAGCGTTGCAATAAAGCCAGGGAGGATTGGAAACGTTGTCGCTTGTGATCATCGGTGAGAAGACGTGGGACCCATCTTTGACACAGCTTACGATATCCAAGGCCCTCGTGAATAATGGAGAACGCACTGCCATACGACATGTTCAGCCGCGTCGCGATTTCTCTCAGTTGAATGCACCGGTTCTGTCTAATGATCGCATTCACACTGTTGACATTTGCACGCGTCCTGAAAGTTGCGGGCCTGCCCTCGCGATATTCGTCCGTGATATCCGTGCGTCCTGCTTCGAATTGCTGACACCACTTTACGATCCCTTGCCGGGAAATGGCCCGCACCCCATACACAGCAATAATTTCACGATGATTGGCCATGCAATTCTTCCTTTTGGCCCATAGGAATCGGATTGTCGCACGCACCACATATTTGGAGTGAATGTCCAGTCGACGCGCCATTGCATTTGGCCGCTATTCACACCATACAAGACGAGACACCACAGCGACCTGCCTAACAGACGTGTGGGCAGTGTCTGTCCCTTTCTCCGCTGTGCCCACATTTGAGACACACAGCGTGCTGCTGCAGCGCGTTAGTGCAACTAACCTTTTGATCCACCTTCGTACATGCTAAAAACACCACCCCTCATCAAAAATATTATGTAGGCCAATATGAATGAACAAATGATATTTAATGCTACTCACTTAATAAATTTTCCACTTCCTTATTATGACCACTATGAGTTAAACATGTTTTCAAACACCTCTTTCTAGTGAAAACTGCTCTGCATGTATTACTAAAATATATGAAAATATATGGCGACTATGAAATAACATGCGTCTGTCAAAAGTTACTTTTTTCTGTAAATTTAGCTGCGCATATTTTAGGGGTAGATGACCTCGTAGTTCCGCCCCCTTAAAACTCAATAACTAACTAGCTGCGCATATACCGAATGAGTTAGAGGCTACACCAATATGAATTAGTACGTGTGTAGAGATATTTCTTTCAGAAATGTTTACTGTGCGTGAAGAACATGTACTGTGAGCGGTTAATACCCACGATGTGTGTCGTTAATTGTTAATTCGTACAAATGTTTTCTCCACATGCGTTTATCCAAAATTTCTTTTGAAAAATAGCTTTTGCATGAACTACACGAATCTGACTTCAGGACTTTAAGCCACTATGAATTACGAGGTGTCTTTTCAAGGAGAAAACGTTGCTCCGCATGTATCTAGTACCACATGACATGGCCCTATGAATTATTATATGTTTCTTCAAATTGCCTTTATGAGTAAAGGTAGCTCCGCACGTAGCACACGTAACTGGCTTTTTATCAATATGGATCAACATGTGTCCTTTCAGATGTCCTTTCATAGTAAACTGCACAAGATGGTGCCTACTACATACCGAGTGTAAAAGTGCTCCGCAAGTCACCAGCCAAAACAGCCAGTTAAGTACCATTTATCCGTGTCCTCAGTGTGCTTATTTATTTGAACAAGCTTTTGTTGAGTGATTAATATAAAAGTATGACCCTAAAGGCAGTAAACGAGCGTGTGAGTAAGTTTGAAAAGCGGATGGCTGAATTCCAAACTCGCTTGGAGCAAGCTATGGAGGCCTCCACGATCAGTGCTACCAACCCCAGCGACACCCTGAATGTTCTCGCGTCAGACTTGAAGGACTTCCGAGAAGTAATTACTGCGGAACTGGACGAGATGAAGAAAGAGGTAATCCTCGTCCAGGAGCATCTCGAGAAGCAGGACATCCGGCAAGATGAGGCAGAGCAGTACAGTCGGAGAAACTGCCTTCTCCTCCACGGAGTACGTGAAACTCCCAACGAGGACGTCTACGCGAAGGCAATCGAAACACTCTCAGGGAAACTAAATGTGACTCTGCAAATGGACAGTATAGACCGATGTCACAGACTGGGTCGCCAGCCAAGTACTGCTGCAGGAATCGTGGCCTCAGGGATTAGGCCTATAATAATAAAGTTCGTACGCTACCTCCAACGAGATCGTGTTTGGCGCGCCAAGCGACTGCTCAAAGTCACATCACTGTTAATAACAGAATCCCTTACTGCAACTAGGAAGGACATCTTAAGAAAAGCACGGGACTTTTGGGGATTACGTAATGTATCCACACAAGACGGCCGAATTGTTGTCCACCTCAACAATGGCAGAAAACTAAATATTAACACACCTGCGGAACTAAAGTTGAACATTAATAGGCTAGGTGAAGGAAATGGAATAAGTTCATAGACATGTGTACTAGAAGTTACATTAGGTTTGTGTGTGTGAATGTGTGTGTGTGTTTAGTATTTAGGCAGTCAGCTGTTAGTTTCATCAGGAAGTCGAGGTACCGTTACGATAAGTTCTTGACCTTGTGAGCATGCCATTTAGAAATAGTTCTGTTGTCCTTGTAGGAGCCAATTCACCCTCGGGCAATGACCGAGGCTCGTACAATAGAAATTCTCCCCTCCCTCCACCTTCACCAGCGCACGCTGGTACTAAGTTAAAGCAAGCATTTTCAAACTGTCCTAGAACCTTACATTGCTGCCACCTGTATAGCCAAAGCTTACCAGCACACATAGATGAGATTACAGCAATATTCTGTGAAAGCAATGTTCATGTAATAGGAATATCTGAGAGTTGGTTGTCTGAATCACTTCCGAATTGTGTGGTTCAGCTTGAAGGATATAATCTCCTTCGCCATGATCGAGCCGATAGGATGGGAGGCTGTGTTGCCCTTTATTGCAGAGATGATCTGAAAAGCAGGGTTATTTGTTCATCATCGTCCGTTGAGTTACTGAGGACGGAGTTCATGTTTGTTGAGGTAACACTGAGTGAGCTGAAAGTATTGATAGGTATTGTCTATCGCCCACCTACTGTATCATACGTTTCCGAGTTTGAAACTAGTCTGCTTAATTTGCTGCCATCTTACGAACATGTCATTATTTTAGGAGATTTTAACACTAACTTACTAACCAAAACATTCAAAGCAAAGAAACTTGAAGATCTATTTTCCTCCTGTGACATGACGATACTTCCTCTCGAGCCAACTAACTTCGTAAGCACAGTAAGCTACACTTCACACACACTAATTGAACTCATCATAACAAATAACCCACAGAAAGTAGTGACTCATGGTCAAATACCAGTGCCGGCTATATCCACCCATGACTTAATATACTTAGCGTATTCGCTCCGCGTTCCAAAGTACAGGACTAAATATGTTACATGCAGAAATATAAAGGACATAGACCCGGTACAACTGAAATATGATGACTACAGTCTTCCATGGAACGACATATTGAGACTGGACGACATTGACGAAAAAGTAAACAAGTTTAATCTATTAATACATGCACTATACAACAAACATGCGCCCAGGAGAAAGATAAGGATTACTCGTAAACCTAAGCCGTGGTTAACTCCGGAAGTCAAGAAAATGATGTCCCGTAGAGATAATCTTTTCAGACAATACAAACGTTCTGGTCTACCAAATGATTTTGAAAAGTACCGAGTACTTCGAAACCAAATTAAGCAAACTTTACGTAATCTTAAATGTAAGTATGTTCGTGATACAACCTGCCGACTAAACACGGCTAGAGCGTGGAAACAACTCGGTGCTTTGGGCATAGGAAAAAACCAGGAGCAACTTCCTATACCTGACATTCCACTAGACGAGCTAAATGCATATTTCACGGATGCAGATATTCAATCCAGCCCAAATAACGCTGCCAGTCACGGCCCATCATTTCCACCAACAGATCGACCCAGCTTTGCATTTCGTAACTTAAGCACTAATGAAGTTAAGAGAGTGTTATATTCCATTAGATCCCAGGCGAGCGGGATTGATGATATACCTATAAAATTTATACATTACATTATTGGTGCTGTTCTCCCCATTCTCACACACATTTTAATTACTGTTTAAACAATGGCACGCTGCCTTCTATCTGGAAATACGCCAACGTGATCCCTCTTCCTAAGATACCTTGCCCACTGTTACCGTCCGACTACCGCCCTGTATCTATTCTCCCTGCTCTCTCCAAAGTACTGGAACGGTTAGTACAAACACAAATACTGGAATATTTGAACACTCACTCTCTACTTGATCCACTCCAGTCTGGTTTCAAGAAGGGCCACAGCACAGCTACTGCCTTACTTAAGGTGACTGATGACATCAGACAAGCAATGGACCAAAGACAAGTAACAATACTCACACTCCTCGATTTCAGCAGAGCATTTGACACCATAGATATACCGACCCTATTGAAGAAGCTAAAATCCCTTCTTGGCTCCGAAGCCATAAATTTTTTCTCTGCTTACCTAACGGGTCGAAATCAGCGTGTGATTGTACAGGACACCACCTCACAGTGGCGTCAGAAAAAGGCAGGAACCCCCCAAGGTTCGGTCCTTGGGCCCCTACTTTTCGTGCTCTATATCAACGATATCTCCTCCACAATTAACTATAATAAATATCATCTTTATGCAGATGATCTCCAAATATATTGCCACACTAGTATCAACAATATATCAAATGCAATAAGGGATATAAACACTGATATCCATCAACTTAGTGTATACGCCGATGACAACTCTCTCCTGCTCAATCCTAAGAAAACCCAAACTATCGTCATCGGCTCTCATAAGTTACTAAACTCATTAAAAAACAACTACGTTGTGCCTCCAGTAACACTGAATTCAATCACCATCCCCTTTAGTAAAGAAGTAAGGAACCTTGGGTTAACCATAACTGAAACTCTTGACTGGTCACCACATATAAGAAATACACGTAAAAAGATATACGCATCCCTTCACCCACTCGTGTGCCATAAGAATATTTTACCACTAGACATTAAGATTAAACTCATCCAGACACTAATACTACCAATTCTAGACTACTGTTATATCGTTCTCGTTGACGCGACTCATGGACAAACAATGAAACTCCAACAAGCATTGAACTCTTGTCTTCGGTTCGCTTTCAATCTAAGATACGATGCCCACATAACCCCAAGCTACCGTGCTCTTTCATGGCTTAAACCTGATGAACGCCGTAAATTTCACTTGTTGACATCCATCTATCGATTTCTGCATGAAAACACCCCCACGTACATGTCATCAAAATTTAGTTACTTGTCCTCATATCATAATCGAAGCACTCGATCTGACTCTTCCCTCGCCATCCCCATCATCCACTCATCCATGTTTAACCGCTCTTTTGTTGTAGCTGGGTCTCGACTATGGAATTCAACTCCTCCCGATATCAGAAATTCCACAACAATAAATAAATTTAAGGCCGCATGCCGAGATTACCTGTTGAATACTGCTGATTGCCCCGTGTGAATGGTGATGGATGATAGGACGTATGACTGAGCTAGGATTATATCTAGGATATTATAGTAAGGTCTGTGACATTGTGATTATTATTATTAGTAATATTTGTATTGTTATAATTATTACTATCATTATTCATGTGCCTTTTTTACTAATATTAGTAATGGCGTAATTAATTTACTCCTTATTTATCATCATAATGTTTTTTGTATTTTCGAAATTGTCATAAGCTATGTACAGGTACCATATTTCGTGGTTAAGTGTAAGAGAGGGCCATGAGCCTTAACTTCGCCACTACCGATGACATGAAATAAATAAATAAATAAATAAATAAATAAATAAATAAACTTATCTCCGCATGTACCACAGATATGTGTCATTTGACCACTATGGATCATCGTGTGTACCTTCAAATCTCTTTTTCCTTTAAGATGTGCTCCGCAAGTTTTGCATATGTTTGGCATCATTCCGCTATGAGTTGACTTTTGCCTCTTCATGTTACCATATTGATTGAGGGTGGATCGGAATTTATCTGTTGTTAGGGTGTTCATCGATCTGTGGAAGAAAGGTTGTTTCTATGGAGAATTTCTAATGCTAGGGCTAAGATAATTGCCACCCGCAATATAATATCAAAAATCACATAGCTCGTACTACTCCACATAAGTTAGTGATTGGGGTTGTTCCTACGATATCATTTACCCCTCCTAACACAGATTGAAATACAATAATTTACAATGAAATTAAGAATTAACAGTTGAACACTAAAATATGAAAAGCTCGAAAATTAATAAAATAAACCGACAATTATAATATAAAACAAGAATTACGGAAAAATAGAAATTCAAAAGAAAGCAAGTCCTTGAGTAAATGTACACTGGAAAATTTAGATTGCTGGCCCTAACCACAGATGACGAGATCAGTAGCCACCACGTCAGTGGATAATAGCCTATATGTTTGAGTGTCATCTGCAAACAAAGGTTTCTTTGTAAGTCAGGAAGATCCACACACTCTGTTAAAATGTGGGCTACGGTTAATACGGCTCCACAGGTACAAAGTAGGGGGAGGCTTTTCCTCCTCATTCGGAAAGTGTGGGTGGCTTATCCTAAGCCTACTTAAAATGACCGACTCCCTTCGTTACCGGAAAGAGCACCGCCACATCGATCTTAGTTTTTGGGCATTGGATCAGTTAGCCCCCCAGCATGCTAGTACCTGTTGGCGTAACTGAGAGCAAATATCTCCAGCGGGTAACCTCCATTGGTAGAGGTGGTACTGATACGACCTCTTTTACAGCTTGATTTGCTAACTCATTTCCCGAAATTCCGATGGGGGCTTGGAGCCACATAAAGGTTATTCGAGTGTCAGCGCGACACCACCCGGCTAGTAGGACATGGATTTTCTGCACTAGGGGGTGTTGTGGGAATAAACATGTAGCAATTTTCTGCAACGACTCAACTGTTCAATTCTGAAATTGGCTATATTTTGGAAATTAAGAATTTTACAAAAATGTTGTTTGACATAAATTGATAGGCTTCACCCATCTTCCCCCAAACCAAGTTTCAAGTCTCTAGGACAAAAACTGTGCTAGTAGGGGGATAATGACAGAGCTAGATAGTCGCCTATTTTCATACGAACTTTGCCGATATTTCACGAACGCATGGTTGGATTTTGATGTGTGACGTGTCAAATGGCTTGTCTTGAAGCCCACTTTATGTTGTTAATAGGTTAAAGTTTTGAGAATGAGGGAAACATAATATAGTGGGGAAAAACCATGATTTTAGACTTTTTCATATTATATCACGCAAACCATTAACGGTAGAGACGTATACGAGGTGTCAAATGACTCGGGGTGACGCCCCCTTTTGAATACAGTACTTTTTTTTTTTAAATTTGACTAATGGCCTAACTACACTTTTGTTGAAAACCTTTTTTTACCTGTTTAATTTTTTTATCAAGAGTGTTTGTTGAGAGAGACGATACCGCTGGGCGTGTGTTTCAACGAGCCTGTCGCTGGCCACGGTGGTGCTCAATAGAACAATCGATATTTTGGCGGGGCGGTTTATGACAGGGCGAGGGTTCTTTTTCTGATATTAGGTATGACGGATGGATGGAGGCTAATATCTTAAAATGTGTGAAGTGTGCTACGATTTTTTACCCCTTGAAGGGGATCTTTAACCTGTTAGTAAACAGTTATCAGTGACACGGCTCAGTGGCATTGATGCATGTTCATAGGCCAGCAGACGGTTGTAGGATATGAAGCGATAACATTTTGATTGACTAAGCGATGTCAATAAAGGCAGGACATGAGTTTATGACCACGGTGGCCATGCCCCCAATGGATCAATTGATATTTTGAGAACCATTGATCGCAGAGGCATATACGGTTTGTATTAAGGGTATTCAATTTTCTGATTTTTCGTATGGTGGACTCATTGATTGAAATAATCCAAAACTGCTGGGTCGTGGACCTGAGATTTTATAAGCCGATAATGGGATTTGGACACGCAAGGTCCCCCAGGACTTGATATGACGCCATTCTTTTTTATGGCTCATGAATTTCCTGAAAAGACCCAAAAAAAACAAGATCATAGACTTTTGTTTTTCTTAATATATTGCAAACCCATAATGTTAGGTGTTTATTGTGAGTGATGAAACCTAGCTAGGTAGAGAAAAAATTATTGTTGGCTACATATATAGTGACTGATACGTCTTTGACCATTGTAACTTGTTTGCAGACTTCACTGCAGTACATGGGGAGTATAGGTTGCAGGCATGGCATGACAAACGGTGTACACAAAATCCAATTTATCGATTTAAGAACTAAGAGTTGACTATCTTTAATTGATTGGTTTAAGAGGGTAGCTTAAACAAAATGGTGACTACATCAAACTAAACTGAACCAAGACGAATCAAACCGAACTGAACCAAACCAAACATAAACCAAACCAAACCTAATCATGTACAAGGCAAGGGATTAAGTGTAAAACTTGTGAGTGAATGCTGTCAATGGCGATGTCCAAAGGAAAGAGATAATCTTTAGAGGGTGCGGTAGTGCTAGCACATTTTGCTAATGCACAGACCCAAATACATGGAGCACACACAACTATCCAATGCTGTTTTGATTGGTTGACTGTTAAAACTTGCTCAGTGGTTAATGGGCAAGATGACCGCTACGCACAACAAGCTAATTTATACACGCACTCGCAACAAACAAAACTAAACTGTTTTGCTGGCAGTGCTCAGACAGTAGGCAGATGACAAAATGCATTGCTGACAGAAATACAATAATTTCTGGTCGTCTATTGTTATCAGCTAACCATTTTGTGCTGCAGTGGCGAACACATGCGCATTTTGCACTGGAGATCTTAACTCGATTTCCAGCTCCAAGACTTAGAACGAATCAAATTAAGAAAGAAGAGCATGCTGGCGCAGTGGTTAAGCTGTCATCCTTTCACTAAGGAAGACTAGGGTTTGATTTCAGGTTAATATGCATGTCATAAAAATATTAAGAAAAGAGCAGATACAATGTTTAAAACCGATTACACTTGTCTCATTTTAAATTATTACTTGAATTACAAACACAAAGGTGGACTGGGTTCGATATACAGTTAATGCTGCCTATCCCACACTAGACTGTAAGAAAGCCAAAAGAGCAAAGGCGTAGGTAGAGCAGTGGCAAAATGGCTATGTGTAGGCAACTGCTTAGTGGTTTTATAATCTGGCAAGGCTATGACGCTTAAATAGTGCAGGATAAAATCCAGCAACCACAATTTGACTCTTGTGGAACAGAGAAAAGACACACAGAGAGGGAGAGAGAGAGAGAGAGAGAAATCTAGTGTGTGTGGGTATTAAATACGGTGAGGTAGGGTGGGGAGAGGGAAAATTATAAATTATAAATTATAAATTATAAATTATAAATTATAAATTATAAATTATAAATTATAAATTATAAATTATAAATTATAAATTATAAATTATAAATTATAAATTATAAATTATAAATTATAAATTATAAATTATAAATTATAAATTATAAATTATAAATTATAAATTATAAATTATAAATTATAAATTATCTCGACATAACTATTCAACGTAAAGATAATGAACTGTCATATTCCATATACCGGAGACCACACAAACCTCGCATGCAATCGACAATCAGTCTAATCACCCCAGTAAGCACAAATTAGCGGTGTTCAATTCAATGGTGCACAGGGTTTAAACATGCCCGTGTCAAAAGACAATATAATAAGGAAATAAGAACCATGAAGCAAATAGCAAAGGAAAACAATTTCCCGCCAAACAATATAGACCAAATTATAGCCAAACATAAAAATAAAGATAAAACGATTCCCAAACCGGACAGCAATGAGACAAAATTTGCGCGCTTCAACTATGTGAATCCGAACACATATAAAATCACTAATCTATTAAAAACAAGGCATAAAAATAGCATCCACAACGAACAACACAACCGATAGGCACCTGCAAAATAGTAAACTAAATAAACATGACCCGTAATCAAAGTCAGGGGTATATTCTATTACGTGACAAGATACTGGTTGTCAAGCTAATTATATCCGACAGAGTGGAAGACGAGTAGATACACGTTAAAATGAACATAGGACTGAGATTAAAAACTCAACACATTCAGCCGTATGCGAACACATGTGTGACGCGGGGCAAAGTTGCACTAACATTGAAACGGACCTAAAAGTAATTCATCACGAATCGAAAGGCAAAGCTCTTGACATAAGGGAAACAACCGAGATACACCTAGCCAAAATAAACCCCAACAATCAAAATGAACACACTTTAATGGAGAGCTCGCCCCTCTTCACCCTACTAAAAACACACCCTGTCGGAAATAAGACACAACTTAGCGATACAGCCAAGCTAGATAAAAAGGGGGAAATTAGGGGTTTTTAATAGGTAAATGTTACCTGGATCTCGCGTACGATGTATTTTTTCTGCAATAAACCAAGGCCGGTATTCGCGGCAGTATTAAGGGTGCCGGGACGTCCTCAAAGACCGGGCAGCGCTTAGTATGAATGGCTATTGGTCCACGCGTAGCGAGGACTGTTCCATGGTCTTTAATAGTTGTAGACCTTCCTCATTCAATAACATACATCTTATCTAGATTTGGCAACATCCCACAAAAACACATTGCACTGACTTCACACAGCACATAGGAACAGGGGGGAGACAGGGAAGAACCAGTTTCGTTGAGATAACATCCCATTTCAGTCGACCACACCTGGTCTAAGAGTGAACACGAAACTGCTCGTAGCTCTTTCGAGGAAGACAACCAGATAAGTTGTAGCCTGTAATATTACAGTATAACCATAATTGATTCTTTACAACCATATAGTCACTCGAAATAGACAACCTCCGGATTTCTATCACCAATTTAGCTTTTCACAAAACATCATATATACTAAAATTAGCATACACCGACAGTTGCATTACCAATACTGCAACTAAATAATTGTACATATTGTAAATATTTTCACCTGTATTTTCAAACATAGATTTCGTAGCCTAAGTGTAATGGATCTGATGATGATCGCTTGACGATCGAAACTGGTCATCCTAGTGTATTTATTAATCTCATGTAATTTATTTCCCGATTATGGCATAACCCAACTCTTTTGGGTACTTTTGTGTTGACCGACTGAAAAGCCCTCAACTTTTGTTTACTTATATAAGAATGGTAAATAATAATTTTGTTTTTTCAATAGTTTTTAAATGCAGTGGTAGATAGGCGTTATTTTGTAAAACACTGTTACTTGCAGTAGTAATAAGCCTCTGCGTTTCTGAAATCACATAGGCAGACTGTACTATTGCCATGGTCAAGCACTCGCATGAAGATCATTTCCAAAATATAAAATGAAAAATCATGTTTTGGAAATATCATATTTCAACATACACAAATTAAAAAAGGAAGTGCAATCAGCAGAAATGGAAAATCCATGTTTCCATATCGTCAAAATTTAAAAAACTTTCAATTGACATTTAAGAAAAATATAAATGGGAAATTGACGAATGTGTAAAGAACAAAATGGAAAATCCATGTTTCCATATCATGAAATTCAAAAACTTCAAATTGACATTAAAAAAATTGCAAATGGAAAATTGACAAATGGCAATGTGTGAAATGTGAAAATGAAAATAAAAATGAACAAATGGCTATCATCAATAAAAAAAAATAAAAACATGGTGCTCTATGGTTGAGGTGTGAATCAAACCCCCTCTACTTATTTGGACCACCCGAGACTGAGTAGACATTTTTAGTCCTCATACCACTTTTAAAATTTTGTGTTAAAGCTGGGAATTGAACTCAAGAGCATTGGAGTGCCAGCTAACAACCGCTACGCTACAAAGGCAACTTTATACCACTCTTAATGAAAAATAATAAGAAAAAGAAGAATAAATGTTGGATTTTTTTAAGGATGAACATGGTGACTTTGTTTCTGTTCCACAGTCTGCTAGACACTAGCCAGCAGCTGGGATCTTGGAGCACTATACAGTTGACATTATGTAATGAGACATGACATGTTTCAAAGTATTGTGGGTTGCTGCTAAGTGAAAACTAATCCTGTACAACGAAGCAAAAGTTCAAACCCCTTACCTGACATAACTGTTGCTTAAACATGGCTTTGCGATACGGTATTATTATGATAGTCGATACACAAACCATTGATAGAGTGTATTGTATAAGTCGACTCTCTCTCTCTAAACATAGCTAGAGACTGTCGATGGTTAACAATTGCATTAATAGTGGGGGGATGTAACGGATAGTAATTAAGAAAAAAGCAGACAATAACCATAACATATTTTTATTAATTTCATTTTATAATAGATACACACTGAATACAACTCTCTATATCTTTACCATTGTTTGATATAGATTTTTAAACACAACACTTGTTGTAGATTCTTTTATAACTTTGTCCCTTTAGTCATGTTCTTAAAAATTGGGGAAGCCACAATAGTTTTATAGAAATAAAACCCTCATTGTCTTCTTTTTCATCATAATCATCATCATCATCATCATCATCATTATCATTATCATCATCATTAAGAATATTATCATCATAATTATTATAGTCATTGTCACCATCATCATCATCATCATCATCATCATCCTCAACATCACCAGACCTATCCATTTCCTCTTCTTCCTTTTCCACAGGGATCGCTTGTATAGTCTGCGTTGCTTTTGATAGCGTTAAGGGTTTTTAAGTGTTGACAGCTCTCCTAACATGACTTTTTGAGGAGTTGATGAATGCTTTTCAACACGCTATGCACTATCTTGGGCAGCAATACATTTTTCTTGGACCCGCTTTTTTACCTTGGTTAGAGTATTTTGTGCAATTAAATGTGTATTAATTTGAGATTCACAATGATGTTCGTTTGAAGTAAGTACGTTGGAGTCTTTTGTTTTAATCATTCCTAGACACTTATTGGACCGTTGTTTTGAACATTGCCAAATAACAGTTCTATTTTTATTGGTTGTTTTTACAATATATGTATATACTTTATAGTAGACACATGGCTTGCCATGGCTGGTTGTTGAGACTTACATATCAACTAATACATATGAATTAAATTTTAGTAAAGTCACATGAACAATCTTTAGATTACAAGCGATTTACACACACACACTTTCCTAAATGTTAAGATTTGTGGATGTTGTTGTCTGCCAACAGCTGCTTACTGCTTATGACAAGGCTATAGACTGGTGGGTGACACCGTTTTTCTCAATGTGATCACTGTAAGAGGGAGTAGTTAACTGACAATATCCTTATACCCTAGTCAAGGTCAACACAGGCTTACTGCATATGACAAGGCTGTACACTAGTGGGTTAGACAATCTTTGTTTTGCTAAGGGTTCCCTGTATACCTTAGACAAGGCTATACATGTTAGTTCTTAACACTTAATGGTTAATTGTTTATTGTGTTTATATACAGAGCTTATACAAGCACGTTTCGCACGCCATTAAACTTTGCGAGATAGTCACATGGAACACACAAAGTAAGTTACCGCTACATAGCGGTGGATATGAGTACTCACTCAACTACTAGCATTCTACCTAGCGGTGGATATGAGCACTCACTTAACTATTAGCATGCTTGCCAATAATGGGCGCAATTGTTCTTATCACTAACATTACACACAGCAGGTTTACTTTGTCGTTAAATACAATTATATCTTGTTTAAAAAATGTAACAAAAAGTTAAATGGCGCAATTGTATGGGAATGTTGCATTACCTAAAATGTAATACTATGCCAGTGTTTAACATTTTACAATTGCATTAGCAAACAGGTTGGAACTTGTAAAAGTGTATGGGCATTGAAAAAACCAAGGCGTAAAAATTTGTTTAAGCATGCTATTTAAACCTAGGTCATAAATTACTAATGTAAATAAACAATATCCTTACTTTTATAACTTACCGAACCAAACCATACTATGGAGACCCAAACCCAAACAAAAACTGAACCAAAACATTGTCGCGCCCGTGTCAAATCGCGCATAATATCAATTGAGCCTACTATCAATCGCGCCTAATATAAATCGAACCTACTACCAATTGCGCCTTCTATTAATCGCGCTTACTATTAATTGCGCCTACTATAAATTGCACCTACTATCAATTGCGCCTACTATTAAATACGCCTACTATAAATTGCGCCTAATATCAGTCGCACCTTCTCTCAATTGCGACTACTATCAATTGTGCCTACTATCAATCGCGCCTACTAGCAATTACGACTATTATAAATTGCAACTACGATCAATCACACTAACTTTTGTCTACCTGCTTTTGCACTCTACTTTTGATCTTATATTTTACATTCACTTGTTGACTTATTTGGTCTTGGAAAGTATATCAGCCCTTTTAATAGCAGCATAATACTTATCATAAGTCGTTTTTTACGAGAACATAATGCTTACTGCTATGTTTGTGTGCAACAACAGCAACACACTAAAATTCCAAAAATTCAAAGTACTCTAAGGTTAATCATTGTCACCAAACTCTTACTCTTATCTCTATTCCAGGGCCCAGTTAAAACATTATATTTTTTAAATTTACAAAAGAGTTGAATTGGGAAAGTAGGCTATATGTTTAAACTAAAAATTATATGAAGTATTATGTTAACCTCTATGTTAACCTCTATCCCACTCTCAGCTAAAAGAATAATATTGTATTTTCAATTTTTTTCTATGGTTAATGATTAACAAAGAGTGAGATAGTGGTAGCTATCTAACGTTATCTAACCTGAGCTAAGCTAGTCTAACTTGACCGAATCTAACAGAATATACCTTTACCTAACCTAACTTTTTGATATCACACACTTACAGCGTTCACGTTTACACCAAGTACAATATATATTTCCTTGCACAGGTTTTAACGCTAACATTCAACTCACAGGCTAACATTTAACTCTGAGGGAACATGGGGAAACATGTGAGTAATATAGTGTTATTTCACACTTCATCAAATTTCTTTAAAAGTGATGTAAAGAAACTCAGGAAATGTTTCTAAAATATTGACAGAATCATTCAAAATGTTGTTAAATCGTCTCATATAGGTAAGAAATAGGGTCATACTCTACCTAGTTTTTAGTATTGTCTTCAAAACATATTACCATGAATAAACAAAACAAAATGTATATAATGTTTGTAAATAAATATAAATGATGTTACAATGCTGTTTTATTTTCTACCCGTTATTATTCCCATTTCTATGGAGTCTGGGATTTTTAATACAGAGAGCCATGTTGGTTATACGTTATGTGATCAGAAGTATCTGGACACTCGCATGCGAATGAAGGTGAAGTTTGAAACAGCCATCGCTACTAGCTGTATGCACATATCTTTGCCTTTTTGATAGCCTCCACTCTAGCAAGCAAACTTTCAATCAGGTGGTGGAAGGTCCTCTGGGGAAGAGCAACGTGTTCTCTGTGGACCACCGACTGGAGGAGAGATACGGAAGTGATTTTTTGAGGCCTGTCATGAAGTCTGCATTCCATAACTTCCCAGAAATGTTCGATGGCAGCCCTCATTGTTTGCTCGCTGTATAATAACCTTACTTTCCATGTACTGTGCCCGATAATCTGGCTTTGGATTGGGTGGCCCGACACACACTTCAACCCTCACCCAGAATTCGGTACAACACGAAAAGAAAAAAAAAATCTTGAATGTCCGAATCAATTTTGGCCTTAAAAAAAACTGTGTCGGGAACGAGATTCAAGCAATCCCGGGGTCTTTATAATGATGGGTACAACTGGGGTAACATCTCAAAATTTATCCGGTGGACACACAAGTATGACAACGAACAAGAATGACAAAAAACTCCGCTGTTAAGATAAAACTCATCCACCATTTATTACAGGACCACACCACTAAATACATAGAATCACACACAGAAGCCTACCTTCGCTCGGAGACTTCTCAAAATTACTCTTGATGTGCAAATAAATAAATGACGCAGAAGCAAAATTCAAATTAATGAGGACAAAAATCTCCGGGCGTCCTAATCTTTGGATACAAAATAACTTACGGAGATCAGAGCTATATCATTCTAGTATTACAACCATTACTTCAAAATGCTATGTCACCTCTCCGCTAATAGTCCATAAACGTGCAGGTGCATAAATCTGAAAAAATATTCAAAGAAAAAAATTTGTTGCCTCATTCGATCTCCTTCTAACTAAATGTAATTACCAAAATAGGAAAAAGAATATTTTTATGTATGGATGTCACTGGCGTTAAAGAATTTATTTTCAGACCTTTTATTCATGTATTAAATACTTTCATTATTATTTCACTGGTTTTCATTCAGCTGTGCCTCAGAAAAAATGACTGGTTGTTGGCTTTTACATACATCACTTTACATTTTAACATCTTTATGATCCCAGATATTTTTTTTTCATTTATTAATCACTGCATGCTCTTCACATATTTATAACTACACCATAAACATTTAGGTAGATGGCCTCTGCCTATCTGTATTATTTTTCCACTGACAATTGCCTCAAAATTTCATATACTTGAATCACGTAACATTAATTATAATCATTTATTTTATTCACCTCGCTATAGCGAGAACCTTTAGTTTCATCATAACTTCGTATTATGCAACCCTGCTATTTTATCAATGCAGTATCATTATTTACACAACCTTGTATCAGTCACCTACCAAACGCATCTCCTCATGTTAGCATGTAAAGGGAAACCTCAGTGACGTGTGAGTGTTTAGCATAAATGTGATGTGCGCACAAAAAGTGGCCCATTAAGTGTAAATGAATCCCTTGTAATTTAAGCCTGTTCAAACCATAATTTGTCATCCAGGTTGCACCAATTCAAAGAACACAGCGACTTAACACGCAGAAAGATCCCTGTACTCAAATTATATTTTAAAGCATCCATATATTTATTTTTAAATCCTAAAGAAAACTGCCTTAATCTCTCAAAAGAAAACTTAAAATTTACTATCCTACTAATCATGTCATTATATCGCATTTTATCCTTATTGATTAACTTCTATTTCGATTTTTGCCCAACTGTCCAAATCTTAGTAACCACTACCCATTAACCACTACTTAAGAATTAACATGGTTTTCAGTACCTTTCGGCCACCTCAGTCTTGGTTCCGCTGACACGTTTCCTGGGGGTTTGGGTCCACGTTCTTCCCATTGAACATCCTCCCCTCTCGTCCTGGATCCAGCTCGCGACCCTCGGGGTGTCCATGGTCCTGGCTCGCCTTCGTTTCCACGTCATCGTAACAGCTTCCACATACTAAACTTAGCTTGCCATCTCTTCGCTCGTAAAGTTCTTGACACAAAACTCGCACTGGTCTGTACTGATAGCCTTTATGTCCGTCCAATACATCGCTGCAATCTTCATGTCGACTATGCCAAGTAATATCAACTCATGGCCGTGAAAATAACTCTATAACGGCACAGGTTATATCGTATGCGTCTACACAAGCCTGTAATCATAAGGTATTACATCCGTCCTTGACCTAGAATGTCGCTCTATATTTGGACTGCACTCAGCTTATCTCTCATGGTTCACTGACCCTGGACACTCATTTGTCTGGTCGTCAAACAAAAGCACATCGCTTCGTTCATATGTTCTGGGCGTCAGTTATCTAGCGCACGGCCCATACAGTCCCGTACCTGGTAAAAGCTTGAGACACCACGTGTGTCTGCTCGCACTTCATTGTACAAATGACTAATGTCCCACAGCATAATGCATTATGATCTGCGTTATAATATCACCTCGCCACATTCAGCTTTAGCATTCGTTAACACAGAGCTGTCCACGCAAGAAATAATACTGATCCTTTCAGCTATGTCCCAAAAAACTGTCGGAATACCACACTGGTTCCAAGCGGCCACGATACGACTGCTACTACACACTTGTTAGGAACTTCAGCGTGCGGCGACACAAAAATAAAGATGAACTTCGGCGTACGGCGACACAAAAGAAAGTGAACTTCGCTGGACGGCGATGCAAAATAAAGTGACCCGTTTCTCCGGTGTGACCTTTCCACCTCAACTTTTCCTGGAGCTCATCAGCGCCCTCTACACTTCTGGAAACTTCGCCTAGTCATGCTGTCGACTATATCCATGACGTAAAAACATCAACCTCAGGTTACTTCCGCTTGCTTCCTTCCTCCTGCTATGCGACGTTGCCAGAACTCTCAAAACCATGCGATATCGGTCACAAATCCCCTCAACCAGGAATAATAATAAGCGTGAGACATCTCGATTATTATTATTCTGTTGGGTTAACAATCTATTTCTTCAATGAGTTCTCCATATCGCATGCTTACTCTCTCGTGTGGTACCTTTTAAGGCTAGCTGCATTGAATTTGCCTATAACTCTCTCAGTTGCGATATCCACGACTTGGTAACAATTTTTTCCATAATTGCGTCCAATCTTGAACGGCCCAGCGAAAACTCTTACAAATTTGCTGTAGATCTTCGCTGGCAAATTAGATGACACAGGTCTCCTGAGGAGCACTTCCTGTCCTTCGTTCAGGGGCTGATCGAATCGCTTGTGCTGCACCCTTCTAGCTCTCTTGTCCGCTTGGAGTTGAAGTCGCTCGCGTGCCCTCTGTATCCTCACATTATGACTGGGGACGGCGTCTGGAGGTCTGTTGAACAGATGGTCCCATGGTCTTCGGGGTGCCGTATTAAAATGGAGAGCCTGAGGAATTTGCCGCGTACTTTCATGGAGTGTGGTGTTTATACACGCTTCAATTAGCGGTACAAATTCCATCCATCTATCATGCCTTTCATGTGTATAAATTCTGAAGAACTTTCCCAGTTCAGCCATCGTCCTTTCAACAGGGTTCGATTCGGGATTTCGAATTGAACTTAAAATATGTTTAATACCCAGCCTCGTAATCGCTTGTTGGAAGTCTGCTGCAGTGAATTGAGTCCCGTGATCTGTTAAAATATATTCGGGCTTACCTGCCTTAGGAATCACTCCTTTCTCTATCCTATTGATGACGTATCTCGCCTTTGCCTTTTGAATGGGGTGCAGCATTATGAATTTCGAAAAAACATCCATAGTCACCAATATGTACCGATTTCCTCTGGTTGATCTAGGGAGGGGGCCATACAGGTCCGCCGAATACAACTCACAGGGTTTGGATGGTATTATAGCCCTTGGCTTCTCCCGTAGTAGGTGTGATGAGTACTTGCTCTTCTGACATACGTCACAGGTCCTCAATGTGTTTTTCACAGATATTCTCATTCCTTCCCACGTAAATTGTTCCTGCAACACCGCAATCGTCTTGTCCGTGCCGCCATGACCTATGGCATGATGTGCTAGCCATGTCACCGGCTGGACTAAACTGGGTGGTATTACGATCCTGAGCATAGTGCGATCTCGATCTATGAACTTGTAGACTGAGTCCCCTAAAATCAAATGTACAGCCGCTTGTTTCGAAGTAGCTTCGTATTCAGGGTCATCTCGGTCCATCCTGCCTTTCAAAAACCTATAAATTCTTCTCAACGGCTCGTATCTTTTTTGTGACTGTGGGATCTTCTTGAGTCTTTCAATCGTCTCACGGTCTTCCCGCTGAATTTCTACCACTTGCACGCTTGCTTCTTCACAGGGATTTCGGCTCAGTATGTCCGCCAACAGGTTATTCCTTCCCGGTTGGTGAACAATCGAAACATCAAATCTTTGCAGAAACAAGGTCCATCGTGCAACTCTCTCATTGGCTAGATCCGTTTTTAACATAAACTGGAGGGCCTTATGGTCAGTTATTATTATTATTCGGTGTCCTAATAGCATTTTCTTCCAGTTTTGTAGTGCGAAAATCGTCGCCAAGGCTTCAACTTCAGTGACAGTGTAGTTCCTCTCATGCGCTTTCAATTTTCTACTAGCAAATGCTAAGTAGTGCCTCTGCTGTTTGTCATCTAGTTGATATAGTACCGCGCTTATTCCCACATAAGAAGCGTCCGTTTCCAAGTAAAACGTTCTTTGAAAATCTGGATACTCCAATTTTATGTTTTCAACTAGCATACTCTTTGCTCTGTTGAAAGCTTCTCCGCATTCGTTTCCCCATTTCCATTTGTTGTTTTTCTTTAGTAACTCGTGAAGCGGAGCCATCACTTCAGAGTACTTAGGGCAATGCAGGGCAAAAAATTGGCACATGCCCAAAAATCCTCTAATTTGCTTAATTTTTCGCGGCCTAGGGAAGTTTTTGATAGCATCTATCTTTTGGGGGTTTGGCCTGTATCCTTGCCCATCTATCACGTGTCCATGAAACATGATCTCCTCCTTACAAAAATGACACTTCTTATAATTCACTTTGAAGTTCGCCTCATCTAGATTTTGAAAAACCATTCTAATGTGTTCTATATGCTCTTCTGGTGTCTCCGATGCTATGATCAAATCATCTACGTAACAGATCACGTGCTTCTTGACTTCTTCCGTTAGATTTTGGTCCAGTGCTCTCACCATCACGGGTCCACTATTTTTCAGGCCAAATGGGATCCTAGAAAAGACATATGTCTTCTCGTCGAATAGGAACCCCGTGTACTGACGACTATTTTCCGCTAGCTCAATATGGTAATATGACGCCGTCAAATCCAGAGTTGTAAATATCGACTTCCCTTTGAACCTTCTCTGTATCTCCCTGATCTTGGGTGGTCTGTCGTATTCTGGAAGGCTCACGCTGTTAATTTTTCTCGCGTCTAAGCATATCCTCACAGATCCATCGGGTTTCTTTACTATAGCGAGAGGGTTCAAGTATGACGTTGCCCTCTTCTCTATGATGCCGTCCTTCTCCATTGTCTTTATCATCTCTTCTACCTTCCCATGAAGGTATTCCGGGACAGGATAAATTTTCCCTTTATACGGCGTGTCATCAGTTAATTTCATTTCATACTGGAAATGTTTGATCAACCATGGTTTGCTGTCGAAGATGTGTTTAAACTCTTCTATCAGATTTTCCAAATTCTCCTGTAACTTTGGCTCCAATGGTTCTTCTTTGATGGTATTTATCCTCATTTCCTCCTTGCTATCCGGCAACATTCCTTCCCACTTATTTCCAGTGTCCCTAATTGGAAATTCTTCCCTTTCACTTTCAACTCGTTCATCTATATCATCTCTGAATTGAACCACTTTTCCGCGCAGGTCTATGACTATGCCGTGCTCAGAAATGAATTCCGCTCCTAATATCATGCTGTATTTACTGTCCTTGAGCACAATAAATACATGCTCGAATACTCTTTCAGAGATTCGGAATTCAAACAAAACTTGTTTTCTACATTTTACTGATCTGTTTGGAATAACACCCTGTATCTTCATACTCGATACTGGCATTATAGCCATCTCAACTAAATCTTTTATTCCTTCCAGACAAGCTTCCGATATTATGCTCACACTCGCACCCGTGTCGAGCAGCGTTTCAATCTCACACTTCCCTATATTTACATTGATTATTGGCAGATCCACACACCTCACCTTTCTATTTCCTTCTTCGTCTCCATAAATAATATCTTCATCAGTTATGTGGTGTATAGCTTGAATTTGGACTGTCCTAGCACTAGGGCGTAAATCATTATTAATGGGCAAAAAATCGTTATTACTGCCTGTGAGTCCCTGTCCAAACTCAGTATTTCCTTCCTGTCAGCTTCTCTTTCCTGATTTGACTCCACTGGTGCCTGGTTTCGATTCCTCATGCTGTTTTGCCTGAGATTCTTCTTCTTCTTGTTCCTTTTCCCTTAATTGTTCAATGTATCTTCGGCTTTCTTGGTGACGTTCTTCTAATGATGGCCTATAATTTTGCCTTTCTTGATTCCCGTACCTTGGGCAGTTATTGTATGGTCTCCGATCACGTGGCCACGATTCTCTCCCTCTATATCCTGACCTTCCGTAGTCCCTCTGATTAAATCGTCCACTTCTATCCTGATAATATGGCCTCCGGTCATATGGCTTTCCTTGATTCCTGTATCTGTTTAAGCCATTTCCTTCATCCCTTCCATCTCTATCGTTCCTTCCATAACTTCGCTGAGGTTCCGTCTGCGCCATACGATCCATTACCACCATATTTGCTTCTCTCTGTTCTGTCCTTGGACTACGAGGTTCCGTCATCTTGCTCGTGTGGTCTAGTTTCCTCAAAATCTCGTCACACACCTCGAGTCTATTTGCACCCGATGCAATTAATACACGCTGGACTTCTACCGGATATTGCTGTATGATGGCATGCACCAAATCCTGCTCCTCCAACGGTGGATCCAAAAATTGTAGCCTGGCTACCTGATTCGTGAAGTACCCAGCGTATTGTGTTGGCCTGGTAGTCGCGTATTTCTTTGAGTATAATTCAGCCCTTATACTTTGTTGATCTTCTGAGGACCAAAATCTCTTCAGGAAAGCGTTCGCAAAGTCATCGTACCCTCTAAACTGATTCCTAAAAGCTCGCATCCAGTTTAGCGGTTGGCCTTCAAGAGCTCTTTCTATCACCCTCATTTCTCTCTCTTTAGGAACCCTATGTTCATCCATGTATTCCTTCAGGTCCCGCAGGAATTCTATGGGTGTGATGCCAGTCAAATTTGAAAATTTTTTTGGGCGGTCCTCCTGATTTCTAATGATGGTAATCGGTTGAGTTGAGCTGTAACTGATTGGTGTGAATGTTGTTCCTGTCGGACTTGGTTCCTTGTTTACATCTATCGATTTTGCTTCTACCATCTTTCCTTCTAATTCAACAATTCTCTTTAACTGTTCTCCGTGAGCAATACTCACTTTATCTTGTACTGTCGAAACCGCTGTTGCAATCTGTGTTTTAATTTCGTCGTTTAACTCTAATTTCATTTCCCCCATCTGACTCCTAAGACTTTCCATCTTGCATTCCTGCTCCATGGCGAATTCAGACATTTTATCGGTCATGCTCCTGGTATCTTTCGCTAATCTCTGCTGTATTACTTTCGCCTCTTCCTTTAACACCAAGACCTCTGCGTTGATTGCTTTATCCCTTTCTTCCATCTTGGCGGTCAATGCCTCCACGCTTCGATCCATTTTCTCTTGAACGGTTTTCTCCAATGATTTCAACTGTGTCCCCATATTACTTTCAATTTCCACCTTATCCCTCTTAATTTGTTCCTTTAAATCCGTCTTTTCGGCTTGAGCCTTCTCCATGTACTGTTTCATATCGAATTGGTGCTCCTTAAATAATTCCAATCCTCCTTGCAAGTCCCCTGACTGAATTCCAAGATTTTTTTCAAAACCTTCGAATTTAATATCTAAATCTTTGAATTTGGTGTCGAAACCTTTAAATTGAGTGTCGAAACCTTTAAATTGAGTGTCTAAACCTTTGAATTGAGTGTCTAAACCTTCAAATTTAGTGTCTAAACCTTCAAATTTAGTATTTATTCCTTCATGCATCTTAATCAACTGTCTATCCAACCCATCTAGATTAGTGTTCATACCACCTTCATAGTCTTTCCATTGAGTCTTCAAACCTTCCTCCATATTCTTTTGACTTTTAGCTAACTCCTTTAGCTTCTCTCCTAGCTGTCCCATCAATCCCTTAATTTCATCAAATTCTCCCATATTTCACAACAAATAAACATGGAAGCTGTTACAACTAGTGACTAACTTAGACTAAGGACTAGTGGTTACTTCAATTTGGCAGTGGAATCGAAATCTAATATCATGTGGAAATAATAAATGTGGATGGTATCGCTTAAACACAGCGATCTAACGTTACTGAATCGCTTCGTTCTATGTCATTCAAACACACACAAAAATCCTACAAAGTGAATTTTAACAGACTGACAGACATATCGCACAATAAAATGGGGTAACAGCACTCAATTGGTTTTCTCTTCATTCCATTTGTGCCACATGGCCGTCCACCATCTTGTCACTCTCCTCTGGTGTTCCAACTTTTTCGAGTTCAAGATGTCGGCTATACCACTGCGTGGTACGATATTCCCAGTTCGAGGCCATTACACGGTGGGCGCCATCTTATTGTGCCCGATAATCTGGCTTTGGATTGGGTGGCCCGACACACACTTCAACCCTCACCCAGAATTCGGTACAACACGAAAAGAAAAAAAAATCTTGAATGTCCGAATCAATTTTGGCCTTAAAAAAAACTGTGTCGGGAACGAGATTCAAGCAATCCCGGGGTCTTTATAATGATGGGTACAACTGGGGTAAAATCTCAAAATTGATCCGGTGGACACACAAGTATGACAACGAACAAGAATGACAAAAAACTCCGCTGTTAAAATAAAACTCATCCACCATTTATTACAGGACCACACCACTAAATACATAGAATCACACACAGAAGCCTACCTTCGCTCGGAGACTTCTCAAAATTACTCTTGATGTGCAAATAAATAAATGACGCAGAAGCAAAATTCAAATTAATGAGGACAAAAATCTCCGGGCGTCCTAATCTTTGGATACAAAATAACTTACGGAGATCAGAGCTATATCATTCTAGTATTACAACCATTACTTCAAAATGCTATGTCACCTCTCCGCTAATAGTCCATAAACGTGCAGGTGCATAAATCTGAAAAAATATTCAAAGAAAAAAATGTGTTGCCTCATTCGATCTCCTTCTAACTAAATGTAATCACCAAAATAGGAAAAAGAATATTTTTATGTATGGATGTCACTGGCGTTAAAGAATTTATTTTCAGACTTTTATTCATGTATTAAATACTTTCATTATTATTTCACTGGTTTTCGTTCAGCTGTGCCTCACTCAGAAAAAATGACTGGTTGTTGGCTTTTACATACATCACTTTACATTTTAACATCTTTATGATCCCAGATATTTTTTTTTTCATTTATTAATCACTGCATGCTCTTCACATATTTATAACTACACCATAAACATTTAGGTAGATGGCCTCTGCCTATCTGTATTATTTTTCCACTGACAATTGCCTCAAAATTTCATATACTTGAATCACGTAACATTAATTATAATCATTTATTTTATTCACCTCGCTATAGCGAGAATCTTTAGTTTCATCATAACTTCGTATTATGCAACCCTGCTATTTTATCAATGCAGAATCATTATTTACACAACCTTGTATCAGTCACCTACCAAACGCATCTCCTCATGTTAGCATGTAAAGGGAAACCTCAGTGACGTGTGAGTGTTTAGCATAAATGTGATGTGCGCACAAAAAGTGGCCCATTAAGTGTAAATGAATCCCTTGTAATTTAAGCCTGTTCAAACCATAATTTGTCATCCAGGTTGCACCAATTCAAAGAACACAGCGACTTAACACGCTGAAAGATCCCTGTACTCAAATTATATTTTAAAGCATCCATATATTTATTTTTAAATCCTAAAGAAAACTGCCTTAATCTCTCAAAAGAAAACTTAAAATTTACTATCCTACTAATCATGTCATTATATCGCATTTTATCCTTATTGATTAACTTCTATTTCGATTTTTGCCCAACTGTCCAAATCTTAGTAACCACTACCCATTAACCACTACTTAAGAATTAACATGGTTTTCAGTACCTTTCGGCCACCTCAGTCTTGGTTCCGCTGACACGTTTCCTGGTGGTTTGGGTCGACGTTCTTCCCATTGAACATCCTCCCCTCTCGTCCTGGATCCAGCTCGCGACCCTCGGGGTGTCCATGGTCCTGGCTCGCCTTCGTTTCCACGTCATCGTAACAGCTTCCACATACTAAACTTAGCTTGCCATCTCTTCGCTCGTAAAGTTCTTGACACAAAACTCGCACTGGTCTGTACTGATAGCCTTTATGTCCGTCCAATACATCGCTGCAATCTTCATGTTGACTATGCCAAGTAATATCAACTCATGGCCGTGAAAATAACTCTATAACGGCACAGGTTATATCGTATGCGTCTACACAAGCCTGTAATCATAAGGTATTACATCCGTCCTTGACCTAGAATGTCGCTCTATATTTGGACTGCACTCAGCTTATCTCTCATGGTTCACTGACCCTGGACACTCATTTGTCTGGTCGTCAAACAAAAGCACATCGCTTCGTTCATATGTTCTGGGCGTCAGTTATCTAGCGCACGGCCCATACAGTCCCGTACCTGGTAAAAGCTTGAGACACCACGTGTGTCTGCTCGCACTTCATTGTACAAATGACTAATGTCCCACAGCATAATGCATTATGATCTGCGTTATAATATCACCTCGCCACATTCAGCTTTAGCATTCGTTAACACAGAGCTGTCCACGCAAGAAATAATACTGATCCTTTCAGCTATGTCCCAAAAAACTGTCGGAATACCACACTGGTTCCAAGCGGCCACGATACGACTGCTACTACACACTTGTTAGGAACTTCAGCGTGCGGCGACACAAAAATAAAGATGAACTTCGGCGTACGGCGACACAAAAGAAAGTGAACTTCGCTGGACGGCGATGCAAAATAAAGTGACCCGTTTCTCCGGTGTGACCTTTCCACCTCAACTTTTCCTGGAGCTCATCAGCGCCCTCTACACTTCTGGAAACTTCGCCTAGTCATGCTGTCGACTATGTCCATGACGTAAAAACATCAACCTCAGGTTACTTCCGCTTGCTTCCTTCCTCCTGCTATGCGACGTTGCCAGAGCTCTCAAAACCATGCGATATCGGTCACAAATCCCCCTCAACCAGGAATAATAATAAGCGTGAGACATCTCGATTATTATTATTCTGTTGGGTTAACAATCTATTTCTTCAATGAGTTCTCCATATCGCATGCTTACTCTCTCTTGTGGTACCTTTTAAGGCTAGCTGCATTGAATTTGCCTATAACTCTCTCAGTTGCGATATCCACGACTTGGTAACAATTATTTCCATAATTGCGTCCAATCTTGAACGGCCCAGCGAAAACTCTTACAAATTTGCTGTAGATCTTCGCTGGCAAATTAGATGACACAGGTCTCCTGAGGAGCACTTCCTGTCCTTCGTTCAGGGGCTGATCGAATCGCTTGTGCTGCACCCTTCTAGCTCTCTTGTCCGCTTGGAGTTGAAGTCGCTCGCGTGCCCTCTGTATCCTCACATTATGACTGGGGACGGCGTCTGGAGGTCTGTTGAACAGATGGTCCCATGGTCTTCGGGGTGCCGTATTAAAATGGAGAGCCTGAGGAATTTGCCGCGTACTTTCATGGAGTGTGGTGTTTATGCACGCTTCAATTAGCGGTACAAATTCCATCCATCTATCATGCCTTTCATGTGTATAAATTCTGAAGAACTTTCCCAGTTCAGCCATCGTCCTTTCAACAGGGTTCGATTCGGGATTTCGAATTGAACTTAAAATATGTTTAATACCCAGCCTCGTAATCGCTTGTTGGAAGTCTGCTGCAGTGAATTGAGTCCCGTGATCTGTTAAAATATATTCGGGCTTACCTGCCTTAGGAATCACTCCTTTCTCTATCCTATTGATGACGTATCTCGCCTTTGCCTTTTGAATGGGGTGCAGCATTATGAATTTCGATAAAACATCCATAGTCACCAATATGTACCGATTTCCTCTGGTTGATCTAGGGAGGGGGCCATACAGGTCCGCCGAATACAACTCACAGGGTTTGGATGGTATTATAGCCCTTGGCTTCTCCCGTAGTAGGTGTGATGAGTACTTGCTCTTCTGACATACGTCACAGGTCCTCAATGTGTTTTTCACAGATATTCTCATTCCTTCCCACGTAAATTGTTCCTGCAACACCGCAATCGTCTTGTCCGTGCCGCCATGACCTATGGCATGATGTGCTAGCCATGTCACCGGCTGGACTAAACTGGGTGGTATTACGATCCTGAGCATAGTGCGATCTCGATCTATGAACTTGTAGACTGAGTCCCCTAAAATCAAATGTACAGCCGCTTGTTTCGAAGTAGCTTCGTATTCAGGGTCATCTCGGTCCATCCTGCCTTTCAAAAACCTATAAATTCTTCTCAACGGCTCGTATCTTTTTTGTGACTGTGGGATCTTCTTGAGTCTTTCAATCGTCTCACGGTCTTCCCGCTGAATTTCTACCACTTGCACGCTTGCTTCTTCACAGGGATTTCGGCTCAGTATGTCCGCCAACAGGTTATTCCTTCCCGGTTGGTGAACAATCGAAACATCAAATCTTTGCAGAAACAAGGTCCATCGTGCAACTCTCTCATTGGCTAGATCCGTTTTTAACATAAACTGGAGGGCCTTATGGTCAGTTATTATTATTATTCGGTGTCCTAATAGCATTTTCTTCCAGTTTTGTAGTGCGAAAATCGTCGCCAAGGCTTCAACTTCAGTGACAGTGTAGTTCCTCTCATGCGCTTTCAATTTTCTACTAGCAAATGCTAAGTAGTGCCTCTGCTGTTTGTCATCTAGTTGATATAGTACCGCGCTTATTCCCACATAAGAAGCGTCCGTTTCCAAGTAAAACGTTCTTTGAAAATCTGGATACTCCAATTTTATGTTTTCAACTAGCATACTCTTTGCTCTGTTGAAAGCTTCTTCGCATTCGTTTCCCCATTTCCATTTGTTGTTTTTCTTTAGTAACTCGTGAAGCGGAGCCATCACTTCAGAGTACTTAGGGCAATGCAGGGCAAAAAATTGGCACATGCCCAAAAATCCTCTAATTTGCTTAATTTTTCGCGGCCTAGGGAAGTTTTTGATAGCATCTATCTTTTGGGGGTTTGGCCTGTATCCTTGCCCATCTATCACGTGTCCAAGAAACATGATCTCCTCCTTACAAAAATGACACTTCTTATAATTCACTTTGAAGTTCGCCTCATCTAGATTTTGAAAAACCATTCTAATGTGTTCTATATGCTCTTCTGGTGTCTCCGATGCTATGATCAAGTCATCTACGTAACAGATCACGTGCTTCTTGACTTCTTCCGTTAGATTTTGGTCCAGTGCTCTCACCATCACGGGTCCACTATTTTTCAGGCCAAATGGGAGCCTAGAAAAGACATATGTCTTCTCGTCGAATAGGAACCCCGTGTACTGACGACTATTTTCCGCTAGCTCAATATGGTAATATGACGCCGTCAAATCCAGAGTTGTAAATATCGACTTCCCTTTGAACCTTCTCAGTATCTCCCTGATCTTGGGTGGTCTGTCGTATTCTGGAAGGCTCACGCTGTTAATTTTTCTCGTGTCTAAGCATATCCTCACAGATCCATCGGGTTTCTTTACTATAGCGAAAGGGTTCAAGTATGACGTTGCCCTCTTCTCTATGATGCCGTCCTTCTTCATTGTCTTTATCATCTCTTCTACCTTCCCATGAAGGTATTCCGGGACAGGATAAATTTTCCCTTTATACGGCGTGTCATCAGTTAATTTCATTTCATACTGGAAATTTTTGATCAACCCTGGTTTGCTGTCGAAGATGTGTTTAAACTCTTCTATCAGATTTTCCAAATTCTCCTGTAACTTTGCCTCCAATGGTTCTTCTTTGATGGTATTTATCCTCATTTCCTCCTTGCTATCCGGCAACATTCCTTCCCACTTATTTCCAGTGTCCCTAATTGGAAATTCTTCCCTTTCACTTTCAACTCGTTCATCTATATCATCTCTGAATTGAACCACTTTTCCGCGCAGGTCTATGACTATGCCGTGCTCAGAAATGAATTCCGCACCTAATATCATGCTGTATTTACTGCCCTTGAGCACAATAAATACATGCTCGAATACTCTTTCAGAGATTCGGAATTCAAACAAAACTTGTTTTCTACATTTTACTGATCTGTTTGGAATAACACCCTGTATCTTCATACTCGATACTGGCATTATAGCCATCTCAACTAAATCTTTTATTCCTTCCAGACAAGCTTCCGATATTATGCTCACACTCGCACCCGTGTCGAGCAGCGTTTCAATCTCACACTTCCCTATATTTACATTGATTATTGGCAGATCCACACACCTCACCTTTCTATTTCCTTCTTCGTCTCCATAAATAATATCTTCATCAGTTATGTGGTGTATAGCTTGAATTTGGACTGTCCTAGCACTAGGGCGTAAATCATTATTAATGGGCAAAAAATCGTTATTACTGCCTGTGAGTCCCTGTCCAAACTCAGTATTTCCTTCCTGTCAGCTTCTCTTTCCTGATTTGACTCCACTGGTGCCTGGTTTCGATTCCTCATGCTGTTTTGCCTGAGATTCTTCTTCTTCTTGTTCCTTTTCCCTTAATTGTTCAATGTATCTTCGGCTTTCTTGGTGACGTTCTTCTAATGATGGCCTATAATTTTGCCTTTCTTGATTCCCGTACCTTGGGCAGTTATTGTATGGTCTCCGATCACGTGGCCACGATTCTCTCCCTCTATATCCTGACCTTCCGTAGTCCCTCTGATTAAATCGTCCACTTCTATCCTGATAATATGGCCTCCGGTCATATGGCTTTCCTTGATTCCTGTATCAGTTTAAGCCATTTCCTTCATCCCTTCCATCTCTATCGTTCCTTCCATAACTTCGCTGAGGTTCCGTCTGCGCCATACGATCCATTACCACCATATTTGCTTCTCTCTGTTCTGTCCTTGGACTACGAGGTTCCGTCATCTTGCTCGTGTGGTCTAGTTTCCTCAAAATCTCGTCACACACCTCGAGTCTATTTGCACCCGATGCAATTAATACACGCTGGACTTCTACCGGATATTGCTGTATGATGGCATGCACCAAATCCTGCTCCTCCAACGGTGGATCCAAAAATTGTAGCCTGGCTACCTGATTCGTGAAGTACCCAGCGTATTGTGTTGGCCTGGTAGTCGCGTATTTCTTTGAGTATAATTCAGCCCTTATACTTTGTTGATCTTCTGAGGACCAAAATCTCTTCAGGAAAGCGTTCGCAAAGTCATCGTACCCTCTAAACTGATTCCTAAAAGCTCGCATCCAGTTTAGCGGTTGGCCTTCAAGAGCTCTTTCTATCACCCTCATTTCTCTCTCTTTAGGAACCCTATGTTCATCCATGTATTCCTTCAGGTCCCGCAGGAATTCTATGGGTGTGATGCCAGTCAAATTTGAAAATTTTTTTGGGCGGTCCTCCTGATTTCTAATGATGGTAATCGGTTGAGTTGAGCTGTAACTGATTGGTGTGAATGTTGTTCCTGTCGGACTTGGTTCCTTGTTTACATCTATCGATTTTGCTTCTACCATCTTTCCTTCTAATTCAACAATTCTCTTTAACTGTTCTCCGTGAGCAATACTCACTTTATCTTGTACTGTCGAAACCGCTGTTGCAATCTGTGTTTTAATTTCGTCGTTTAACTCTAATTTCATTTCCCCCATCTGACTCCTAAGACTTTCCATCTTGCATTCCTGCTCCATGGCGAATTCAGACATTTTATCGGTCATGCTCCTGGTATCTTTCGCTAATCTCTGCTGTATTACTTTCGCCTCTTCCTTTAACACCAAGACCTCTGCGTTGATTGCTTTATCCCTTTCTTCCATCTTGGCGGTCAATGCCTCCACGCTTCGATCCATTTTCTCTTGAACGGTTTTCTCCAATGATTTCAACTGTGTCCCCATATTACTTTCAATTTCCACCTTATCCCTCTTAATTTGTTCCTTTAAATCCGTCATTTCGGCTTGAGCCTTCTCCATGTACTGTTTCATATCGAATTGGTGCTCCTTAAATAATTCCAATCCTCCTTGCAAGTCCCCTGACTGAATTCCAAGATTTTTTTTCAAAACCTTCGAATTTAATATCTAAATCTTTGAATTTGGTGTCGAAACCTTTAAATTGAGTGTCGAAACCTTTAAATTGAGTGTCTAAACCTTTGAATTGAGTGTCTAAACCTTCAAATTTAGTGTCTAAACCTTCAAATTTAGTATTTATTCCTTCATGCATCTTAATCAACTGTCTATCCAACCCATCTAGATTAGTGTTCATACCACCTTCATAGTCTTTCCATTGAGTCTTCAAACCTTCCTCCATATTCTTTTGACTTTTAGCTAACTCCTTTAGCTTCTCTCCTAGCTGTCCCATCAATCCCTTAATTTCATCAAATTCTCCCATATTTCACAACAAATAAACATGGAAGCTGTTACAACTAGTGACTAACTTAGACTAAGGACTAGTGGTTACTTCAATTTGGCAGTGGAATCGAAATCTAATATCATGTGGAAATAATAAATGTGGATGGTATCGCTTAAACACAGCGATCTAACGTTACTGAATCGCTTCGTTCTATGTCATTCAAACACACACAAAAATCCTACAAAGTGAATTTTAACAGACAGACAGACATATCGCACAATAAAGTTGGGTACCAGCACTCAATTGGTTTTCTCTTCATTCCATTTGTGCCACATGGCCGTCCACCATCTTGTCACTCTCCTCTGGTGTTCCAATTTTTTCGAGTTCAAGATGTCGGCTATACCACTGCGTGGTACGATATTCCCAGTTCGAGGCCATTACACGGTGGGCGCCATCTTGTTGTGCCCGATAATCTGGCTTTGGATTGGGTGGCCCGACACACACTTCAACCCTCACCCAGAATTCGGTACAACACGAAAAGAAAAAAAAATCTTGAATGTCCGAATCAATTTTGGCCTTAAAAAAAACTGTGTCGGGAACGAGATTCAATCAATCCCGGCGTCTTTATAATGATGGGTACAACTGGGGTAAAATCTCAAAATTGATCCGGTGGACACACAAGTATGACAACGAACAAGAATGACAAAAAACTCCGCTGTTAAAATAAAACTCATCCACCATTTATTACAGGACCACACCACTAAATACATAGAATCACACACAGAAGCCTACCTTCGCTCGGAGACTTCTCAAAATTACTCTTGATGTGCAAATAAATAAATGACGCAGAAGCAAAATTCAAATTAATGAGGACAAAAATCTCCGGGCGTCCTAATCTTTGGATACAAAATAACTTACGGAGATCAGAGCTATATCATTCTAGTATTACAACCATTACTTCAAAATGCTATGTCACCTCTCCGCTAATAGTCCATAAACGTGCAGGTGCATAAATCTGAAAAAATATTCAAAGAAAAAAATTTGTTGCCTCATTCGATCTCCTTCTAACTAAATGTAATCACCAAAATAGGAAAAAGAATATTTTTATGTATGGATGTCACTGGCGTTAAAGAATTTATTTTCAGACCTTTTATTCATGTATTAAATACTTTCATTATTATTTCACTGGTTTTCGTTCAGCTGTGCCTCACTCAGAAAAAATGACTGGTTGTTGGCTTTTACATACATCACTTTACATTTTAACATCTTTATGATCCCAGATATTTTTTTTTCATTTATTAATCACTGCATGCTCTTCACATATTTATAACTACACCATAAACATTTAGGTAGATGGCCTCTGCCTATCTGTATTATTTTTCCACTGACAATTGCCTCAAAATTTCATATACTTGAATCACGTAACATTAATTATAATCATTTATTTTATTCACCTCGCTATAGTGAGAACCTTTAGTTTCATCATAACTTCGTATTATGCAACCCTGCTATTTTATCAATGCAGTATCATTATTTACACAACCTTGTATCAGTCACCTACCAAACGCATCTCCTCATGTTAGCATGTAAAGGGAAACCTCAGTGACGTGTGAGTGTTCAGCATAAATGTGATGTGCGCACAAAAAGTGGCCCTTTAAGTGTAAATGAATCCCTTGTAATTTAAGCCTGTTCAAACCATAATTTGTCATCCAGGTTGCACCAATTCAAAGAACACAGCGACTTAACACGCTGAAAGATCCCTGTACTCAAATTATATTTTAAAGCATCCATATATTTATTTTTAAATCCTAAAGAAAACTGTCTTAATCTCTCAAAAGAAAACTTAAAATTTACTATCCTACTAATCATGTCATTATATCGCATTTTATCCTTATTGATTAACTTCTATTTCGATTTTTGCCCAACTGTCCAAATCTTAGTAACCACTACCCATTAACCACTACTTAAGAATTAACATGGTTTTCAGTACCTTTCGGCCACCTCAGTCTTGGTTCCGCTGACACGTTTCCTGGGGGTTTGGGTCCACGTTCTTCCCTTTGAACATCCTCCCCTCTCGTCCTGGATCCAGCTCGCGACCCTCGGGGTGTCCATGGTCCTGGCTCGCCTTCGTTTCCACGTCATCGTAACAGCTTCCACATACTAAACTTAGCTTGCCATCTCTTCGCTCGTAAAGTTCTTGACACAAAACTCGCACTGGTCTGTACTGATAGCCTTTATGTCCGTCCAATACATCGCTGCAATCTTCATGTCGACTATGCCAAGTAATATCAACTCATGGCCGTGAAAATAACTCTATAACGGCACAGGTTATATCGTATGCGTCTACACAAGCCTGTAATCATAAGGTATTACATCCGTCCTTGACCTAGAATGTCGCTCTATATTTGGACTGCACTCAGCTTATCTCTCATGGTTCACTGACCCTGGACACTCATTTGTCTGGTCGTCAAACAAAAGCACATCGCTTCGTTCATATGTTCTGGGCGTCAGTTATCTAGCGCACGGCCCATACAGTCCCGTACCTGGTAAAAGCTTGAGACACCACGTGTGTCTTCTCGCACTTCATTGTACAAATGACTAATGTCCCACAGCATAATGCATTATGATCTGCGTTATAATATCACCTCGCCACATTCAGCTTTAGTATTCGTTAACACAGAGCTGTCCACGCAAGAAATAATACTGATCCTTTCAGCTATGTCCCAAAAAACTGTCGGAATACCACACTGGTTCCAAGCGGCCACGATACGACTGCTACTACACACTTGTTAGGAACTTCAGCGTGCGGCGACACAAAAATAAAGATGAACTTCGGCGTACGGCGACACAAAAGAAAGTGAACTTCGCTGGACGGCGATGCAAAATAAAGTGACCCGTTTCTCCGGTGTGACCTTTCCACCTCAACTTTTCCTGGAGCTCATCAGCGCCCTCTACACTTCTGGAAACTTCGCCTAGTCATGCTGTCGACTATGTCCATGACGTAAAAACATCAACCTCAGGTTACTTCCGCTTGCTTCCTTCCTCCTGCTATGCGACGTTGCCAGAGCTCTCAAAACCATGCGATATCGGTCACAGTACACTGTAACTTTCACTTGCAGTCGAGGCTCAGAGGGAGGGTGTATCAGGGGGAAGTGTGTCCGTACAAGAACCGGAAGGTAGGAAGCGCAGTGCTGCATTGTCTACAGCAGTTCCTTCTCCATGGTACATTTTTGTCATTAAATATAGAAGTTTCTTTTATATTTTCAACCTTGACTTTCTACTTAACGCATACCAAGTTTATAGCTTTGCTGGAAGTATTTCTTCAAGAGGGTTAGAAACATTGCGGTATGCCTTCCATAGAATGGCCCTCTTAACTGCATCTCGTCAATAATAATAATAATGATAATAATAATAATACTAGTAACATGACGAATAGAAATAAACAGTGCCATCACTCCGCTCTCTAAGCATTGTCGTTCATGGTCCCGGCAGTGTGTGGCGCGGAAGTCTCTCCGAACCACAAGCAAATGCGGCAAGAAGCCCACGAGGTTAGTATTGTAATATTGTGTGCGCAAGAAGTCATATATGCGAGGAAATTTGTTTATTTGTATTATTTTACGAATGTCTGTGTTAGTCTGTGCAGTGTTTCGTGTGTGCAAACAACTAATGTTTCTAATGTTTAGAAAAAAAATCATACTGTTTTGTTCCTGGATGCAAATCGGGTTACGGAAGAAAAGCTGATAGTAGACATTTTTTCACACCGCCAAAGAAACAAATCTGTTTGCGAAATGGGTGACAGTTATTTCGCGGAAATATAATCCATTGTCGATCAAAATAGGATCTGTGACGTGCATTTTTAGGAAGTTTTAATTATAAATCGTTTCCGATACAGTCCTCCTGATCAATATCATGGTCAGTATCCAAGTCACCAAAGGCTTTGAAATTATCATCAACTAGCGATTCGCTATCTTTCAGCAGAAGACACACTCACATCCATAGGTTTTCATAAGGCGTAAAATCTTTACTGATATTCACTACGGCAACGGCTACGTGGCTCAGCAGTAACGTTCTCGCCTGAACTGGATACACAAATAGGCAAATACGAAGGTGGTCTCCAAAAGGGAAGATCATTCCTAGAACAAACTATAAACCTGAAAAATTCGATTAAATATTTTCGGAACACATCCAAAGTGACCTATGTGGTTACATTTGTTGATTTCCAGAAAGCGTTTGACAGCATAGACAGAGAATATCTCTTGGATGTGCCAGCCGAATTCGGATTAGATCGAAAAACAACTGAAAATTGCTGTGAGAAGAAATTCATTCAATCAAGGCTTTAGAAAGTGGAAACTGCATTTCAACTGACAAAGAATATTTACAACAAAGAATGCCCCTCTTCGAACTGTAAAATCTGACACTGTACATCAGTGATCACTTTCGTGATGTTTAACGTGTCTATTTTTTCTGTTTGTTAGCTGCTGCATTTGCTAGTCAAATGCTTTTAATTTTCCGAGACCACCGAACGATTACTGTTTATTTAATTGCATTTATTCTTGTAATATATATTGTTAAATTGCGAGTGATTATACCCTTCACCAACATATCTTTAAGAATCTTACCTTAGGCCTGTTCAAGGTTATACATGGCGAGCAGCGAGATCACAACTGACAGGTGTGTTTCTCTGCCGGCCGCTTACGTGATGGGCTGACGTCACATCAGCCGATCCGGCCAATCCTCGCAGGCCAGCCAGTGGAAAGTCTTGAACATTCGATTCACTATTTGCGTGACGGCGTTCTTCTCCCCGATATCATTCATTCATTTCTTCTACGGGGCGTTCTAAGCTTCAATCAAAGCTCCAGTCTAGAGCTTTCTTCCACGCTTCATTCCATGGTTTAAATTACCATGCGGAGCTACAAATGGGCACTTCTGCTATGAGGAAGTGCAAACAACATTTCACTTCGATCCGCTGGCGGCTACACCAAATTGCTGTTACAACATGCCACAATAATTGTCATTGGGAAAGATGATCACAACGAAGGATATTCTACTAAATGTACCTCTGGTTTGAAGAAGAAGAAGAAGAAGAGGCTTGCTTTAAGCAAGGCTATTATTTCTGGATGCTGTTCAAATTCTAGTCATTCAAACTGGAAGCTTCCACCGCTCAGACGTCAAGCGCAGGCCACAGCCGACTCTCCTCAACAAAAATTCTCTAGTCATCACCGCTGAAGATAAGTTGGTTCTTTTTAACTATTATCTTGATAATTTCTCTTCTTTGTTTTAAGTGTTCTTAATTTTGCTAGCAAGTGCAATAATTTACCATCATCATCATCATCATTTCCCCTTATCCAGCTCCTGCCGGGTCGGGGTATTTATGGCACTTCTCCACTTTCCTCTGTCCTTCCACCATTCTTCTTCCACGATCTTGTCCCAGTCCAGATTTCTTTTTCTTACGCTGTTCTTCACTGAATCAATCCACCTTGTTCTAGGTCTTCCTCTTGCTCTCTTACCCTTGCACTTCGCCTCCAGCATCTGTCTTGGTATTCTATTTTCCTCCATCCTCTTTACATGTCCAAACCACCTTAGTTTATTCTTCTCAATTCTCTCATTTAGTTTTCCCATCCCAACTTCCTTCCCAACATCTTCATTCCTCACTCTGTCTTTCCTTGTCTTTCCTGTCATACTTCTTAGGAATTTCATTTCACTGGCTTGGATTCTACTCTCTTGCCTGCTTGTCAGTGTCCAAGTCTCAGCTGCATAAGTTAATATGGGAACATAGTACACTTTATTCATTACCTCCTTGCTTTTCCTTGGTACTTACTTATCCCAAACAAGTTTTCTTACACTTTGATAGAATGCATTGCTCTGCTGTACTCTCCTGCCAATCTCCATGTCCAACCTACCAGTTTGCATCAATTCACTTCCTAGGTATTTGAACGTGTCCACAATTTTAAAACTCTGACTTCCAATTTTCACAGTGCCCTTTCCTTGTCTTTCCCCTCTTGTCATCACCATGGTCTTGCTTTTCTCTATACTGATTTTCAGGCCGTACTTCTGAATATTTTCGTTCAGTGCATCTAGTTGTTTTTTCACTTCTTCGGTGTTCCTTCCCCAGACCACAATATCATCTGCAAATAACAGTAACTTCATTTCTTTATGTCCATATGCTTCCTTTGTTTCCTTTACGATTTCATCCACCACCATTATGAACAAGACAGGTGACAGCACACTCCCCTGTCTTAGTCCAGTCTTGTTCCTAAACCAATCTGTCTTTCCAACTGGGGTCTGTACCCTGCTAACACAGTTGTTGTACATTGCTTGCACCATTTCCAACATTTCTCTTCCCAGTCTCTTCTTAACCATGGTTTCCCATACCTTCTCTCTCGGGACACTATCATGTGCCTTTTCTAGATCTATGAAAGTCATGATCAAATCCTCTCCATATTCCCAGTTCTTTTCCATCACCTGCCTCAAGCTAAAGATTGGGTCCACTGTGGATCTTCCACTCCTGAAGCCATACTGTTCCTCTTGCAACTCTCCTTCCACCTTTCTTCTCATTCTTCTTTCTAATATTCTTTCTAGTATTTTTACTATCTGTGATAAGAGGGTGATCCCTCTATAGTTATCACACACCTTCTTGTCCCCCTTCTTAAACACTGGTATTATTAGCCCTTTTCCCAGTCTTCTGGTACATTTTCCGTTCCCACACACACTTTAGCAGTCGATACAACCATTGCATACCAACAGGTCCAGCAGCCTTTATCATTTCTACACTGATTTCATCCACCCCTGTTGCTTTTCCCATCTTCATTTTCTGTACTGCTAATTCCACCTCCAGCATTGTTATATCATCTTCTGTTATAGAGTCGTCAGGTTGTGTCACTTCCATCTCACCAGTACAACTCCTCACATTCAATAATTTATCGAAATTCTCCTTCCATCGTCCCTTTATCTCTTCTGGGTGTGTTAACAACTCTCCATCTTCCTTTGTGGTAACTCTTTCTTTCCTCTTACTTCTTAGAAGCCCATACAGCATCATTCTACTGCCACTTACATCTGTTTCCATTCTTCGTGTAAATTCTTCCCAACTTTTCTTCTTTTCTTCTCCTACCACTTTCTTACACCTCCGTTTGCTGTCGTGATACTTCCTTTTGCTTTCTTCTGTTTGATCTCGGTTCCATTCTTTCCATGCAGACTTCTTTTCTTTCACTGCTTTCCTCACTTCCTCATTCCCCCACGGTGTCTCCTTCTCTTTCACTCTTGTTGACGTCCTACCACAAGCACTCTCTGCTGCACCAACAAATGCCTTTTTAAAGTGGCGCCATTCCTCTTCTATGTTTTCCACTGCAGTAACTAGGATTTGTTGCTTCAATCTCTCCTGAAAATCTTCCTGTACAGTTTTGTCTTTCAATTTCCATACTTTTATTTTACTTTCTCTGATCTCCTTTAGGTTTTCCAATTTTTCCCATCTAAAATTTGCCACCACAGCTCTATGGTCCCCCATCAAATGCTTCTCCTGGTAAAGCTGTCACATCTATCAGCTTTCTGCGACTAGTCCTTTCCACCAGAAAGTAGTCAATTACTGATTTTGTTCTTCTATCGCCCCAACCATATTTCGTAATTTTCCTGCTGTTTTTCTTCCGAAACCATGAATTAACCACTATCAGTCCATTCCATTCACAAAAATTTACAAGTTCCTCTCCTTCCCGGTTCTTTTTCCCATATCCATATGGTCCAATGACTTCTTCCTTTCCTTGTCTCTCCTTTCCGACTTGTGCATTCATATCTCCCATGATCACCACTTCTATATCTGAAATTACTCTTTCTACATCCTCCAGGAATACTTCAATAACTTCTTCTCTGTTTCCAGTCTGTGGTGCATACACTTGTATGAAGTCCATCACGTCATTTTTCATCTTCATTCTAATTTTCATTATTCTGTCACTCACACACTCGACCACTTCAACATACTCCTCCAGTTGTTTCAAGGTTATCAGTCCCACGCCATTTTTTGCCTCTTGGCCACCACTCCAGTATAATGTATATCCTTTCCTCAGTTTCATCCTTCCTTTACCTTTCCATTTCACTTCACTCAGCCCCATCAATCCAACATTCTCCCTCTCCATGAAGTCTACCACCTCCTCCACCTTGCCTGTCAGGGTCATGATATTCATGATTCCCACTTTCATTTCGGTTACTGGTCGTCCATTTCTCACAGTTCCCCCAGTACCAAAAGAACTGCGCGTCGCCTGCAGGGTACGCCCTAACCTTCTCCGAATCATTTGAAGTGCCATTTCCATTTTAGGCTATTATTACGATGGGGTCGCCACTCCCAAAGGCATTTTATGAAGCTACTGCCAGCTATTATACAGGCTGCCCCTAACATGGGAAACAGACGCCCTTGCAACCGCCCCTAACCTGGGAAACAGACGCTGCCGATTGATGCTGTACTCATACTATTCCCTGAGTACTGGGTTGCCTCTTCCGCAATCTCTACCGTTCCGAAGTCCATCTTCTCCGCTGCAGATTCCGTTGAGGTCTTCGCACGTAACCCTGTGCACGGGGCCTATGTTATACCCCATAGGACTGGGTCCTCACCAGAAATTAGCCGGTACTGTAGTTCCATGGTATATTACAGTACCGTTGCCAACCCCCGCGACGTGGACGCGCCTGGCAAGAATTATCCATGTAGCCAATTATAATTGCCTCTTAGACCGGGTTAAGGACCTGTCTAAATCCAGCCTCCAAGGCAATAATTTACCAATAATTTACCAAACCAGTGTATATGTCAAGAATAATGAACTTTTGCTAAATAGCACAAAGTTGTGCCATCGTAATTAACATTAAAGGATTTTTGCAATCACACCAGGTGTGCCAACGTAACTAAATTTCCAATCAAAGTTTGTGCTTAGATGTGTGTTTGCATGTTTCATAATTGGAATAAAATTTATTGTATTCACGCTTAAATGTTCAGTTATGCAGTTAAAAACCAGGCCGCATTTCCTCAGCCCTATCATTTCATTTTAAAAGCTCCTCTCAAAGAAGTTATTTTGTCCAGGCATTTTGCCTGATGCTGTTCTCCCGATTATGAGGACGAACTTGGGCAGTCCTCCGTATAACCATATGGTGACGAAACGCCGGGAATGCTTTTTGTAAACATTCTGTTGAAGCAATCTTTTAAATTGAACCTTTTTCAGAAATTAATATTTGAATTAATTCAAAATTTAACTTTCACACTGAACATTGAGTGTATAAATATCTCAAAATTGTGATTGCTAATCAATTTCGAAGTTTCAGCTCGGGTGTGCATGAGTGGCACTGGAAGAGGAGGCAAACAGCAGTTCTGAATTTTACCGTCGGAGAAGCCGCGCTCTCTCTTCTGGCAGACTGTCAACTTCTATTGAAGACAGACGTTCAAGTTCACAGTGTAGTCGTGAATATACAACAGTTTCCAAAATGCCAATTGACGAGAAACTCACTAAAGCGAGAGCTTCGGTCAAAGGAAAGTGTACACGATTTCGCACTTTTCTGAGTTTTATTGATATTATTTCCCAAAGGCTGAAATGTTATGAACAAGCCTTTGGGAAATATGATGAAATTCAAAGTAATATCGAGACGCAGTATCCCGACCAGCAAAGTGATCGTGGGGAGGTTGAAAATTTATATTATAAAGATTTTGTTGAAGAAGTTTAACACTGCAGGACAAAAAGGAGCAAACTCCTTCAGAATCTGCTTATTTTTCTTCCCGTGTTATACTCCCAAAATAGAATTACCCAAATTTTTCGGGGATGAAACCACTTGGGACCCAAATTTTTGAATTGTTCAATTCATTGGTGCACGAAAATGATTCTCTTCCTTTAATACAGAAGTTTCATTATTTGCGTTTGTCCGTTCAAGGTAACGCACTTAAACTTATCCAAGCACTTGCCTTGACAAATGAAAATTATGAAATAACTTTGGAACTTCATAAAGATCGTTTTGGGAACACTCGTTCGATAACTCAGTGTCATATACAGGGCTTATTCAATTTACCCATTGTTCAAGCTGATAATGTCGCATCGCTTCGTAATCTAATCGATACCGCAGAACTCCATACTCGTGCACTTGCCAACATGGAGCAACCTGTTGATTATTGGGATTTATTTTTGATTCATCTTATTTCTGCTAAATTAGACCCTAAAACTTTAAAAGATTGGGAAGTAGAACTTTCTCAACATTCTCTATGTACCTATGAAGCTATCATTAAATTCTTCAAGGCGAAATGCCAAGTTCTTTCTGCTGTGGCCACTCAAAAATGTAGTTCCACCTTTAAACCTCCTTCTAATAGTAAAGTCATCAGCCCTACTCAGAGAGTGTTAAGGTCGCATGCCTTTTCTACTAATATTCGGTCGTCTAACCAAGTACAAGCTTGTGTTTTGTGTCAACAACATCATAACTTATACCATTGCGCTCAATTGAAATCTTTATCTGTGGATGAAAGACGTAAATTAATTACCAACAAAAGACATTGCTTTAATTGTCTTTCAGGAACACATATGATAAGCAACCGTCATTCTGAACAGTTATATTTTCACTTTAAAGCTAAACATCATACTCTCCTGCATAGGCACGAGAAGCCGCGGTCATCAGCACCTAGTAGTTCTTCTGTTAAATCTAATTCTGAGACTTTGCAGAATAATGCTCAGTCCTTTACTTTGTCTCGTTCAGTAAAACTCAGGTTTTATTGTCCACTATTCAAGTCCTAGTGAGGAATGTTCACGGAAAGTTGATTTCTGTAAGAGGATTGTTAGATAATGCTGCGACTAATAACTTCATCAGTGAATGATTAGTTCGCAAGTTAGGTCTAAAAATATGCCCTACTTCTATAGAAGTCACAGGAAATAATGGCTCCAAGTCACAATCTTTAAGTTATGCTAAAATTGATCTAAAAGTTTCTAGTAACCTTGGCATTCCCTTAAATGTTGATTCCTTAATTATCAATTCTATAGGTAATGACACCCCCATTACATCTTTTCCAGTCCATAGTTGGAATATTCCGCATCGTTTGCAACTTTCCGATCCAAATTTCAACAGAGCTTCTTCTGTAGAAATTATTTTAAGTTCTAGCATTTTTGGCAATGTTTACATTCGGAAAGGGTTAAAGTTTCTCCTGATGTCTTCTTTCGTAAAACCGATTTCGATTGGATTGCAACTGGGCAAATATACCGCAACCCCGTTCAACAGAAATCTCATTGTTATTTTGTTGGTACTGAATTAAATCAAGAATTAACTAAATTCTGGGACATTGAGGATATTCAAGCCACTATGCCGCCTTCTAGTAATACTGAGAGCTGTGAAACATTGTACAAAGAAACCACCGTTCGCATTGCTGAAGGCAGATTCGTGGTAACTGTTCCTCGTACTTCTAACCCCTCTGTTATTGCAGATTCACATTCCTGGGCTCTCAATGCTTTATTCGCAATTGAAAATCGATTTACGAAAGATGCTTTCTTAAAGGCACTGTATACTTCTTTCATGGAATCAGCGAATCACATGGATGTGGTTCCTAAATCTGAAGAAATTAATGATACTCCTAAAGAAATAGTTTATCTTAATCATCATCCGGTATGGAAGAATTCTTCCGCCCGAGAACAGATAAGAGTGGTTTTAATGGTTCATCTCCAGATGCTAATGATGTTTCTCTCAATGACACTCTGCATTCTGGACCTGCTATTCACACAGATCTTACGTCAGTCTTACTTAATTTTCGTCTTTTCCCCATAGCTGTCCTCGCTGACATTAAAAAAATGTATAGGCAAATCCTAATAAATTCAGAACAGCGTGATTTGCAAAGAATTTTGTGACGGGACGACAATTCCAAACATATAAAAATATTTCGTTTACGAACAGTAACATAAGGTCTAAAGCCCTATGCTTTTCTTGCAATCCGCCCTCTTTATATTGAGCCCGTCAGAGGAGCTGCCAGGACAGCCAACAACCGAAATGACTTCCCTAACATCTCATCCGCCGGACCTAAATGCCAAGAGGATCAGGTGAACTTCCAAACAGGCCAAAGCGGCACGAGAATCCATCATCCACGGGGATTGTGGTACATGGTGACTAAAGGTCATAGACTGCCTAAGGAAAGGTTCACCTTAAAAGCTAGACTGAGAAAAGAAACATCCAGACTTATGTAAAACATCGTAAAGATTTATTTTAAAATCGACAAACCCCTGTCCTAGTTCGGAGGGTTTCTATCGGCTAATCCGCAAGCTAATAAATAATCAAAAATAAAGAGCAGGTCCCTACCCGAGAAGTTACTGTAAACCCTCGCGAAAGATCTATCTCACAATTATTAAAGCAACAACAGTCCCCCTAGGAATGGTACGGAGAAAAACCCTTGATCAAGTTAAAAGATCAAGCTAATATCGGAATTTACATTTAACAGGGCAGCAAAACAAATCTAAGTTAGGATGATACCATTTCCTCATTTACATTTAATATTAATTCATCTAGCTAAGTCCTATCAATTAATTACAACATTTACGGCGGTGACGTCCGTAATATCAAACAATTACAATCAAAGCTATCTGACAAGCCATAAAAAATATCTAAGGCATTCTTACAAACTAGGTGCTAATCAGCAAACAAAAGGTGACATAGAGGATTTATACACTTTCTCATCAATAAATCAATAAATACAAGACCACAGTTTTATTTAAAGCCTACCTACACCTTGGATTACTGTTCGTAAGCCATAGTCATTTAACGTGTGTAATTACGGTGACGACTGCGTAGTGGAAACTACGTCTAATATCGTATGGCCTGAGCTCCACCAGCTACGAACTATATGTTCAAGCAAGCCTCTGTCGTTACAAAAAAGTGTCAACTGTACTAAGGTCATTTCCTCCAGGAAATACTTTCATTGGCACGGCTATGTCAGCAGGTTCCAAATGCAAATGAACAAGGTTAAATAGAAAAGATTTGTTATTTATATTTTGTTTATCAAAATTATGCGTTTTATTATTAAGATGTCGGTTTAAATTATAGTTGGTTTATGGCAAATAACAGCTGACTAGCCTGGCATGGAGCGTCTCTGCGAGATCATCTCTGCTGAAGAGCCTCGACTCAAAAGTCGGGATACGATCAACGAGTAATAACATCTCGGACACACAATAACACGAGTCACCAGCGGCGCGCAGCTCGCGTTCAATAACTTTGGGACAGGCCTGGAAACACATCAATACCCTCCCTAAATATTTGGTCTACGGGAACTGTCCCGGACATGGTACACAAAATACCTTCTTACATGAAAAGCCTCTTCACGGGGGGTCACTAGCCTCCAACATAATATAAGAATCCTGACATAACTGTACTCGTCAAAACAACGGTACACGCAAAAGGCGTTTAACTAACAAATAACAATCTACAGAACATGTGTTTAGACACAGAAATGGACGCTGGGTTCCATGAGCTATCAATGCAATGAAAAAGAAAATGCTGCAAGCATTGCGTCCTGTGTTAAAAATAAGTCTGTCTCACTTGGAAGCAAGCGCTCTCAATCGTGCGCTGGGAAATATTCACACACCTGTCTTTGTGTCACAGCGAGTTTCAGGCTCCCTGTACTATTTGACAGAACACGTTGAATGGGCCGGCAGTTTTGGCAAGAAAATAACTATAAAAGTGGCCTCATAATAATACCTTTACCATAGGTTATAAACATCAAAGAATGTGAGCATTTAGAGCACGCTATAAAGCTGAATACAAATATATATATATCTGTCTTTCATAGCAAAGACGTTTAAAAGATAGCAATGTCTATCATTGCTGGAGCTCTTTGCTCTCAAAAATAAAAAACTTTATCTGTTTCTTGTATCAAACATTGAAATAAATCACGTGTCATTACACTTGACACAAACAAAATAATATTATGGCGCAAACCTCACTCTGCTGGATTTGCTTAATGATACGTTGGGAACTGGGTTCGATGCTAGGTTACAACGAACATCCCTTTTACTTGCAAGGTCTACATTCGACCTGGATGGCTTCTGAGCACATCCTGAATGAAAAAAAATGCAGTTACAAAACTGGTAATTACAGTCGATTACCTAAATGATACGACTTCTCTAATCAAGTTAGGGGCGTAACGTTGACCGGCTGCTATGAGTGCAGTTAAGGAATTATGACCATGGCATCAATTTGCCATGTCAGGAGTCTGCTAAGACTCGAAAATCACCCCAGATGGGGTTAAACAAAGTTGCCCTGAAATGACTACGGTCACGTTTAGCAATAGACAGGAATTGGCGTCCTACGACGTCCATCAGGTTGCACCAGTATTAAACAAAATATCGAACCCAAGGGTGGCTCACAATCACTGTAAATAAATAACATCTAATTATACTAATTACATTCCCTACCTGTAAAATGGCTGTCACGAAGTTCGGCTGATTTACAAACTACACTAATCTAAATATACCACCAATTACTAGAACAATGAAGGGTTGTACAAACTCACGATATGAAGGAGCCCACACGTAGCTCTTTCCAACGACAAGGGTTGAACAAAAGCACCTCTGGCTTTCAGGATTGGTTTTGTCCATATCAGAACATCCATCTTGACTCTCCCAAAGACCAGGGTTCGGTCTGTCCCCGTAGTTGACACCGTGAATGGGTTGGACATGCCTAGAAAGGGCATCCTCGACTCCTTCATTCTCGTTCGACGTTCTTGAAGTTCCAAATCACGTTCGTTCCATCCGAGACGTCTCCCTCATACCATGACGGTATCTAGCCCATCATCTTCGACTCGAACATGGTGTTATAAATGTCGAACACGTGGTCGGTAATATTAGACATTATGTATTTCTTTATCACTTGAAATTGCGGTATGCTTTGTAGCTATCACAGGCGTTACACATATATCTAGCTACACAGCCTCTACACTTTGCAGATATCATAAATAAATGGCCATCCACTGATCTGCTGGTTCACACGTGCACAGATTCTATTTTTGCAATCACGTGGCATCCGTGAAATTGTTGTCGAATTCTTGCGGATGAATCCACTGTAGCAATTTATACACGAAGCGTATTTAGTATAACACTCGTTTAATGCAACGTTATCACAATTACTTGTATATTTGACACCAGGCTTTAACCCTTCACAAATCACGTGGGTAAAAAATGCGGTGCTACAAAATCGTAGAAAATTCACAATACGTTTCAAATAAATTCACAATACTATTAGTGCTGATCACTACACTTTGATAATTGTGATGCACAATACGATGGTGCTCGATGACACTTGATTAAATTCTTCGCTATAAAGCGGACTATTCCCACGTCTTGCACGACGGGTATTACTAGACGCCTCCTGGGGCGGATCCTCAAGACGTAGTGCATGGAACTGCGTTCCCCGTGGAATCAAGTCGTCAAACTAAGTCGTTTAGCAACTATTTACATTCCTTTTTGCATATCTACAATGATATTACCATACCTTAAAGTGAAAAAAAAATACATTCTCCTAAATGTTTCAATAATACTGAATGACGAAATGGAATATTCTGAGTCTCGTAGAAAGTTAAAGTTGATTAATAAGAGCTCAGATAAATAATTAGCAGACTTCACCAAAGTCAAAAGTGAGATCCTTCGCTACTCCAAAGAGAATTGTATAAGCTCTCAGCTTCTAGTTGCTTTCTGGGTGTGTTCAAAGGTAGTACATCTCATCATAAATGTGTTGTCATGAAAAATATCACATGAACCTAAGCTCAGCGGGTTCATCTGCCTCTCCGTCGTTTCAAATAAAATATGTAGGGAAGGCATTTTTATTTGACTCAAAGTTCATTCATGAATGATATTTTTTAGATTAGCTGCATTGAAGGTTCCAATGCACTCTCCTGTTTGAATGTCTTCAATCACGTAACTTCTAATGTTCAGAGGTTGTCGGATACGACTGGGGACATAATATAAAGACAGAAATTTCTCATATATGCGGTCTATAGGACTTGAAATTCCGGGTCTCCTTATGAGAACAAGGTCTCCCGCGACTAGTGGTTCTCTGAATCTCTGGCGTCTAGTTCTTCTCAAACGTTTCGCAGCTTGTCTGTCCAAAGTGTCCCTTGAAGCTAAAAGTCCGCTGGTGTGTGATGGTTGTAAAGAAAGTGGATTTACAATCACACGATTCCACATTCTCATCGGCATCTGGTTCAAATGCAAAACCATGGGTATTTGACCAGTTCTCTCATGGTCTGCTGAGTTAATACACTTTGCCATGATAACTAGGACTTCGGTCCAACGCCAGTGTTCTTCCTGACAATACAATCGACAGAATTTTGCGATAGGTGCCATTACGCATTCTGCTGGGTTGTTCTCTGGATGGCGAATTGAAGATAAAACATGACCTATCTCCAACTCGTTCATTTTATTGGCGAATTCTACAGGAGTGATGCCACTTCTAGTGCCTGAGAATCGAGCTGGTTGCTCTTCTCGCGAACGGATGATTGTCACGTTCCCCTGTGTGTACGCGGGTCTGAATGGACTCGGTGTATAATTCTGCGTTGGCGTACTTGTCTCCTGACTTTGTTGATTATGTGCGGGTTGGAAAGGATTCGCCTCATAATTTAACGCTTGACCCTGCGCTGAACCGGTAAATTGGGACGGTTGTGGTTCCATGGGTGCGCTAGGTTGAAAGTGTGTAGGCATTATCCCTGCGGATTGCGGTCCTGGTGTTATCCGAGAGTCTCCCATCTGTGGAGGTGAATGTACCTCCCTTGGTTGAGTCTCAAGTCGGTCGAGACGTCTCTCGATAATCTCGAGCCCTGGGATAGTCTTAGCTGCGACCTTGTTTCCCAAATCGTTGAGCTGCAACTCAATTCTCTCGACTTTACCTTTGAGGTTGGTGTCGACTTCACGAATAGCTGTCCTCAAGTTGAAACTGAGGTCTAACCTCTCAGTTATTGCGACTTCCTCAAATCCTTTCTGCAGTGAGTCAATTTCCCCCTCGACTTTGGACATGTTGTCCTTGACCTGACCTACGTCATCCTTGACCTCGGCTACCTTCGCCTCCATAATGGTTTTATGCTCAACAAGGTCACCCCTCAATAGCATTACATCGACCTTAGTTTCTTCTCGATGAATGTCTACTGTCTCTTGCAGCCCTGTTACGGTCTCGGTTAATTCCGCAAAGTTCTTTTGATTCGTATACAACTCGTCCATGACCTGGATCAAACTATCGACAATTGTCTTGACATTATTGTTGACGCGTTCGCTGTACCTCTCATCAGTACGAGTCCTATGTTCATGGTAGCCATGTCCTTCTTGACGTTGTTCATGAATCCCTCGACGTGAGTTAATCGAGTTCCAAATTCCTCTCGAGTATGGTCTAAGTCAGCCCTCATATCAACCTGAACTCTATTGATAGTTGTTTGAATCTGAGCGGTGTGCTCCTCTAAACGGTCTTGCACGTCCTCCCTAGCTCTATTCATTTGGTCTGTCAAATTTTCAATACGCTGATTAGCCTCCTGATGATACCGTATTACGTCAACCCTAACAGCTGCTAAACCTGCCGTAAGATCGTTTCTGGCCTCCATTCTATGAGCATCTATGTCGGCCCTGACCTGCGTTAGATCAGCCCTAACATTAATAACTTCATTTCTTACTTGGTCCACATGACCACTTACAGTGTTAATTGATCCGGTGTTAGCCTCTAGATCCTGTCTAACATTATTGACAGCTTGGGTATTCTCACCCAAGTCACCCCGGACATTACCTTAGTCACCCCTTACAGTACCTACTTCCTGCCTGACTTCACCTAAATCAGCAGTAATCTGCTGGAGATTGGCATTGACACCTGCCAACATCTCTCCAAATACAAGACGAATTGTTTCCTCATCCATGACAGGAAATTATTGAGAAAGAGAGGGAGCAATCTCTTATGGAACTTAGAGCTATGATTAGTTACTTAGTGGTATAAAGCTTGTTTCATTTAAATTAACATCACGAGTACAGCTGGAGTAAGCAAACTAAGTGCTTCTACATTTACAAAGACAACAGCGAGCAAAGCAAAGTATTACATTTACTCAGGATGAGGCATCTTCAAAGAAAATCCTATCCATCATTAATCTAACACAAAAGCCTCAGCCCATGGACTTGTATCATACATGAATGCCATGCGGTTAATCGATCTGGAGTACGACTTTCTAAGTTCGTCCCAGTCCGGTCAATTTACCATTGATCAACATTAAGATCCTCTTAAATAACATGGAACTGACGGTCACCACGTTAACGTCGGCACATGAGTTGGGCGCCACTTAATACTGTCTAGTATATGAGCCCGTCAGAGGAGCTGCCAGGATAGCCAACAACCGAAATGACTTCCCTAACATCTCATCCGCCGGACCTAAATGCCAAGAGGATCAGGTGAACTTCCAATCAGGCCGAAGCGGCACGAGAATTCATCATCCACGGGGATTGTGGTACATGGTGACTAAAGGTCATAGACTGCCTAAGGAAAGGTTCACCTTAAAAGCTAGACTGAGAAAAGAAACATCCAGACTTATGTAAAACATCGTAAAGATTTATTTTAAAATCGACAAACCCCTATCCTAGTTCGGAGGGTTTCTATCGGCTAATCCGCAAGCTAATAAATAATCAAAAATAAAGAGCAGGTCCCTATCCGAGAAGTTACTGTAAACCCTCGAGAAAGACCTATCCCACAATTATTAAAGCAACAACAGTCCCCCTAGGAATGGTACGGCAAAAAACCCTAGATCAAGTTAAAAGATCAAGCTAATATCGGAATTTACATTTAACAGGGCAGCTAAACAAATCTAAGTTAGGATGATACCATTTCCTCATTTACATTTAATATTAATTAATCTAGCTAAGTCCTATCAATTAATTACAAAATTTACGGCGGTGACGTCCGTAATATCAAACAATTACAATCAAAGCTATGCGACAAGCCATAAAAAATATCAAAGGCATTCTTACAAACTAGGTGCTAATCAGCACACAAAAGGTGACATAGAGGATTTATACACTTTCACATCAATAAATACAAGACCACAGTTTTATTTAAAGCCTACCTACACCTTGGTTTACTGTTCGTAAGCCATAGTCATTTAACGTGTGTAATTACGGTGACGACTGCGTAGTGGAAACTACGTCTAATATCATATGGCCTGAGCTCCACCAGCTATGAACTATATGTTCAAGCAAGCCTCTGTCGTTACAAAAAGTGTCAGCTGTCCTAAGGTCATTTCCTCCAGGAAATACTTTCATTGGCACTGCTATGTCAGCAGGTTCCAAATGCAAATGAACAAGGTTAAATAGAAAAGATTTGTTATTTATATTTTGTTTATCAAAATTATGCGTTTTATTATTAAGATGTCGGTTTAAATTATAGTTGGTTTATGGCGAATAACAGCTGACTAGCCTGGCATGGAGCGTCTCTGCGAGATCATCTCTGCCGAAGAGCCTCGACTCAAAAGTCGGGATACGATCAACGAGTAATAACATCTCGGACACACAATAACACGAGTCACCAGCGGCGCCCAGCTCGCGTTCAATAACTTTGGGACAGGCCTGGAAACACCTCAGTTACCCTCCCTAAATATTTGGTCTACGGGAACTGTCCCGGACATGGTACACAAAATACCTTCTTATATGAAAGGCTTCTTCACGGGGGGTCACTAGCCTCCAACATAATATAAGAATCCTGACATAACTGTACTCGTCAAAACAACGGTACAGGCAAAAGGCGTTTAACTAACAAATAACAATCTACGGAACATGTGATCAGACACAGAAATGGACGCTGGGTTCCATGAGCTATCAATGCAATGAAAAAGAAAATGCTGCAAGCATTGCGTCCTGTGTTAAAAATAAGTCTGTCTCACTTGGAAGCAAGCGCTCTCAATCGTGCGCTGGAAAATATTCACACACCTGTCTTTGTGTCACAGCGAGTTTCAGGCTCCCTGTACTATTTGACACAACAAGTTGACTGGGCGGGCAGTTTTGGCAAGAAAATAACTATAATAGTGGCCTCATAATAATACCTTTACCATAGGTTATAAACATCAAAAATGTGTGCATTAAGAGCACTCTATAAAGCTGAATACAAATATATAAATCTCTCTTTCATAGCAAAGACGTTTAAAAGATAGCATTGTCTATCATTGCTTCAGCTATTTGCTCTCAAAGATAAAACACTTCATCTGTTTCTTGTATCAAACATTGAAATAAATTACGTGTCATCACACTTGACACAAAGAAAAATAATATTATGGCGCAAACCTCACTCTGCTGGATTTGCTTAATGATACGTTGGGAACTGGGTTCGATGCTAGGTTACAACGAACATCCCTTTTACTTGCAAGGTCTACACTCGACCTGGATGGCTTCTGAGCACATCCTGAATGAAATATAAATGCAGTTACAAAACTGGTAATTACAGTCGATTACCTAAATGATACGACTTCTCTAATCAAGTTAGGGTCGTAACGTTGACCGGCTGCTATGAGTGCAGTTAAAGAATTATGAACATGGCATCAATTTGCCATGTCAGGAGTCTACTAAGACTCGAAAATCACCCCAGATGGGGTTAAACAAAGTAGCCCTGAAATGACTACGGTCACGTTTAGCAATAGACAGGAATTGGCGTCCTACGACGTCCATCAGGTTGCACCAGTATTAAACAAAATATCGAACCCAAAAGTGGCTCACAATCACTGTAAATAAATAACATCTAATTATACTAATTACATTCCCTACCTATAATATGGCTGTCAAGAAGTTTGGCTGATTTACAATCTACACTAATCTAAATATACCACCAATGACTAGAACAATGAAGGGTTGTACAAACTCACGATATGAAGGAGCCCACACTTAGCTCTTTCCAACGACAAGGGTTGAACAAAAGCACCTCTGGCTTTCAGGATTGGTTTCGTCCGTATCAGAACTTCCTTCTTGGCTCTCCCAAAGACCAGGGTTCGGTCTGTCCCCGTAGTTGACACCGTGAATGGGTTGGACATGCCTAGAAAGGGCATCCACGAATCCTTCCTTCCCGTTCGACGTTCTTGAAGTTCCAAATCACGCTCGTTCCATCCGAGACGTCTCCCTCATACCATGACGGTATCTAGCCCAAATCTTCGACTCGAACATGGTGTTATAAATGTCGAACACGTGGTCGGTAATATTAGACATTATGTATTTCTATATCACTTGAAATTGCGGTATGCTTTGTAGCTATCACAGGCGTTACACATATCTAGCAACACAGCCTCTACTCTTTGCAGATATCATAAATAAATGGCCATGCACTGATCTGCTGGTTCACACGTGCACAGATTCTATTTTTGCAATCACGTGGCATCCGTGAAATTGGCGTCGAATTCTTGCGGATGAATCCACTGTACCAATTTATACACGAAGCGTATTTAGTATAACACTCGTTTAATGCAACGTTATCACAATTACTTGTATATTTGATACCAGGCTTTAGCCCTCCACAAATCACGTGGATACAAAATGCGGTGCAACAAAATCGTAGAAAGTTCACAATACGTTTCAAATAAATTCACAATAATATTAGTGCTGATAACTGAAGCCTCCGTGGCTCAGGCGGCAGCACGCCGTCCTCTCACCGCTGGGTCCGTGGTTCAAATCCCGGCCACTCCATGTGGGATCTGTGCTGGACAGAACGGAGGCAGACAGGTTTTTCTCCAAATATTCGGGTTTTCCCTGTCAAAATTTCATTCCAGCAACACTCTCCACTATCATTTCATTTCATCTGTCATTCATTTAATCATTGCCCCAGAGGAGTGCGTCAGGCCTCGGCAGCCGGCACAGTTCATATCCTAGCCGCTAGATGGGGGCTTCATTCATTCCATTCCTGACCCGGTCGGAGACTGGAAGCAGGCTGTGGATTTTCATTTTCATTAGTGCTGATAACTACACTTTGGTAATCATGATGCACAATACGATGGTGCTCGATGACACTTGATAAAATTCTTCTCTATAAAGCGGCCTATTCCCACGTCTTACACGACGGGTATTACAACACGCCTCCTCCGGACGGATCCTCAAGACGTAGTGCACGGATATGCGTTCCCCGTGGAATCAAGTCGACAAACTAAGTCGTTTAGCGACTATTTACATTCCTTTTTGCATATCTACAATGATATTACCATACCCTAAAGTGAAAAAAATACATTCTCCTAAATGTTTCTATAATACTGAATGACGAAATGGAATATTCTTAGTCTCGTAGAAAGTTAAAGTTGATTAATAAGACCTCAGATAAATAATTAGCAGACTTCACCAAAGTCAAAAGTGCGATTCCTCGCTACTCCAAAGAGAATTGTATAAGCTCTCAGCTTCTAGTTGCTTTCTGGGTGTGTTCAAAGGTAGTACATCCCATCATAAATGCGTTGTCATGAAAAATATCACATGAACCTAAGCTCAGCGGGTTCATCTGCCTCTCCGTCGTTTCAAATAAAATATATAGGGAAGGCATTTTTATTTGACTCAAAGTTCATTCATGAGTGATATTTTTTAGATTAGCTGCATTGAAGGTTCCAATGCACTCTCCTGTTTGAATGTCTTCAATCACGTAACTTCCATTGTTCAGAGGTTGTCGGATACGACTGGGGACATAATATAAAGACAGAAATTTCCCATATATGCGGTCTATAGGACTTGAAATTCCGGGTCTCCTTATGAGAACAAGGTCTCCCGCGACTAGTGGTTCTCTGAATCTCTGGCGTCTAGTTCTTCTCAAAAGTTTCGCAGCTTGTCTGTCCAATGTGTCCCTTGCAGCTAAAAGTCCGCTGGCGGGTGATGGTTGTAAAGAAGGTGGATTTACAATCGCACGATTCCACATTCTCATCGGCATCTGGTTCAAATGCAAAACCATGGCTATTTAACCAGTACTCTCATGGTCTGCTGAGTTAATACACTTTGCCATGGTAACTAGGACTTCGGTCCAACGCCAGTGTTCTTCCTGACAATACAATCGACAGAATTTTGCGATAGGTGCCATTACGCATTCTGCTGGGTTGTTCTCTGGATGGCGAATTGAAGATAAAACATGACCTATCTCCAACTCGTTCATTTTATTGGCGAATTCTACAGGAGTGATGCCACTTCTAGTGCCTGAGAATCGAGCTGGTTGCTCTTCTCGCGAACGGATGATTGTCACGTTCCCCTGTGTGTGCGCGGGTCTGAATGGACTCGGCGTATAATTCTGCGTTGGCGTACTTGTCTCCTGACTTTGTTGATTATGTGCGGGTTGGAAAGGATTCGCCTCATAATTTAACGCTTGACTCTGCGCTGAACCGGTAAATTGGGACGGTTGTGGTTCCATGGGTGCGCTAGGTTGAAAGTGTGTAGGCATTATCCCTGCGGATTGCGGTCCTGGTGTTGTCCGAGAGTCTCCCATCTGTGGAGGTGAATTTATCTCCCTTGGTTGAATCTCAAGTCGGTTGAGACGTCTCTCGATAATCTCGAGCCCTGGGATAGTCTTAGCTGCGACCTTGTTTCCCAAATCGTTGAGCTGCAACTCAATTCTCTCGACTTTACCTTTGAGGTTGGTGTCGACTTCACGAATAGCTGTCCTCAAGTTGTAACTGAGGTCTAACTTCTCAGTTATTGCGACTTCCTCAAATCTTTTCTGCAGTGAGTCAATTTCCCCCTCGACTTTGGACATGTTGTCCTTGACCTGACCTACGTCATCCTTGACCTCGGCTACCTTCTCCTCCATAATGGTTTTATGCTCAACAAGGTCACCCCTCAATAGCATTACATCGACCTTACTTTCTTCTCGATGAATGTCTACTGTCTCTCGCGGCCCTATTACGGTCTCGGTTAATTCCGCAAGTTCTTTTGATTCTTATACAACTCGTCCCTGACCTGGATCAAAGTATCGACGATTGTCTTGACATTATTGTTGACGGCGTTCGCTGTACCTCTCATCAGTACGAGTCCTATGTTCATGGTAGCCATGTCCTTCTTGACGTTGTTCATGAATCCCTCGACGTGAGTTAATCGAGTTCTAAATTCCTCTCGAGTATGGTCTAAGTCAGCCCTCATATCACCTGAATTCTATTGATAGTTGTTTGAATCTGAGCGGTGTGCTCCTCTAAACGGGCTTGCACGTCCTCCCTAGCTCTATTCATTTGGTCTGTCAAATTTTCAATACGTTGGATTGCCTCCTGATGATGCCGTATTACGTCAACCCTAACAGCTGCTAAACCTGCCGTAAGATCGTTTCTGGCCTCCATTCTATGAGCATCTATGTCGGCCCTGACCTGCGTTAGATCAGCCCTAACATTATTAACTTCGTTTCTTTCTTGGTCCACATGACCACTTACAGTGTTAATTGATCGGGTGTTAGCCTCAAGATCCTGTCTAACATTATTGACAGCTTGGGTATTCTCACCCAAGTCACCCCGGACATTACCTAAGTCACCCCTTACAGTACCTACTTCCTGCCTGACTTCACCTAAATCAGCAGTAATCTGCTGGAGATTGGCATTGACACCTGCCAACATCTCTCCAAATACACGACGAATTGTTTCCTCATCCATGACAAGAAATTATTGAGAAAGAGAGGGAGCAATCTCTTATGGAACTTACAGCTATGATTAGTTACTTAGTGGTATAAAGCTTGTTTCATTTAAATTAACATCACGAGTACAGCTGGAATATGCAAACTAAGTGCTTCTACATTTACAAAGACAACAGCGAGCAAAGCAAAGTATTATATTTACTCAGGATGAGGCATCTTCAAAGAAAATCCTATCCATCATTTATCTAACACAAAAGCCTCAGCCCATGGACTTGTATCATACATGAATGCCATGCGGTTAATCGATCTGCGTTACGACTTTCTAAGTTCGTCCCAGTCCGGTCAATTTACCATTGATCAACATTAAGATCCTCTTAAATAACATGGAACAGACGGTCACCACGTTAACGTCGGACATGAGTTGGGCGCCACTTAATACTGTCTAGTATATGAGCCCGTCAGAGGAGCTGCCAGGACAGCCAACAACCGAAATGACTTCCCTAACATCTCATCCGCCGGACCTAAATGCCAAGAGGATCAGGTGAACTTCCAATCAGGCCGAAGCGGCACGAGAATTCATCATCCACGGGGATTGTGGTACATGGTGACTAAAGGTCATAGACTGCCTAAGGAAAGGTTCACCTTAAAAGCTAGACTGAGAAAAGAAACATCCAGACTTATGTAAAACATCGTAAAGATTTATTTTAAAATCGACAAACCCCTATCCTAGTTCGGAGGGCTTCTATCGGCTAATCCGCAAGCTAATAAATAATCAAAAATAAAGAGCAGGTCCCTACCCGAGAAGTTACTGTAAACCCTCGCGAAAGATCTACCTCACAATTATTAAAGCAACAACAGTCCCCCTAGGAATGGTACGGCGAAAAATCCTAGATCAAGTTAAAAGATCAAGCTAATATCGGAATTTACATTTAACAGGGCAGCAAAACAAATCTAAGTTAGGATGATAACATTTCCTCATTTACATTTAATATTAATTCATCTAGCTAAGTCCTATCAATTAATTACAAAATTTACGGCGGTGACGTCCGTAATATCAAACAATTACAATCAAAGCTATGTGACAAGCCATAAAAAAATATCTAAGGCATTCTTACAAACTAGGTGCTAATCAGCACACAAAAGGTGATATAGAGGATTTATACACTTTCACATCAATAAATCAATAAATACAAGACCACAGTTTTATTTAAAGCCTACCTACACCTTGGATTACTGTTCGTAAGCCATAGTCATTTAACGTGTGTAATTACGGTGACGACTGCGTAGTGGAAACTACGTCTAATATCGTATGGCCTGAGCTCCACCAGCTACGAACTATAGGTTCAAGCAAGCCTCTGTCGTTACAAAAAGTTTCAGCTGTCCTAAGGTCACTTCCTCCAGGAAATACTTTCATTGGCACGGCTATGTCAGCAGGTTCCAAATGCAAATGAACAAGGTTAAATAGAAAAGATTTGTTATTTATATTTTGTTTATCAAAATTATGCGTTTTATAATTAAGATGTCGGTTTAAATTATAGTTGGTTTATGGCGAATAACAGCTGACTAGCCTGGCATGGAGCGTCTCTGCGAGATCATCTCTGCCGAAGATCCTCGACTCAAAAGTCGGGATACGATCAACGATTAATAACATCACGGACACACAATAACACGAGTCAACAGCGGCGCGCAGCTCGCGTTCAATAACTTTGGGACAGGCCTGGAAACACATCATTTACCCTCCCTAAATATTTGGTCTACGGGAACTGTCCCGGACATGGTACACAAAATACCTTCTTACATGAAAAGCCTCTTCACGGGGGGTCACTAGCCTCCAACATAATATAAGAATCCTGACATAACTGTACTCGTCAAAGCAACGGTACACGCAAAAGGCGTTTAACTAACAAATAACAATCTACAGATCATGTGTTCAGACACAGAAATGGACGCTGGGTTCCATGAGCTATCAATGCAATGAAAAAGAAAATGCTGCAAGCATTGCGTCCTGTCTTAAAAATAAGTCTGTCTCACTTGGAAGCAAGCGCTCTCAATCGTGCGCTGGGAAATATTCACACACCTGTCTTTGTGTCATAGCGAGTTTCAGGCTCCCTGTACTATTTAACACAACACGTTGACTGGGCCGGCAGTTTTGGCAAGAAAATAACTATAAAAGTGGCCTCATAATAATACCTTTACCATAGGTTATAAACATCAAAGAATGTGAGCATTAAGAGCACGCTATAAAACTGAATACAAATATATAAATCTGTCTTTCATAGCAAAGACGTTTAAAAGATAGCAATGTCTATCATTGCCGCAGCTCTTTGCTCTCAAAGATAAAACACTTCATCTGTTTCTTGTATCAAACATTGAAATAAATCACGTGTCATTACACTTGACAAAAACAAAATAATATAATGGCGCAAACCTCACTCTGCTGGATTTGCTTAATGATACGTTGGGAACTGGGTTCGATGCTAGGTTACACCGAACATCCCTTTTACTTGCAAGGTCTACATTCGACCTGGATGGCTTCTGAGCACATCCTGAATGAAATATAAATGCAGTTACAAAACTGGTAATTACAGTCGATTACCTAAATGATACGACTTCTCTAATCAAGTTAGGGGCGTAACGTTGACCGGCTGCTATGGGTGCAGTTAACGAATTATGATCATGGCATCAATTTGCCATGTCAGGAGTCTACTAAGACTCGAAAATCACCCCAGAGGGGGTTAAACAAAGTTGCCCTGAAATGACTACGGCCACGTTTAGCAATAGACAGGAATTGGCGTCCTACGACGTCCATCAGGTTGCACCAGGGTTAAACAAAATATCGAACCCAAGGGTGGCGCACAATCACTGTAAATAAATAACATCTAATTATACTAATTACATTCCCTACCTATAAAATGGCTGTCACGAAGTTCGGCTGATTTACAATCTACACTAATCTAAATATACCACCAATGACTAGAACAATGAAGGGTTGTACAAACTCACGATGTGAAGGAGCCCACACTTAGCTCTTTCCAACGACAAGGGTTGAACAAAAGCACCTCTGGCTTTCAGGATTGGTTTTGTCGGTATCAGAACTTCCATCTTGGCTCTCCCAAAGACCAGGGTTCGGTCTGTCCCCGTAGTTGACACCGTGAATGGGTTGGACATGTCTAGAAAGGGCATCCTCGACTCCTTCATTCTCGTTTGACGTTCTCGAAGTTCCAAATCACGCTCGTTCCATCCGAGACGTCTCCCTCATACCATGCCGGTATCTAGCCCATCATCTTCGACTCGAACATGGTGTTATAAATGTCGAACACGTGGTCGGTAATATTAGACATTATGTATTTCTTTATCACTTGAAATTGCGGTATGCTTTGTAGCTATCACAGGCGTTACACATATATCTAGCTACACAGCCTCTACACTTTGCAGATATCATAAATAAATTGCCATGCACTGATCTGCTGGTTCACACGTGCACAGATTCTATTTTTGCAATCACGTGGCATCCGTGAAATTGGCATCGAATTCTTGCGGATGAATCCACTGTAGCAATTTATACACGAAGCGTATTTAGTATAACACTCGTTTAATGCAACGTAATCAGAATTACTTGTATATTTGACACCAGGCTTTAACACTCCACAAATCACGTGGGTACAAAATGCGGTGCTACAAAATCGTAGAAAATTCACAATACGTTTCAAATTAATTCACAATACTATTAGTGCTGATCACTACACTTTGATAATCGTGATGCACAATACGATGGTGCTCGATGACACTTGATTAAATTCTTCGCTATAAAGCGGACTATTCCCACGTCTTGCACGACGGGTATTACAACACGCCTCCTCCGGGCGGATCCTCAAGACGTAGTGCACGGAACTGCGTTCCCCGTGGAATCAAGTCGTCAAACTATGTCGTTTAGCGACTATTTACATTCCTTTTTGCATATCTACAATGATATTACCATACCTTAAAGTGAAAAAAAAATACATTCTCCTAAATGTTTCAATAATACTGAATGACGAAATGGAATATTCTGAGTCTCGTAGAAAGTTAAAGTTGATTAATAAGAGCTCAGATAAATAATTAGCAGACTTTATCAAAGTCAAAAGTGAGATCCTTCGCTACTCCAAAGAGAATTGTATAAGCTCTCAGCTTCTAGTTGCTTTCTGGGTGTGTTCAAAGGTAGTACATCCCATCATAAATGTGTTGTCATGAAAAATATCCCATGAACCTAAGCTCATCGGGTTCATCTGCCTCTCCGTCGTTTCAAATAAAATATGTAGGGAAGGCATTTTTATTTAACTCAAAGTTCATTCATGAGTGATATTTTTTAGATTAGCTGCATTGAAGGTTCCAATGCACTCTCCTGTTTGAATGTCTTCAATCACGTAACTTCCAATGTTCAGAGGTTGACGGATACGACTGGGGCCATAATATAAAGACAGAAATTTCCCATATATGCGGTCTATAGGACTTGAAATTCCGGGTCTCCTTATGAGAACAAGGTCTCCCGCGACTAGTGGTTCTCTGAATCTCTGGCGTCTAGTTCTTCTCAAACGTTTCGCAGCTTGTCTGTCCAAAGTGTCCCTTGCAGCTAAAAGTCCGCTGGTGTGTGATGGTTGTAAAGAAAGTGGATTTACAATCACACGATTCCACATTCTCATCGGCATCTGGTTCAAATGCAAAACCATGGGTATTTGACCAGTGCTCTCATGGTCTGCTGAGTTAATACACTTTGCCATGATAACTAGGACTTCGGTCCAACGCCAGTGTTCTTCCTGACAATACAATCGACAGAATTTTGCGATAGGTGCCATTACGCATTCTGCTGGGTTGTTCTCTGGATGGCGAATTGAAGATAAAACATGACCTATCTCCAACTCGTTCGTTTTATTGGCGAATTCTACAGGAGTGATGCCACTTCTAGTGCCTGAGAATCGAGCTGGTTGCTCTTCTCGCGAACGGATGATTGTCACGTTCCCCTGTGTGTACGCGGGTCTGAATGGACTCGGCGTATAATTCTGCGTTGGCGTACTTGTCTCCTGACTTTGTTGATTATGTGCGGGTTGGAAAGGATTCGCCTCATAATTTAACGCTTGACCCTGCGCTGAACCGGTAAATTGGGACGGTTGTGGTTCCATGGGTGCGCTAGGTTGAAAGTGTGTAGGCATTATCCCTGCGGATTGCGGTCCTGGTGTTGTCCGAGAGTCTCCCATCTGTGGAGGTGAATGTACCTCCCTTGGTTGAGTCTCAAGTCGGTCGAGACGTCTCTCGATAATCTCGAGCCCTGGGATAGTCTTAGCTGCGACCTTGTTTCCCAAATCGTTGAGCTGCAACTCAATTCTCTCGACTTTACCTTTGAGGTTGGAGTCGACTTCACGAATAGCTGTCCTCAAGTTGAAACTGAGGTCTAACCTCTCAGTTATTGCGACTTCCTCAAATCCTTTCTGCAGTGAGTCAATTTCCCCCTCGACTTTGGACATGTTGTCCTTGACCTGACCTACGTCATCCTTGACCTCGACTACCTTCGCCTCCATAATGGTTTTATGCTCAACAAGGTCACCCCTCAATAGCATTACATCGACTTTATTTTCTTCTCGATGAATGTCTACTGTCTCTTGCAGCCCTGTTACGGTCTCGGTTAATTCCGCAAAGTTCTTTTGATTCGTATACAACTCGTCCATGACCTGGTTCAAACTATCGACAATTGTCTTGACATTATTGTTGACGGCGTTCGCTGTACCTCTCATCAGTACGAGTCCTATGTTCATGGTAGCCATGTCCTTCTTGACGTTGTTCATGAATCCCTCGACGTGAGTTAATCGAGTTCCAAATTCCTCTCGAGTATGGTCTAAGTCAGCCCTCATATCAACCTGAACTCTATTGATAGTTGTTTGAATCTCAGCAGTGTGCTCCTCTAAACGGGCTTGCACGTCCTCCCTAGCTCTATTCATTTGGTCTGTCAAATTTTCAATACGATGGTTAGTCTCCTGATGATGTCGTATTACGTCAACCTTAACAGCTGCTAAACCTGCCGTAAGATCGTTTCTGGCCTCCATTCTATGAGCATCTTTGTCGGCCCTAACCTGCGTTAGATCAGCCCTAACATTATTAACTTCATTTCTTACTTGGTCCACATGACCACTTACAGTGTTAATTGATCGGGTGTTAGCCTCAAGATCCTGTCTAACATTATTGACAGCTTGGGTATTCTCACCCAAGTCACCCCGGACATTACCTAAGTCACCCCTTACAGTACCTACTTCCTGCCTGACTTCACCTAAATCAGCAGTAATCTGCTGGAGATTGGCATTGACACCTGCCAACATCTCTCCAAATACACGACGAAATGTTTCCTCATCCATGACAGGAAATTATTGAGAAAGAGAGGGAGCAATCTCTTATGGAACTTACAGCTATGATTAGTTACTTAGTGGTATAAAGCTTGTTTCATTTAAATTAACATCACGAGTACAGCTGGAGTATGCAAACTAAGTGCTTCTACATTTACAAAGACAACAGCGAGCAAAGCAAAGTATTACATTTACTCAGGATGAGGCATCTTCAAAGAAAATCCTATCTATCACTTATCTAACACAAAAGCCTCACCCCATGGACTTGTATCATACATGAATGCCATGCGGTTAATCGATCTGCAGTACGACTTTCTAAGTTCGTCCCAGTCCGGTCAATTTACCATTGATCAACATTAAGATCCTCTTAATTAACATGGTACTGACGGTCACCACGTTAACGTCGGCACATGAGTTGGGCGCCACTTAATACTGTCTAGTATATGAGCCCGTCAGAGGAGCTGCCAGGACAGCCAACAACCGAAATGACTTCCCTAACATCTCATCCGCCGGACCTAAATGCCAAGAGGATCAGGTGAACTTCCAAACAGGCCAAAGCGGCACGAGAATCCATCATCCACGGGGATTGTGGTACATGGTGACTAAAGGTCATAGACTGCCTAAGGAAAGGTTCACCTTAAAAGCTAGACTGAGAAAAGAAACATCCAGACTTATGTAAAACATGGTAAAGATTTATTTTAAAATCGACAAACCCCTATCCTAGTTCGGAGGGCTTCTATCGGCTAATCCGCAAGCTAATAAATAATCAAAAATAAAGAGCAGGTCCCTACCCGAGAAGTTACTGTAAACCCTCGCGAAAGATCTACCTCACAATTATTAAAGCAACAACAGTCCCCCTAGAAATGGTACGGCGAAAAACCCTAGATCAAGTTAAAAGATCAAGCTAATATCGGAATTTGCATTTAACAGGGCAGCAAAACAAATCTAAGTTAGGATGATACCATTTCCTCATTTACATTTAATATTAATTCATCTAGCTATGTCCTATCAATTAATTACAAAATTTACGGCGGTGACGTCCGTAATATCAAACAATTACAATCAAAGCTATGTGACAAGCCATAAAAAATATCAAAGGCATTCTTACAAACTAGGTGCTAATCAGCACACAAAAGGTGATATAGAGGATTTATACACTTTCACATCAATAAATCAATAAATACAAGACCACAGTTTTATTTTAAGCCTACCTACACCTTGGTTTACTGTTCGTAAGCCATAGTCATTTAACGTGTGTAATTACGGTGACGACTGCGTAGTGGAAACTACGTCTAATATCGTATGGCCTGAGCTCCACCAGCTACGAACTATAGGTTCAAGCAAGCCTCTGTCGTTACAAAAAGTGTCAGCTGTCCTAAGGTCACTTCCTCCAGGAAATACTTTCATTGGCACGGCTATGTCAGCAGGTTCCAAATGCAAATGAACAAGGTTAAATAGAAAAGATTTGTTATTTATATTTTGTTTATCAAAATTATGCGTTTTATTATTAAGATGTCGGTTTAAATTATAGTTGGTTTATGGCGAATAACAGCTGACTAGCCTGGCATGGAGCGTCTCTGCGAGATCATCTCTGCCGATGAGCCTCGACTCAAAAGTCGGGATACGATCAACGAGTAATAACATCTCGGACACACAATAACACGAGTTACCAGCGGCGCGCAGCTCGCGTTCAATAACTTTGGGACAGGCCTGGAATAACATCAGTTACCCTCCCTAAATATTTGGTCTACGGGAACTGTCCAGGACATGGTACACAAAATACCTTCTTACATGAAAAGCTTCTTCACGGGGGGTCACTAGCCTCCAACATAATATAAGAATCCTGACATAACTGTACTCGTCAAAACAACGGTACACGCAAAAGGCGTTTAACTAACAAATAACAATCTACAGAACATGTGTTCAGACACAGAAATGGACGCTGGGTTCCATGAGCTATCAATGCAATGAAAAAGGAAATGCTGCAAGCATTGCGTCCTGTGTTAAAAATAAGTCTGTCTCACTTGAAAGCAAGCGCTCTCAATCGTGCGCTGGGAAATATTCACACACCTGTCTTTGTGTCACAGCGAGTTTCAGGCTCCCTGTACTATTTGACACAACACGTTGACTGGGCCGGCAGTTTTGGCCAGAAAATAACTATAAAAGTGGCCTCATAATAATACCTTTACCATAGGTTGTAAACATCAAAGAATGTGTGCATTAAGAGCACGCTATAAAGCTGAATACAAATATATAAATCTGTCTTTCATAGCGAACACATTTAAAAGATAGCAATGTGTATCATTGCTGCAGCTCTTTGCTCTCAAAGATAAAACACTTCATCTGTTTCTTGTACCAAACATTGAAATAAATTACGTGTCATTACACTTGTCACAAAAAAATAATATTATGGCGCAAACCTCACTCTCCTGGATTTGCTTAATGATACGTTGGGAACTAGGTTCGATGCTAGGTTACAACGAACATCCCTTTTACTTGCAAGGTCTACACACGACATGGATGGCTTCTGAACACATCCTGAATGAAATATAAATGCAGTTGCAAAACTGGTAATTACAGTCGATTACCTAAATGATACGACTTCTCTAATCAAGTTAGGGGCGTAACGTTGACCGGCTGCTATGAGTGCAGTTAAAGAATTATGACCATGGCATCAATTTGCCATGTCAGGAGTCTGCTAAGACTCGAAAATCACCCCAGATGTGGTTAAACAAAGTAGCCCTGAAATGACTACGGTCACGTTTAGCAATAGACAGGAATTGGCGTCCTACGACGTCCATCAGGTTGCACCAGGGTTAAACAAAATATCGAACCCAAGGGTGGCTCACAATCACTGTAAATAAATAACATCTAATTATACTAATTACATTCCCTACCTATAAAATGGCTGTCACGAAGTTCGGCTGATTTACAATCTACACTAATCTAAATATACCACCAATTACTAGAACAATGAAGGGTTGTACAAACTCACGATATGAAGGAGCCCACACTTAGCTCTTTCCAACGACAAGGGTTGAACAAAAGCACCTCTGGCTTTCAGGATTGGTTTTGTCCATATCAGAACTTCCATCTTGGCTCTCCCAAAGACCAGGGTTCGGTCTGTCCCCGTAGTTGACACCGTGAATGGGTTGGACATGCCTAGAAAGGGCATCCTCGACTCCTTCCTTCTCGTTCGACGTTCTTGAAGTTCCAAATCACGCTCGTTCCATCCGAGACGTCTCCCTCATACCATCTAGTCCACCATCTTCGACTCGAACATGGTGTTATAAATGTCGAACTCGTGGTCGGTAATATTAGACATTATGTATTTCTTTATCACTTGAAATTGCGTTATGCTTTGTAGCTATCACAGGCGTTACATATATATCTAGCAACACAGCATCTACACTTTGCAGATATCATAAATAAATGGTCGTGCACTGATCTGCTGGTTCACACGTGCACAGATTCTATTTTTGCAATCACGTGGCATCCGTGAAATTGGCATCGACTTCTTGCGGATGAATCCACTGTACCAATTTATACACGAAGCGTATTTAGTATAACACTCGTTTAATGCAACGTTATCACAATTACTTGTATATTTGACACCAGGCTTTAGCCCTCCACAAATCACGTGGGTACAAATTGCGGTGCTACAAAATCGTAGAAAATTCACAATACGTTTCAAATAAATTCACAATACTATTAGTGCTGATCACTACACTTTGATAATCGTGATGCACAATACGATGGTGCTCGATGACACTTGATAAAATTCTTCGCTATAAAGCGGACTATTCCCACGTCTTACACGACGGGTATTACAACACGCCTCCTACGGGCGGATCCTCAAGACGTAGTGCACGGAACTGCGTTCCCCGTGGAATCAGGTCGTCAAACTAAGTCTTTTAGCGACTATTTACATTCATTTTTGCCTATCTACAATGATATTACCATACCTTAAGGTGAAAAAAAAACATTCTCTTAAATGTTTCAATAATACTGAATGACGAAATGGAATATTCTGAGTCTCGTAGAAAGTTAAAGTTGATTAATAAGACCTCAGATAAATAATTAGCAGACTTCACCAAAGTCAAAAGTGCGATCCTTCGCTACTCCAAAGAGAATTGTATAAGCTCTCATCTTCTTGTTGCTTTCTGGGTGTGTTCAAAGGTAGTACATCCCATCATAAATGTGTTGTCATGAAAAATATCACATGAACCTAAGCTCAGCGGGTTCAATATGTTGGCCGAGCAAAAAGGTCATCTTTTTCATCCTCTTGCTTCCGCATTCTATGTAGATGATTTTATGTATTTCTTTCCTAGTATGTCTAATGCACTTCTTGTCTGTGAAGATTTAAAATCCCTTCTTTCTGGTGGTGGGTTTACACTTCATAAGTGGAACTCGAATTCAACCGAATTCTTATCTAACTTTTCACGAGAAATTCCGGTTGACAAATGTGTTGCACTTCCTACTGAGGAATCCGCTATTAAAGCCTTGGGTGTTTTTGGTCTCCGGTTTCAGATACCTTTTCATATCAGGTACATTTATCTGAGTTGCATCCTCAAACGAAAAGGCAAGTATTATCGGAAATAGCAAAAGTTTTCGATCCCTTGCAGTACATTGCTCTCGTGGTTATTACTGCAAAAATTTTCTTGCGGAAACTATGGTTGTTGAAAATTGATTGGGATGAAAAGGTACCCTCCCCCCTTTTGGACGACTGGTTAAAATACCGTAATAGTTTGTTAGATCATTCTCAAATTTCCTTTCCCCGCATTTTAATTCCCTATCCTTCATGCCAGTATTTCGATTTACACATATTTGCCGATAGTTCTGAAAAGGCATACGGTTGCTGCACCTACATAGTAGGCCGCCCTTCAAACACTTCACCCGGATTTTCCAATTTACTTTGTGCAAAATAAATGGTAGCTCCGCATAAATCCACATATTTGCCTAGATTGGAGTTATGTTCTGCTGTGATGGCTGTAGAATTAGCCAGTAAATTAAAAATCAGTTTAAATTTGAAATTTTCGAGCACATGTTTTTGGAGTGATTCTTCCATAGTGCTAACAGGCTTTCAAAACCTTCTTCGCATTGGACCACTTTTGTCGCTAATCGTGTTTCTAAAATACAAGAGTTGCCTCATTTTGAACAATGGAATCATGTTCCTGGAAAGGAAAAACTCGCTGATATAATTTCACGTGGCTGCTTGCCCAAGAAATTAATTTCTCTCAAGTCCTACTGGAACGGTCCATCTTGGCTCAGTCAGGATTTTTCGTGTTGGCCTCGATCATCTAATCAGCTTGCAGAAGATGTTCCTGATGATCGCATTGTTACCACTTCCCTTTTTCTACCTTCTATTGCTACTAGTCTTCATTTACTAAATTAATTCGGGTTGTAGCATATTTATTCTGATGGAAATTTCTTTTTCTTGATCAGCCTGTGAAACCGCAATCCTTCCTTACTAAGATAGAGTTGGAATTTGCTACTCGTAAGATCTTGTATCTTATGCAACAGGAAGTATTTACTCTTGAGTACCAGATGCTTTTAAGCGAAAAGGTCCTGCCAAAGTCTAGTAGGTTGTCACCTCACATCCCCTTTTTTACCAAGATGGGTTAATAAGAGTGGGAGGCAGGATAGAAAATTCTAGTTACTGGATGAGGAAAAACATCCCATTATTCTCCCTTCTAAGCATCCTATTACTACTCTCATTATTAAGAAATTTCATTACCAGCACTATTATGCAGGTGCTCGCACTTGACTTTGCTTAATTCGCGAACAATATTGGCTCATTAATGGTGTTCATGAAGTTTCCTCAGTTCTTCCGGGATGTATAACTTTTTGTACCAAGATGGGTTAATAAGAGTGGGAGGCAGGCTAGAAAATTCTAGTTACTGGATGAGAAAAAACATCTCATTATTCTCCCTTCTAAGCATCCTATTACTACGCTCATTATTAAGAAATTTCATTACCAGCACTAGCATGCAGGTGCTCGCACTTGACTTTGCTTAATTCGCGAACAATATTGGCTCATTAATGGTGTTCATGAAGTTTCCTCAGTTCTTCCGAGATGTATACCTTGTTTTAAAGCTAAACCCCGTCCAGTCACGCAAATTATGGGAAATTTACCCTCTTTTCGTTCCAAAACTTGTAAGCCGCTTGCCCTCACGGGTATCGATTACGCTGGTCCTTATGCTTATCAAATCAATTCCCCTTTATCTAAGCGAAATGTGTTAGGTAAACTTTAATTTTCTTTATTTGTGTGTATGGTGACAGGAGCCATTCACCTTGAGTTGGTTACAAGTGCCTCTACTTCCTATTTTTGCAGCCTTTTCTAGATTTGCCACCAGAAGGGGGGTGGGGGTCCCTCTGAAGTTTTCTCAGACAACGCCAAATTTTTTGTTTTTTGTTTTTGGAAAACAGCGCTAACTTCTCCTTTTGCTAAGGAACAATTTTCAAATTTCTCTTATGCTAAGGGATTTAAATGGCATTTCACTCCCCCTTATGCCCCCCATCATGGAGGCCGTTGGGAATCCTGCATAAAGCTCACGAAGAGACAGCTGAAGAAAACTCTTGGTTCAGCTATCCTTTCCTATTAGGAATTCAATTCCCTCGTTATTCTGATTGAGGGTATTGTAAATTCTAGCCCGCTTACGCCGTTGTCAAATGAACCTAAGGATCTTCATCCTTTATCACGTAGCCATTTTTTAATTGGCTGTTCTTCAGCCTCCACGCCTCCTTTGCTGGTTCGACGCTGCAATCTCGGTTTAAATGTTTTCTGGAGAAAATTGGAATCTCTGCGTAATTCTTTTTGGCGTCGTTGGAAGCTGGAATATCTCAGCTCTCTTAACAGAGGGGAGAAGTGGCGGCTTTCCCAGCCTGATGTGCGAGTGGGAGATATGGTTCTTTTACGAGATCCAAGATTCCCTCTTTTCTGGAATCTTTGTAGAGTTACTCACTGCCATTTTGGCCGAGATAAGCATGTGAGAGTAGTAGATGTTCTCACTAGTGAAGGCCTCTATACTAGACCCATAAGTATGATTTCTGTTCTGCCTGTTGAGGCTTAGTATTGACCTCTTTCATTGCTATTCATGTATTTTCGGACTGATTCTTTGATAGTTTTCCTTCGGGGTTCTCGGAGCATGATCACTTTCGTGATGTTAAACGTATCTATTTTTCTGTTTGTTAGCTGCTGCATTTTCTAGTCAAATGCTTTTGATTTTCCGAGACCACCGAACGATTACTGTTTATTTAATTGCATTTATTCTTGTAATATATATTGTTAAATTGCGAGTGATTATACCCTTCACCAACATATCGTTAAGATTCTTACCTTAGGCCTGTTCAAGGTTATACATGGCGAGCTGCGAGATCACAACTGACAGGTGTGTTTTTTGCCGGCCGCTTACGTGATGGGCTGACGTCACCTCAGCTGATCCAGCCAATCCTCGCCTGCCAGCCAGTGGAAGGTCTCGAACATGCGATTTACTATTTGCGTGGCGGCGTTCTTCTCCCCGATATCATTCATTCATTTCTTCTACGGGGCGTTCTAAGCTTCATTCAAAGCTCGAGTCTAGAGCTTTCTTCCACGCTTCATTCCATGGTTTAAATTACCATGCGGAGCCCCAACTGGGCACTTCTGCTATGAGAAAGTGCAATCAATATTTCACATCGATCCGCTGGCGGCTAAACAAAATCGCTGTCACAACATGCCACAATAATTATCATTGGGAAAAATGATCACAACGAAGGATATTCTACTAAATGTAACTCTGGTTTGAAGAAGAAGTTGAAGAAGAATAGGCTTGCTTTAAGCAAGCCTATTATTTCTGGATGCTGGACAAATTCTAGTCATTCAAACTGGAAGCTTCCGCCGCTCAGACTTCAAGCTCAGGCCACGGCCGATTCTCCCAAAAAAAAATCTAGTCATCACCGCTGTAGATAAGTTGGTTCTTTTTAACTATTATCTTAATCATTTGTCTTCTTTGTTTTAAGTGTTCTTAATTTTGCTAGCAAGTGCAATAATTTACTAAACCAGTGTATATGTCAAGAATAATGAACTTTTGCTAAACACCACAATGTTGTGCCAACGTAATTAAAATTAATGGACTTTTGCAATCGCACCAGGTGTGCCAACGTAACTAAATTTCCAATCATAGTTTGTGCAATGATGTGTGTTTGCATGTTTCATAATTTGAATACAATTTATTGTATTCACGCTTAAATGTTCAGTTAAAAATCAGGCTGCATTTCCTCAGCCCAATCATTTCAGTTTAAAAGCTCCTCTCAAAGAAGTTATTTTGTCCAGGCATTTTGCCTGATGCTGTTACCCGATTATGATGACGAACTTGGGCTGTTCTCCACATAACCAATCAGTGATCAAACCAGGAGCCCATTACGCATCCGAACCCTTAATCTCCAGCATGAGTCACTAAAATGCCAATTAGAAGTTAAATAACGTAAGATAATGAGGAAAGTTCTAGGACCAAGAATCAAGAATAGAATACGATATCCAGAACCTAATGCCGAAATCTACAAACAGATTCCCAAACTCACAAATTCAATGCGCATGCGAAGAATCCAATTCATGGGACACATAGAAAGAATGGATTCCAATAGGCTAACACATAGAATTCATACATTCTTAAAGATTAAGATGGCCAGACCTAATTGGTACGAACAAATTTAGAAAGATCTCAAAGAATCGGGGTCACCAAATTTACGAGACCGAATAGCAATCAGAACAAGATGTTCAGGAAAGGATGTATAGCCTATTTTTTCTTAAATGTATGGGTATAGTTATAACTCTTTGTCTTTATCCCCTCCTATTTTATTTGTATTCGAAGTGCAAAATGGCACACAACAGTATAAGTAGTGGTTTTTTACGGGTTCCAGGCCCTCCTACAGCTTTCCTCCTACAAGATGGCAACGGCGCGATATCTCGCGAACCCATGGTCGGATTTTAACAAATGAGGTGAGCGGCTTCGGTGGCGTAGTCGGTAGCATGCTGAGCTTCTATGCCCAAGATAGCGGGTTCAAACCCGGCCGAAGCCGTCGGATTTTTTAAGAGCGTTAAAAATCCCCTTTGGAGGGGAAGTAAAGCCGGCGGTCCCATGTCATAGATTTATGGCATGTTAAAGAACCTTCCACTAATTGCACCTGTGTGAAGCTAAATTGGATAGGTTAATGTAAACAACGCTCTTAGGTTTCTATGTTCGTTGCCAAGAGCCGACTGCGGTGGCGTCTAGTAGCTGAGTTTCGAACTTGGCCTAGTAGTCGTTGACGGTGGCGCTTGGCGGCAAAAGTAGGAACTATTTGAAAAATTCTAAGTTGCAGTACTTAAATTAAAAAAGACAGATAACACACACTATTACAGTCATCACAATTAACACCGGTTATCAGACAGATTCTACACACACCCAAAGTACACGGGGCTACATGACCGCGTTGTCGCAGCCCCTAAACTTAAGAACCAACCAACCAACCAACAAATGAGGTGTCGTAAGATTCGGGTTGACGCCGTCTTCATATGGACAACTTATTCTCACCCAAAATAAACCCTACCCCTACTAGGGGGTGAAATAGAACTTTTTTAGTAAACATGGCTTCCCATGTGTAACATGTATGCGGTCCGATACCAGTATGAAATTATACGTTGTTCCACATGAAAAATATGTATAGTCCTGGATGCCATTATGATTTAACATTTTTGATTTTTGTTTTTACTTATGCGCTCTTGGGTTTTTGTAAGAGGGCGAGCTATTTGAATAATGATTTATAGATGAGTTATTTTTTCTAAATAACCAAAGGATCGAAAACTAATAGGTCATATGCTTTTAAATATCTCACGAACCAATAAGGCTAGGGACTTGTATGAGGGGTCGTAGGACTAGGAGTGACGCCCCGTTTTTGAATGTATTATTCATTTTTGTTAAAAGGGCCTAAGTCAAATTTTGTTAATATTTTGCATAGCAATAAGGCTAGGGACTTGTATAGGGGGTCATAGGATTTGGAGTGACGCCTCGTTTTTAAATGTATTATTCATTTTTGTCAAAAGGGCCTAAGCAAACTTTTCTTAATATTTCGCGAACCAATAACGTTAGGGACTTTTATGAGGGGTCGTAGCACTTGGGATGACGCTCTCTTTTTGAATGTATTTTTGAAATTTTGACAAAGGGCCTAACTACACTTTTGTTGATGTTTTCTGAACCCATGATGGGATTTTGACCTGCGAGGTATTGTTAGAATTGGGCTAACGTACCCTTTTTGAATGTTTTTTGAAATTTTGATGAAGGGCCTAAATGCACTTTTGTTAATATCTTGTGAATGAATACGGCTAGGGACTTGTATGAGGGGTCGTAGGACGCAGGGTGACGTCCCCACCTTTTCTGTAGCCCCACTTATGCAACCAAAAGGGCAAAAGCTGATATGTCAATGGCATTTAAATATCTTGCAAACCAATAAGGCTAGAGGTGTGTACGAGGTGTCCAAAGACTTGGGGTGATGTCCGTTTTTACATGTTGTACTTATTTTTCCAAAAATGTCAAAGGACCTAAAGCCATACACGTTGAAAAGAAAATTAAAACTTTTTCTTCAAATGTTAATCAAGCGTGGTAGTAGACAGTGAGACGGTACCGGTTATGTACCTAGGTACATGTGTTTAAACGAGCCTGTCACCGGCCACGGTGACCAAGCCCCCATGGAATAATATTCTGGCGATGCTCAAAAGAGAGGCAAAACAAATGTCGAGGCAATCTAAAAAGCAAAAATGGTGAGGTTTTAAGTGTGAGTGTTCATCAATATGGTGTTTCAAACAAAACACGGTTGCTGTTAACAAACAATCATCAAAATGCTAAAATGCAAGTACAAGAAAACAATATTGCTGCTCAAAATAGCGCATTGTTTGTTAAAAAGCACTTATCATGTCCTCAAAACTTCATGTTAGGACAGTTGTCAACGTCCAAGAAACCCTCAACACTATCAAAGTCAACACAGACTATGCAAAAAGTGGTATTGCAAGAAAATCAAGAAGGACTATATAGTAGTAGTGATGATGATCATTACAATAATGTTGATTATAATGATAGTGATAAAGATGATGATAATGATTGATACGTGCAAGGGCACGTCTCTACCATTTCAAACATGTATTTAATCAGGGACGCTGTTCTTGAAGTTTGAATCGTCCGCTTGGTCACTCAGTACAGCCTGTCACCACAAGATGGTAGCTGCAGTCGGACTTTGGAAAGATACAAATAGTTCCTGTTTCTCCCCAATAGGTGGTGCGGGCTTCGCCTTATTAAACTCGTTATACGCATGACTTAATTGAAAGACAATCATATTCTTCGTCGTAAAACAAAAGCCGGTGTAGTCATGATACCGCCAAATTATGGACTTATTTATGACATTGTTGTTTGATGTGTATTTCCCTGATTGGACAATATGATTTACATGAAGACAGTTCGATAAATGACGAGCGATTCTCCGCCATTTTTGTGGAGTCCATTAGCTGTCCCGGAGAGAATCAAGAAGGACTTGGTCGTAAAAGGTGTCACCGCTGATGGGGGGGGGGGCGGTTGCCTCCCCCATCCTCTACCAAATATGCATATATTCAAGAAAAGGAAACGCCTGTGCTCCTAAGGATTTAGTTTCGTCTTTTCGCCGTGAAGATGAACTGTGGTATATTTAGTTTGACTGGCTAAAAGAAGAGAAGCTTCATGGGTGATCGAAAACGGCGCGTGTGCTCTCGTGGCCATTTTGAGGCAGTTCATGTATTTTAAATCATTTAAAAGGTGTTAGTTTTTTTGTTCTTTGTGTCTCCACTTAGGAAGGAAATAAGGTACGTTTTCAGTTAAATTTTCTTTTATATTATTGTTATGGAGCTCCGATATCATCTTATAGTAATATTTTAATTCTGTTCCTCTTTTGTTTTATAGGTCTAATTTTATTGTTGTTTTAATTACGTTTCCTGGTTTATTTTAATTCTGTTCTCTTTTCTTCGTACCTTGTGGAGACACATTTCTAATTTATTTTACGTTTAAATTATTATTTATTTTCCTTTGTCAATCTTGGGATTGTCATTTTTTTTTAAATCTATGTAAGATCCGTACAGTTTTAAAACGACTTGCATTAATAGTTTTTAGATGTAAAAATTTTTTTTTTCGCCGTTCATTTCCTTCTACTAATGTTTAAATTTAATTTTTTTATTGTTTGCCGTAATTTCGATCTGGCATGTTTTTGTGTGGCCATATTGTTTACCGTGATGCATTGTGGTCTCTTGGTGAGTCCATTGGCGCGGGTCTTAAAAGCATACGTGTTATCTGTTAGCTCAATTATTTTTTTTTAATTGTAACCTTGTTGATGTTAATTTTGTGATTTCGGGTAAATGTCCTTGTGTTTTTCGCCGGCGTGCATATCATTTATTTTTTTATTTTCTATCCCATTTAATTTTTTTTAAGTTTAATTTAATTTCAATCCTTATTTTTTTGGCGTGGCCTCAACATCTGCATGTCGGATCGTGATTGCATTACCTTGCAATTCATCAAGCCCGTTCTGAGTATGTTATGCATGTAATATTTATTTTAACCTTTGGGCTATTAAATTTTATTTTATTTTAAATTAAGTCTTTCGTCTTCTTGGCTTTGCAAGCAAGCATGTTAGGCGCTATCTGGCCTTCTTGTAAAATATTGGTGGTGGATGCATGTTCTTTTTCTGGTGATGATTCTCCTTTAAATTTTTAATATTAAACCTTTTTTATTCTTTTTTTAAATCTTTGGTTGTGGCATTATTTCACCGACGGCAGTTCCGTTGGTTTTTGGGGGGTGTTTGTACGATAGCCTGTGTGTGTTGTCCCCTTCTCCATCTTCCTTCCACTCCTTTGGAGCTCTTCTGTTGGGACATGTTATCTGGAGGTGATTTTGCTGCGGAAGTGACCCGGACCCCTGAATACAGGTAAGTTGGCCCATCCACGCTCTCCGTACACTTCCCATTCTGGTAAGCAAAGCGTTGGTTATCGAGAAACCGACGTGCTGCTGGCCAGTGCCGTCCAATGCTGTAAAGGGGGTAGCATTTTGGTAGCAGATCCTGCTCATGTTCACTTCCGTAACTATCCCCTCCCCAGTACCCACAGGCTGTTTTATGGACCCCTCTAATACCGATGGGTCAGTTGTTGGTGGGATTTTGTCAGGAAAGTGCACTTAATGTTGTGTAATGCTAATCCTTATCGTTTGTTGTGTTTCATGTTGCCTCTGGATATCCATGTGGTGTGCTGGATGTAAGGTGTCCTGTTTTTGAACGAGGCGTTTACTCCTGTATTTTACCCTGTTGGTGTGCAACATCCCCAATGAAGATGCAGCTCGGTGAG